>CM054146.1:24453603-24463603 GCA_028751875.1 Rapana venosa
ATCTCTCTAAGTGGAAAAAATGCTTGCACGTGTCTACAATCTGTAGTTCCCATTGACGTTTCCAATATTGGAAGTGAGGATGACACTTATTTCTGATGATGACCATTGCTGCTGTTGTTAGTGTTGTTGGATAAATTTATCATTTGTCATATTGAAACTGTTTCAGTTTAACGTAAGAAGTCATATAACCACAATTTTCACCTTTCACTTTCACCTATCCCGTAGTCTAATAGGCCGGTGGGGCACCACTGAAGATTTTGCAACCAGCTTCCAAAAGAGCTTCCGATTTCTTAAAAAGAAAGGTGAGCTTTTTAGGGAAAGTACTGGGATACTAAACAAATCAGGTATGAAGTATGTGGCGACTTAAAGTTCCATACAGCTGAAATTTTGCATGCTCTAAAAATGAAGATTTGTCACGGATTACTCATTGAATCACTTGAAAATACAAAGAATCGTAAGGGAATATATTCTAACAATAAATATACTCAAAAGACTTTTTTCCCTCAATAATTTCAATAATGTATGTGTATATAAAGGAATTCGTACTGGAAAAAAAAGTGTACGACAGTTACTTTCCATTCAAATTTCCTTGCTAACATGCTCATGCATGACCCTGAGTTAAAACAAAAGCTTACCAAAAAAAAAAAAAGATCGCTAGCTTTTGACTTTTGACTTTTTTAAAGCATCGTTTTAGACTTTAAATCATTAGTTCAGTTGTGAACTTTGCGCAAGTTCAATACCATGGCATACCCTACACATAAAGAGACAACTTTAGCTCTTTATATCCTATCAAACTCCAAGGCAGGGACTAGGTTACTTCCCTTTGTGGGCTATACGCACACATTCCCGGCCAGGTTATGTTGCTAATTTTAGACATACTGTACATGAAGTCAGCAATGACTGCATGGGTAGAGAGTTTTCTTTATCCACCCTGAACTTCATATAAAAGAACATTACCTTTTTTTCACTACAGCTACAGTTACTGATATCCTGACAGTGCTTTTTTCCCCCTTCTTATTTCCAGTATTTGGAAGTTGGCATGTTGTAGAGACTTTATGAGTTAGTTGCCTCTATCTGAGATACAATGGGTAGGTGCACACTAAACACTGCTGTTGATCTGAATCTATCTAGATTTTTTTCCCGTTTCTGTGTTTGTTTGTTTGATGTTGTTGTTTTGTGCTTTGTTTTGTATTGTTCTTGGAGGGGTTGTTATTGTTTTTTTTTTTTTTTTTTTTATATTATTAAAATGTTATTGTTTGTTTTGATTTGCTTGTTTTTCGGTTTGGGTTTTGTAAGGGGTGGTGGTATTTTTTCAGTTTGGGTTTTTTTGTTTGTTTTATTTTTGCTGCTCTTGTGTGTGTGTGTTGTGTGGTGTGTGTGTGTGTGTGTGTGTGGTGTGTGTGTTCGTGCGCGCGTGTGTATATGCGCGTGCGAGCGAGTGCGTGCATGTGTGTATATTGTCATGATGTTATCCCTAATAAAGACGTCGACTGGATGTAAAAAAAAAAATTACATGAGCGTTATTCATTATCGACAAAATAAAAGAATTCGATTTGATTTAATTCACGGATTTAAAAAAAACCACTCCCAAAACCCAAAACGTAACATGTTAACACACACACACACACACACACACACACCCCACACACACACACGAACACACATCCACACACACACACACACAAACACACACACACCCACACTTTCACAAACCCTTAACGTGAGAGCCGCCATGGCGCAGTGGTTAGCGCCTTGGGTTACGGACTGGAAGGTCGCGGGTTCGATTCCCATAAGAGTCATAGGGATTTTTCGGACTCCGGCCGGCTCCTACCCAGAGTGAGTGTGCTGTGGGCTCAATGGGAAGACTGGGACCACACAGTCGAGCTTCATCCACTTAACGGATGCGAGTTTGAGAGTGTTGCTCAAATTACCTGACCAACACTGCAGGTGTCTGTATCTCTCGGGCCCGGTTGACGCCGGGATATATTATGATAGTAAGCGTAGAGTACAACCCTGTCAAGTAGTCTCAAAGCATATGCACGTCTACAGCAGCATCATTACGTCATCCTCATTGTCATTGATCATCATGCATTAAAAAAATAATTGTCTCTGATTCGGTGGTCCCGGTTTCTCTGGTCTTATGGTGACCTCAGATTTGGTTTTCCCATCACTTCTGTGCCTGTGGTGAGTTTGTGTCAAAGCCTTTGGGGTTGGAGGTTCGTGGGGGACGGTCGTTGGAGGGACGTTGTTGTGGTTGCCACCTGGGGTGGGCAACTCACTCAGTCTGGCTCCGCGACTGAGCTAATACTGTCGTTAGTAGGGGGCAAAGTAGGTGGTGTCCTGCGTATGTTAGCTCAGAACAGGCACCACTGCACACCACCAAAGTGACCCAGCAGCAGTGCAGGGCCCCTCTGGCTGGTGGCCCCACGGCGGCCTGATAGTGATGGACTCCCTGTGGACTTCCGACCTTGAGGATGAGACATAACAAATCTGGGTATGGCTGTAGCGGGGATATTGGAATGAGCGGCGTGGGAACAGTAGGACGGGGGTCGTCAGAAGATGAGACAGCAAACCCCCCCCCAAAAAAAAAACAACAAAAAAACCCTTAACGTGAGAATCTATCAAAATGGACTGACAGAGACAATAATAATAATAATAATAATAATAAAAATAATAATAAATGGAATTTGTATTGCACTATATCTTGCAAAGACAAATCAGAGCGCTTGCATTCATCACATTCAGATCACATCACACACCTCAGACGCACTCACCAGAGGAAATCGTTACAGAAAGAGCAGAAGGAAGGCTGCCTGAAAAACTTGGCGATGAACTGGTGACCTTTGACCTCGTGAACTTTTTGCTGTTTCATGGCACCTCGACGCACGATGCCTGGCTTCTCATTCTGCAGGCTCATCGGGGACTGGATCATCGAACCTGCCGCACAAGACAAAGCAAAACCAAACCTTAGCAAAGCACTGACTGGATCACTGAACCTGTAACACAACACAAAGCAAAACCTTAGCAAAGCACTGACTGAGTCATTGAACCTGCCATACAACACAAAAACAACAACACCTTAACAAATCGCTAAACCCTGATTGAATTCTTGATGATGATGATGATGATGATGATGATGATGATGATGATGATGATAATAATAATGATGGTGATGATGATGATAATAATGATGATGGTAGTACTACTCCTCCTCCTCCTACTACTACTGCTGCTGCTGCTGCTGCTGCTACCACTACTACTACAAATGCTTCTGGTGCTGCTGCTGCAGCAGCAGCAGCAGCAGCAGAAGTAGTAGTAGTAGCAGCAGCAGCAGAAGCAGCAGCAGCAGCAACAACAAGAACAACAAGAACAACAACAACAGCTGCTGCTGCTGCTGCTACTACTACTACAACAACTACTGCTGTTGCTGCTGCTTCTACTACTACTACTACGGCTGCTGCTGCTGCTGCTATTGCTACTACTACTACTACTACTACTACTACTACTACTACTACTACTACTACTCCACTTCCTCCTCCTCCTACTACTACTACTATACAACAATATGGAATTTGTACAGCGCGGAATCTTGCCAAGCAGACAAATCAAAGCGCCTGTGTGATTATCACGGTTTATCAAAAATTCAAAACCAGAACAAAACAGCAAAGCAGACAAGCGACTACAAATCCCTTTTCTTACAGAGGCTGGAAAATGAAATCCAAGCTAAAAGAAGTTTTACTCCCAGAAAAGCGACTGGGGGCGGGGATAGCCTAGTGGTTAGATCGCTGAGCTTGTGAACTGACGACACAGGGTTCGAACCACCTCTGAGGCGCTCATTTGAAGGGATTTCCCCCCTGGGAATGAACATCAGTACTGACCCCACTGCCATGAAAGTCCTTCGGGTAGGGCTATACACCGAGTCCCCGTGTGTGAACGCACGCCGAACATCTTACGCATACACTTAAAAAAAACCTGTTCCGCCTTTATTTTATTTATTTTATTCTTTTACATCGAGGATAATGAAATAAGCACTTTGTGCTTTTTTTTACACCCAGTCCCCGTGTGTACGCGGTTTTGTAAATTCTGTCATCTGTTCCCACCGGGACACAATGGCCTACTCTTACGAAAAGCGGAACAGGTATGCGCAAGATGTTCTGCGTGCGTGCGTTCGCACACGGGACCTCGGTTTACAGTCTCATCCGGAGGACTTTTGGGGAGGGTGGAGTCTGCACTGATGTTAACTCCAGGGGAAAATATCCCCCTTGAACGGGAATCGAACCCCGGTCATCAGATTGCGAGCGCAATGTTCTAACCACTAGGCTATCCCGTCCCCTTTCGTAAGGGTAGGCCATTACGTGCCAGAAGGAACGGATGGTAAAACTGACCCCCCCCCCCCCCCCCAAAAAAAAAAAAACCCCAACAAAAACCCAACAAGAGACAGACCAAAAAAAAACTGCATACAAACTAGTGTTGTGTTTCTACATCATCCTCAAAGTCGGAATGCGGCTACCTTAATGGTAAACAAAAAAACAAAAAAGAATGGTGGCAGACACAAAATCTCACCATTGGTGAACCCTCGGAGCTCTTTATAGCCGAGGAACGAAAACAACAACAACGACGACAACAACAACAAGAAGGACGAAACAAAACCACCACCACCAACAACAACGGCAACAACAACGACAACAGCAACAACAAGAACACCCCGCAGCTTACCGTTGTCTTTGTCTTCTTTGAAGAAACGGATCTGCACCTCTACGCGACCGTACGGTTTCAAGTCCAGCTGGAAAAAAAAAGAAGATAAACCAAAATAATCAAAGTAATCTTTTGAAGAAGATAGAATGTCAGGACTTTTTGTCACTGGTCAATTAAGTTTTGCATAGTGTATCAATAATCATTGTTGGCATCGGTCTGTCTCGGGAGACAATGGAGAATGCGCCGTGGGTCAGTCAGTCAGTGGTGGCTATAATCTATAATCAGAAACGAGTATATCATTGTGAATTGATCAGGCTTTTGTTACTGTGTTGTGTTGCGCGGTGTGATGACGTTGTATCATGATTGTACCGAGTCATGTCGTATTTACTGTGTCATATTGCAGTGTCTTGGATTGGAGTTACTGCCTTGCATTGCTCTGTCTTGTATCAAAATGGTCTTGACACAATACGTGCGATTTCGGGGGGACGGGATAGCCTAGTGGTTAGAACATTGCGCTCGCAATCTGACGACCCGGGCTCGATTCCCGTTCAAGGGGGATATTTTCCCCTGGAGTTAACATCAGTGCAGACTCCACTCTCCCCTAAAGTCCTTCGGATGAGACTATAAACCGAGGCCCCGTGTGCAAACGCACGCATAACATCTTGCGCATACGTTAAATCCTGTTCCGCTTTTCGTAAGAGTAGGCCATTGTGTGCCAGTGGGAACTGATGACAGAATTTACAAAACAGCATACACACGGGGAATGGATGTGAAAAAAGCACAGAATTGTTTATTCCATTATCCTCGATATAAAAGAATGTTAAAAATGCTATCTTCTATTTAACATTCAGGCTGTTGAGTTGAGGTCTAAGTTCTAGTCTTGGAGATGACATGAGGATCCATGGTCCCTTGTACAGCAGTCCATTAATGTGCTTTATAAGAGAACCGTCGGCAAACTAAGGTCTGTCCGTAACAAAATGTTGCACAAAACTCTCTCCTCTCTCTCTCTCTCTCTCTCTCTCTCTCTCTCTCTCTCTCTCTCTCCTCTCTCTCTCTCTCTCCGCCTCCCCTCCCTCCCCATCTTCCGACTTTGGTAGAAAACAAAGAAAAGAAGAATATTAAAAAAGAAAAAAAAAAATGTACGCATAGATTTAAAAAAAAGAAAAGAAAAAGAAAAACCGGCTATCATTACATTAGATTTTTTTTTTAAAAGAGAAAAACTGACTACCATTACATTAGATTTTTTTTTTAAGAGAAAAAAACGACTACCATTACATTAGGTTTTTAAAAAAAAAGAGAGAAAGAAAGAAAGACCGACTACCATTACATTAGGGGGAAAAAAAAGAGAAAGAAAGAAAGATCGACTACCATTACATTTTCCCAGTAAAACGCAGTCCACAGTTCATGCAGAGAAATGTGCCGAGACTGAACCCCTTCCCCACCACCCCCACCCCACCACCCCTAAATCAATGCAACATTACTGTGACTGCATCACCATAACTGCTTCCCCTTACAGAAAGGTTTGGGACGACGGGAGGGGGGGGGGGGGGGGGGGGGGGGGGGGGGGGGGGGGGGGGGGGGAGGGGGGGGGGGGGGGGGGGAGGGGAGGGGGCACGTCTGCGGATAATACAAAGCTCTTATTTGCTCGGGAACTTTCTATTTTGCTGCCTATTAGTTGAAAAAGTTCTATACAAGTTTTGAAAGCTTTTCTTTTTCCCTTTTCCCTACTACAGCTGGCAGAAGGTCCACTTCATATCAACGCTGTCACTTCCAGAAGTTCTTGAGACCTGGTAAAAGCGCAACATCTCACTACAGCACCATCAACAAGACTTGCATGCAACCCCTGTCGTCTGGCTATATAATTGGCAAGAAATCGTTCATGAGTACTCTTGCGCCCAATAGCATATCAGGGGTTAACCTAGCTAAACTTTCCGTCAGTAAGCCTGATGTTGAACTGTTGAGGGCTAGGCTAAGTTTTGATTAATTAAAGCGACGGGAAAAGTGAAAAAAAAAAAAAGTGAAAGTGTGAGAGAATGAAAGTCAGAAACAAAGAACAAAGAAAGAGAAGAGTGTGAAAGCGTGACAGAACCTCTTGTTGCTTCCCTTTTCTGAACAGCGTCATCACGGCGAGAGTTACTTATTTTGGGGGCACAAATACCTGTAAACTCCAGTGCAACCGTTATGGGCTTGTGTGAAGGTTTTGGAAGTGTCATGCACAATTTTTGACTTAAAAAAAAGAAGAAAGTTGAAGCCATGTTTTTACCATCCTCTTGAAAGCTGAAGCCATGTTTTTGCCATCCTCTTAAAATATGAAGCCATGTTTTTGCCATCCTCTTAAAAGCTGAAGCCATGTTTTTGCCATCCTCTTAAAACATGAAGCCATGTTTTTGCTATCCTCTTAAAACGTGAAACCATGTTTTTGCCATCCTCTTAAAAGCTGCAGCAATGTTTTTACCATCCTCTTCTTCTTCCTCTTCTTCTTTTTTATTCTTGTTCGTTTTACATTTTTTAATTTTACATTTTCTTTTACTACAAGCTGCCACTGCTCGGATCATATTGTTAGTCCCTAGTGTGAGTTGGCAAAGTCGTAAAGATCCCGCTGGGTTACACAATCAACAGAGAGAAGATCCACACATATATTCTTTGCCCCCTTCTCCTGGCAGGGAGGGATCTATAAAAGCACAACACGGATGAGTCAGGGTTTTCATGTAGCTGTCTGCCGCTAGCATCAGAAACAGTCTTATCACCCCATTCCATCTCTCGCCCAGTTTTCTGGCATTCTTCCTTTAAAAGAAGTTGAAACCTGTAAAATGACCATTCGGGCTTACTGCCAGTCATAGTGTGTTTGTTGTTATTGGTTTTGTATAAAGATTTTTTCCCCACTATCCAAGAGATACCTATATACGCATGTATAGGTCAGACCTTCCTACTTTATTTTTTTGTTTAAAAGCAAAAAACCCCCAAAAAACAAATAAAAAAATCCAAACCAAACCAAACCAAACCCCGACCCCCTCCCAAATTAATTGTTTAAGTTTTTTTTCTTTGAAGAATTCTTAAAATCTATAAATCATAGATGTACAGAAACATGCACATCTGTATTTTATACATATGCTTACCTAGGTGGCAAGCTAGTAAACACACACACACAAACACACACAACAAACAAACACACACACACACACACACACACACACACACAATGACTTAAAGTGGTTAAAAATCAATTGATGTGAATAGACGTTAAACTGAAGAACACACACACACACACACACACACACACACACACACACACACACACACACACACACACACCACGCACACACACACACACACACACTGCATGCCAGCTTATGTGTGCGTCTGCGACATCAAACCAATGACCACAAAACACTCTACAAACCAACGACGTTACTATCTGGAACTACATTAATCAAAGCTTTTAACCTTGATGGATACTGTACGATGATCGACGATTTGAATGGCAACGAAGCGAAAATATCCACGTCTGAATAAATCTCTACAACCGATGGATGCGGGCCTGTCAGTTGACATAACATCCCCACCTTCTGGAAACTCTGTGCTAGGAGTTCCCTCTTTTCTATCCCTCTCTTTGTTTCGGCCATGTTCCTTTTCTTCCTGTCTCCTCCTTGTTGTATCTCTTCTGCCTTCTGGGCCCATTCTCCTGCCTTTTTTCCCCCCACAGAAAAAAACCCACTTAAAAGATAAAACAATTCTCTCCCCTGTCGAAGTCAGATGCGCTGGGCCTGACTTGTCAGGTGCTTTACGGCAGCGTAACGCATTTTCGCTCATTGACAGATAACAATAAGTTCTGTCTGAGAGTTCGACGCCCAAGAAGAATAACTATATTTACCACCACACTCCCGCCCCCCCCCCCCCCCCCCCCCCCCCCCCCCCGCCCTCCGACCGTTGCTGTCGTTGTCGTCGTCCTTGTTGTAGTTGTGACTGTTTCAAGATACCGTGAACATCAGTCCAGCAGCTATTTTTTTTAATTTTATTTTTCACGAGACTAGATTATAATATACGATGTTCCACTGTACACTTAATGCACGTAAAAGACTTCATGAACCAACAGATTTTTTTTAATTCGTGGGAATTCAAGCTGCTCTGCTTAGGAAGAATGTGTCAACAAAGTGTAGCATGATCTTTTTGTTTCGGGATGAGAGAGAGAGATAGAACAAAGAGAGAGACAGAGTGATACAGACATTAAGAGAGAGAGAGAAAGAGAAGAGAGAGGAAGAGAGAGAGAGAGAGAGAGAGAGAGAGAGAGAGAGAGAGAGAGAGAGAGATTCGGATTCGGATGTTTATTCATTAGGCCATAGCCCATAATGAAGGGGAAAGTGAACAAAAAACCAATTCATCAGAAACATCAAAAACAAACATACAATCAACAATATGAGAGTCACAATAATGAACTATGATGTTGCAATTTCTCTAAGCTTGAAGGCTTTGTGAAGGAAGTGAGACAGGTTCCAAATATCGTTATGTCCTTGCAGAGGACATCAGCAAAGTTAATTTGAACGTGCAAGGCTGTCGAAAATATTTAGATGAAATAAACTTATCTCTGAGCTCCTTAAGAAATGGACAGCACAGAACTAAATGTAACTCATCATCTTTACACTTTTACGAGAGGATATATCAAATCAGAGAGAGAGGCAGAGAGAGAGAGAGAAAGAGAGAGAGAGAGAGAGAGAGAGAGAGAGAGAGAGAGAGAGAGAGAGAGAGAGAGAGTGAGTGAGAGAGAGAAGAGAGAGAGAAGAGGAGAGAGGAAGAGAGAGAAGAAGAGAGAGAGAGAGAAAGCGAGGTTAGCGATGAGAGAGAAAGAGGGAGAGAGAAGAGGAGAGAGAAGGATGAGAGAGAGAGAGAGAGAGAGAGAAGAGAGAGAGAGAGAGAGAGAGAGAGAGAGCATGTGTGTGTGGTGAGCTCGCACGCGCAACGAACACACACATACACACACAGACGCACACACGCACAGACACACACAGAGATACACAGACACACACACACATCAAAGCAGTAAATCTCTCCTGCCATTCCTAGTCACCACAAGGTTGACAGGGGGAAAAGAAACCGTCCTCACATAATTATATTATATTATATATATTATACATATATGTATAATATAATGGACACATAACACGCCTGTCAGCAACCTTTCAAGTTCCAGATTTTGTCCTCGTGAAAAGACAGGACATTGTCACGTCATTAAGGACAGCTATTGGGGAAAAGGAGAACTGAAGAGGAGGAGGAGGAGGAGGAGGAAGAGGAGGAGGAGGAGGAGGAAAGG
>CM054146.1:24468603-24493603 GCA_028751875.1 Rapana venosa
CGGCATGTTGAACGTCTATCTATCATTGTGGTCTGTTATCAAATTAAATTGTCACAGCGCGTATTCTGAAATCTCCATCATTCGTGACCCCATTGTTTTATGTGCAAGAAGAGGGTATTTCAGTTAGTCTTGTTCTACTTCGTTCAGTAAAGCTCTCTCTCTCTCTCTCTCTCTCTCTCTCTCTCTCCTCTCTCTCTCTCTCACTCTTCTCTCTCTCTCTCTCTCTCTCTCTTTTCTTTCTTTTTTCTCTCTCTCTCTTTCTCTTTCTTTCTAATTCCCTCTCTTCTCTCTATTACACACGCTCATGCACGCATCCACCATACACACACACACACACACACACACACACACACACACACAAAACACACACACAAAACACACACACACACACTATAAACCGAGGTACCGTTTGCGAACGCTCGCAGAACATCTTGCGCACACGTTAAAACCCGTTCCGCTTTCCAGGAGAGTAGTCCATTGTGTGCCGGTGGGAACGGATGACAAAATTTACAAAACTGCATACACACGGGGACTGGATGTAAAAAAGCACATGGGTGCTTATTCCATTATCCTCGAAATAAAAAATAAACACACACACACACACACAGATGATCCTCGTTACAACTGGTAGGGCTTATTGCTTGCGTACTTGCTTGCTTTTGTGAGTGCGCGCGCGCGCGCGCGTGTGTGTGTGTGTGTGTGAGCGCGTGTATGTGTATGTATGTCTGATCTGTGTGTCTGTGTGTCTGTGTGTGTGCACGCGCGCACCCGCGTGCGACCATGCAAACATGCACGTGTATGTCATCCCCCACCCCCACCCCACCCCCCCTCCCACCTCTTCCACCTGAGATGTAAATATATACGGAAGTTTCTCTGTATGTCTGGGAGAGAGGAGTTTGCTGGAGCACTCACCCGAAAGACAGATAAGAAGAAGGGGAAGGTAGGTGGAATAACAATAAACGGAACACATGCAGACACAGCCAGAATGACCACAAAGCAACGGTCGTCTGCTTCAGCAGACAAACAAAAATCTGAACCCCCCCCTCCCCCCCCAAAAAAAAAAATAATCCCTTGTCTATAAATTGCCACCCCCACTTTAGGGTGAGGAAGAAAGAAGAAAAAAAAGAAAAAACACAAGCAGAGAACATAAGGAGGGAGGAAGAAGAGAAAGAGAAGAGAAGAGGAGAGGAGAGGAGAGAAGAGAAGAGAAGAGAAGAGAAGGGAATGGGGGTGAGAGAGAGAAGAGAGAGATGAGAGAGAGAGAGAGAGAGAGAGAGAGAGAGAGTGAGAGAGAGAGAGAGAGTAATTTATTCAAGAAAAGGCCATGGCCCCATTTGAAGGGGTATACATCATTGGTATTGGTTTGTACAGTCCACACCTTACGTCCTATACCTCCAACACATACATAAGATCTTTTCAATCTAAAGGGAAATCATGATGTCATCGTTACTCTTCTTTTGAAGGACTTATGTGGGTACATTGCTAAAAAAACAAACCAAAAAAAAAGGGGAGAGAAAGAGAGAGAGAGAGAGAGAGAGAGAGAGAAGAGAGAGAGAGAGAGAGAGAGAGAGAGAGAGAGAGAGAGAGAGAATGAATGAATGATCTGATTTTTTTTTTTGGAACAAAAATTTTTATTGACGGAAAAGAATAAGCACAATCGTGGCTATTTTTCATCCAGCCCTCAGTCCAAAAAGTAAGTAACCAGTCAATCAATCATTCAATTCAGCATACAGTATTGAAATGTCGAGAGAGAGAGAGAGAGAGAGAGAGAGAAGAGAGAGAGAGAGAGAGAGAGAGAGAGAGAGAGAGAGAGAAAGAGCGAGAGAGCGAGAGAGAGATACATACATACATACATACATGCATACATATATACAGCCAGCCAGACAGTCAGAGACAGAGAAGAGGCAGTAAGAAAGGAAGCGATGGTTTGCTTTTAGCAGTAACAGTCTTTTTTCCTGACCTACATTGTCCTTGATGTGAGACGGTCTGATTCAGACATAACAACCGATTTTCTCTTCCCCTCCTCCCCCCCCCCCCCCCCCCCCACCCCCCTTAACTCCCCAACCCCAACCCACAGGGGAAAAAAAAAAGATAAACACATACGTCGCCCAAAAAACACCCTACCAATCAACAACTCCTCTTCGCTGCCCCCCCCCCCCCCCCCCCCACCTCCCCCCAGAAAACCATACCAACGCCCCCCCAAAAAACAACAACAACCCCCAAACAAAACAAAAGACACACCAAAAAACCCACTCCCCCTGTCCAAAAAATGGGCCCAAATCCCCACCCCTTCCCTCCCCGTCCAAAAAAGAAAGGAAGAACACAAACAACAACAAGAAGCAACGGAAAAAACAAAGCCACCACAGCCACCAAAAGTACACCCACACACCCTGGAGACAAGTGCTGTCTTCTCATCTTCCTACACTGAACTCCCTGACCATCCTGAGGAATGGCTGGATGGAGCATGGCACCGACCGACATTGTCCTCAAGCCAAGCAAGCCAAGCCAAGCCAGTATACATGTATGTATCTCTTGGGGGCAAGCTAGTGGCTAGTCTTAAGCACAGCCCATCCCTCTGCAGGTACAGGCTATAATATTCTGTGTTGTGTTGTGTTTTATTACGCTTCCCGTACCTCCTCAAACGCTGACACCAATTACAGGATCTTCAACATGCATTATTGTTTGATCTGACCTTGCGCTTGCGAAATATGCACGAGAGAGAGAGAGAGAGAGAGAGAGAGAGAGAGAGAGAGAGAGAGAGAGAGAGACAGAGAGAGAGAGAGAGGGAGAGAGAGAGAGCCCATCCTTCTCCAGGGACAAGCTACATGCTGTGTTGTATTGTGTTGTGTTGCGTTTTATTATGCTTCTGTACCTCCTCAAATAAGGGGACGGGATAGCTCAGTGGTCGGAGCACTCGCTTTCCCCCAGCCAAGTTAAGCAGTGTCGAGCGTGGTTACCAGTTGGATGGGTGACCGTTTGTGCGCCTTGGCTTCAGTACAGTTCCCCCAGTTCACCCAGCTGTAAATGGGTACCTGCCCTCTTTAGGGTCAGGGAAGGTAAAGCAGCGAGGGAGAGGAGATGGGCGCCGCCCTCAATATGCTGGCCCTAGAGAAGTGAGGTCTCTGACGCCTCGCTCCCCTACGACCTTATAGGTTATGGGACTCCTTTACCTTTTTTTTTTACCTCCTCAAACGCTGACACGAATTACAAGATCTTCAACATGCATTATTATTTGATCTGACCTTGCGCTTGTGAAATATACATGAAAGAGAGAGAGAGAGAGAGAGAGAAGAGAGAGAGAGAGAGAGAGAGAGAGAGAGAGAGAGAGACAGAGCCCATCCCTCTCCAGGGACAGGCTACATGCTGTGTTGTATTGTGTTATGTTACGTTTTATTATGCTTCTGTAACTCCTCAAACGCTGACACGAATTACAGGATATTCAACATGCGTATTTGACCTTGAATTGTGCATGCAAAGTATACATCAATGAAAATGAAGGCACGGGCAGGCCTGTTACTTTGAATTGATCCAGGAGATCGTAAACGAAAAAAACAACAACCCCACCCTTAATTCACCAGACACTGTTGCCCAGATTTGAAAACCACAACTTTATGGACGCGCATGGATGGAAGTCAAATATACTATCATCCCCGAAGTCAGAATGCGGCTACCCTAATGGTGTGTGTGTGTGTGGAGGGGGGGGGGGGGCTAAGGGGAGGGGGGGGGGGGGCGGGGGGGGGGCGGGGGCAGTCACATATGCAAAAATATCACCATTGGCAAACCTTGAAGCTTTTGCCAAGAAACGCAAGACAAAACAAACCAACATGCTATCCAGTCACTTTTTAAAGAATTCTTAAAGGATACCATCTCCCATCTTTTTAAAAATATCTTTTTCATTTACAACCTCCCTCCTTTTCAATCCATCTCTCTCTTTTTTTTTATAATAATCTCTCTCCAGACTCTCTTCCAGTGTCTGTTTCTCTTCACTGGGGTTGATGCCATCTTTCCCTCCCCATCATCCCTCACGGCTCCAGATCAGCGACTGACTGCACGTGCACACCACGAACACATCAAAGAACAGCAGGGAGGGCAACAGACAGGAGAGAGGTACTGGGGAGAAAAAGGATGGAGTAAACAGCTGACGTAAAATTAATTAAAACAGAAATTAAGATCAACAGCCAATAACAATCAACAATAACCACACACACACACACATACACACACATACACACACACACACACACACACACACACACACACACACACACACAGATGTCGGAGAAACAGGTTTGAGGAAAGGGGTGGGTGGTGTAGGGAAGGGGCAACAGTAATATTATTTAAGAAAACAACATACAAGAGCACAACAGCTTCAACCAAATAACTTACTTGTGTCACTAATTAAGAGAGAGACAGAGAGAGAGAGAGAGAGAGAGAGAGAGAGAGAGAGAGAGAGAGAGAGAGAGAGAGAGAGAGAGAGAGAGAGAGAGACAGACAGACAGACAGACAGACAGACAGACAAACACAGAAGAGGGCATGCCAGAAAGAAAGAAAGAAGAAAAAAACAACAACAAACAGAATATCAAAGTTGCAGAATAACAAAAACCGAAACATGCTACAATACCCATTTCCATTTGCAGAAACAGACAGGAGAGAGGGAGAGAGAGAGAGAGAGAGAGAGAGAGAGAAGAGAGAGAGAGAGAGAGAGAGAGAGAGAGACAGAGAGAGACAGACACACAGACAGAGACAGACAAGAGATGTAGTCACAGAAAAAAACAACACAGGGAAGGCTTGCTTTTAGCACTAACAGTTTTTCAGCTGATCTACATTGTCCTCGATAGGGGTCTATCTGATTCAGACAGAAAAGCCACTTACCCCCCCCCCCCCCCCCCCCCCCCCCCCAAACCCCCCTTTTTGGCTTTCCCACCCCCACCCCCCTTTTTCCCCCCCAAAAAAAAAACCAAACAAAAAAAAACCCCCCCCCCAACCCTCCCCCACAACCAAACCAAAAAAAACAAAAAAGTTCCTCCCCCTTCCCCAGGGGAACAAAACAACCCCCGAAAAACCGCCGCCCCCGGGGGCACCCCCCGCCCAAAGGGGGGGGTGGGAATGGGGGGGGGGGGGGGAAAAGGGGGGGTGGGAGGGGGAAAAGAAAACCAAAAAATCCTGAAACGTTCCTCTTCTCTTTCCTCTCCCCTTCTAACGGGATAGATTTTAAACAGGCCGAACACGCCCCGGGGCGATTCCCGTTGGGGGGTGGGGGGGGGGGGGGGGGCCCCCTGGGTTCCCCAAGGCAGATACTTCCCTAAAAATCCTTGGAGAGTTTTGGGGGGCAAACACGAAAATTTCCCCAGTTTTCCGTTCCTTTATCGGAAATGGGGGGAAAACTTTGGGCCCCGGGGGGAACAGACATTTTTTTTTTTTCTTGAAAGTTTTTGGGGCCCAAAGGATTTTCCCCCCGCCCAAACCTCCTTCCCCCCCCCCTCCCCCCCCCCCCCCCCCCCTTTAAACCCCCCCCCCCCCCCCCCCCCCCCCCCCCCCCCCCCCCCCCACCCCCCCCCCATTTTCTTTTTTTTTTTTAAAAACCTCTCTTCCAGTGTCGTTTTCTTCACTGGGGTTGCCATCTCCCCCCCCTTTCTTAACACCCCCCAGTCAGCGCCCTTGACTGCAGTGCACCCCAGAAACATCAAAAAAAGCAGTGACGGAACAACACGGGGAGGTATGGGAGAAAAATGCCCCAGAAACAGCTGAGTAAAATTAGATAGAACATTGGGGTGGGGGAAGGGTTAGGCTTTGCTATCAACCTGCTCGGATCGCCCGGGTTCGACCCCACAAAACCCCAGACCCCCGTTTAAGGGATTTTTTTCCCCCCGGGAGTAACATCAGTACTTGGATGAGCTAAAACCCCAAGGGCCCCCGTGTGCAAACGCATGCAGAAATTTTGGGCCACCGTTAAATCCTGTTCCGTTTTTTCGAAAAGTACCCCTGTGTGCCGGTGGGAATAGTGACAGAATTTACAAAACTGCATAACAGGGGAGGTTTAAAAAAAGCACATGAGTGGTTTATTCATTATCCTGGGGGGAAAAAAAGAAGTCATCTGAGCGCTTTGATTTGTTGCTTTACAAGATTCACGCTATAAAAATTTCCCAACTTTTATTAGTAGTAGCTGACTCCATTCCCCCAAAAGTCTGGATAGACTAACCCGAGGCCTGTGTAAAACACACACAGAGAATAGATTTGTCCCAACTTTAAAAAACCCGTTCTGCCTTTCGGGGGAAAAATTTTTTGTTGTTGTTTCCAAGCCTGTTAGAATGGATCCCAAACAGATATTTTTTCTCCCCAAAAAAAGTCCCGCACACTGGGCACGGTTTAGCTAACCCCTGCTGTGTCGAAGGTGGGCTAAAAACGGTGGGGAAAAAGGGTCGCTTTATATAAAAAAAAAATCTCACCATTGGTGAATGAGGGAACTGACAAAAAAACGGAAAAAGGTAACCCAAGGAACGAAAAAAAGTTCGGAGTTTAACAAGGGATAAAAAGAATTTAAGTCACTACAACGAATAGTCTTAAAATGCAAAAGGGGAAAATGGGGAAAGGGATCAACAATCTAGGGAAAGGGGGGTGGGAAAAGGTGGGGGAGGGGGGAGAAAGGGGAAAAACCACACAATAACACAACAACGCCTGGGTATACCCCGAAATTATCCACCATGAGTGTGGTTGGGGGGTAGTCTTTCGGAAAAAGACAAAAACCCGGGGCCCCGTGTGTTACACATAATTATTTAGCGAAACGAATAAAAAAACCAAGGCAAAAAGAGAATTGCCCCGGGCAAATTATGAGAAAAAACCCACTCTGATGGGGGGGAAAAAATTTGCAGACGGAAAAAGAAAAGGGGGTGGCGCCTCTTGTGGCGGGGGCATTTTCCCTGGGGAGAGCAGCCGAATTTCAGCAGAAAAAATCTGCCGTGACTTAAATGGTAAAAAAAATAGAGTCTTGATCAAAGTTGCTTTTAAACTCTGCAAAATGATGGAAAGTTAAAATTTCTTCTCTCTCTCTCTCAGATATTGTTATTCTAAGTATATTTTTGTAGCTGACTTTTGTTATACAGTAACTATTGTCTTTTTGGGTTTTTTTTAAACCCACCAAAATACAACAGTTGGGAAACCCCCTTTATTTTGGGGGCCAATGGCTTTTTGTAATAAATCTTTTCGAGTTCGATTTCTCTTCTTCTCTCTCTCTCTCTCTCTCTCTTCTCTCTCCTCTCTCTCTCTCTCTCTCTCCTCTCTCTTTTCCCCCCTCTCTCACACAAAACAGAACACAACACACACACAAAACCAAACACAAAACATCCCCCTATCACCACACAGTGCTTTTACACACACACACAAAACCACACACACACACCACACACACACCAACACACACACACACACACCCACCCACACACACACCCTTCGATGAGAATAAACCGAGGGTCGCGTGTGCGAACGCACAAGAACATCTTCGCACCTTTTAAACCCTTTTCCCGCTTTTCGAAAAGAGTGGCCATGGGGGCCGTGGGAAAACTGATGACAGAATTGAAAAAACCGCATCACAGGGGGACTGGTGAAAAAAGCACACAAGTGCTTATTCCATTAACCCCGTATAAAAGAATTAAAAAACCCCAACAACAAACCCACACACACACACACACACACACACAACACCACAACCACAACACACAACACACACACACATAAACGACAGCTTTCCCCCAGGAACGCATAACCCGAGAACAGAGCAACCCCCTCTTTTAAGCCTGCATCCTCGGTTTGGGTTCCATTCTGGGATGCCCTGCCTGTCCAATGTGCTTGCTACCCCCCGGGGGTCTTTTTTCACCCCCCCAATGGGGGGATTTAAATTTCTGTCTGTCTGTCTGTTGCTGTCTATTTTGTGTATACTTTGCGTGTGGGAAAAACATAATCTTTTTTTTCTCCCTATGCTTCAAACCCCCTTGTTGTTTCCAAGCCCACATGTTGAGGCTATTATAGCCTGGCTGTCTATCGTTCTGTTTATTCACTTGCATGTCGGAACAACATTTTTCTCCTCTCTTATTGCTTAAAAACCCCATGTATTTTTTCAATTCCCAAAATGTGGGGGTTTTTATTGTCTGTCTGCCTGTCTGTCATCTTTCTGTGTATCCACTTGCAGTATGGGAACAAAAATCTTTCTTTTCCCCACAGCTTAAAACCCCCATCGTATTGTTTCCTTTTCCACTTTTGGGAGGCTTTTATATGTCTATCTGTCTTCTTTGTTTATTCACTTGCATTTTGTAGCAAAAAACATCTTTTTTTTCCCCCCATTATAGCTTAAAACCCCCCATGTTTGTTTCAATTGCCCAATTGGAGGCTATGATATCTTCTGTCTGTCTGTTTTATCGTTTGTTTATCCACTTGCATTTCCCGGAACATACATCTTTTTTTTTCCCCCCACAGCTTCAAACCCCATCGTACTGTTTCCATTTCCCACATTTGGGGGTATTATAGTCTATCTGTCTGTCGTTACCGTTCTGTTTTGTTCTTTTTACCACTTGGGTGGGAAACATACATTTTTTTTCCCCCCCTATAGCTTAAAACCCCCGTCGTATTGTTTCAATGTCCCATGTGGGGGATATTATAATTATCTGTCTCCCTCCCGGTTTAAACGCTGTTTATCCACTTGCGTCGGAACATACTCTTTCTTTCCTTCTCCCTTTATAGCTTCTGTCCCCACCTATTGTTTAAATTTCCCCATTTGGGTGGAACTGGGGGGGGGGTTGAGTAGGGGGGGGATGTGAGTAGGAGTGGGGTGGGGAGAGGGAGGGGGTGGTGGGGTGGAGGGGGGGGGGGGTTTGCGGGGTGGGGGTGGGGGGGAATCGATTGTGGCGTGTGTGTTTTTTTTTTTTCTACTTTCTTGAATTACTTTTTAACCTTTTCTTAGATATGAAAAAAATGGTAAGGCTGTTATAAACTAAATTTTCTCTTTGTCTCTCTCGCTTGCTTCCGCACCACGCGCGGCGTGACAACACACAACATACACAAAAAAGGGAAAAATGTTGACTAGAAAACAAAAAGACAAAATTATAGATTAAAAAACATTTGGGAACGAGTATGCCAGACGGGCCCAAGGGGAACGCGGCATAAAAAAGTAGCAGGATAGACAGACGGTGGACGGACGGGTGAAAGATTGAGATAACACACATACAGACAAGCACACACACACACACACCCAAAACAACAACACAACCACCCCACACACACACCACAACACAGAGAGAGGGGGAGAGAGAAAAGGAGAGAGAGAAAAGGGGAAGAGAGGGGGAGGAGGAGAGAGAGAGAGGAAACAACACCAGTATACATGGGTGGAAAAAAAACGAATTGTCAAAACAAATTATTCAACTGCAGTGCCAGAACTAAATATTTCAAAACATGCATCCCGCAGCATAAAAAAAAAAATAAACGTACGTAACATTACAAACATTAAACAAACTTTAAAGCAAAAACAAACAGGAAAAAAAAAAAACCCCAAAACAAAAAAACCTCCTTAAGGCCCACAAAAAAAAGAAGACGCAAAAACCTTAAAGGTAATCCCTGCGGGAAACCCCAACGGACCCATTTTTCCTTTTCTTTTTTTTTCTTTTTTTTATGGAGGTTATCTTTTTTGGCCTGCTTCTCTTCACTCCCCCTAAATTCGGTTTTTCCTTTCCATTGCTAACCCCCTGAATCAGAAATGGCAAATGCCAAACCTACATGAAACTTTTACACAAATAATAAATAAATAAATAAAAAATAAAAAATAAACCCCTGTGAGCAAAAGAAAGAGGCGGAAAGGAACGAGGCAAGAGTGAGGGAAACGGTTCTTACCCTTTTCCCCAATGCATGTGCAGCATGCGACACGAGACACGAGCATGCACGCGCGCGCGCCACAGAGAGAGGGGGGAAAAGGAGAAGAGAGGAAAAAGGAGGGAGAGAAAAGAGGGGAGGGAGAGGGGGAGAGAAGAGAGAGAGAAGACGACAGGGAAAGACAGAGAGAGAGGACAGACAGTAGCAGAGAGACAGAGAGGGCAGACAGACAGATAGACAAGATCCCGGGAGAGAGGAGGAGAGAAGAGAGAGGAAGAGAAGAGAAGAGAGAGAGAGAGGGAAGGGGAGAGAGGAGAGAGAAGAGGAAGGAGAGGGAAGACGACAGAGACAACAGAGAGAGGGAAGGAGCCCAAGGGAGGGAGAGGGGGAGAAGCAGGCAAAAGACAAAAGGGGCAACAAGACAGAGAGAGAAGAGAGGAGAGAGAGAGAGAGAGGAGGAGAGAGGGGGAGAGAGAGAGAGAGAGGGGAAAAAGAGAGGCAGGCAACAAAGACGAGACAGACAGCCCAAATGAAAAAGAAAGAACGGTGGGAGGGAGACAGAGACACAGAAGAACGAGACGAGAGAGAGAGGGACAAGAGGTACAAGAACTCAAAAGTATCACAACATGCATCTTATTCCCTGCACGTAACATTTTTCCCGGGGCCACTCACAAAGAAAGGGGAGAAAAAAACTGGGGATCCAGAAAAAAAAACCCCCAAACCTTTTTAACTGCCTGCCCCCACACGTTCCCAACCGTCCAAATTTACCGTGATGTCTGATTTTTTGCAAAGTGATAAAAAAAATCGGGGTTTTCCCCCAAAGGGCTAAAAAAAAACATAAAAAATTTTTAAATTTTCCCTGTCAACCCCTTTTAGGGATCGGAGGATTTTACACAATTAAATGAACAAAATTATAACTGAACATATACATCCCGTTTGGACCCGAAATTTTTCCCCCCCCCCCAACCCTTTAGACCATGCGTGGGGGTCTGGGTGCTTGTTTTCGGATGAGACATAAACCGAGGTCCCGTGTGTCATACAAAACTATTTAGGCACGTAAAAGAACCCCGGCAAACAAGAGAGTTTTTTCCTGGCAAAATTCTGTAGAAAAAACCACCTGAAAAACAAATACTTTTGCAGTAGGAAAAAAAAAAAAAAAAAAGGGTGGCGCTGTTTGGGGTGACGCGCTCCTCCGGGAGAGCGCCCGTTTTACAGAGGAAACTGCCGTGATTTTAAGGGGTAAAAAATATATATAATATATATAATTATTAATAATATATTTTATATATATATATATATATATTATAAATATATTATAAAAAAAGAAAAATGCACCTGTAACTGGTCTTTAAAACCATTAAAAAACCTCAAGTCCAAATGAAAAAGATTTTGGAGTAAGTAGTCCCTCATTAACTAAAAAAAGAACCGCCCTTATGACCCCCCCCCCTTTTTTTTTAGTTGTTATCTATAGTGTTGTTCTCTTCTCTTCCCCCTCTTTTGTTTATCTCCTCTGTTGCCTCCATTCCCAAAACATCCACAATCAGCAACTGTAAATGGCGGGCATGAAAGCCTCAAGAAGGGGAGGCATAACAAGGTAAAAAGGGTTTTGGGGTAGGCAAGTGGGCAAGGATATGGAACAGAAAAGGGGGAAGAGAGAGAGGAGAGAGAGAGAGAGGGGAGAGGAGAGAGAGAGAGGAGAGAAGAGAGAGAGAGAGAGAAGAGAGAGAGAAAAAGGGGAGGGGAAGAGAAAAGAGAGAGGAGTGAGAAGAGAAAGAGAGAGAAGTGAGAGAGAGAGGGGGAGGGAAAGGGGAGGACAACAGAGACAGACAGAAAGACAGGGCAGGAACGGGAAGCCTATGTCTGAATCAGGGTTTTCCATCAACTTACTTTACTCCATTTACAAGCAAGTGGAGAGAGGAGAGAGGAGAGAGGAAGAGAGAGAGAGAAGGGAGAGGAGGAGAGGAGAGAGAGAGGAGAGAGGAAGGGGGAAAAAGGGAGAAAGAGAGGGAGGAGGGGGAGGAAGAGAGAGAGGGGGAGGGGGGAAGGGGAAAAAGAGTGAGAGAGGGAGAGGGAGAGAGAAATAGTGAGGGGAGAGGGAGAGGGAGAGAGAGGAAGAGAGAGAGAGAGAGAGAGAGGGGGAGAGAGTCAGGCGAGGACAGGACAGACAACAGCAGGTAGAGACGGAGACAGGAACGGGGAAATATATGTCTGAAACATGCTTCCCCCAAACCTATCATATTTATCCATTCCAAGAAGTGGAAACGACTGGGGAAAAAAACTTTTCTGCTAACCCACATATCCACAAAATAAATATTAAAACACTGACCCTTGTGTAGATCTTTCAAGTGAGGAAAATGTAGGGTTTTTTCCCAAAGGGCTAAAGGAATCCCCGCAAGTCCAAAAGAGACAAAAGTCTTGGGGATAATAGCTGCCTGCATTTTAAATTCCAAAAAGGGGCCCTCCATTTGACCCCCACCCCTTTTTCTAGTTGTTATCTATTAGTGTTGCTTCTCTTTCCCTTTTCTTCTCTCCTCTCTCCTGTTTTTTTCCCCCTTGTTGCCCCCATTCCAAACATCCCCAATCAGCAACTGAAAAGCCAGCCATGAAAGCCTCAAAGAAAGAAAATGGGAGGCAAATAAAAAGATAAAAGTGAAAGGGGTGAAGGCTGGGGAAAGGGGCAAGGGATGGTGAAAGCAGAAAAACAAGAAAGTGGAAAAAGAAAGATGGAAAAAATAAGGGTGGAAGGAAAGGGAAGGGAGGAGGAAGATAGAGGAAAGGAAAAAATTCGAAAAGACAGGACAGAGAGAGACAGAGAAAAAAAGAGAAGAAGTAGAGAGACGGAGAGAAAAAGAGAGAGGAAAGAGAGAGAGGAGAGAGGGGGGGGAGGGGGGAGAGAGGAGAGAGATAGAGATAGGAAGACAAGAGGCGGGAAGAGAGAAGAGAGAGAGAGGAGAGAGAGAGAAAAAAAGAGAGGAGAGGGGGGAGAAGTGAGAGAAGAGCAGAGAGAGAGAAAAAACGACTAGACAAAAGAAAAGCAGAAGAAAGACAGCGAGAGGGGAGAGAGAGAGGGGGAGAGAGAGAGAGAGAGGGGAGAGAGAGAGGGGAGAGAGAGAGAGAGAGAGAGAGAGAGAGAGAGTTGGAATCAAAGCATTTATAAACCTCCTCTGCAAATGCGTATTGTCAGTGCCCACACCCCATTACTCCCTTCACAAACAAATAGAAATAACTGAGGAACACGTTGATTTTCCCTTTATCCCAAAATCTCACAACACATCCCAAAATTACACTGAGTCTAATCTTTTTTGACAAAGTAGGAAAAAAAGAAAATGATGTTTTCTCCCGAAGGGCTAAACTAACCCCTCAATCCCAAAAACTTTGGGGATAAGTAGCTGTCTGCTTAACTTCCCAAAAAGGACCGTCCATTTGACCCCCACCCCTTTTTCTAGTTGTTTTCTATTGTGTCGTTTCTTCTCTCCTCTCCTTTCCTTCCCCTCCTGTTTATCTCCTCTGTCTGCCTCCTTCCCAAAAAACCCAACTCACAACTGCAAATGCCAGGGATGAAACCTCAAAAAAAGTGGAGAGGGAGTAACAAGAGTGAAAGGGGTTGGGGAGGAAGTGGAGCAAGGGATGGTGAAACAGAAAAAAAAAAGATAGGAAAAAGAAAGTAGAATGAGGAAAAAAATGGGAAAGGCAAGGGAAGGGAGGGGAAGAGGGAGGAGAAAAGGGAAAAAGTTTTGAAGACAGGAGAAAGGATGGGGAAGAGGAGAAGGGAGAAGCAGAGAAGGACGAGGAAGGAGGAAGAAAAAGGAGGAGGAGGGGAAGAAGAAAAAAAAAAACGAAATGATGCGACGTGACAAAGAAGAAGTGAAGAAGAAGAAGAAGAAAAAGAAAAAAGAAAAGAAGACGCGACGAAAAAGAAAATGAGAAGAAGAAGAATAGAAGAAGAAAAGAAAGAAGAAAAAAAAAGAAGAGGAAAAAAAGGGCGACGACGGGGGACGACGACGAAGAAAAAGAAGATGGAAGAAGAAGAACAAGAACGACTCGACAAAAGAAAAGAGAAGAAAATGAGAAAACGGGCGGGAAAAGAAAAGGAAAAAAAAAAGATGCAGAAAAAAAAAAAAAACTTTTCAAAAAAGAAGGGCAACAGCCCAACTTTACTGCGAAATTTTGCACCACGATCAAAAGAAAAGCAAATGGCAAAAAAGTTCCCCCCAATCAAGCTCTCTCTCTCTCTCTCCCCCCTCTCTTCTTCTCCTTCTCTTCTCCTCTTCTCTCCTTCTCTCTCTCTCCCCTCACTCCCCCTTTTTTTTTCATTTTCCCATTTCCCCCCCAAACCCCCCCAAACCCCCACCCACAGTCTCCCTTTAAGCAAAATCAAAGAAAGTTTTCCAGATTCCCCACTAGCCCCCCTTTCCCATATTAATACGTTTAAAACCCCCTTCCTTCCTCTCTCTTTTCAATATTCCCCCTTATCAAAAAAAGCACCAAAAAATTTAAAACCCCCTTTCGCCATCACCAATACCTTTTTCTCTCCCCCCTTTTCCCCTCTTTATCCCTTTAGGAGTCGCTGGGGCACTTCAGCAGTGAGACTTTTCGCCAGTGTTTCTGGGGGGGAAAAATTTGGCAGTGGGGACTTTTTATCCTTGCCTCTAGGGGAAGTTTTTTGGGAAAGGGGCTTTCCATCCTGTGTTCCTTGGGAAAAATTTGGAGTGGATTTTCATCCCCGTGTCTTGAAAAAAGTTGGCGTGGACTTTTTATCGTGTCTCTTGGGAAAGCTGGCTGTGGACTTTTCTTCCTGTATCTCTTGGGCAAGTTGGAAGTGGATTTTTCATCCTGTGTCTCTTGAGAGAATTGGCAGTGGACTTTTCAACCTGTGTCTTGACAAAGTTGGCAGTGGACTTTTCCTCGATGCATCCTGTGTCTCTTGGGCAAGTTGGCAGTGTACTTTTCATACTGCATCTCTTGGGCAAGTTGGAAGTGGACTTTTCATCCTGTGTCTCTTGGGCAAGTTGGCAGTGAGATTTTTCATCCTGTGTCCCTTGGGCAAGTTGGCAGTGAGATTTTTCATCCCGTGTCTCTTGGGCAAGTTGGCAGTGAGATTTTTTATCCCCTGTTCCGGGCAGTTTGGGAGTGGACTTTTCATGATGTCCTGGTCTCTTGGGGAAATTGGCAGGGACTTTTTATCGATGAATCCGTGTCTCTTGGGGAATTTGGGGAGTGAGATTTTTTTATCCTGTCTTTGGGCAAATTTGGGAGGGGATTTTTCATCCTGTGTCTGTTGGGGAAAAATTTGGGAGTGAATTTTTCTCCTGTGTCTCTTAGGCAAGTTGGCAGGGACTTTTATCGTGTTCTTTGGGGAAAACTGGCTTGGACTTTTTATCCGTATCTCTTGGGCAAATTGGGAAAGGGGTTTTTTATCCTGTGTCTCTTGAGAGAATTGGCAGTGGGCTTTTAACCCGGTCTTGACAAAGTTGGGAGTGACTTTTTCCCCATGCACTGTGTCTTTGGGCAAATTGGCAGTGGACTTTTCTCCCGTGCTTTGGGCAAGTGGGAATGGGCTTTTTATCCCGGTTCTTGGGGAAATAGGGAATGGGTTTCATCCCGTGCCTCTTGGGGAAGTTGGCAGGGACTTTTATCCTGTGTCTCTTGGGCAAGTTGGCAGTGACTTTTTATCCTGTGTCTCTTGGGCAAGTAGGAAATGGGCTTTCACCCGTGCCCCTTGGGCAATTGGGGTGAGATTTTTCATCCTGTGTTCTTGGGGAAGTTGGTAGTGGGCTTTTCATCCTGTGTCTCTTTGGGCAAGTTTGGTAGTGGATTTTTTATCCTGTTTCTCTTTAGAGAATTGGCGTGGACTTTTCCCGTTCTTGACAAAAATGGCAGTGACTTTTCTCGATGATCCTGTCTTTTGGGCAAGTTTGGGAGTGAGATTTTTCTCCTGGCCTCCTGGGGAAATTTGCAGCGGACTTTCCAGCCTGTGTCTCTTGGGGAAAGTCGAATGAACCTGGTGGAGCCCTCCCTCCCGGTACGGTTTCTTTCTCCGGGGGGAAGTTACAGCTTTGAAAAAAAGGGTTCTGCTCTCAGAATTTTTTTTGGGTTAAGGGTTCGATTCTGGGAAAGTTTCCCTTTCAGTTTCAAGGGGGGAAGGGGGTCAACGTGGGAATGTTTTTTGCCCCCTCCCCTTTTTTTGGGTGGAGGACGGTACTTCTCTTGTCTACTGGGGGATTGGGGGAAATTTAATGTTGGATCAAATAGCTTTGCGTCTCTGTCACTCCCGTTGTCATTTTAAAAAAAAAATTTTTTTGGTTTGGGTGGGGTTAAATGTACAGAAAAACTTTTTTTTACCCTTTTTATGTTTGGAACTTTTTTTTAGCCGTGAGGGTAGACTTGGCGAAAAATTTGGAGGGAAAGGAGGGGGCAGAGAGGTAGAGAGAGAGAGAGGAGGGGAGAGAGAGGAGAGGAGAGAGGAAGAGAGAAAGAGACACACACACACACACACACACACCGCACGCCGCACGCACGCACGCACGCAGCACGCACGCACCCGCACGCACGCACGACACTCACACACCTGATCTTTTTTCCAACAAAACAAAAAACACCCCCAAAACACACCACCCCCCCCTTCCCAAATCCCCACCCCCCAACCCCCCCCCCAACCCCCCCCTCCCCCCCCCCCCCCCAAACCCCCCCCCCACCCCCCCCTCCCCCCATCCATCCTCCACCCAAATTTATCCATCCAACACTCACCATACGTATAACATACTACACTACACACACACTATCACACTATACTATACTAACCACTACACTACCTACACCCTAGACTAGAAACTCCTACACTATATATATACATATACTAACTTGTCTTACTTACTAACTACATCACTACACTACATTTCCCACTCCACTAACTATACTAACTCCCTCCCCTTCTACACAAAACCCACACTATACTAGAAAAACTACACAACATACACTTTTCTATACTACACTATACTACACAACCCTTGTATTACTACACTATACTACCACACAAAACTACACTCATTATACTACCTACACTACATATACTATTTATACTATTTTCACTATACTATACTAACTACACAACACCACACTACAATACTACGCTAACACACACATCACCACTTTTACTACAACCAAAAAATACAACACTGCCTACACACATCATACACCCCCACAACATTACTTACCCTAACCCCACCCCACCCCCTCATCAAACCCACAACCCTCCCCCCCCAAACACCACACTACACCCCCCACCCCCCCACCCCCCCAAACACCACACAACACCACACCCCCCCCACCCAATACACCCAAATACACCCCACCCCACCCAATACCAAAACCCCCCCCACCCCACCCCCCCCCAATACCCACACAACCACCCACACCCCACCCCAATTTCACCACCCACACCACCCCCCCCCCCCAATACACCCCCACAACACCACACCCCACCCCCCCCCAAAACACTACACCCCCCCCAACCCCCCCCCACCCAAAACACCCAACCCCACACCCCAAACCCCCCCAATACACCAACCCAACCACACCCCCCCCACCCAATACACCACATACAACCCCCAAACCCCCCCCCACCCAATACCCACACTACACCACACCCAATCCCACACAAACCCAAAACCCACCCCCCCCTACACACCAACACCACCCACACCCCACCCCCCCCAATCACCCCACAACACCACATCACCCCCCCCCCCCCAAAACACCCACACCCACACCCAACCCACCCCACCCCACCCAAAAACCACCTACACCCCCCCACACCCCCCACTCATACACCTACTCTACTCTCTACGACTATACTAATATACATAACACTACAATACAATATATACCCTACCTACCTATACTCACTATACTACACTATACTTACCCACCTCTATTCTATAACATACACTCACTTTATACTACACTACACTACACTCACTACCCCACACTACATACACTACACTACACTCACACACTACCTACTCTCTATACTACTACTCACCCCGCACCGGGTAGCCCCGGCCCCCACGCACTTTCAGCCAGATCTTGGGCCCATGGATTCGGCCACGGACTTTTTGGTTGGGCGTTCCATCAGCACCATCTGGATCACCCCCCCCCCGTTCAGGTGACGTCGAAGCAGGTGTTCCAGTCCGGGGACAGGGTCCGCTTCCCCCTGCACCCCGCTGGGGCCCCCCACCGAAAGGAGAAGAAACGGCAGTGGAGAGAGGAAAGGGAAGGGAGATTTGAAAAAAAAAAACCCCAAAAAAATTTTGGGTGAAACCTCTCTCTGAAGTCGGATGTGGATGACTACTTTTATGGGGAGGTTTTAAAAAAAAAGGGTTTTATGTGTGTAAAATACGCCCAAAAAAAACTGACCAGGGTAGTTTAGGGGGTTTTAGCTAAGGAAAAGATCGTTCTAAACTATACTACACTACTGCTGCTGCTCTGCTATGCTACTACTCTACTACTACTATTACTACTACTACTATTTCTACTACCCCTACTCCATACTACTACTATGCTTCTAAATGTGTGCTGCTACTATACTCTCTACTACACTACTCTATTGCGCTGCTTCTGCTGCTGCTGCTACTACTTTTGCTACTATGTACAAATACTACTACATACTACTGCTACTCTATTATACTACTACTACACTACAATACTATGCTACTGCTATACTCTAACTCTATTCTACTATACTGCTACTAACTTCTAATACTACACAACTACTACTATGATTATATTATGGCGATGATAGTAATAATAATAATAATAATAACAGTTGTATGGCTACTGAAGACCATATTATTGCTAGGCCTACGTTAGGTGGAATGTATAGCGTAGTGCCTGGTTTTCATCTGTGCTTGTTAATTAATTAAATGTGCAGACGGTCTGTCTGCTGGCCTATGCCCACACATTCTGACTTTAGAATAGAACATTTATATAAAAGAAATTTTTTGAAAAAATCGTCTGAAAAATAGGCAGAAAATATTTGTCAGATTTTCCTTGAAGAAAGGGTAAGAGAATGGACTAGGAATGCAGAAAAAAAGGGGAGGGATAGAGGGAGAGAGAGAGGGGAGAGACAGAGAGAAAGAACAACAGAGAGCGAGAAAGAGGCTAGAAAAGTAAGGAAGAATAAAGAAAAGAGGATATTTTAGCACAGAATTTCCAAAGGGTGAAGATATATTGACACCGCAAGAGACCCCCCCCCCCCCCCCCCCCCCCCCCGAAACAATAAAAAAAAGAAAAACAGCAGAAATGGGCGAAAACTTTAACACTGAGTGCGGCCTAAGGTAAGTTTACCCCTTCTGTCTCTCTTCTCTCTCCCTGTCTGTCTGTCTCTGTCTGTCTGTCTGTCTCTTTCTCTCTCCCTGTCTGTCTGTCTCTGTCTGTCTGTCTCTGTTTCTCTCTCCTCTCCTGTTTGTCTCTGTCTGTTGTCTGTCTCTCTGTTTCTCTCTCCCTGTCTGTCTTCTCCTCCTGTCTTCTCTTCTCTGTCTGTCTGTCTGTCTGTTTCTCTCTCTCCCTGTCTGTCTGTCCGTCTTCTGTCGTCTGTTTCTCTCTCTCCCTGTCTGTGTGTCTGTGTTGTGTGTTGTTGTTGCTGTCTGCTGCTTTCTTGTTGTCTGTCTCCTTGTCTGTCTGTCTGTCTCCTTGTCTGTCTGTCTGTCTCTCCCCGGACGGTTGGTTGGTTCCAGCCCGCTTATCAGACGAGAAAAACCGTTGGCATTGTCCCAGCCCCTTCCCTTCTCTAAACATCTGCAGCTAATGAAGTGCATTTGTTTCATGCCAGCAGAGAAAAGACAATTACCAGGAACACCCACCCAACCCCTCCAAATCAACAGAGAGAAAATCTCTCTCTGATGATATGCCTGAACCACACGATCTCTCGTCTCTTGTAGGTGTACCGCAAACAAACTACAAAAAACATACCACGGCTGACAGTTCCACTGCTCCATTACTTGGCAAGTCAAAGAGAGGAATGACAAAGCCTGTAGCATTATCCCTTGCGTCTAACACAGCAGCAAAACAACAACAACAACAAACAAACAAACAAAATAAAACAAAACAAGGTCAGGGAAGGGACAGCCTAGTGGTTAGAAGCGTTGCGCTCAAGATCTGACGACCCGGGTTCGAGCCACCACAGAGACACCCGTTCAAGAAAATTTTTCCCTTGGACTTGGAGTCAACGACAGTACTGATTCCACTTGCACTCCTCCGAAAAGTCCTTCAGATGAGACTATAAACTGAGGTATCGTGTGTGAACGCACCCAGAACATCTTGTGCATGTTTGACAACCTGTTTTGCCTTTCATAGAAGAGTAGGCCATTGAGAGTCTGTGGGAGTGGATGACAAAACTTACAAAACCGCATGCTCAAGGGAACTGGATGTAAAAAAGTGCACATTTATTTTTTTTAGTACTTATTCCATCTCTCTCTCTCTCTCTCTCTCTCTCTCTCTCTCTCTCTCTCTCTCTCATTAGAAGTAGTTAACAGTTATTGCTATTTAGGATTTAATTTTACATCTATGATTAGCGAAAAGAGAGGTACATCACATTTGGTTACTAAAGGTAAAAAAGCAGTTACTCAGCTTAACAAAGTTTTTCAGAAGTGTAAAGAAATGACAGTAAATACATTTTTAAAATTTTTGATACCAAAATCCAACCAATACTGTTATATTCAGCTGAAATTTGGGGATTGAATAGACAAGAGCATCTAGAAAAAGTACATTTAATCGCTTGTAAATCAAAATGGTGTATGGAGATCTGGGCAGGTACCCATTATATGTAAATACGTATGTTGCATGCGTAAGATTTTGGTTTAAATTATTACTTATGGATTCTGAAAGATTGCCACATAAAGCTTATTGTATGTTGTTAGAATTAGATAAAAAGGGCAAACAATGCTGGGTCTCTAAAATCAGGGAAATATTTGCATAACTGGGTTTAATATCGTTTGGTTAAACCAAGGAGTAGGAGACATAAAAATGTTCTTACGTTCCTTTGAACAAAGACTTGTAGATTGGTTTACCCAGGAATGGACTGGCACCATCAGAGATCGCAGTAGATATGATAGTTACAGAAACTTTAACATCGTTTTTGAAAGAGAGAAGTATATTAGTGAAATGGATACATATTGCTTTCGCGTTGCAGTTACTCAAGTACGATTGAATGCGCTACCACTAAACAATAATACACATCGCTATAGTAGTTCAAATGAAGATAAGCAGTGCCCTGTTTGTAAAGACCAAATAGAGAATGAAGAACACTTTTTATTTAATTGCCCTGTCTATGAAGATTTGAGACACAAGTTTCTTAAAGATGCGAAGAGACTTCCTTTGCACGTGCTACTCAAAGCTACAATATCTACTGATAGACATAATTTATCACGATTTAATTTTCATGCAACCAACAGAAGAAGTAAGATAACTTTATAGAAATGGATCCTTATATTGATGAAAACTACATTCAAAACATTGTCGATTATGACGAACGTGAATTGATTTGTGATGAATATTCAAGAAATGGGTGATGTAATTTCTTTATTATTGCTGATATATCATTTCATATTTATATACATTGATTGTAATGTGTTTATAACACTCATGTCATATGTCCACTCCACACGCCCGTCATTCCTTTGTATTGTGGCCTAAGGCCGATGTACAGTAAAAGTCTGAAGTCTGAAGTCTCTCTCTCTCTCTCTCTCTCTCTCTCTTCTCTCTCTCTCTCTCTCTCTCTCTCTCTCTATTGTGACTTAGTGCTCAACGTAGCGCGTCTGACTCTCTCTCTCTCTCTCTTCTCTCTCTCTCTCTCTCTCTCTCTCTCTCTCCCCTCCCCCCCCCCTCCCCTCCTCTCTTCTCTCTCTCTCTCTCTCTCTCTCTCTCCTCTCAGCATGCCCCCGAAAATCCTTCGAATGAGGATATAATTAATCCGAAGTCCCGTGTGCGAACGCATGGAGTACATCTTGCCCACACAAGACAACCTGTTTTGCCTTTCACGGAAGACTAGGCCATTGCGAGCCGGGAGAAAGATAAGACCGCACACACAGGGACTGGATGTAAAAAGCACAATAGCACTTACTTCATTATCCTCGAATTAAAAACGAAAAAAAAAGAAAAGGAAAAACACATCAATGTCTCTTGCATCTACAGTAGCGAAAAAAACAAAACCCCAAACAAACTGAAACAATCCTATATCTGATTTCTTACATCTACAGCAGTAAAAGACACCACAAACTAAATAAACAGACAAAGCGAAGCAAAAACAAGCCAAGAAAGTAACAATCTCCCCACAGACAAACAAACAAACAAACAAACCAACCACTGATTATCAACAAGATCTCTTCTTACAGAAAAAAAAATCAGACATGAGTTTCATCTTCTCTTTTCCTCGAGAGATTTGCTCCCCAAACCATAACACGATCGCTTTTTCACAGAAAAAAACACCCAGAATGTTCAACACTAGGCCATCTTAACATGGGGGGAAAAAGGTCACCAACATGATCTTTTCTCTCTCCACAAAAAGCACCAGTTTGCAAAATCCAATACACCACATTTTCTCAACAGAAATATATTGAATTGTTGGTTGTTGTTTTTCATACAGCATGACTCAGCCAATCATGTACGTGGTCTCTTTTCTCACCTCCACATGATCACCCCCCCCCCCCCCCCCCTCCAATCATAACCTATTATCTTCTCTTGATCTAATAACGACCCATCCACCTTCACCCATAAAGAAAACTCCCCTCCCTCCCACACCACCACCACCAAAGAAAAACAAACATATCAACAACATTCCTAACCCCACCAAAATAAACAGAAGAAGTCAGTCATAAAAAATATATTCTTTTCCCTAAAACAAATACCGGTTACTCCTCAACACAGTCATTATCTTTCAACATCAAAAGACAATACTATTCAACATGATCTTTTTTTTCCTTCTCTCTCTAGAACACAAAGCAAATTCCTACCACAATAAAAAAAAATTCTCTCTACAGCAAAAGCCAATTTTCAAGAAGAGCTCTTCTCTCCTCTGGTAATGGAAATAATTATGATCTTTGGTCCCTAATGCAAAATCTGTCCTTAGAACAATCTCTTTTCCCACACTACGATCATTGGTCCCTAGTGCAAAATCTGTCCTTAGAACAATCTCTTTTCTCAACCACAATATGATCTTAGGTCCCTAAAGCAAAATTTGTCCTTAGAACAATCTCTTTTCTCAACCACAATATGATCTTAGGTCCCCAATGCAAAATCTGTCCTTAAAACAATCTCTTTTCCCACACTACGATCACTGGTTCCTAACGCAAAATCTGTCCTTGGAACACTCTCTTTTCTCAACTGCACTAAGCAGAACTTACCAAAACCATTTTTCATCTCTGGTGCAAAACACCACCACCACCACCACACAACAACAACAACAACAACAAAACAAAAAACAAAACAACAACAAACAGAAAGTTTTTCTTGTCTGTAGAAATAAACTCAGCAAAAGCCCCCTACCTCGTTGTCTTTTCTCTACAGCCAAAGCTAGTCATAAACACGAGTTGATCAGATTATATATCTCTCTCTCTCACTCTACGCTCTCTCTCTCTCTCTCTCTCCTCTCTCTCTCTCTCTTCTCTCTCTCTCTCTCTCTCTCTCTCTCTCTCTGGGACCCCACAGCACAGGCCGCTCATCAGCGCAACCTCATCTCTCCAGAGGGAACAAACCACCATCAATCCGATTCCTTTTTCTCCCCCCGGCAGGTTTTATCAGCCCCCTCGTACCATCAAGCGGCCAAGACAGGCGGAATCCTGCAGGTAAAACATGCCGGCAGTGCCATCCTCTGGGTCTCTCTGGTTACAGGTGAACGGCAATCGCTTTGCCATCAGCGCATTCTTCACAGTCAGGAATTTCCACGCACGACTGTACACCGGAATATCTCTAGGCCTACAACTAAACTGCCCTCGTGATATCTATCCTCCTATATGGCTGTGAATCATGGACTCTGTCAGCAGAGCTAGAGAGGAGAATCCAAGCATTCGAGAACAAGTGCTACAGAAGACTCCTCAAAATATCATACAAAGAACACAAGACCAACAACTATGTGAGAGAAGAAATCAAAAAGCGTGTGGGCCCCCAAGAACCTTTGCTCTCCACTATAAAGAGGAGAAAACTGATGTGGTTTGGTCACACCACAAGACACAACACCTTAGCAAAAACCATCCTGCAAGGAACAGTCGAAGGCAAGAGAAGAAGAGGCCGCCAAAAGAAATCATGGGTTGACAACATCAAAAGAATGGACCGCCCAACCCCTGCAACACCTTCTACTAGCCACACAGGATCGTGAAGCATGGAAAAAGATCTCTTTTGCGTCTTCTCTCATGTCCCCCCTATGTCCTTTGGGACATGGGACTGAGTGAGTGAGTGAGTGAGTATAGTAGAATAGTGCAGTGGTGTAGGGAGATAGCCATGCAGGCTAGCTGTGTGTATCATTACATATCAAAGGTGAAACCAGGATGATTGTATTATCTTAATGAAATGAATTCATTCAAGCACTATACAACACGCAAGCAGTGCAGTCCTTCCGAACAATCAGGTCGGAGACTACTTCAAAACCACAGTTGGGGTCCGACAAGGATGCCTGTTATCTCCAGTCCTGTTTAATCTGTTCTTGGGAAACATTATGAGAGAGACCCTCCATGACTTCCACTCTACCATCTCCATTGGTGGCAGACTTGCGGTTTGCCGATGACATTGACCTCATGGGCGGAAGTAACACAGAGCTGCAAGATCTTACGACCAGACTTGAGAACAGAGCTGGAGCATATGGGATGGAGGTGAGCTCGGAGAAAAGTAAAGTACTTGTGAACAGCACGAGCAACGCCACTGCTAAAATTTACATGAACGGCCAGCAAATAGAAATTTTTTTCTTTTCTATCCCTCTCTTTGTTTCTGCCTTGTTCCTTTTCTTCCTGTCACCTCCTTCTTGTCTATTTTCTGCCTTCTTGGTCCATTCCCCTGCCTTATTTTCCCCTAAGAAAGACCGAAAAGGTAACAGTTCTCTCCTATGCCGAAGTCGGACGTGCTGGGCCTGACTTGTGAGGCGCTTAACGGCAGCTTCGCTCAT
>CM054146.1:24498603-24501103 GCA_028751875.1 Rapana venosa
ACCTGCCTACCTACCTGCCTACCTACCTGCCTACCCTGGCTCCCGTCCCAAAAGCATACACACACACACACACACACACACACCACGCACGCACACACACACACACAACACACACACACTCTCTCTCTCTCACATATACGCGCACGCACGCACGCACACACACTCACACACGCACGCATATTCACGCACACGCACGCACGCACAGATACACACACTGACATGGTCACACAGATGCACACACACACACCCACACACAAACACACTGACATGCTCACACAGATGCCCACACACACACTCACACACAAACACACTGACATGGTCACACAGATGCACACACACACACTCACACACTGACATGCTCACACAGATGCCACACACACACACTCACACACAAACACACTGACATGCTCACACAGATGCACACACACACAAACACACTGACATGGTCATACAGATGCACACACACACACAAACACACTGACATGCACACACACAAACACAAGCACATTGACATGCCCACACAGATGCATACACACACACTCACACACAAATACAGACATGCTCACACAGATGCACAACACACACACACACTCATACACACACACACACTCATACACACACACAAACATATTGACATACTCACACAGATGCACACACACTCACACACAAACACACTGACATGCTCACACAGATGCACACACACACTCATACACTCACACACACACAAACATATTGACATGCTCACACAGATGCACACACACTCACACACAAACACACTGACATGCTCACACAGAAGCACACACACACTCATACACACACACACTCATACATATTGACATGCCCACACAGGTGCACACACACACACACACTCATACACACAAACACACACTGACATGCTCACACAGGTGCACACACACACAAACATATTGACATGCTCACACAGATGCACACACACTCACACACAAACACACTGACATGCTCACACAGATGCACACACACACTCATACACACACACACTCATACATATTGACATGCCCACACAGGTGCACACACACACACTCATACACACACACACACAAACACACACTGACATGCTCACACAGGTGCACACACACACACACAACACACAAACATATTGACATGCCCACACAGGTGCACAAACACATATCTTTACTGGTACAGCTGGCTTCCTCACTTCAAAAATATACATATAGACGTCTCACATACACACACGCGCACGCACAAACAAACACACATGCTCTCTCTCTCTCTCTCTCTCTCTCTCTCTCTCTCTCTCTCTCTCTCCTCTCTCCCCTCTCTCTCTACACACACACACACATACATATACAGATACACACACGCACTTAAAAAAAAACCCCAACAACCTTCCTTCTCTCTTTTTCTGTCTGTATCTGTCTCTCTTACTCACGCACGCACGCAAACACATCCACACCCACACATATACACTCACTCAGTCTCTGTCTACCTGTCTCACAGTCTGTCTGCCTGCCTGCCTGTTCGTCTGTCTGTCTGTCTGTCTACCTGCCTGCCTGAGAGTGGACCAAGTAGGCAGAAAATAGACAAGAAGAAAAGAAACAAAAGCAGATACAAATAAAGGAGTAGAAAAGAGGGAATTCCTAGCGCAGAATTTCTAGAGGGCAGAAACAGAGAGAGAGAGAGAGGGATAGAAAAGAGGGAATTCCTAGCGCAGAAGTTCCAGAAGGTGGGGATGGTATTGATACTGACAGGCTCTCCCCGATATCCAGCAGGTGGACAAAAAACTCGAACAGTCTTAGGTTCAATTCCACCCCCAACACACACACACACACACACCCCGCCCACACACACACACACACACACACACACACACACACACAACACCACACACACACACACACACACACACACACACTCTCTCTCTCTCTCTGCTCTCTGTGTCTCTCTCTCTCTCTGCCTGTCTCTCTCTTATATATCCGTAAGAGCGGGGGACTAGATGTAAAAAAAAAAAAAAAAGCACATGGGTGCTTATTCATTATCCTCGAAATAAAAAGACTTTGTCTTTGTCCCCACAGAGGGGTAGGAAGGGGAGATACAGGTAAATGCAAAACGAACGGACTCACCTGGAATCTCAATGGCCTCCTTGATGTTGATAGCCAGGAAGGGGTCGGTCAGCGCATGTCCGGAAGGGCCGCCATCTGCCTGCAGCAGCTTGACCCGGATGAAGCCTACACCCGGCATGATGGACGCTTCCTCTGAAGGGCGCTCCGAGCCTTGACCACGTGCACACTAGCCCCTGCCTTGAGTTGTAACAACCTTTTTTTACTTATGGTATCTGCTTTTTGTTTCTTCCCTTAAGTCGCGGAGACTGTTGAATGAGTGATCTCTGAAAGACGTTGTTTATCGACCTGACACTGCTGCTTTGAGTTGCACACTTCTTTTTTGTTGTTGTGTCTTCTGGTGTCTTCTGCTTTTTCTTCAGTAGGTGCTTGGAGACTGTTGA
>CM054146.1:24506103-24511103 GCA_028751875.1 Rapana venosa
GAGTGTATGTGCACTGAGTGTTGTGTATGTGTGTGCGTGTGTGTGTATTCGTTCTTCGATTTAACGTCTTTAAAAAAAATTATTCACGATATTAGGTGGTGTGTGTGTGTCTGTGTTTTGTGCGTGCGTGCGTGAATGTGTGCGTACGTGCGTGTATGGGTGTGTGTGTGTGTGTGTGTGTTTACGCGCATCTGATTCTTCGGAGAGTGCATGCATGTGCATATGACAGACAGTACAGCACAAATATACGTCAGGGTGTGTGCCACTACAAACAAATACAAAATACTCTGTTCTCCCTTTTTGACTGTTGCCCTTCGGATTTGTGTGTGTGTGTGTGTGTGTGTGTGTGTGTGTGTGTGTGTGTGTGTGTGTGTGTGTGTGTGGGCGGGGGAGCAGACAGACCCACACTCCTCCCTCCCTTGTAGCTAGGGTCTGGCAGCCAGACAGCTCTACAGTTCCTGTCAGCCAGCAGTTCTGCCAACTTCTCTGTTTATTTGCCTGGAGTGGAGTGGGGTGAGGTGGGGTGTGTGTGGTGTGGTGTGGATGGAGTGGGGTGTGAGTGGAGTGGTGTGGTGTGGTGTGGTATGGTGTAGTGTGTGTGGTGTGGGTGGAGTGGGTGTGGGGTGGTGGGTGTGGAGTGGTGTGGAGTGGAGTGTGTGGTGTGGGTGGAGTGTGGTGTGGTGTGGTGTGGGGTGTAGTGTGGTGTGGAGTGTGGTGTGGGTGTGGTGTGGAGTGTGGTGAGGTGTGATGGAGTGGTGAGTGTGGTGTGGGGTGGAGTGTGGTGTGGAGTGGAGTGTGGTGTGGTGTGAGATGGAGTGTGGTGGTGGGGTGTAGTGTGGTGTGTGCGGTGTGGTGTGGGGATGGAGTGGTGGTGTGGGTGGAGTGTGGTGTAGTGTGGTGTGGTGTGGTATGGAGTGGAGTGTGGTGTGGTGTGGTGTGGTGTGGAGTGTGGTGTGGTGCGGTGTGGTGTGGATGGAGTGTGGTGTGGGTGTGGTGTGAGTGTAGTGTAGTGTGGTGTTGGGTGTGGGGTGGAGTGTAGTGTGGTGTGGAGTGGAGTGGTGTGGTGTGGGGTGGTGTGGAGTGGAGTGGAGTGGAGTGTGTGTAGTGTAGTGTAGTGGGGTATGGTGTAGTGTAGTGTAGTGTAGTGCAGTGCAGTGTAGTGCAGTGCAGCGCAGTGTAGTGTAGTGTAGTGTAATGTAGTGCAGTGCAGTGCAGTGCAGTGTAGTGTAGTGTAGTGTAGTGTAGTGCAGTGCAGTGTAGTGCAGTGTAGTGCATTGCAGTGCAGTGTAGTGTAGTGTAGTGCATTGCAGTGTAGTGTAGTGTAGTGTAGTGTAGTGTAGTGTAGTGTAGTGTAGTGTAGTGTAGTGTAGTGCATTGCAGTGCAGTGTATTGTAGTGTAGTGTAATGTCACAGCCAGAACGTGGGCTATATACACGCAGCATCAGTCTAACAAACCATGGCCTTTTCCCCATCTCCTGTACTATTTTATCGTTGTATGTTCACTCACTGTCTTGTCTCCAGTCTGTCTCTGTCTGTCTGTCTGTCTCTCTCTCCTATGAATGTGTAAGCAGGTATGTTTGACTGATTGACGAATGAATCATTTTACTCCCTGTCCGGGTGATGGCAAATATTAGTGGGTTCTTTCTAGGGAAAAGGGATCATGATAAAATATATAAAGAAAATCTGAGCAGATTGACATCTTATTGACCAGCAGTCTGTCTGGCAGTCTTGTCTGTCTGTCTGTCTGCTGTCTCTCTGTCTGTCAGTCAGTCTGTCTGTCTGTCTCTCAATCTCCATGATTCTTTGTCATTCTCTTCGTGCACGCACATATAAGACATGTTTACCGTGCCGACGCTCACACACAGTTCTGCCTTACACCTCAGTGCCTACTTGCCAGCAGCACTTTACACGTGTGAGCGTCTGTACAGCATCAGCGATTCTTTCCTCTTGTTTTTCACCACTGCCCTTCACGAAATGGGCAGATCCTCTACCCCCCCCTCCCCACCCTTCCTTCCTTCAGCAAAGGTCTGTCTGGCAGCTGACAGTGACTTAGTTCTGTCAGCAAGCACCACTGCTAACAACACTAACAGCACTTTGACAGTCAGGTCTACTTTTGCCAGGTCAGTGACCTAATATGCCACCAATGCCATCAGCAACTTGACGTTTCCTCCTATGACATCACTTAACTGCTGTATGTTAGCCCAATGTCTGTCTGTCTGCTGTATGTTATCCCAATGTCTGTCTGTCTGCCTGTATGTTATCCCAATGTCTGTCTGTCTGCCTGTATGTTAGCCCAATGTCTGTCTGTCTGCTGTATGTTAGCCCAATGTCTGTCTGTCTGCTGTATGTTAGCCTACTGTCTGTCTGTCTGCCTGTATGTTATCCTACTGTCTGTCTGCTGTATGTTAGCCTAATGTCTGTCTGTCTGTCTGCTGTATGTTATCCTACTGTCTGTCTGCTGTATGATAGCCTATTGTCTGTCTGTCTGTCTGCTGTATGTTAGCCCAATGTCTGTCTGTCTGCTGTATGTTAGCCTAATGTCTGTCTGTCTGTCTGCCTGTATGTTATCCTACTGTCTGTCTGCTGTATGATAGCCTATTGTCTGTCTGTCTGTCTGCTGTATGTTAGCCCAATGTCTGTCTGTCTGCTGTATGTTAGCCCAATGTCTGTCTGTCTGCTGTATGTTAGCCTACTGTCTGTCTGTCTGCCTGTATGTTATCCTACTGTCTGTCTGCTGTATGTTAGCCTAATGTCTGTCTGCTGTTTGCTAGCCTAATGTCTGTCTGCTGTATGTTAGCCTAATGTCTGTCTGTCTGCTGTATGTTAGCCCAATGTCTGTCTGTCTGCTGTATGTTAGCCCAATGTCTGTCTGTCTGCTGTATGTTAGCCTACTGTCTGTCTGCTGTATGTTAGCCCAATGTCTGTCTGTCTGCTGTATGTTAGCCTACTGTCTGTCTGTCTGCTGTATGTTAGCCTACTGTCTGTCTGCTGTATGTTAGCCCAATGTCTGTCTGTCTGCTGTATGTTAGCCTACTGTCTGTCTGCTGTATGTTAGCCTACTGTCTGTCTGCTGTATGTTATCCTACTGTCTGTCTGTCTGCTGTATGTTATCCTACTGTCTGTCTGTCTGCTGTATGATAGCCTATTGTCTGTCTGTCTGCTGCATGTTAGCCCAATGTCTGTCTGTCTGCTGTATGTTAGCCCAATGTCTGTCTGTCTGCTGTATGTTAGCCTACTGTCTGTCTGTCTGCTGTATGTTAGCCTACTGTCTGTCTGCTGTATGTTAGCCTACTGTCTGTCTGCTGTATGTTAGCCCAATGTCTGTCTGTCTGCTGTATGTTAGCCCAATGTCTGTCTGTCTGCTGTATGTTAGCCCAATGTCTGTCTGTCTGCTGTATGTTAGCCCAATGTCTGTCTGTCTGCTGTATGTTAGCCTACTGTCTGTCTGCTGTATGTTAGCCCAATGTCTGTCTGTCTGCTGTATGATAGCCTATTGTCTGTCTGTCTGCTCTGCTGCATGTTAGCCCAATGTCTGTCTGTCTGCTGTATGTTAGCCCAATGTCTGTCTGTCTGCTGTATGTTAGCCTATTGTCTGTCTGTCTGCTGTATGCTAGCCTATTGTCTGTCTGTCTGCTGTATGTTAGCCTACTGTCTGTCTGCTGTATGTTAGCCCAATGTCTGTCTGTCTGCTGTATGATAGCCTATTGTCTGTCTGCTGTATGTTAGCCCAATGTCTGTCTGTCTGCTGTATGTTAGCCTACTGTCTGTCTGCTGCATGTTAGCCCAATGTCTGTCTGTCTGCTGTATGTTAGCCTACTGTCTGTCTGCTGTATGTTAGCCCAATGTCTGTCTGTCTGCTGTATGTTAGCCTACTGTCTGTCTGTCTGCTGTATGTTAGCCTACTGTCTGTCTGTCTGCCTGTATGTTATCCTACTGTCTGTCTGCTGTATGTTAACCTAATGTCTGTCTGCTGTATGCTAGCCTAATGTCTGTCTGCTGTATGCTAGCCTACTGTCTGTCTGTTTGCTGTACGTTAGCCTACTGTCTGTCTGTCTGCTGTATGTTAGCCCAATGTCTGTCTGTCTGCTGTATGTTAGCCCAATGTCTGTCTGTCTGCTGTATGTTAGCCTACTGTCTGTCTGTCCGCCTGTATGTTAGCCCAATGTCTGTCTGTCTGCTGTATGTTAGCCTACTGTCTGTCCGCCTGTATGTTAGCCCAATGTCTGTCTGTCTGCTGTATGTTAGCCTACTGTCTGTCTGTCTGCCTGTATGTTATCCTACTGTCTGTCTGCTGTATGTTAGCCTAATGTCTGTCTGTCTGCTGTATGTTAGCCCAATGTCTGTCTGTCTGCTGTATGTTAGCGTACTGTCTGCTGTATGCTAGCCCAATGTCTGTCTGCTGTATGTTAGCCCAATGTCTGTCTGTCTGCTGTATGTTAGCCTACTGTCTGTCTGTCTGCTGTATGTTAGCCTACTGTCTGTCTGTCTGCTGTATGTTAGCCTACTGTCTGTCTGTCCGCCTGTATGTTAGCCCAATGTCTGTCTGTCTGCTGTATGTTAGCGTACTGTCTGTCTGCTGTATGTTAGCCCAATGTCTGTCTGCTGTATGTTAGCCTACTGTCTGTCTGTCCGCCTGTATGTTAGCCTACTGTCTGCCTGTCTGCCCGTCTGTCTCCCTCCCCTCTCTGCCCTCTGTGTAGGTGGAAATTATTATGGGGATTTACTGATGATTTTTTTAACCCTTTTGTTCAGATGATGGTAAATGGTGGTTTTTACTTTAGATTTCTATTTTCTTTTCTCCTTATTGTAACTTCAGACTAAGAGTCACGTAGAATCATGAAAAAGAAAAAGTTGAGAAAAAGGAGAGAAAATGACATCTGATTAACCTACGATTTCTCTCTCTCTCTCTCTCTCTCTCTCTCTCTGACCTCCCCACCCCCTATGTATGTGTCTGTGTGCCTGTATGTTTGGGCACAAACCTAAACCCAACCCCACACTCA
>CM054146.1:24516103-24523603 GCA_028751875.1 Rapana venosa
TCAACGTGTACATCACCTCATCATCGTCGTCGTTATCGTCATCGATCGTCGTCATCGTCATCATCCTCCCAGTTTTCTGGAATTCCCATCCCATTTGCTCGCTGTGCACAGGCCCTTAGGGATGGTGGTGGTGGGAGGTGGGAGGGGTGAGAGGTGGGAGGTGGGGGGTGGGGGGTTCATTTTTGATTGCCACCGGTCTGTGTGTCCTAGCACTGGCGTGTTGGGGCGTCATGTGGGTTGTTGTTGTTGTTGTTGTCGTAGTGAAGTGAACAGGCTTAAGGGAGGAGATAGGAATTCCCTCCCTCCCTCTATGTGAAAACTTTCCTGTGGAAACCTAATAAACAATCTTGTTTTTCCTTCACCAGGTAGATTGCCAATTTGCAAGTTTATTGCAAGACACACGATTCCAAAATGTGGACAATTCCTACTTAACCATCTTCTTTTTCTTTCACCTGGTGGATTGCCGATTACATGCACAGATTGCAAGTTTATCGCAAGACACACGATTCCACAATCTTAACAATTCCTACTTAACAATCTTCTTTTTCTTTCACCAGGTAGAATGCCAATGACATGCATAGATTGCAAGTGTATTGCAAGACACACGATTCCAAAATATGACGGTTCCTTTTCATTGTCTTTGCCAGCGTCCCAAACTGGTAAATGAACAGATTTTCTTCGGAAAGTTAGATAGAATTCGTTTAACGTTCGCAGTCTCGAATGAGATTTTCTTAATTTGATATCTTTTGTGTCGCCATTACTTTAGGGTCAAGTCGAGTCAAAATGATCTTTATTGAAGGTAAAGGATTAAATTTACACAACTTTTTTTTTTCATCCTACCCTTTTAAGTTGTGTTTTCATGTGTGCTTATATCAAGCAAAGTATTTTAAACAGTTTAGAAATATTTTACAGTTATGTTGGGACCGTGTTCGCACAGCTGAAACGTCTTAATCCAGTTAGCGACAAGGAATCCACTTAAGGACACCGCAAACACGCATCTGCCACGATGAGGTCTTTCTCTGTCGACCTCTGTTGTGACGGGGGACGGGATAGCCTGGTGGTTAGAGTGATGCGCACTGCGCTCAATATCTGCTGACCCGGGTTTGAATCTCGTTCAAGATAATTTTTCCTCTGGAGTTCACATCAGTGCAGACTCCACTCTCCCCAAAAGTCTTCAGATGAGATTATAAACCGTGCCAACATACGCAAAACATCTTGCGCACACGTTAAAACCCCTTCCGCTTTTCGGAAGAGCAGGCCATTGTGTACTGTTGGGAACGGATGACAACTACAAAACTGCATACACACGGGGACTGGATGTAAAAAAAAGCACACGAGTGCTTACTCCATTATCCTCGAAATAAAAGAATAAAATAAATACATAAGGATCTATCATTTTGATCTCAGCCACCTAACCGACTTCATTATATAAAAAAAAAGACACGATTCTATTGCCATCCACACGGTCCTGAGGAGAGAAAAAAAAACCCAACTCAACACCACCATACCTACTTCAGCAGTCGTTGTTATCTCTCTCTCTCTCTCCCAAACAAGCAACTGGGATGACGAATGAACCAACGTTTACGAGGCGATAAACGTTGCCGGTACATTTGGCAGCAGCCAGTCTCAGGGCACAGACACCAGGGCTATCAATATCTATCTATCTATCATATCTATCTATCTATCTGTCTATCAGTAATCTATGGAGCAGACAGATGATCACACTGAGGGCGCCACGTTTTATTGAACCTCCCGCATTCCCCCCTCAGCTCTGAAACAGATGTTGCGCCGAAGAGAGGGAGGGGGTCAGCGGGCGACTGGAAAGCAATTTCTGGGTAGTAGAGATTATTTAAGGCTAACAGCTGAGGCAAGTTGCTTGCTTACACAGAAAACGTTACTGAGCGTTTTGTCACGGAAAGTTAAGGAAACTGGGTTTTTAACCCCTTTTTGCCATACATACATATATATATATATATATATATATATATATATATATATATATATATATATATATATATATATAATATATATATATATATATTCGACAAGTTTTGCAGAGGAAAGTAACTTGCATTATTAGACGTTGCAGGGAGGGAGGGAGGGAGAGAGGGAGCGAGAGAGAGAGCGAGGGAGAGGGAGCGAGAGAGAGAGAGAGAGAGAGAGAGAGAGAGAGAGAGAGAGAGAGAGTTTTTTCACACACACATAGTGTGTTTGCAAAATATCTAAACACACGTAAACACAACAATTCACAGCTTGAAGAAAGTTGACACTGGCAAATATGCTGTAGGATATACGGTCACTGTTTTAAGGAAACAACTACACGAGACAAGGCACAAAGATGACGAGAGCTCATTTTTTCTTTGTGACAGCCATGAAGTGGCTGCTGCTGCTCACTTACACCCCCTCCCCCCACAAACATACCCCTCCCCCCCTCCCCCAGTTATCCTCCCTCCTTTATTAGTCCTCCCCCCCCCCCCCCCCCAGCTACCCTCCCTCCTCTAATCCCCCCAGAGCTACCCTCCCTCCTCTATCCCCCCCCCCTCCCCACAGCTACCCTCCCTCCTCTTCCCCCCCCCCCCTACCCTCTTTCTAGCTACCCTCCCTCCTCCTAGCCCCCCACAGCCCCTCCCTCCTCCCCCCCACAGCTACCCACCCTCCCTCCTCCTCCCTCCCCCCCACTACCCTCCCTCCTCTTTCTCTTCCCCCCCACCCTCTTTCTAGATACCCTCCCTCCTCTACCCCCATCCTCCCTCTTCTAACCCCAAACCCCCGCCAACCCCCCCCCCCCCCCCCCCCCCCAGCTACCCTCCCTCCTTCCCACAGCTATACTTCCTCCTCTATTCACCCCCCCACCCTCCCTCCACAGCTACCCCCCCTCCACAGCTACCCACCCTCCTCTACCCCCCCACCCTCCTCTATTCCCCCACCCAGCCCCCCCTCCTCTATCCCCCCAGCCCCCCCTCCTCTTTTCCCCCTCTTCTACCCGCCCCCAAGCTACCCTTCCTACTCTACCCACTTTCCAGCTACCCTCCCTCCTCTATCCCCTCCTCAATTTATAAAAAAAAAAAGGGAAAAAATCGACACGGACATGGGAAGACAGACAACACATCTCCTCCAAACTGCGGAGGGTTAGAAGTTAGGGGTGATCGCCGTAGAGATCACAAATTCCTAACTCATAGCTCAAGTTGTTGCATCATTTTTATGAGATATTATCAAATTAACAACTCCAAATTTTGAAGGTGTCTTCCATTATTATTCTGAAAATTTAAAAAAGTCATGTCTGCAATAGTTTAACTTCACCCATCACTTGTTTCAGACAGGTAAACAGCAATTTGTACATTGACATAAAAAAAATTGTTGCTTCATTTCCATCAGATGAAAGCTTTTATCTGGATTAGGAAGCAGCTTCAAACAATAAAAAGGGGATGTAATTGTTTAAGATACCTGTGAAAGAGAAGTAATATTGACATGAAATAGCACACACAGCGTGTTTGTAAATCTAAACACAAGTAAACACGGTTTGTACACACGTAAAAGAATTCACAGCTTGAAGACAGTGAACACTTGCAAAGTTTCTGTAAAAAAAAAAAAGGCACTCTTAAAGCAAAACAGTTACACATGCTGGTGCAAACTAAATAAATGAAATAGAATAAAACGAACCACTGAGAAGCACTACCTTTGTGGTGGCGTAAATGTCCTTTCATGTTCGTTTGTTAAAAGTTATTCTCTTTAGAAGGGAGTGGGGGTGAGGTTTGTTTTGTACAATGTCGCAAAAGTGACTTAGCATAAATAAAATACTCTGGACACAATGAAGTTTTTTTTAGACACTGAAAGTGAACGTCTTCAAGTTAAAGATACAGTCAAAGAGGATGATGATTTTAGCTGACATGGTTATCATGTCAGTCTTTATTACGAACACACTTTTTGTTTTTGCTTTTTGGGTTGTTTTTGTTTTTGTTGTTTTTTTTTGTTTTGTTTTTTTTTGGGGGGGGGGGGGGGGGTGAGGTTATGGTTTGATTTTCATATTTACGTGTCGTTTGTGGGGGTCTCCCACAACGCAGTTACCAACTTGTTTGACCCTAGGAATGACAGAACAGCTGGGATTTACCTTGTTTTAATCGTAGATAATTGTGTGGGTTTTTTTTTCTTTTCCCCTGCAGAGCTCCCAGGTTCACCAATGGATATATATATATATATATATATATATATATATATATATATATATATAATATATATATATAAAATATATATATATATATATATATGCGGCTATTTACCCACCGTTAAGGTAGTAGGAACATTCAGACTAGGGGAATGGATCTACTATGACATTTTAACATTTCGATGCCTTAGAGCAATAACGGTCTATCGACAGAGCCGCCATTTTCGAAAGTTTTGAGATACACTCATTTGAAAAGTTTGAAAGGTCAGAACAAATCGAGGATTGAACGGAAGTATTCTGTTTTTGGAAAGAGAATGGCTATTGTTGCGATCTTTATCATAGCATCTTTATGTTGTAATACATGTAGAAGAAAGCGCATAAGTGCATATTTACAACTGGAGATCTGTTTTTGCCCGGAATTTTCTCGCAGTCTGCATGTGAAACTTTGATGTCCACTAAGTCTGGTCCTCTCAAATCGATGCTAGGCTAGGACTAGTGCAGAAAGTGGAATTTCTTGTAAAGGCCAGAATAGCAAAAACACTGGCAGGTAGACCACCTTGCTTGTATAGAAAATAAAGGGCACAGCACAAAGCTTGACCCTCTTTTCCAGATAAGATCACATTTCAGCCACCAGTTTTCAGCAGGAACAATCACACAACCTCCAGGCCTGCCAGTGTTACATAAACCCTGCCTAGTGGTCCAAGTGTATGCACTCCTAGGCAAGAGGGTTTTGCACAGCTGGATGTCCGATGTTGCAGACCCCTGTCCCAGATAATTGGCATTAAAGCCTTTAGGGGAAAAGCGGGATGCTGTGCGGTAGTCCAGTGTACCCTGTGAAATGTGCTAGGGTAATTTTGTGCAACAAAGGTTTTCTTCAAATATCTTTGAAATTAATAATACTTTAAAAAAACAACAACTACTTTTGTCATCAGAAAGTTTACAGTAGATTCTACCAAATACGAAAACATTGAAAATTGCCAATTTTTTTCAGGTAAACCGCTGTTGCTCTAAGGCATCGATTTATAAAGTGGCATGTCTAATTCGACCTTTGTGATCGGCGGGGCTTAAAACCTTAAGATTTGATTGAAAAAGGAGAATATTGAGCTGCGAACAGGTGCTATACATTTTTATTATTGAGCAGGGGAAAAATCATTTCAACTTCTTTAGCCCTCGCTCTCTCTCTCTCTCTCTCTCTCTCTCTCTCTCTCTCTCTCTCTCTCTCTCTCTCTCTCTCTCTCTCTCTCTCTCTCTCTCTCTCGCACCGCATATGCATATGAACATAACGTGTCTAAATATCTTATCATGTACGCATGCGCTCTAATAAGTTTGTGAGTGATGGCCGTGCGTTTGCATGTATGTATGTGTGTGTGTGTGTGTGTGTGTGTGTGTGTGTGTGTGTGTGTGTGTGTGTGTGTGTGTGTGTGGAGAGAGAGTGTGTGTGTGTGTGTGTGAGTGAGTGAGTGTGTTGTGTGTGCGTGTATGTGTGCGTGCGTGTATGTTTATGTCTCTGTGTGTGTGTGTGTGAGAGAGAGAGAGAGAGAGAGAGAGAGAGAGAGAGAGAGAGAGAGAAGAGAGAGAGAGAGAGAGAGAGAGAGAGAGTGCGTGTGTGTGTTTCTCTATTTCACCTGGCCAAAATGTACAACCTTCATGTGGTGTGTGTGTGTGTGTGTGTGTGTGTGTGTGTGTGTGTGTGTGTGTGTGTGTGTGTGGTGTGTGTGTGCATTTTGATTTATTAAAACTATTTGTGATTTTGTTGCATGTATAAGAATAGGTTGAATACAAGGGCTTTGATATGTTTTTACACGTTACAGCGCCATATAAAGTCTATATTATTATTATCATTATTATTATTTCATGTTGTTTAAAGCCCTACTGACCACGAAGGCCATATTAAGACTGTCACCTCATTCAGTTTCAAAAACTGTAACAATTGTCACTTCAAATTTAAGATGAAGACCTCCTAATTCCTTCAAACATCCACCACTATCAACTTGAAAAACAATCACAGTCATTCTTTCAGCCCCTAAAGGGCCACTAAAACCAGGCCACACCAACGATGTCCTGGATTTATTACCTACCTCCAGACATCAACTTTCCCTGTGACAACTCTCTTCAAGGTTGTTTTATGTGTGTTAAGTTATGCTGCATATATTAAACGTTGCTCAACTGTATTTAGCGTTTTTGACACATTCTGTTGTGCGTGATAAAACTTCCAGTCTATCTTATGGCAATATTACCTCCCATACATAGGCTATCATAAACAGTTACATTCCTTTTTCTTGTCTGACATTGTTCAGAAATCCAGAAAGAAGTTTGTATCTAATGAACATGAAGCAGCACATTTTATATAAAATTGTAGACTCCACTGTTTACCTGTCTGAAACAAAGACAGGGTGAAACTGAATATTTAGAATAAGCTTTTTTTGTGGTCTGTTTTTTTGCTAATTCTGGATATATATATATATATATATATATATAATATATATATATATATATATATATATATGAAAAGACACCTTTAAAGTTTGGAACAGTTGGTTTAAATAAAACGTTGTAAAACTATAACACCAGCAACTTAAACTGTGAGTTAGGAATGTGTGATCTCTATGAGATCACTCCTAACTTCTAATCCTCTGAAGTTTGGAGGAGATGTGTTGTCTATCTTCCCATGTTGATGTCATTTTTAGGGGATAAAATTTGGTTTTATTTAGGAATGGGGAGAGGGGCAGTAGGGGAGAAATATAGGGGTGCGGGAGCAGGAGGAATATAGGGGGGGGGGGGGGGGGGGGGGGGGGGGGGGGGGGGTGGCAGTAGGGGGATATAGGGTGGGGGGGGGGGGGCGGTAGGGGAGAAATATAGGGTGGAGGGGCAGTAGGGAGAAATATGGGGGAGGGGGGGAAGGGGGGGATTATAGGATGGAGGGGCAGTAGGGGGGGGGGGGGGGGAATATGGGGGAGCAGCAGTGGGGTGGATTTTTTTTTTTTTTTTTTTGGGGGGGGGTATCTGAGGGGAGCAACTGGGTAGGGGAAATAACAGGGGTAGGGTGTGGTGGGTATCTGTTGGGGGTTGGGTGGGGGGAATGGCATTTCCAGTATTGCATAACTTTATTGTCTACCAGTGGTGTGTGGTTAAGTATAGGTGTATAAAGCTGGCTTGCTGTCACTCTTCATGTAGGAATTTTTAGCTGTGCTAATGTATATTAAAACAAATATTAAAACATAATCTACCACAAACAAGTGTAGGGGAAAAACTGTGCACGCGCGCGCACACACAAACACACTCTCTCATACTTCAACACACACACACAGAGGAAAACTGATAAAACACGAAAAAAGATT
>CM054146.1:24536103-24541103 GCA_028751875.1 Rapana venosa
CCTTTTTGCAACCGAACTTGACATCAGTATGAAATTCAACCCACTCTCGTTATCTCAACGGATATACCTTTCAGCCACAGCACAGCACAGCACAACACAGCACAGTACAGCACAGCACAACACAACACAGTACAGTACAGCACAGCACACAGTACAACACAGCACAGCACAACACAGCACAGTACATCAAAGCACAGCACAGCACAGCATAGCACAACACATCACAGTACAACACAGCACAACACAACACAGCACAGCACAACACAACCCCAACACGATACCCCCCTATCCTTACCTCTTCCTCTCTCTCTCTCTAGTCGTCCTCCTTTTCCTAGACATATATTCCCTTATGTAACAGATTAATGTCAAGCAGGTCCCGACAAAAAAAAAGCCCTGCAAAATATCACGACGATTACGAACCCACAATAACTCGCGCAGTCCAAAGGGACTCCACTATCATAGTTACCCACCTCTGACCCGACTAATCAGTAATGCAACACGTAGATTACAAAGTTGGTTTAAATATCTATGGTATGGTATGGTATGGTATGGTATGGCATGGTATGGTAAGGTATGGTCGGGTATGGTGTGGTATGGTGTGGTGTGGTATGGTAGGGTATGGTGTGGTATAGTGTGGTGTGGTATGGTAAGGTATGGTCGGGTATGGTGTGGTGTGGTATGGTAGGGTATGGCATGGTATGGTATTGTATGGTATGGTATATGGTATGGAATGGTAAGGTATGGTGTGGTACGGTACGGCATGGTATGGTATGGTATGTTAGGGTATGGTATGATATGGTATGGTATGGTTTGATATGGTATATGGTATGGCATGGTATGGTATGCTAGGGTATATGCATGGCATGGCATGGCATGGTATGGCATGGCATAGCATGGTATGGTATGGCACAATCTAATCTCGGCAAATCGGTCGAAGGTTTTCTCCACGTTGAATGCAAGTGGGGCCTGCATGCAGTTCAGGCAAAAAAAACAACTAGGTCTGCCTACACCCTGACCCACTGTGATCTGTTTCAGAGAGCTGTGTCCGAGTCATGAAATGTGAGGCCCCTATTCTGTTCCAAAATCTAAAGAAGACGACAGGCATGACAATGTAGGTGTGTTTCATCATCAACACAGCCGTGTGACTTCAGGAGTGGTTAGAATGTCTGTCTCTTGTCTGTCGGGGTGTCTGTCTGTGTGTCTGACAGTGTGTCTGTCTGTCTGTCTGTCTGTCTCTCTGTCTGTCTGTCTCTCTCTCTCTCTCTCTCACGTGGACTGGATTTAAAACAACAAGTTCTTACATCATTATCCTTGAAAGAAAAAACAAAAACAAAATTCTTCCTTCATCTCTGTATCTCTCTCTTTCTCACTCACACACACACACACACACACAACACACACACACACACACACACACACACACGCACGCACGCACGCACGCACGCACGCACGCACGCGCGGCCGCACCACACCACACACCCCCACACACACACACACGCACCTTAAACGGGGTGGGGGAGGGGTGGGGGAGGGGTGGGGTAAGCACCCCACCTTCACATCCGGACCACCTAACAAAACATGTATATATTGCCAGAAAACAGACAATCTAACAGTAATCATATCCATTTAGAAATCTCCAAACCATCACACCCTCATCTCTGATAACTTCGCAGGGAGAAACGCATTCTACTCTCCAAATGCAATATTTATAATAGCAAAAACAAAAGAAAAAAAATCATCCAACCATTATATTTCTTTTTTCTTAAAAAATCACACTGTCACACTACCACCACCTCTTCCAACAACTTTTTTTTTTTTTTACATTATTGGAATAAGCACTCATGTGCTTTTTTTACATCCAGTCCCCGTGTGTATGTGGTTTTGTAAATTCTGTCATCTGTTCCCACCGGCACACAATGGCCTACACTTACGAAAAGTGAAACAGGATGTAACTTCGGATGAGACTATAAACCGAGGCCCCGTGTGCGAACGCATGCAGAACATCTTGCGCACACGTTAAATCCTGTTCCGTTTTTCGAAAGAGTAGGCCATTGTGTGCCGGTGGGAACAGATGACAAAATTTGCAAAACCGCATACACACGGGGACTGGATGTAAAAAAGCACATGAGTGCTTATTCCATTAACCTCGATATAAAAAAAGTCATCTGAGCGCTTTGATTTGTTGCTTTACAAGATTCAGCGCTATATAAATTCCATACATTATTATTATATTATTATTAACTTGTGCGCAAGATGTTCTGCGTGATTTCGCACATAGGGCCTCGGTTTATAGTCTCATCCGAAGGACTTTTGGGGAAAGTGGAGTCTGCACTGATGGTAACCCCGGAGGAAAATATCCCCTTGAACGGGAATCGAACCCGGGTCGTCAGATTGCGAGCGCAATGTTCTAACCACTAGGCTATCCCGTTCCCCCGAGGACATTACAGGGAGAAGAGCGTTCTACTTTTCCCAAATACAATATGTATAGCCAAAGAAAAAAACCAACAGATCATCCAACCATAATCATATTCCTTTACAAAAACTCCACACCATCACACCACCTCTTACAATACTACAGGGAGAATACTGTTCTACTCTCCACATACAATAATTTTATAGCAACTCTCCTCCCCTTCCCCAAAATAACAACAACAAGCGATCATCCAACCATAATTATATTCCTTTACAAAAACTCCACACCATCACTACACCTCTTATATACATCACTACAGGGGGGAAGAAAGCACTCTACTCTCCAAATACAATAAAAGGTGGAAAGTGGAAACAGATGACAACATTGACAAAACTGCATACACACGGGGACTGGATATAGAAAAAAGCACATGAGTGCTTATTCCATTATCCTCGATATAAAAGAATAAATAAATAAATAATTTTATAGCAACACCACCCCCCTACCCCCAAACAACTACAACAGATCATCCAACCATAATTACATTCCTTTACAACACAAAAATCCCAAACCATCCCAAAACCTCTTTAGATACATGCATACACTACATACAGAAGAGAATAAGAAAAAAACCACGTTCCATTACTCTTCCCTCCCTACAACCAAAAATACAAAACCAACAGAGCCACAACTACAACTACACCCTTAACAACGTTCCTCTATCCATCAAGTAACCTAGATTCCCCATGTTTCCTCAGACACAGACAACTCCCCCCCCCCCTCCTCCACCCCCCCTCCCAACACCCCCCCTCCCCAACTCATCCCTCCACTTGTTCCCCCTCCCTTCCCCCCCCCCTCCCCCCCCCCCCCCCCCTTTACCCCCGCCATCCTCCCATCTTACATACACACCGCCAAAGGCCGGGTCTGTCGGGCATGTTATGTTGTCTGAATGACTGACTTTTCATGTAGGCTAGCTAGCTGTAGAGCAATTGGATTACCGAGGATGATACTTGGGAGGGGGGGGGGGGGGAGGGGGGGAGGGGGGGGGGAGGAGGAGGCCCGTAGGGACACATCCACCATCTGTGTTCCGAGACTTCACTGACTCCCTGTTATTCTTCTCTGTGTGGTGTGTGTGTAGGGGGGGGGGGAAGGAGGGGGGGGTAGAGGCTACAATTGTTTTGTTTTTTAAACGGATGTCTTCTTGTTTTTTGTTTTGTTTCTTCTTTTTTTTTAAATGGGTCATCATCTAGGAAGAGTTACGGAATTAAGACAAAAACTGTGGAGGGAAAGGGAAGGTGTATTGGATAATAATAATAATAGTATGGAATTTATACGTGAAGTAAAGCAAAATCAGCGTCAAGGTTAGGGTGGGAGAGAGAGAGAGAGAGAGAGAGAGGAGAGAGAGAGAGAGAGAGAGAGAGAGAGAGAGAGAGAGAGAGAGAGGAGAGAGAGAGAGAGAGAGAGAGAGAGGCGAGAGAGAACAGAAGACGACAGACAGACACACACACTAACAACTAAACACAGAGAGAGAGAGAGAGAGAGAGAGAGAGAGAGAAGACAGACGAGAGGAGAAAGACAGCGACAAGACAGCCAGCCAGCTAGCCAGACAGACAGCACTGAGGACAGAGAGAGAGACAGACAGGAGAGAGACAAGAGACAGGCAGAGAGAGAGAAGAGAGAGAGAGAGGAGAGAGAGAGAGAGAGAGAGAGAAACAGGGAATAAACAATAAACTAAAGTAAAGCAGCTAAACAAAAAAAAAGACCATACAATGATAGAAAAGAATGGGACAGGAGAATGTAAGCAAGAAAGAAACACACACAACCTGCACACACACAGGAACAACACAACAATACCAACACACACCCCACCTCACTCACACACGACACACACACTACACACACACAACCCACAACTCATCACACACCCACACACTATACACACAACAAATCCAAAAATGCACACAGCACAGACACACACAACACACACACAACAGCACACACACACGACACACACAACACACACACACACCACCACGCACCACCACACTCACACCACCCACACACACACAACACACACACACACACACCACACACACACACACACACAACACACACACACACACACACACACACACACACACACACACACACACACCCAAGAGAAAACGCATTAAATCTATTAGTGAACTTGTGACGAATGTACAGAATCTTAACAGTTCCAAGACTTTAAATTTATTCGCGCACTATCAGATCCAAACATATAACTGTCAAACTTTTCTTTTCAGTCGAAGTCTGGAAAAATGAATTTTGGGCGTGGTTAGGTCTTTACTTTTCTCTCTCTCTCTCCTCTCTCTCTTCTCTCTTCTCTTTCTTCTTCCTCTCTCTCTCTTATTCTTTTTTTCTTTATTTTTCTTTTTTTCCTTTTTTCTTCCTCTCCTTCAAGTCAAAGTCAAGTGAAGAAAAACCACTTTAATACCCAAGAAGGGGCAATTTAAAAAAAACCACAGGAATTGATACGTTTTCCTTTCTTCCCTTTTTTTTCTTTTTTTCTCTTTCTCTCTCCTTTTCTTTTTTCTCCCTTTTTCTC
>CM054146.1:24546103-24561103 GCA_028751875.1 Rapana venosa
CACTCACTAACTTAACTTCTCTCTCTTACACTTGGTCGAATAGACAAACTCACGAAATTCTTTTGTGTGGGTTATTTTTGTTTGTTGTTTTTTGGATGGGGGGGGGGGGGGGGGGGGGGGGGGGGGGGGGCCGTACTAAAAGTTTCTTTTGCACAAACATGAAATTTTTTCTTCTGAGTAGACTCAAAAGAACTTGAGTCGTAAAACATAGCTGTGAAAAAAAACAATTGTTGCATTATTTTGTTACTGTCTTAGAAGATTAAACGTTTAAGTGGCCATAATTAGTATGTGATCGTTTCCACTGCAACCTAATCCAATCGTGTTGTGTTTACAGTCCCGCCGACCACACAGGCCTTATTGGAGCAGTCACCTCGTTCCGTGGCACTCAACTCAACTCAAATGTCTCCATCGCCGCTGTCGTCGGTAGGAGCTCCACACAATGCCACTAGGGTTTGCCATCTTCTCTCTCTCTCTCTCTCTCTCTCTCTCTCTCTCTCTCTCTCTCTCTCTCTCTCTCTCTCTCTCTCTCTCTCTCTCTCTTTCTTTCTTTCCTTCTTTCTTTCTTTCTTTCTGTTTCTGCTGGCAGAGGCACTGGTGCCTGAAATTAGACCACGACAGAATTTTTTTTTTGAGGCTTGATAAGTGATGCCAGAATGACAAAATGTACAGACCCGCATACACACGGGGGACAGGATGTAAAAAAAAAAGCATATAAGCGTTTATTCCATTAACCTCGATATAAAAGATGTTTTTTTAATGCCCTTCTAATTTGCAGCGTAACGGTAAACTTTCACATGACACTTTTTCTTCTTTATCAGTTGCAACCCCCATGATCTTGAAAAGTTGCTGGAGCACTGTTGTCAAGATCGTTGAAGACAAGTGTTCCTTGGGTAGGTTTAACCTGACAGAGCCTACCCCCTCCCCATCTCTGCAAGCTGGAGTCTGCAGGGTGTCTACGTCTTGAGGGTAGGGCTGGAGGACAGCAGAGAACAGACAAGGATGGTTGGTGGTGTGTATTCTACAAGCTGTTGAGAGATAAGGTTGAGGGTGGTGTCTTTTCACAAACTGTCAGGTAGAGAGTCGATTCTCTCGACTAATTATGGTGTGTTTTTACAAACTGTGGTAATATATAGATACTCACTCTCTCACACACACACACACATTACAAAGACCAGACACAGACCATCTTGCGCACACGTTAAATCCTGTTCCGCTTTTCGTAAGAGTAGGCCATTGTGTGCCGGTGGGAACAGATGACAAATTTACAAAACCGCATACATACGGGGACTGGATGTAAAAAAGCACATAAGTGCTTATTCCATTATCCTCGATATAAAAGAATTAAATAAAAAAAGATAAATAAACGGTGTATTAGCATATAGATATACTCTGTCCAATTTCCGAAACAGCAGCTGCCTCCTCTACTGTTTTTGAGGTCATCGTCGAACACGACGGACAAACATACATAATAATAATAATAATAATAATAATGTATGGAATTTATATAGCCTCTTTACATACCCCCTCTCTCTCTCTCATCTTAATTTACAGTCCTGGTAACTATTTTTGTTATTAATCAACTTTGCGTTGCTATCATGATGTTGGTTATTGTTTGATTTCTCTCTTCTTTTTTTTAATTCACAAAAAAATACTACAATACTTGGCTACCCCCTTCAAGATGTATGATCCAATGGCCTTTTTGTGAATAAATCATTCGCGTTAGATCTCTCTCACTCTCTCTCCCTGTCACTCTCTCTCCCTGTCACTCTCTCTGTCTTTCTCTTCTCTCTCTTTCTCTCTCTGTCTTTCTCTGTCTGTCTGTCTGTCTGTCTGTCTGTCTGTCTCTCTCTCTCTCTCTCTCTCTCTCTCTCTCTCTCTCTCTCTCTGTGGTGTGCGTGTGTGCGTGTGTTCATGCTCATAGAAAATATTCTCCACGTGACAACATTTGTAGTGTTGTGGATGTTTCCCTTTCTGTCTGTCCTCTTTCCTCAGGCAGTGGGCAGTGGTCGTCCTTGACATTTTCAGACTGAGAATCCCAAGGAGAGGAGATTAGTAACACCTGCAGACCTTTTGGCACTTGTTTTTGTTTATTTTGTGTGTGTGTGTGTGTGTGTGGGGGGGGGGGGGGGTTAGTTTGGTGTGGTGAGGTGTGGTGTAGTGTGGTTGTGGTGTAGTGTGGTGTGGTGTGGTGTGGTTGGGTGTTGGTGTAGTGTAGGGGGTGGTGTAGTGTGTTGCGGTTTTGTAGTGTAGTGTAGTGGTAGTGTTTGTGCAGTGAAAGTGTAGTGTAGTGTAGTGCAGTGAAGTGTAGTGTAGTGTAGTGCAGTTTTAGTGTAGTGCAGTGAAGTGTAGTTGTAGTGCAGTGTAGTGTAGTGCAGTGCAGGTGTAGTGTAGTGTAGTGCAGTGTAGTGTAGTGTAGTGCAGTGTAGTGTAGTGCAGAGTATAGTGTAGTGTAGTGTAGTGTAGTGCAGTGTAGTCTAGTGTAGTGTAGTGTAGTGCAATGAAGTGTAGTGTAGTGCAGTGCAGTGTAGTGCAGTGTAGTGCAGTGCAGTGCAGTGTAGTGTAGTGTAGTGTAGTGCAGTGTAGTGTAGTGTAGTGTAGTGAAGTGCAGTGTAGTGTAGTGCAGAGTATAGTGTAGTGTAGTGTAGTGCAGTGTAGTCTAGTGTAGTGCAGAGCAGTGTAGTGTAGTGCAGTGCAGTGTAGTCTAGTGTAGTGTAGTGCAGTGTAGTGTAGTGCAGTGCAGTGTAGTCTAGTGTAGTGTAGTGTAGTGCAGTGTAGTGTAGTGCAGTGTAGTCTAGTGTAGTGTATTGTAGTGCAGTGTAGTCTAGTGTAGTGTAGTGCAGTGCAATGCAGTGTAGTGTAGTGCAGTGTAGTATAGTGCAGTGCAGTGCAGTGCAGTGCAGTGCAATGTAGTGTAGTGTCGTGTTGTGCAGTGCAGTGCAGAGAAGCGCAATGCAGTGTAGTGTAGTGGAATGGAGCGGACCGCAGTGCAATGCAGTGCACAGCAGAGCAGCGCAGCGTAGAGTCGTGTCGTGTCGTGTAGTGCAGCGCAGCGCAGAGTAGCGTAGCGTGGTGTAGTGTGGTGTAGTATAGCGCAGCGTAGTGTGGTGTAGCGTAGCGTAGTGTAGTGTAGATCACTTTCAGTCACAACAGATTTCTCTGCGTGACATTTGGGTTGCTGCCTCCCCCGGGGGGCAAGCGTGTCGCCACGAGAGCAGCGCCACATCTCCCCACAACCCCTCGGTATCTGGTTTCCCTACCTGTGACATTTCCACTCCAACAGAAGCTGGTGGACATAATAATATGCTGTCTCACGAGGGCTTAAGATGTTTTTTACAGCAGCTTTTAAATCTTAGCCACTAATCTTTTTTGTTTTTGTTTTTGACTTCCAAATGTTCTCTGTTGATGGTGTTTTAAATCAAAACATCTCACCTCTCTTTTTGCTGTTGTTTTGTGCTTAGTAAGAAAGCTGTGTTGGGATTTTGGGTTTTTTTTTGTGGTTTGGTTGGTTGGTTGGTTGGCTTGGTTTGGTTTGATGGATGGTTGGTTGGCTTGGTTTGGTTTGGTTTGGTTTGTTGGTGGTTTGGTTGGATGGTTGGTTGGTTGATTGGGTGGATGGGTTTTTGTTTTTAGCTTTTTTTTGTTCTCTGCTCTCGTGTCTTAAATCAAACATCTCGCCTCTGTTTTGCTGTTGTTTCGTGCTAGGTAAGTAAGCTGGGCTAGTTGGTTGGTGGGTTGGTTGGCTAGTTGGTTGGATGGTTGGTTGGTTGTTTGGCTGGTTGGTTAGTTGATCGGTTGGTTGTTTGCATGGTTGGTTGGTTGGTTGAGCTCTTGTTTTGAGCTTTTTGCTTGCTTTTTTTTCTATTTTACGAAGAAGTTTTTTGGGGGTATAATTTCTCATCAAACACAACAGCATATCTTGTAAGGACCGAAAACACTTCTGAACTTACTAGTAACATCGTTAAGACCAACCGATCACAGCCTATAATTATGCCATGCAATAAAAGAAAAACCCCAACACAAAACCTCAACAATCCTTAACAACGCAAGACACGCACTTTTCCCCCACACTCTTCCACTTTCGCCCCTTCTCTCTTATCAATACAATTTCCCCCCCCCCCTCCTCCACCACAACCCTCCCCCGGGCAAACTCTTCATTCCCATTCCTCCTGGCTGCCATCTCGTTTCATGCTTTCAATTCAGTTTTAGTCGTATCACCCCATTTGCGATTTATTTACGGGGATATAAGAAAAACATTCCTCAAATTCACTTAACCCCATTTTCAACGGATCACCCTCTCTGTGTTGTCTGTCTGTCTAAAGTCCCACCTGAAACTCTCTCTGTCTGTACTCTCTGCACGATGTGTCCCTCTCTCTGTCTCTGTGACTGTTGTACCTCTCTCTCTTCTCTCTCCTTCTCCCCCCCCCCCCCCCCACCCCCTCTCCTCTTCTCTCTGTGTCTCTTTCTCTTCTCTTGTATCATCTGGTTGTTGTAGTGTGTCTCTCTCTCTCTTCTCTCCTCTCTCCTTCCTCCTCTCTCTCTCTCTCTACCCTCTCTCTCTCTCTCTCTCCCCCCCTCTCTTTCTAATACTTCATTCTGTATTCCTTCTCCCAGCACCATCTTTCCTGCCTTCTATTCATATTTCAAAGTCGATGTAGATATCTCTACCCACATTTATCATTATGGTTCATGAGGAGAAAGAAAAACTGGAGCAAGGGGGGTGTGCTGGCTTATCCAATTTTACACTACACACCCGAAACCCGGGGGACGGAATAGCCTAGTGGTCAGAACATTGCGCTCGCAATCTGACGACCCGGGTTCGAATCCCGTTCAAGGGGATATTTTCCCCTGGAGTTAACATCAGTGCAGACTCCACTCTCCCCAAAAGTCCTTCGGATGAGACTATACACCGAGGCCCCGTGTGCCAACGCACGCAGCACATCTTGCGCACACGTTAAATCCTGTTCCGCTGTTCGTTTAAGAGTAGGCCATAGTGTGCCGGTGGGAAAACATGACAGAATTAACAAAACCGCATACACACGGGGACTGGATGTAAAAAAGCACTTAAGTGCTTATTCCATTATCCTCGATATAAAAGAATTTAAAAAACAACGAAAAAAAACCACCCAAAAAACCCGGCAACACATAAAGAAGAAAAACGATATTCATAGAGGGGCATCGCTTTTATATCTTCTATAACATACGAACATTAACATCTGATATACACTTCAAATATTAAAATGCAACACTGATGATTTTGTTGTTGTTGTTGGCAAGGACCTTCTTCAGCTTTGAACTTGGCCCAGGCCAAAAGCTTTGTCAGTTAGTAATAAAAGCCAAAATGCCAAGGTCAACGCTAGAGTTCTAGATTGCTTCAAAATGTTACCCTAAGACTGTCTTCATCCACGACAAATTCTTTATTACAGCAACCTTTTCTCTCCAGGATATAAAAAAAGAAAAAAGAAAAGGGCGAAACAAATCCACAGAAGTCGGAGTGCAGCTGCCAAAACGGTGAAGTACTTGAAAGCGGTCATACACGCAAAAAAACTTCTCATCCAGTGTGCTCGTAAATGTCTGATATTTGATTCCCAGGTGGGATGATGAGTGAGACAGAGTGCACATTCTGGGTGATCGCCCACCCCGAGATGTTTAGCTGGGAGGTAGGTGCCCAACACGTTACATTATTAGAAAGAAAACCCCCGTCTTTTTCAAACCAAACTCTCCTTAAACCACACAATTTGTGGATCGGTGGTCTAGAGGTAACGAACCTGCCTAGAAAGCGAAAAAGTCCGGGTTTCAAGTGTGTGGTTTGTTCGATTCTTCTCGTTTGTTCCCGAAATTGTTTCCCCCATCCACTAGACCGTGAGTGGTGGTCTGGGTGCTAGTGCTTCGGATGAGTCAATAAACCGAGGTCACGCCAAAAAATCCAAGGCAACAAGAGAGTTGTCCCTGGTAAAATTCCGTAGAAAAAAAGTCACTCTGATAGTGATAGGAAATGAAATGCACATATATGCAGACAGGAAAAGAAAAGAAATGGGTGGCGCTGCTCTTGTGGCTCCCAGGGGAAAGCAGCCCGAATTTCACGCGGAGAAATCTGCTGTGACTTAAAAGTGGTATACAATACAATACAACACAATACAATACAATACATTACAACGACCTCACTGACCAGAGAGCAAACAATTCCCTGGTTTGGACTAAAGTGCTATTGTCTGTTTTCTTTCCGTTGTGTTTGCAGTTCTGTCAGAAAAAAAAGCATTGCTATCCTTTTCTCTGGTTTAGAAACTGAGAGCCATTTTATGTCTGCAGACAAATTACGTATTTATTCATAAGAAGATGGCCATATACAGTGCTCATATCCTACGGATGTTTGAGGCCCATAGAAAATTAATGGTGAAAGAAAATAGGACAGAGGGGTGAATAAGGAGGAGGAGGATGAGCAGAAGAAGAAGAAGAAGAAGAAGAAGAAGAAGAAGAAGAAGAAGAAGAAGAAGAAAAGAAAGTAAGAAGAAAGGGGATGATGAAGAAGAGAAGTAGTAGATGAGAAGAAGAAGAAGAAGAACAACAACAACAACAACAACAAGAAAAAAAAAGAAACAAGAAAGGGGATGATGAAGAGAGTAGAGGAAGAAGCAGAAGAAGAGAAGTAGAGGAAGAAGCAGAAGAAGCAGAAGAAGATGAAGAAGAAGAAGAAGAAGAAGAGGAACAACAACAACAACAACAACAAAGGGGATGATGAAGGAGAGGAGTAGAGGAAGAAGCAGAAGAAGAGAAGTAGAGGAAGAAGCAGAAGAAGAGAAGTAGAGGAAGAAGCAGAAGAAGCAGAAGAAGATGAAGAAGCAGAAGAAGATGAAGAAGAAGAAGAAGAAGAAGAAGAAGAAGAAGAAGAAAGAAGATGAAGAAGAAGAAGAAGAACAAGAAGAAGAAGAAGAAAGAATGCAGAAGAAGAAGAAGAAGAACAAGAACAAGAACAAGAAAGAAGAGGAGGAGGAAGAGAAGAAGAAGAAGAAAAGAAGAAAGAGAAGGAGGAGGAGGAGGAAGAGGAGTCTGTCTCCAAGTACATAGATTATACATCCATGCAGTTGAGCGTAACACACACTATCTATCTATTATCTACCTATCTATCTATACATACATACATATTTTACATACATACATATCTTACATAAACATATACATACATATACGCACACACTGTAATCTATACACACAAAAAACCACAAAATACACACACAATGTACATACATGCACACAAACTACACATCCATACACACAATACACACGTGTCCATAAACACACTCACTCATACAATATACACCCCCATGCAGACACACACATAGGTGCTTGCTTAGGGCTACACAGATATGATGAATTACAAACACAACACACACACACACACACACACACAACACACACACACACACACACACACACACACACCACACACACACACACGGTACAAAACGAAACAGAGGCAGCAGCAGCAGCAACGGCAGCAGAGCTCTTGCTGTTATGTTGCTGTGTTCATTCCTTTCTGCTCTTATCTCCTCTCGTGTATGTGGTGTGTGTGTGTGGGGGGGGGGGGGGGGTATGTACATGTGTGTGTGGGGTGTGTGCGGTAAATGTGTGTGTGTGAGTGTGTGTGGGTGGTGTGTGTTGGGAGGGGGATTTGTGTACATGTGTGTGTGTGATGTTGTGGATGTGTGGGGTGTGGTTTGGGTGGGGGGTTATTGTACATGTGTGCGTGTTCGTGCGTGTGTGTGGTGGTGTGTGTGGTGTTGAGTTGTTGTGTGAGTGTGTCGTGGTGGTGGTGGTGTATTGTGCGTGTGTGTGTGTGTGTGTCTGTGTGGTGTGTGGGGGGGGGGGGGGGGGGGAGGGAGGACGTTAGTGTGTGTGTGGGGGGGGGGGGGGGGGGTAATGTGTGTGTGTGGGTAAGTGTGTCTGTAGGTAAATGTGTGTGTGTGTGTGGGTGGGGGGGGGGGGGTATTGTACATGTGCGCTGGTGTGTGTGTGTGTTGTGTAGGAGGGGGGATGAGGAGGTAGAGTGCGCGTGTGGGTAAGTTCGGGTGTGTGGGGTAAGTGTGAGTGTGTGGGTAAGTGTGTGTGTATGTAGTGTGTGGTGTGTGTGTGGTGGGGTGGGGGATGTAAGTGTGTAGGTGTGTACCTGTGTGTGTGTGTATTATTTTTATGCTTCACAAACCTCTGCCTCTCTCTCTCACTCACTGCCTGTCTGTCTGTCCCTCTCTCTCTCCTGCCTGTCTGTCTGTCCCTCTCTCTCTCTCTCGTCTGCTCTTCTGTCTTCCTCTCTCTCTCTCTGCCTCTGTCTGTCTATCTCTCTCTCTTCTCTCTTCATTCTCTTCCTCTTCTCCCTCTCTCTCTCTCTCTCTCTCTCTCTCTCCTCTCTCTCTCTTCTCTCTCTCCTCTCTTCTTTCTCTCTCTCTCTCTCTCTCTTGCTCCTCTCTCTCTTCTCTCTCTCTCTCTCCTCTCTCTCTCTTTCTCTCTCTCTCTCTCTCTCTCTCTCTCTCTCTCTCTATCTGCTCTCTCTCTATCCATCTCTCTGCCTCTCTTCTCTCTCTCTCTCTGTCTCTCTCTGTGCACACACATGTACACAGACAGGTCTGGCACAGTTCCAGCAGTGTCCCGGTAACTCCTGCTAGCTCATTACAAACGTTAGAGTTCCACTCGACTGAAGGATGGCGATCAGGCTTGACCGGACAGCGGGGGGGGGGGGGGGGGGGGGGGGGAGGGGGGGGGGGGGGGGGCGAGGGTGTTAGTGGGAGGGTTTGGTAGGTGGGGGTGGGTGGGGAGAGGAAGGTAGTATGATGGGATGGGGATAGAGGCAGAGAGCCAAAAAAAGAAGAAGAAAGAAATAAAAGAGAGAGAAATCATGTAAGGGGGGGTGGGGGGGGGGGGGGGGGAGGAACTAGTGGGGTGGGGGGTGGGAAGGGAACAGGTAGGATGGGAGTAAACATATATATATATATATATATATATACATATATATATATATAAGAAGAGAGGACGACAGAGAGAGAGAGTGAGAGAGAGAGAGAGAGAGAGACAAAGAAGACAGACAGACAGAGAGAGAGGGACAGAGAGATAGAGAGACAGACAGACAGAGAGGTAGAGAGAGAGAGAGACAGAGATGAATGAACCGAGTAAGCGACAACAATTTGTTTTTCAAAGCCCTTTTTTCCCCTCACCTATGTACGTCTCTGTTTCTTCGTTTCTTTTTTTTTTTTTATCTCCCCCTTCTCCCATCCGCTTTTGTCACATACGTACACACTTTACAAGTGATGTGCGTATATGTATGTATGTATGTATGTATGTATGTATGTATGTATATAATATATATATATATATATATATATATATATATATATATATATATAATATATATATAAAAAGAGAAAATAGAGTGAGGAAAAACAAGTGCAGGTAACCAGTTACAACTTCATTCCCATCATAAAAATGATTTTTGTCCTAGATTCGGAGAAAAAAAAAGTTCACTACAGGATAAAACTTTGAAGGCCGCATTAGGGGCATATATGAGTAAGGTAATATATATATATATATATATATATATATATATATTATATATATATATATATATAAGATCACTACAAAAACCTAACAAAAATAACATTCCCTTTCCCTTGAAGAAAAAAAATCATTAAAAAATCCCCCCCCCCAAAAAAACAACAAACAACCCCACAACAACCACAAACAATACCACACAACAAAAGAACCCCTAACCCCAAAGCCACAATCACCAACGCAACAAACGCTGTAGACTGTATTATCTTTCTGCGCCGCAGGAGTAGTCATAATAGCAACATAATGCACCACCGTGAACAATATAAACTGCATCATCTGCGCTATGTTGAGCATTGGACCGATGCGCTCTCTCTCTCTCTCTCTCTCTTCTCTCTCTCCTCTCTCTCTCTCTCTCTCTCTCTCTCTCTCTCTCTCTCACCTCTCACCACAACACACACACACACACAACACACACACACACACACATCCATCCTGCGGATGAGACTATAAACCGAGGTCCTGTGTGCGAACGCACGCAGAACATATTGCGCACACGTTAAAATCCTGTTCCGCTTTTCGTAAGAGTAGGCCACTGTGTGACGGTGGGAGCAGATGACAGAATTTACAAAACCGCATACACACGGGGACTGGATGTAAAAAAGCACATAAGTGCTTATTCGATTATCCTCGATATAAAAGAATAAATAAAATAAATAAGATATTTCAAGTTTACACACACACACACACACACACACACACGCACGCACGCACGCACGCGCTTTGATTTGCGGCTTTACAAGATTCAGCGCTATATAAATTCCATACATTATTATTTATTATTATTATTATTATTATTTAGGTAGTCGCATTCTGACTTTGGAGATGGTGTCTAAACACGACACTTGTGTGCATGGTTTTTTTTTATATTTTAAAGTCACCTGTTCATACCAGCACACAATGGCCTACTCTTCCTAAAGGCTGGGCGGGTTTTTAACCTGTGCGCAAGATGCTCTGCTGACGTGCATTCGCACACGGGGGCCTCGGTTTATAGTAGTCTCATCCGAAGGACTTTGACATTCAGTTCATATTTTCTCGTCAAACTGGGAAGAAAGGGCAAGGCTGGGAATCGAACCCAGAACCTCACGGTTTTTACTTGTCAGGCAGGTGAACGTCTTAACCGTCCTGCCACCTTTCCTTCTTGGTAATAATTTTAAAGCATTTGATGACTTCCATCATGAGCATAAAGTCGTGGGTTCGAATCTGGACAGTTCTGTCTTGGTGGACTTTGTAATGATTTCCTGTGTCGCCTTAAAGTGCAGACCTGCCAGTTGCCTTCATACCCTTTGTGTCTTATACGCACCATGTAGAAGATGAAATAATTATGCACGTTAAAGATCCTGGGATTCATGTCGCCATTCAGTAGTTTCACCTTCATCTATCCCGTATTTGTAGACGTGGGCCACATGAAGATTTTGCAACACTTCCTCACTCCTCTGCTTTTTGTAGCGTCACTCTCTGAATCGTCTTCCCATGTTTTTCTGTCTGCTCTTCATCTCCTCTTGTATGTTCCTGTAGACAAGTCTTGGCCAGTCAGATTGTTCGTGTGATGTTGCCCGTGTCACTTGTATAGTTTGCGTCTTTTCACTAAGTCGGACTTTTATACGGCCGATGGCGTTTTCAATTTGGTTTTTTTTTTACCTTCCTCATATTGTATCATTGCGAGTGATCTCTGTATGTTGAGGTGACATGGAGTTCGGGGGTTACGGACACACAAGATAATATATGAATTCAGCCCGTTTGGCTCCCCTGAGGTGAGCGGGTCCGCCAGTTTAAACTTGGCCGGAGACACCCGCCTGAAACATTTATCCTAAGGCACTGCCGCCAGGACTCCTTAGGGAGCTGTGGGAGAGAGAGAGAGAGAGGGGGGGGGGGGGGTGGGAGGGGGGAGGGAAAAGGGGGGGAAGGGGGCAGGGGAGGAGAGAAGAAGGGGGAGGGGAAGGGAAAACATTGAAATTTGAATAAATTTAGCTATTTAGATAGCATAGTAGACGTGGGGCGAAAAAACAGCGACGAAAATGGCATGGGAAATGGAAGTTCATAAGATTCGATACATTATTGTGTGTCTCAATTTTAAAAAAAGCCCTTTTCCTTTCCCGTCTGCAGCCAGGAAGTCAGCCATGTAAAAACCGGATAGGTCCAAAAATGAGTAAATTTCCCCTAATCCCCACGTCCTTTTTGGGTTAGGACGCTGCTTCCCTTACGAAGTTGGCAAGCCGGGCACGTTTTGGCAACATGTTTTTCTTTTGTTGATGTAAACCGAACACAACTTAGATTCCCCGCCAGTATCTCCATTACAAGGTATTCCGGGGGCGATGTCACTGATTCACACACACATGTTTTTGATCCCCTGAATTATGTCCACCCCTTTTCGAAACTGTTTTTCTTGCTCCCCGTAATCAACGCTGCACCGTTTTAGTTAAGTAGACCCAATACTTTTTCACAATCCCAGTTTTTCAGTCATCACTGTGCAGCAACTTCAGCTTTTTCCTGACATCAGATGCCTCAAAGACACCACCAATTTTTGCTGTCTGTTGCTGGATCACACAGTAGGTCAAGTGAATTGGGTGGCCGAGGCAATTCACTGCACTGCTGATACACAGCTCTGTGTAACCCCACGGGTTTGTTTTTTCTTCTGTTTCCACATCGAGCAGGAGTAAATGTTACACAAGACCGGCTACTTCCAACACTGTCATTGTCACACTGCATTTGCCTTCTTTCTTTGTTTGTCGCCTTCTTTGGAGTCGCGACGGATTTGCATGGGGCTTTTTGCGATGTACTTTAACCCGAGTTACGGTTCAGCACCGGTCGGCATTTCTGTTGCCACTGAATTTGTCCAGCTGGCTTCATTTGCAAGAGGAACACAATGCTCCCGCTTTCCCCGGGACTTTCCAACTCGATAAAAATGTTTGTCGATCAGCAGGGCTTTTATAAGTTGTTATTAAAGTTGCGGGAAAGGGCATTTAGAACTGACATTTTGAAGCTAAAATGCAAAAATTGCGCAGCTTCCAACAGCACACTGGTTCAGTTCTCGTCCCACCCACGTCGGGAGGGGGAGGAGAGAGAGGGAGAGAGGGGAGGGAAGAGGGAGGTGAGAGAGAGAGGGGGAGGGAGGGATAGAGGGCTGAGGGAGGGATAGAGGGAGGTGAGAGAGAGAGAGAGAGAGAAGAGTGAGAGAGAGAGGGGGATAGAGGGCCCCGGGGGAGGGATGAGGGAGGGTGAGAAAAGAGGGAGAGAGAGAGGAAGGGAGGGAGGGATGAGGGACGAGGGAGGGATAGAGGGCCCGGGGAGGGTTGAAGGGGGGGTGAGAGAGAGAGAGAGAGGGAGGGAAAGAGGGACGGAGGGAGGGATAGGGGGTGAGAGAAGGAGAGAGAGAGAGAGAGAGAGAGACGGGTGGGGAGAAGTGACATGGAGGGGGGGGGGGGGGGGGGGGGTGGGGGGAGGGGGGAGAGAGGAAGAGAGAGGGAAAGACAGATAGACAGACAGAGTCAATGCTAAACACTCCCCAGCCCATTCTGCTCTGGCGTTTTTGTTCCCCCCCCCCCCCCCCCCCCCCCCCCCCCCCCCCCCCCCCCCCCCCATTCAAATCATATGGGGCATGAATTATTGTTAAATTTGAACGCATTCTGGGCTGGGAAGTATATTTAAATTTACCATAACACGCTATTACCTTGATGTTTTGTATCTGTCTGTCTGTCTGTTTTTGCCCTGTCTCTCTCTCTCTCACTTCCCACCCTTGTTTGTGTGTTTTGTTGTGTGTGTGTGTGTGTGTGTGTTTGTGTGTTTTGTGAGGGGTGGGGGTGTTTTGTGTGTTCTGTAAGTGCGTATTTGAGTAGGGAGACAGACAGACAGACAGGTGACACAAAAAGGCACGAAACGGACATAAACCCCCCCCCCCCCCCCCCCCCCCTTCCACCCCCCCCAAAAAAAACAAACAAAAACCACCACCACACAAAAAAACCCAACTCACACACACAATCTCTAACGTCCCCTCTCACTCACTCACTCACCACACACACACACAACCCCACACACACACACACACACAACACACACACACACACACCCACAACACACACACACACACACACACAAAACACAAAGAAAGACGAAACACCTAAATGCTGATAAACAGCCACACGCAGATCTGGAAACCAAAATATATAAAAGGAAAAAACCCCAAAAAAACACCACCATCCTCCGCCTCACCACCACCACCATCCCCTCTCAACCCTCACCCAAAGTCCCCCCCCCCCCCCCCACCCTTCTCCAACCCCGCCTCCTCCCCCCCTCCCCCCCCCCCCCACCCCCCAATCCCTACGAGACTGACTGCATTGCCTAAAAGTAATCGTGCCATCTGTTTCCTGCTTTTCCTGTCGCTAAGGTTGTATGTCTATCAACACACATTTGGTGTACACAGATAATCTGATTAGTAATGTTAGTCACCGTTTGGGTTTGTCGTTGTTGCTGTTGTTGTTGTTGTTGTTGTTGTTGTTTGGACAAGGCGCTTGTAAGCAGAAGATGACATTTGCTGTGCGCCTTTGGATGTTTTCTGGTTTGAATTGGCGCACGCACGCACGCACACACACATTATATATATATTTTTTTTTCTGACAACAATATCAACTTATGACAATATTATTATAATCAGTATTGTATACTTTTTTTTTTTTTTTTGGTTCCCTCGCAAAACGGCTCGTTATTATTTTCCATACTTCTGTCATTTTGCATGTGTTTGGTGTGTTTTTTAAATAAATGTTTATTAATTACTTTGTTGTTGTATTGTTGTTGTTATTGCTGTTTTTGGTTGGATGTTGTTGCTCTTGTTGTTGTTGTTTTCGTTCCTCGGCTAGAGCTCCGAGATTTTACCCAGGGTGAGATTTTGCGTGTGCGAGCGTTTGTGCACAGAGATTTATTTATTTATTCATTCTTTTACATCGAGGATAATGGAATAAGCACTCATGTGCTTTTTTACATACAGTCCCCGTGTGTATGCGGTTTTGTAAATTTTGTCATCTGTTTCCACCGGCACACAATGGCCTACTCTTTCGAAAAGCGAAACAGGATTTAACGCGTGCGCAAGATGTTCTGCGTGCGTTCGCACACGGGGCCTCGGTTTATAGACTCATCCGAAGGACTTTTTGACATTCAGTTCGATTTTTTGGGGGGTCAAACTGGGAAGAAAGGGCGAGGCTGGGAATCGAACCCACAACCTCGCGGTTTACGTGATGGCAGGCGAACGTCTTAACCATCCTGCCACCTTCCTTCTTGAAAAGAGAGAGAGAGAGAGAGAGAGAGAGAGAGAGAGAGAGAGAGAGAGAGAGAGAGAGAGACAGACAGACAGACAGACAGACAGACAGACAGACAGACACAGACAGACAGAGGAGAAAAAAATGCATTTTTATAACC
>CM054146.1:24563603-24576103 GCA_028751875.1 Rapana venosa
CGAGGGATTTTGCCATGCGTTGTCGAGCTATAATCGATATGGTTTTTTTGTATGTTGGTTTCTTGGTTTGTTTTATTTATTTGTTTGTTTGTTCGTTTGCATCTTGGTTTTCTTTCGATTTGTTTGTTTTTGTAAGCAGTAAACACAAAACACACACACACACACACACACACACACACACACACACACACACACACACACACACACACACACGCTTTCCACAGACCACACTAAGGCAATAGGCACAGATGATGATAATGATAAGGTTGAAAATTATATTCAAGTCCCAGCGTAAATAACTCCGATATAGGGACTGTGGTCGCAAGCCATCCCACTTGAGCTCCTGGGGCCAGCCTAAAACTAGTACAATCCTTATAATATAATTATTATATGCCACAGAGAAGGCCGGCGTAGGCACGAAAGTGCCGCAGGAGCTGGAGCCAGAGCTCAACCATGCAACAGGCTGAGCAGACACTAATCCTTTTATCGTTCATGTCTGTGGTCACATCATACAGAATTACTATAGGGCTGGCGTTTTGCACACACAGTACAGTGGGTCAGGCGGGAGAGGAGAGCAGATGGCAGATCAGACAGACCCAGTGGGTACTCAGTCAGTCAGAGATTGGGAAATGGAGAGATTGCTGAATCCACACACACAGACAGACACACACACGTACACACGCACGCACATACACACACACACACACTTTTTAAAATCCTCGTTAATTAAACTTTCGACATTGTCTATATGTATGAGACTCCCAAACATAATCCCACACCGGCCATTCAAAACTCATTTCACAACACAAGCTCCTACACACAGTTAATAAGAATGGTCCACAAACCCTCATCAATGTTTCTGTCTTTGATCCTGCGGTTTCCCCCCCGTGGAGATGCCGGGGGCCTGTCAGTATAAACAGCATCCCCATCGTCTGGAAATTCTGTGCTAGAAATGTCCTCTTTTCTATCGCTCTCTTTGTTTCTACCTTGTTCTTTTTCTTCCTGTCACCATCCTTTTCTTTGTCTATTTTCTGCCTTCTTGGTCCATTCTCCTGCCTTCTCCCTCCCCCCCCCCCCCCTTCCCCTCCCAGAAAGACTGATAACAATTTTCTCTTATGCCGAAGTCGGATGCGCTGGGCCTGACTTGTCAGGCGCTTAACGGCAGCGTGACGCATTTTCGCTCATATAACGGACAACAATAGTTGCTGTCTGGTTGTTCGACGACGAAGAAGAAGACCCGGCAGTAGCATAGTAACCGAGGAGAGTACCGCCGTCAAAAATCCTCAACCACTTTCAGTGCCATCACAGCTAGAAGCTAATTCAGTCATTCCCTCCCTTTTCCCGCCCCATACCACTCTCTTTGACAAGTGCAGCTGCACCCTTCACTCAACTGTCTGCAAAGGCCACACTCCAGAGTTAATTTTCTGTCCATCTCTTTTTGTTTTTCTGATAAATTTTAACACATATAGTATATACTTACCATTGCATCCCCAAACTTGGAAAGCGTGTGTGTGTGTGTGTGTGTGTGTGTGTGTGTGTGTGTGTGTGTGTGTGTGTGTGTGTGTGTGACAGACAGACAGACAGACAGACAGACAGAGAGAGAGAGAGAGAGAGAGAGAGAGAGAGAGAGAGAGAGAGAGAGATATGGATGTTTCAGATTCGGATGTTTATTCATTAGGCCATAGCCCATAATGAAGGGGAAAGTGATCAAAAAACCAAATCATCACAAACATTAAAAACAAACATACAATCAACAATATGAGAGTCATAATAATGAACTATGATGTTGCAATTTCTCTCAGCTTGAAGGCTTTGTGAAGGAAGTGAGACAGGTTCCAAATATCGTTATGTCTTGCAGAGGACATCAGCAAAGTTAATTTGAACGGAGAGAGAGAAAGAGAGAGAGGAGAGAGAGAGAGAGAGAGAGAGAGAGAGAGAGAGAGAGAGAGAGAGAGAGAGAGAGAGACTAACTTCTGGCTCGCACAACTCATATGATTGTGTGTGTACGTGCGTGCGTTGTGTGTACGTGCGCGCGCGCGCGTGTGTTGATGGTGTGTGTGTACGTGGTGTGTGTAGTGTGTGTGTGGTGTGTGGTGTGTGTGTGTGTGTGTGTGTGTGTGGTGTGTGTGTGTGTACCGCGCGCGTGTGTGTGTGTGTGTGTGTGTGTGTTGTTTGTGTGTGGTGTGTGTACGTGTGTGTGTGTGTGTGCGTACGCGCGCGCGTGTGTGTGTGTGTGTGTGTGTGTGGTGTTGACGTGTGTACGTGTACGTTGTGTGTGTGTGTGTGTGTGTGTGTAGCGTGTGTACGTGTACGTGTGTGTGTGTGTGTGTGTGTGTGTGGTGTGGTGTGTGTGTGTGTGTGTGTGTTGTAGTGTGTGTGTGTGAAAGACTAACTCCTGGCTCACACAACTCACGAGTAAGTTGGGGATGAGACATAACGAATCTGGGTATGGCTGCGGCGGGGAGATAGAGAGAGATAAGCGGTGTGGGAACAGCAGGATGGGGACGCCACAGAAGATGAGGCAGCAAAGCAAAAAACAAAAAACAATAACAAGAAAACAAAAACAACTTGTAAGTATGAATTTTTCAAAATGTTCCATCAGCAAACACTGTACCCCTCATTTCTTTGTCGTCGGCAAACCTCTCAACCACACTGCACACGCGCGGAGTCATCCTCGTAAGAACACACGCAATCCTCAGATAATCATTCATGCCAACTTTCTCATGAGTACATGGCATCAATTTATTCTTCTTTTTTTTTTAAACCATTTATTTTATACCATTTTAAGTTACGGCAGATTTCTCTGTGAAATTCGGGCTGCTCTTCCCCCGAGGGAAGCGCGTAGCCACAAGAGCAGCGCCACCTTTTTTTCCAGTCTTCAACTATATTTGTTTCCCTATGAGAGTGGGTTCTTTTTCTACAGAATTTTGCCATTTTGCCTCTGTTGTTGCTGTGGGTCCTATTACGTGCACTAAATAATTACGTTTAACAAACCGGACCTCAGTTTACCGTCTTATCCGAAAGACTAGCACCCAGATCACCACTCATGGTCTAATGGATGGGGGGGGGGGGGGGGAGTTTGGGGCTCAATGGGGATCGAACCACCGCACCACTTCCGACCGGGACTTTTCGCTTTCTAGGCAGGCACGCTACCTCTAGACCCCCGATCCACAAGCGAAGTATGAAATCTAGTTCCTCAATCCCTAAAACATTCACACAGTACAATTTTTCAAACCTCAAAAAAAAAAAAAAAAGTAAATGGGCAACAACTTCTTTTTTTCAGAGTAACAATTTACAAAAGACTCCACCCCCCCCCCCCCTCCTCCCAGCTATTTTTTAAAACATTCTTTTATTTCGAGGATAATGGAATAAACATCTCTGTGCTTTTTTTTACATCCAGTCCCCGTATGTATGCAGTTTTGTCAATTTCGTCATCCATTCCCTACCGGCACACAATGGCCTACTCTTCCGAAAAGCGGAACGGGTTTTAACGTGAGCGCAAGATGTCCTGCGTCGTTGGCACACGGGACTTCGGTTTTATAGGCTTGTTTCATCTGAAGGACTTTAAGGAGGAGTTGTAGTTCCTCTCCACTGACAAAAAGGTCCAAAATCAAGAACGACTCCTTGAAAATAGAAGTTACAATGCTGGAGTGCGGCCAAGCACACACACACCACACACACACACACAACACACGCGCACACACACACACACACACACACAACACACGCGCACACACACACACACACACACACACACACACACACACACACGCGCGCGCGCGCGCGCGCGCGCACACACACACACACACACTATCTTTTTTATCTTTTTTTCTCGCTTTTTTTTTCTTTAGATAGATGGCTTGATGGAAAAAAGCAAATGCACTGCTTATTCAATGTACCATCTGAAAATAAAAGTTTGACTTTTGACTTTCACACACACACACACACACCACAACACACACACACACACACACACACACACACACACACAACACACACCACACGGGAGTTCTTCTTCTCCTCTTGAACTCTCTCTCTCTCTCTCTCTCTCTCTCTCCTCTCTCTCTTCTCTCTCTCTCTCTTCTCTGTGTACGGGCCAAACAGGGAGGAGAGTGGCCTGGCAATTAGTTGCCTTGTGAGTGATGATCTTCTGAAGGCCTTGCCTGCTAGCAGCAGTAGCAGTAGCTAGCAGTAGTTAGCAGCAGCAGCAGCCACAAGGGCCCGGTGGTGAGATATTGCCTCTCCCCTTTGATCCATCAATCCTCCTGTCTGTCCGCCTGTCTGTGCTGTGCTGCGCTGTGCTGTGCTGCGCTGTGCTGTGCTGCGCTATGCTGTGCTGTGCTGCGATGTACTATGCTGCGATGTGCTGTGCTGCGCTGCGATGTGCTGTGCTGCGCTGTGCTATGCTGTGCTGCGCTGCGCTGTGCTATGCTGTGCAGTGCTGTGCTGTGCTGTGCAGTGCTGCGCTGTGCTGTGCTGTGCTGCGCTGTGCTGTGCTATGCTGTGCAGTGCTGTGCTGTGATGTGCTGCGCTGCGCTGTGCTGTGCTGTGCTGCGCTGTGCCGTGCTGCGCTGTGCTGTGCTGTGCTTGTTGATTGATAGATCTATACAGCCACCCACACCTCTTTTCGCTCCAAACCCTCCTCTCCTTTGGATTCTTGTTCTGTGCACACAACTCTGTGATCATTCCTGCAAGGGGGTAGGGGGTGGGGGGTTGAAGGGTTCGATGTGCTTTTATGACTTACATATTCATTGAGTGCCAGTTTTTTTCTCTATTATGGACCTTTTTTTTTCCATCAGCGCAAAAGGAACTACAAACTCTTGGATGCTCTAAGCGAAGTATGAAAGATTTGTTCTTTAGCGTAGATCAGTACCAAAGAACATCCCTTAATGCTCTTCTGAAGGTACGAAAGAATAATCAGATTTTGCTTTCACAAGTCCATCATATAAATCTGTGGGTAGCATTTAAACGTAGATATTTTTTGTTGTTAATTGTATATAAGACACCCGGGAGGATGAGAGAGGAAGGGTAGGGGTGGGTGCTGTTACTTGGAACACTCAACAAAATTCAAAGACCGTGCTGATACTGCAACTCACACTTTCATTCTAAAAGAAAACAGGGGGGGAAAAGGCACACGAGTTGATGCCAGAATGACTCTTTTGTGTTTCATTCTTCGACAGGAGCTCCAAGGTTCACCAATGGTAAGATTTTGCGTATGCGACCGTTTTTATGCCAACTATGAAGGTAGCCGCATTCCGACTTCGGGAAAGACTCGTTCACTTATCGACTTAATAACCGACCCTACTTTTCCCCCCAAACAGAAAGCAATGAACAACGGTGACATTTTCAAGTAAACGGACCCAGCCACATTGCATACATGTACGATAAAAGGACGTATGTTCAGTGTTGGGTGAATTAGCACATAGACGTGTTAAAAGGGTAACTATTTCTGGTGTATGCATAAGTGGTTGAGTGACGCTGGTAGATGTATATATCCGTGCTTGGTGCTCATTGCTAGTATGCTGTGTGTGTGTTGTGTGTGTGTGTGTGTTTGTGTGTGTGTGTGTAGTATAGTGTGTGTGTGTTGTGGTGTGTGTAGTATAGTGTGTGTGTGTAGTAATAGAAAAGTGTGTATGTGTATAGCATAGTATGTGTATAGTATAGTGTGCGAGTGTGTGTTTCGTTGTGTATAGTATAATGGTGTGTGTGTGTGGGGGGGGGGGGGGGGCAAAAGTCGAGTGCTTGTGTATTTTAAGCACACATGTAATGGATGGATGTCATTGATGTATGATTATATATATATATATTGTATATAAATATATATAAATCATATATTTCTTCAAGGCTGTTGTTTGCCTGAAACTGTGACCCTGATTAGTGCTATTTTATATAATAAATGTTTGTTGTTTTTAGCTGTGCATGTAACCCACATGGATTTCTTGTCGTTTTGAGATAATACAGCGTGTGCAATGCACTGTATTGTATTGTATTGCATCGTATTATACTGAGCTTAGAATCAAACACAGAAATCACGAACAGAATAGCCTATATTCATACTGAAAACTGGCCCAGGCCAAAAAATTAATCAGTTATTGACAAAAGATAAGTGTCAAGGCCTCCATTTAAGTATTTTTTATGCTTAAAACGCCTCTCAAGATAAACAAGAAAGAACACGACACCAAGGGGTTTTGACAAGAGAAAAAGTTTGGGTTTTGTTCAAAAACCACCTCTGAAAAAAAAATTGACTAACTGAAGTAAAAATTAAACTTAACCCGTTTTTTCCTGAATCGTTGCCTTTCATTTAAAAAACAAAATCGCAAACCTCCTCCTTGAAAAGAAAAATACATTTCTGAAGTCGGGTTGCGCCAATGGAAGGACTGAAAGAAAGTCAAATTTTAAAGATACTTAAGGGGTCACACGTCCCATTAAAGTCAGTTCGGGATGACCCCCCAATTGAAGGGGGGAACCCGGGTTTTTGGTTTTTTTTCTTTCCCTTCTGTCTGGTCCTTCTTCCCCTTTTTAACGGGGATTTCTTTTCGTCTTTTTTCTTTCTTTTTTTTTTCTCTTTCTCCTCCTCCTTTTTTTTCTTTTTTTCTCCCCTCCTTTTTTATTTTTTTTTCCCTTTTTTTTTTTTTTTTTTTTTTATTTTTTTTTTTTTTTTTTTTCCTTTTTTTATTTTTTTTTTTTTTTTTTTTTTTTTCTCTCTCTTATTTTACACATACTACTCTACTCCTACAACTACTACTTCCCCTCCTCCTCCTCTTCTTCGTGTTTCCTTTTTTTTCTTCTCTCCTCCTCCTCCTCCTTTCCTCATCTTCCTCCTTCCCCTCCTCCTCTGTCATCTTTTCCTCCTTTTTTTCTTCTCTTCTTCTTCTTTTTCTTCTCTTTTTCTTCTTCCTTCGTGTTTCCTCTTTTTCTCCTCCCCCTCCTTTTTCTTCGTTGATCGCTGCTTCTTCTTCTTCTTCCCTCCTCCTTCTTCTCTCTTCCTCTTCCTTTTTTCTCCCCTCCTTCCCCCCCATCACCACTTCTTCTTCTTCATCTTTTTTTCTTCATCTTCTTCAAAATTTTTTCTCCTTCTTCTTTTTTTGTAAAACACTCAGACAGCAACTGCTTTGTCGTCAAAAAGTAACGAAAACTGCGCTGCCTCCTTTTAACGCCTGACAAGCAGGCCCCGCGCACCCACTCGGCGTGGAATTGAACATACCTTGCTAAGGGTGAACTTCAGACACCATTTTTCATTGTCTACTTTGCGTCACGGACAGACAGACCACACCCAACCACAACACAACACAACCACACACCACACCAACCACACAACAAACACAGCACAGAACGGGTCATCTGTCAACACTCAAGGTTTCCCTGATGGAGATTTAGACTGGTCGTTCGCACAATAGAAAAAGGGGGGGGGGGGGGGGGGGGGGGGGGGGGGGGGGGGGGGGGGGGGGGGGGGGGGGGGGGGGGGGGGGGGGGGGGGGGGGGGAAGGGGAGGGGGTTTTAGGGGGACTATGGGGAAGCACGAGCAAGTCAATCAAGTCAAATCTTTATTTCCAGGGGGACTTTGAATAAGCGTGATTTGCTTTTTTTTCATCAAGCCATCTAACTTTGGGGCGGAAAGCCAGTGGTCGGAGCACTCGCTTTCCCCCAGCCAAGTAAGCACGTCGAGCGGGTTACCATTGGATGGGGGAAACCGTTTCGCGCCTTGGCTTTTGACGTTTTCCCCCCTTCACCCACTGAAATGGGTACCTCCCTCTTTAGGGTCAGGGGAAGGTAAAGCACGAGGGGGAGGAATGGGGGCCCCCCAATACTGGCCCTAGAAAGTAAGTCTCTGACGCCCCGCTCCCCTCGACCTTATACGTATGGACTCCTTACCTCCTTTATCTATCTGAGAACAAATTTCTTAATGATAATACGAAATTACATAAATTTTTAACTTTTACCAATAAAATTTAACCAAAACATACGTAGCGTGCCGCACACTTACAAACCCAAAACAAGCGGGGGACGCGCACATGGGACGCGCCCGAGCACACACACACACACACACACACACACACCACACACACACACAAACACACACACACACACACCCCACACACACACACACACCATACACACACACACACACATTGGGGTAGTGGACTGAGCGTCAGTCCCGGTGGACAAAAAAATCGAACAGTCTTGGTTCAATTCCACCCCCAAAACACACACAAAAACCACTCTCTCTCGTCTCTGTCTCTCCTTCTTTATAATCCCTAAAGCGGGGACGGATGTAAAAAAACCTGGTGCTTATTCATTATCCTCGAAATAAAAGAATTTGTCATTGTCAAAAAAGAATTTGTCATTGTCACACACACACACACACACACACACACACACACACACACACACACACACACACACACACACACACACACACACACACAACAGAGGATGATTATTTTTGTTTGTAAAATGAATGGCGCTGCTCTTGTAGTGACACTTTTTCCCCCCATGTGAAGGCATTGCCATTTCCAGGTACAAAAATCTACCGTGATTGAAAGCGGAAGTACAATACAATACAGTATCATACAATACAGTACGATACAATACAATACGACGCAAAGGAATACATAATATGTACACACCACCACTGCCATAACAACCAACACTACAATTACTACTACTACTACTACTTCTACTACTACTTCTACTACTTCTTCTACTACTACTACTACTACTACTACTACTACAACTTCTACTACTACTACTACTACTACTACTACTACTACTACTACTACTACTACTACTACTACTACTACTACTTCTACTACTACTACTACACAACCACCACCACTACAATCACTACTACTACTACTACTACTACTACCACAACAACCACCACTACAATTACTACTCCTACTACTACCACAATAACCAACACTACAATTACTACTACTACTACTACTACTACTACTACTACTACTACTACTACACTACCACCACAAACAACAACCAACCTACATACACTACTACTACTACTACTACTTCTTCTACCACAACAACCACCACTATCACCAACATCTCATTACCAACATCAATTCATCATCACCCCTCCCATCATCAGCACCCACCACCGCCACCATCATTTCCCTGCTAATGGCAAATGCCAGTCCCTTGGAAGATAAGCACTGTGAGAAAGAGACAGACAGACAGACAGACAGACAGACAGCAGAGAGACACACACACAGAAAAAGAGGCAGAGATACAGGGAGATAGAGTTAGAGAGAGACAGAGACACAAAGATATAGAGATAGAGAGACAGAGACCAAAAGAAAGACAAGAGAGAGAGAACACACACGCAGAAAAAGGCAGAGAGACAAGTCAAGACACAGAGAGAGAGGCAGAGACCGAGAGACAGACAGACAACAAGAGACACATAAAAGAGACAGAGATACGAGAGATACAGAGACCGAGAGACAGACAGACACAGACACAGAGACAAGAACAGAAAGAAACAGAGCAAAGATACAGAGAGAGAGACAGAGACCGAGAGACAGACAGACACAGAGAGACAGAGTCACAGAAAAAGAGGCCGAGACAGAGAGTACAGAGACAGAGAGAGACAAGAGACAGATATACAGAAAAAGAGGCAGAGACACAGATAGATACAGAGAGGCAGAGACCGAGAGAGAGAGGCACAGACAGACAGAGACACAGAAAAAGAGGCAGAGACAGATACAGAAAGACAGAGAGAGACAGAGACACAGAAAAAGAGGCAGAGATACGAGAGAGACAGAGACAGAAAGACAGACAGTACAGCCAGCCAGCCAGCCAGCCAGACAGCAGACAGACAGACGGGGGAGTCGGTCAGATACCGCCTGATGCCAAAAGCACCCACAATGTGCAGAAATCACATTGTCGTCCACTGATTGGCTAACAAAAAAACCCAACAACAAACAAACCAACCCCAAACAACACAACAACAACGCCCAAGGGAAACGACTGTGTAAACAAGTTTCCGTCCATCTGCTTGTATCAGTAGGTTTAAAAAGAAAAACACAACACACAAACAAAATCCAATAAGAAAAACCCAAACCCCCAAACCCAATAACAAAGCCAAACAAAGTCCTTCGGATGAGACTATAAACCGAGGCCCCGTGTACGAACGCATGCAGAACATCTTGCGCACACGTTAAATCCTGTTCCGCTTTTCGAAAGAGTAGGCCATTAGTGTGCCGGTGGGGACAGATGACAACATTTACAAAACCGTATACACACGGGGATTGGATGTAAAAAAAAAAAAGCACATGAGTGCTTATTCCATTATCCTCGATATAAAAAAAAGTCATATGAGCCCTTTGATTTGTTGCTTTACAAGATTCAGCGCTATATAAATTCCATACATTATTATTATTATTATTATTACTATTATTATTGTTACTATTATTAAACCGACAAAACCAACTCTCCCTGGGTTGCTGCCATCGTTCAGTGACCTAAGTTCAGACCTGCAGAGGTCAGGCTAGTGTGACGTCACGGCAACATCTCCATGACGATTAAAAAATTATGTTTTCTCCCTTCAATCCACAGAGAAAAAAAAAAGCTTACTATTGCTCAGGTAAGAATGTAGAGTTTCTGTACGTTAAGTTTTGTTAGTAGATGACAAAAATCTATATTATAACATTATATAAGTATATTATAAGATATATATTTTTTCCATAAAAAATATAAAAATTGGGGGATGACGTCACAGTATACCTACTTCTAGAGGATTGAGCATATGCCATACTCTCAGCAGGTTGTATTGTGAGTCTGAGTGTCTGTTTCTATAATTACAAAGTGTGTGTGTGTGTGTGTGTATGTGTGTGTGTGAGCGTGCGAGTGTGTATGTGTGTGTGCGTGTGTGTGTGTGTGTGCGTTGCGAGTGTGTATGTGTGCGTGTGAGTGTGGTGTGTGTGTGTGCGCGCGCGCGTGAGGACTGAACTAATTTTTGTATGTTTGCCTGCCTGCCTGCTCTCTCTCTCTCTCCCTCTCTTCCCCCCCTCTCTCCCCCCCCCCTCCTCTCTCTCCCTCCCTCTCTCTCTCCCTCCCTCCCTCTCCCCCCTCTCTCTCCCTCTCTCATCCGTTTTACAGCTGATCGGCAGACAAAACAAAGTCTATCGGGGAATACAACGTCTAATCTCTTTCCCTGTTTCTGAATCTGCTCCTTCCCCCCACCCCCCCCCTCCCCCCCAACATTCCGGTCATCTCTCAAAACACACGCACACACCACTCACACATACACACACAAGCACGCACACACACACACACGCACGCAAACACACACACTCACACACAAACACACACACACACACACACGTACACACGCACGCACGCAAACACACACACTCACAACAAGCACGCACACAACACACACACACACACACACACACACGTACACACGCACAGCACGCAAACACACACACTCACACTCACACAAGCACGCACACACTCACACACACGTACACACGCACGCACACACACACACCACCTGAAAGCCCTCAAACCGTGACTGTCTGTCTATCTTTCTTTCTGTCTGTCTCTCTCCCTCTCTCTCTCTCTGTGTCTCTGTTTGTCTGTCTCTGTCTGTTTGTCTGTCTGTCTCTGTCTTTTTGTCTCTGTCTGTCTGTCTCCCTCTCTCTCTCCCTCGTTTTGATGCATGTATGTTAATTGTGAGAGTAGGCTTGGCCTAAAATCTGTATCCTTAAAGATGATTGATTGATTGATTGATTCATTCATTCGATCTTTCGTTCGTTCGTTCATTCTCTCTCTCCACGAGCACACACAACACACACACACACAACACACACAACACACACACACACACACACACACACACACACACACCACGGCGCTCTCTCTCTCTCTCTCTCTCTCTCTCCTCACACACCACACACACACACACACACACACACACACACACACACACACACACACACACACACACGCACACACACACACCCTACGTTTTCCATACTGATGTTAATAGTGTGAAAAATCACTCCCATGGTAAACAGAAGAAGAAGAAAAAAACCCGAAAGGACTTGGCGTTTTTTCCCCCTATCTTTTTCAAAATCGTGGTGAACATTAAGATTCTCAAGCGATTTCTGTCACCTCTTGACATTTTGTTGTGGGGAAAAAATCTGACAATAAATTAAACACACAGAACAACTGTTAAAAGGGTACTCAGGTAAAGAAAGTCCACCAAAAACTTTTAAGAAAAGAAAGCAAGTAGGCACACATGCACGCGCATGCACAAACACTCTTATGCACATACAGAGAAGCACACACACACACACACACACACACACACACACACACACACACACACACACACTGTTCAAGGGGATATTTTACCCTGGAGTTAACATCAGTGCAGACTCCACTCTCCCCCAAAGTCCTTCGGATGAGACTTTAAACCGAGGCCCCGTGTGCGAATGCATGCAGAACATCTTGCGCACACCTTAAATCCTGTTCCG
>CM054146.1:24581103-24586103 GCA_028751875.1 Rapana venosa
CCAGTGTACAGAACGAAGTATAATTATAGGATAATTCCTTTTTAAACACAACGTCCAGGAACGGCAACTGCACTGCCAAGTTTTCAAAACCCTAACACTCAATACTACCTGACGGAATATTACAATGGCGACACTGTATCTTTCCATTTCAGGTTCTCAAAATGTCATGGATTGCGGAATTTCTCATTCCCACCACGTCACCACACATTATTTCGCTTGACCTCAGAAAATCAACGAAACCTGAAAAACAATCCACACACACACAACACACACCACACACACACACAAAACACACACACACACACACACACACACACACACACACACACACCACACACACCACAAGGACAACAACAACAACAACAACAACAAATCAAAAGAACAACAACAACAAATCAGAAAACCCCGTGACTATCCAAGGTTAGTGACAAATACAACAAAAAATCACTGTATATGGGGAGCTAAACAAAACAAAACACCCCTGCCCATGGCCTAGCTGACTTCAGAGGCCGCATCAGCACACCATAATGTATGTGCATACATGCATAGCAGGCAGCCTTCAGTCTCGGAAGACTATGGAGTTGTATTCTTACGTGTTAATTCTGGTACAGCGTCGGTTGTGGCTGGCCAGTCCGACTCGGGCATGACAGACAGTCCCTATGGCAGTACATGCATACGATACACGCAATACCACCGATAGACAGTGTGCCTGAGACACGCAAGGGACATCATCATACAGCGTTGAAGAGGGGCAATGGTCTGTTCATTACTCGTCTGATGAGGTTGTATACCATTTTTAAGTCACGGCAGATTTCTCTGTATGAAATTCGAGCTGCTCTTCGCGGGAAGAGCGCGTCGCCACAAGAGCAGCGCCACCTTTTTCTTCTTTTCCTGTACATTTGTTTCCCTATCAGAATGACTTTTCCAAAGAATTTTTTCCAGGGACAACTCTCTTGTTGCCGTGGGTTCTTTTACGTGCGCTGAATATGTGCTACACGCGGGACCAAGATTTCTCGCCTCATCCGAAAGACTAGCATCCAGACCACCACTTATGGTCTAATAGATTGGGGGATAAAAGTTTCGGGCCCAAACGTGGATCGAGCCACCATACCACTTCGAACCCAGATGCTGCATACAGTTCTCTTCTGTTTTTCTTTTTTCGCTTTTTGTTTTGTTTTGTTTCTTTTCGTCAGATATCCAAAAGTTTCAACAGAATCTGTTACATGTCCTTTATGTCATGATGATAATTCAACAGCAAGAGCAAAATCCGGTGATCAATTTTTTTTAGAAGTCAATATCAGTGTATTTTTCAGTGACCCCATCATTAATGCGGACAAAGCAAACACCAAAGCAAAATAAATAACACAAAAAACCCACCAAAAACAAAGCAAACCAGAACTGATGCATGTTTGGCCGACTTATTTACGAGTGCATGCAGACAAGACAACAATACAAACAAAAACAGCAACAAAACAAACAAGCAGAATAATAAGCAATAATAGACCGTCTGAAAATATATCTGCGTGATGACACAAATGCGGTAGAACAACTCTAAGCACAAATGGAACCCAAATTACAGAAAATGCACACACACACACACAAATCAACCCACCAAACAAAAAACCCTGCATCACTCAAGTTTTCATTCATTTATGTATTTCTTTCTTTCTTTCTGTGTATGCATTTCTGTTCTCTTTTACCATCAGCAAATAAGGAAGTTGCGTGTGATATACACAAAATGATCAACAGCATTTACACACAAAAAAAGAAAAGAAAACCATGCCCCCCTCCCTTCCCTTTCTGCCCCTTACCCTACTCCCCCTACATCCCTAAATTGACGTGACAGGAAGGAGGAGGAAGAGGAGGAGGAGGAGGAAGAGGAGGAGGAGAAAGGGAGACAGACAGACAGAGAAAAAGAGAGAGAGAGAGAAATAGAGACAGAGACAGACAGTCAGAGAGAGAGAGACAGACAGAGAGAGAGAGACAGGAGAGAGAAAGACAGGGAGAGACAGAGACAGACAGACAAGAGAGAGACAGACAGATAGATACAGAGAGACAGATACAGACAGACAGACAGAGAGAGAGAGAGAGAGGAGAGAGAGAGAGAGAGAGACAGACAGACAGACAGAGACAGAGACGCAGAGAGAGAGAGAGAGAGAGAGGAGAGAGAGAGAGGAGAGAGAGAGAGAGAGAGAGAGAGAGAGAGAGAGAGAGAGGATCTTTGTCCATTGTCAATCTTCACCATTTTAACTATTTTCTCTTCAGCATCCGACATCTTCCTTTCTCCGTTTTTCTCCTCCATTTCCGCTCAACCTTCCGCGATCCACCTTGTTCAAACCAAGAAAGGCAACAACAACAACAACAACAAACCAAAGCAAAACAACACACCCAAAACAACAACGACAATAACAATAACAGCAACAATAACAAGCCACGCACCCCCTTCTTCCATTGTGCTGTTTAGTTGTCAAGATGCTGAAAGTGATAGACACTGTCTGCCGTGAGGAGGATTGGGGAGGGGGGGGGGGGGGGGGGGGGGGGGTCGGGTAGGAAGGGAAGGATTTTGTTGTTGTTTGTTTTGTTTTGTTTGTGTGAATATAGGATGTTCTCTGCTTGTCTTTCTGTCTGTCTATCTGTCTCTGTGTCTCTCTGTATCTCTCTCTCTCGCTCTCAGTCTCTCCTTCTCAGTCTCTCTGTCTTCCTCACTCTCTTGCTCTCTTTCTCTCTTGTATCTCTCTGTCTCTGTCTCTGTTTGTCTATATCTCCCTACCCTCTCTCTCCCTCCTTCCCTCCCCCCCCCACCCCCCTCTCTCTCCCTCCCTCCCTCTTTCTCTCCCTTCCCCTCCCTCCTTCTCTCTCTCTCTCTCCCTCCCCCCTCTCTCTCCACCTCTCCCTCCCTCCCTCCCTCCCCCTATCTCTCCCTCTCTCTCTCCCTTCCCCTCCCTCCCTCTCTACCCTTCTTCTCTCTCCCCCTCCCTCCCTCCATCCCCCCTCTCACTCTTTCTCTTTCAGTGTATATCGTCTGCTTACTCACCCGGTGTTAACAGGCCAGATCAAACCTTGTTGAGACATCAGAAGCGCTATGTATGGAACCAAGCAAGGCATAGAAAAACACACACACACATTAAAAAAAGACAACCCCAAAAACCCCCAACCTAGGCTGACAACATTTTGATCCTTTGATGTCGTCTTCATCCTTCCCTCCCCGCTTTTCTCTCTCTCTCCCTCCGTCCACCTTGTCCAAGATCCTCGTCCACACGTTCATCTCTCTGTCTCTTTCTGTCTGTCTGTCTGTCTTCCTTCCTCTTTCTCTCTCTCATTCTCCCTCCCTCCCCCCTTTCTCTCCCTGAGTGCGTGTGTGTGTGTCTCTCTCTCTTTCTCCTCTCTCTCATTTTCTCCCTCTCTCTCTCACTCTGTCTCTCTTTTCTCATTCTCTCTCTGTCTCTCTCTGAGTCTGTCTCTGTCTGTCTGTCTCTGTCTGTCTCTCTCTTCCCCCCTATCGTCCTTCTTTCTGTAAGGCCCTCTCCTGTGTGATGTTTGTGGGCAGCAGCAGTAGTGGTAGATAGGAGGTTTAAAACCTGATAAAGGGCAGCTAATCTCCTAAACAACAACAAAAAATTATTCATTCCATGTTGTGACTAAAACAAAAAAATAAGATCTGGCAAGTTTCTGCTTTTAGAATTAAAAAAAAATACCCGAAGTCGGAATGCGGCTACCTTCGTGGTTGGGCAAAAAATGGTCGCATACGCAAAATCTCTCCATTTGTGAACCTCAGAGCTTTCTTTAGCTGGGGAACAGAGAGAGAGAGAGAGAGAGAGAGAGAGAGAGAGGGAGGGAGAGAGAGAGAGAGAGAGAGGGGAGCGAGCGAGAGAGAGAGAAAGGGAGAGAGGGAGAGAGGGAGAGAGAGAGGGAGAGAGAGAGAGAGAGATGAGAGAGAGAGAGAGAGAGGAGAAAAGAGAGAGAGAAAAGAGAGAGAGAGAGAGAGAGAGAGAGAGAGCACAAGCGAGAGAGAGAGAGAAACCACTTCAGACTCAAGGACATAAATCTCCACTTCTGATTCCGGAAATAAAATGTGTTCGTTCCTCCTAAACGCAGTCTTCCATTCCCAACCTCAAAAACAAAAATGATCAATGCTAGCATCCAGACCAAATGTCCACCATTCCAGTCTCAAGGACAAAAGATCTATTCTCCCGCCTCAGGAACTTGAAATGCCATTTCGAAACTCCTGATCAAAATCTTCATTTTAAATCTATACCCCATGACAAAATATTCTACTCCAATCCAAGGGACACACATTTCAGTTCCAGCCTCCGACACTTAAAAAAATCAAATACAGCCTTTGTGACAAAAATATCTATATCACAGCCACCAGAACGAAACTCTCTAACTATTCCAGCTTCCAGAAAAAAAGTCTTAAGTTCCAGAAAACAAAAATCTCTAGTTCCCATAAACAAAAATATCTAACCTCCAGAACAATCGCTTCCATCGCAGCTTCCAGAGGAAAAATGTCGAGCATCCAGTGCAAAAATCTCCAGTTTCCAAGACCAAAAAAAAAAAGTCTTTATCCTGCATGCAGAACAAAAGTCCCTGTTCCAAACTCCAGGAACAAAAAGAAAATGTACACCAACTTTCGTAATGAAGATCTCACTTAGAACAAAAATGTCCATTCCAGTAAGTGAAATTGAAAAAAATCTGTATTCCAGCAAGTGGAACTAAAATCTGCATTCCAGTAATGGAACAAAAATCTCTATTCCAGTTTCTGTGGATAAAAAAAATACAAATTGCAGTCTGTTATACGAAAATCTCCATTTCAGCAAGTGGAGCAAAAATCTCCATAATTCCTGCAAGTAAAACAAAAAGCTCCATTCAAGCAAGTAAAACAAAATTCTCAATTCCAGTAAGTGAAACTTTAAAAAAAAACCCACAAACACACACACCATTCCAGCAAGTTAGAACATAAAAAATCTCCATTCCAGCAAGTGACACTTTAAAAAAACCCA
>CM054146.1:24588603-24591103 GCA_028751875.1 Rapana venosa
ACCGTTCACCTACCTCAGAGAACTGTTTCCCCCCTTTCTTTACATTAAGATTCGTTCAGTTTACACAGGCGTCAAAACATCATCACAACTCTACAAAGCGTTATGGAGTTAGGTGTCAACGGTGACAGAAATTCACTGTTAATAATGATAATAATAATAATAATGTATGGAATTTATATAGCGCTGTATCTTGTAAAGCAACAAATCAAAGCGCTCAGATAACTTTTTAAAATTTTTTAGATCGAGGATAATGGAATAAGCACTCATGTGCTTTTTTTTTAACATCCAGTCCCCGTGTGTATGCGGTTTTGTAAATTTTGTCATCTGTTTCCCACCGGCACACAATGGCCTACTCTTTCGAAAAGCGGAACAGGATTTAACGTGTGCGCAAGATGTTCTGCATGCGTTCGCACACGGGGCCTCGGTTTATAGTCTCATCCGAAGGATATGCTGAAAGCTGGACCAATATCACAGCACCACCACAAGCACCAGCAGCAGTAGCAGTTGAATTACGATAATGATGGTCAGTAGGGACGGTTACGGCCATTAGTTCTGTCTACCTACGGGACTGCTTTAGTCCATCCATCGTCTGCAGTCTGTCCCTTGGTCATCATCAGTCACACATCTCCGCTACGTATTGTTACATACTTAGCGCCCAGAGATGCTTGATTGAGATGTATGAATGTGCAACATCAACAGACACAACAAAAATAACAACCCCCGACAGTCAATCTGCACTAAAAGGCAAGAACGATTTTCACGGTGCAGGTAGAATTAGAAATACTATTTCGAGAACATCAAAAACAAGAGGGCTGATAAGACTGCTATGGCAGTCGACGATCAAGTTTATCATATCCTCTCATTTGTGTTAACCGTTCTTTCTGTGAAAAGGGAAAATGAAATAATGTATCTATTCTATTCGTTTCGTTTTATCTGTAATGGTAAGCTACATACCCAAACATCATTAATGAATCAAGGTATGAAGTCTATTTTGAACGCCTTACTTAACATCGTCCCTTACCATAAACAGCCTCACTTGTGTATTACGGCAAAAGATTATAATCTTGTAACGGTAGATTTTTACAGCTAAGCGTAGGCCTTCTTCGTTTATCTGTTAGTGTTATGTGCTGATGACAGCGGTGGTGGTAGTTTTGATGGTGGTTGTTATCATCCTTATCATCACCATTTCTATCATCATCATCATCATCATCATCATCATCATCATCACTGACCTTTCATTCTCCATACCAACTTCATTTGTTAGTGTTTTAATGTGAAGCCTGTCGTCTTCACTAAACTGATCCTTCTAAACCTTTTCTAGGAGCCAATACAGTAAAAACAAAAACAAAATAAAAAGAAGAACAAAGAAGAAAAAGAAGAAAAAAGCCTGCAAAGAAAACTATAGCAAAGATGCCATATTTCTGGAAAATTTTCAATGAACAAAAAACCCTTACAGATTGACACTAGCTGACAACCAAACTTTCATAAAAAAAAATATTACAACCTATAAATGCTGTCTTGGACAAACACAAACACCAGCAACCCCCCCCCCCCCCCCCCCCACTCCCCCCCACCAAAGAAAAAAGAAAAAAAAGTTAAAAGGTTCTTCTTTAATTTTTTGCAGCACCACAAAACTGCCAAATTTCGTCAAAGTGTGCAAGAAGACATATAGTGTGTGTGTATGTGTGTCAGATTCAGATTCAGAATATTTTATTGCCATTTAAATCATGTAGACTTATTTGACACAATAATTATGATTATCTATTTTGGCTCAAAGTGATGTACACTAAAACATGTTGCATTCTACTTCTCTTTTTCTCGTTTTGCATTCTACTTCTCTTTTTCTCGTTTTGCATTCTACTTCTCTTTTTCTTTTTTCACACATACACACCTGCTGTCTCCTCCTCCTCCCTCCTCTCTCTCTTCTCTCTCTCTCTCTCTCTCTCTCTCTATCCTTCCCTCCCTCCCCCCCTCTCCTTCAATCCATACCCCCCCCCCCCCCCCTCCCTTTACCTCCCTGACTCTCGATATACGTAATAGGTATGGGGAGTGCAATGGTTCCATATCTGACAGCTGTCACTCATGTCGTCGGGCTCAATTTCACCCAGACGGTTAGTTTGTGTCGTCTGCTGCTAGAGCGGCTTGTCAATCATCACCGTCACTGACCATCATCAACGAAAACGGCCACCATCCTTCATCCACCCGACCCGCCAACTTCGTTTATTTAGTTAACGCTGCCGTCAATTCAGTTACTACTACTACTCCCTTTTTACTTTACTTGGCTTGACTTTACTTGACCTGACCTTACCTACCGCAAGTACGTACATGTATAGTAACGCTGTTGGGCGTTCCTCGCCTTAACAAACCCCCGGGTGTGTCTCTCCAAGAATGTTTATGGTTTATTTATTTATTTTATTTTTAAAATTTTATTCTTTTATATCGAGGATAATGGAATAAGCATTTATGTGCTTTATATATATATATATATATATATATATAT
>CM054146.1:24601103-24606103 GCA_028751875.1 Rapana venosa
TTTCTTCTTTCTTTGTTCTTTCCCTCCTTTCTTCCTTCATTCTTTTCTTCCTTCCTTTGTTCTTTCCCTCCCTCCCTCCTTCCTTCCTTCCTTTCTTTCTTTCTTTTTCTTTCCTTTCTTTCTTTCTTTTTCTTTCCTTTCTTCTTCTTTCTTTCTTTATAACCTTTCTTTCTTTCTTTTCTTTCCTTCCTTCATTCATTCTTCTTTCCTTCCTTCCTTCTTTCTTTCTTTCATTTCTTTTCTTTCTCGGTTGCTTAGTGATTAGTTTAATTAGCTTCATTTTTGTTTCCAATTATTTTTTCCTTTGGGTACTTATCTTCTTGTATGGGGTAAAAGGCGGGAAACGAATAAATTATGACCTGCACATAAACCAATTTGATATTTTGGGTTAAATTATAACTTTCAACTTAGTTTGGCAATGATGATGATGAGAGAGATGATAATGATGATGATGATGATGATGATCGTCGTAGTGGCGGTAGTGGTGGCGAGTGTGTGTGTGTGTGTATGTGTGTGTGTGTGTGTGTGTGTGTGCACGTGCGTGCGTGTGTGTGTGTCTGTCGGTCTGTCTGTCTGTCTGTCGGACTGTGTATCTGTCTGTCTGTGGCTAGTGTTGTGTTTGTGCGCGCGCATATGTGTTTGTAAAACTATGTATCTGTGTGTGCATGCGTGCGTCCTGCGTGCATGTGTATGTGACAATGACAATGACAAATTCTTTTATTTCGAGGATAATGAATAAGCACCCATGTGCTTGTTTACATCCAGTCCCCGCCCTTAGGGATATAAGAGACAGAGAGAGAGAGAGAGAGAGAGAGAGAGAGAGAGAGAGAGAGAGAGAGAGAGAGAGAGAGCGACGAGAGAAGAATAGATAGATAGAGAGAGAGAGAGAGAGATCCCCGCCCTTAGGGATATATAAGACAGAGAGAGAGAGACAGAGAGAGATACAGAGAGAGAGACAGAGAGAGATAGATAGATAGAGAGAGAGAGAGAGAGAGAGAGAGAGAGAGAGAGAGAGAGAGAGGAGGGAGAGAGAGAGAGAGAGAGAATGTGTTGGGGTGGAATTGAACCTAAGACTGTTCGAGTTTTTTTGTCCAACCTGCTGTGAGAGGAATGCGTGCATGTGTGTAGACGTACATGTGTATGCATGCATGCATGCATGCATGCGTGTGTCCACCATGCATCCGTGTGTGTGTGTGTGTGTGTGTGTTTACGTGCGTCCTATAAGACGGCAAAACAGTACTAAAACCATGGCTAACGCAACAGTTGGAACAACAATGAATCAGACGATTCGCTCCGCGCGGCGCATACTATAATAATATATAAAAAAAAACACCAAAGCATAATAACACACGAACGAGGCAGAACTCTCGCACTTTCCAGCAGAAAGCTTATATTATGCATCGTATTGTGTGCATAAATACCTACCTTCTCTGCGTGCCAGAATTTAGACAGGAAATGAGCAGTTTGAAGCGTGCGCCTTTAATGGACTTTCCTCCCATAAACACCAGCCTCCTCCCGTCCATATTCTTTTCTAACTGGGTCTCGAGTTTTATCTCTGTGTGTGTCTGTGTGTGTGTGTGTGTCTGTCTGTCTGACACACACGCACGCACGCACGCGCACACACACACACACACACACCAAAGCACACACACACACACTCTCTCTCTCTCTCTCTCTCTCTCTCTCTCTCTGTCTCTCTGTGGTCCTTCCTCTACGTGTGGTGTGTGTGTGTGGCGTGTGGTGTGTGTGTGTGTGTGTGTGTGTGTGTGTTTTGAAGTATGTGTGTGTGAGTGTGTGTGTGTGTATGTATGTGTGTGTGTTTGTGTGGTTGTATGTGTGTGGTTGTATGTGCGTGTGTGTGTGCTTTGGTGTGTGTGTGTGTGTGTGCTTTGGTGTGTGTGTGTGTGCTTTGGTGTGTGTGTGTGTGCTTTGGTGTGTGTGTGTGTGTGAGTGTGTGTGTTTTTTTGTGTGTGCGTGTGTGTGTCCTCCATCCTCTACATACATCCGTCTGTTTGTCTGTATGTCCTGTCTGCCTCTCTCTCTCTCTCTCGTCTCTCTGTCTCTGTGTTTCCTTCCCCTTCTCCTGCCTTCTTCCTCCAAAATGTCTATTTTAAAGCGAGCGCCTTTCATAGACTTTCTTCCCATTAAGGACCTCTGTCTCTCTGTCTGTCTGTCTGCCTATCTCTCTCTCTCTCTCTCTCTTCTCTCTCTCTCTCTCTCCTCTCTCTCTCTCTCTCTCTCTCTCTGTGTCTCTGTGTTTCCTTCCCCTTCTCCTGCCTTCTTCCTCCATATGTCTATTTTAAAGCGAGCGCCTTTCATAGACTTTCTTCCCATTAAGGACCTCTGTCTGTCTATTTGTCTGTTTGTCTGTCTGTCTGTCTGTCTGTCTGTCTGTCTGTTCTCTCCTCCTCTCTCTCTCTCCTCATCTCTCTCTCTCTCTCTCTCTCTCTCTCCATACAGCTGCCCTCGTGCACCTGTCCTTCGATGAGACTATAACCCGAGGCCCCGTGTGCGAACGCACGCAGAACATCTTGCGCACACGTTAAAGTCCTGTTCCGCTTTTCGAAAGAGTAGGCCATTGTGTGCCGGTGGGAACAGATGACAGAATTTACAAAAACCGCATACACACGGGAAATGGATGTAAAAAAGCACATAAGTGCTTATTCCATTATCCTCGAAATAAAAGAATAAATAAATAAATAAATAAGCTATTGAGCACCTGTCAGTGTACGTAGGTATGTTTGTTTGGTTGGTTGGTTAGGGTGGGTTTTAATTTCTTTTAGTATCTATTCACGTGTACAGACTATTTGCGTAAGATTTCACATGCTCGTTTATACATAATGCGTGCCCCTCGCATTCATATGTCCATTTTGTGTGTTTGTGTGTGTGTGGGTGCGTGCGCGGTCGTGTGCGTGCGTGCGTGCGTGTGTGTGTTGTGTGGTGTGTGTAAAGATGGAAGAAGAGGATATGTGAGTGTGTCATGTGCCATGCATCGCACATTCAATTTCATGTATTTTGCATCTAAGCAGAGAGATGCAAAAAAAAAAACCGAAGAGAGGGAGGGAGGGAGAGAGAGAGGAGGGAGAGGAGGGAGAGAGAGAGAGGAGCGAGAGAGAGCGAGAGGAGAGAGAGAGAGAGACAGACAAAAGACAGACAGACAGACAGAAGAGAGATAAGACATACGAGACAGAGGGGAGAGACGAGACAGAAGAGGACGACAGAAAGACAGACAGCAGACATAAGGGAAAGAGAGAGGGGACGGACAAGACAGACAGAGACGGAGGAGAAAGACAGACAGACAGCAGACAGAAGAAGACAGACAGATTAGCTGAGTAACAAAAGCCAAACCAACACAACAGCATCAACAAAACCTGCATCATCCCAGCTGGTGGATTAACGGTGCAATCATCAGAAGATTCACTTACAGTAGGAGAGAGACCTAAAATACAAGTGATATGTGTTAAATCAATAAGCCTAAATCGGAATAATACCTGGAATCTTCTAAACAACAAACAAACGAGATGAAATTCATCAACTAGAGCAAAAACATCGCCAGGCACACAGCTACTCTCGAACACGAACAGGGTAAAGGCCAACCCCACATGAGCTAATTTACATCGATCCACACAACAGACACCCCCAACGGAGCAGAGTTTCATATTGAATGTTAAATGTAAACAGACACAACAGACATAAAATGGGCACAACAGACACACAACACACACAACATACACACAACACACACAGAATAAAACAAACCCAACCCACAAACAAAAACACACAAACATAAACATACAGAAACATACAGCAACACAGACACAGACACAGCCACCACAACACACACAACACACACACACACACACACACACACACACACACACCACACTCACACGTTAAGCAAATACGTTGCCTATCCAATGTACCATCTGGAAAAATTTCTTTAAAATTGACTTTGACTTTGGTTTAATTAAATAAGGTTTATTCATTAATAAGCATGAAACAATGAGACTTTAACTTTGACTTTGAATCTCTCTCTCTGCTCTCTTACACACACACACACACACACACACACACACACACGCACACACACACGCACACACACACACAGCACACCCCACCCCCCACCCACACCCCCCACCCACATCCCTTCTCCAATCTACACACTTTTTCTACGCTAAAACTTTCCAAATTTCAAGGCGCACGTGCACGTCGTTAGTCTTTAGTTTACATTATTTCCCAAGGAACCTGGATTTGCAGCAACAGCAGCAGCAGCAACAGCAGCAGCAGCAGAAACAGCAGAAGCGCCAGACCCGTTGGCTCTGTTCAACATTATTTAGTCGGTAACTGGAAGTTTGTCAATATATCTTTCTTTTCTTAGACTCAAGCTGTCAGGTTTGTAAATATACAGTTTTATCCTTTTTTTTGTGGTCGGCTCTTTTAAAGTTTATGAGAATATATATATATATATATCCATATTCTCTGTCTGTCTGTCTGTCTGTCTGTCTGTCTCTCTCTCTGTCAATGTTTATGTTTGGGTATTTGTTTGATTAGTTTTCGCACGACCATATATTGACCCCCACCCCTACCCCCTCCCATTATCAAAAGGCTTACATTGTTAGCAACGTCAATAAACAGTTTCAGAGTACAATGCTCTGTCTGTCTGTCTGTCTGCCTGTCTGTCTGTCTGTCTGTCCTGTCTGTCTGTCCGTCCGTCCGTCTCTGTCTGTCTGTATCTATCTATCTATATCTCTGTAGGCCTTTCTCTCTCCCTCTGTGTCTGTGTGTCCGTCCCGCCCTTTCTCTGTTTCTCTCTCGTCTTCTCTGTCTCTCTCTGTGTCTCTCTCTCTGTATGCCTGTCTCTCTCCCTCTTTGTCTGTCGGTTCGTCAGCCCCCCCCCCCCCCCCCCCCCCCCTCTCTGTGTCTCTCTGTCTGTCTGTCTCTGTGTCTCTCTCTCGTAACTTCACTTCCTGTTTGGCGTACCTTTAAAGTTTGTAAAATCA
>CM054146.1:24611103-24618603 GCA_028751875.1 Rapana venosa
ACACCGCAATTGTATCTTGTCTTTGCAGATTGCGCTATAGAACTATTACTACTAATTATTCATTACTGATAGATAGTCATGAGTCAACAGTCATCATACACGTTATCATAAATCCCTTATTATTATTAAGTATAGTATATATATTAGTATTAGTTTTATTACTATTATTATTAAGTACATGTAAGGTAAAAGGTACAGGCAAGACCGAACCCTAAAATTATGCGCTCTTGATAATTCACTAAAACGTCAAGTAATCATAATTATTCCCAACAGCAACAGCGAGAGAAGGTAGAGGAGTCAGAAGTCAACAGAAGTCAGAAGCAGTCGTGGGAAGGCAGAAGTTTAAAGAAGTCAGGAGAAGACAGAAGTTTAAAGAAGTCAGGAGAAGACAGAAGTTTAAAGAAGTCAGGAGAAGACAGAAGTTTAAAAGAAGTCAGGAGAAGGTAGAAGTTTAAAGAAGTCAGGGAAAGACAGAAGTTTAAAAGAAGTCAGGAAAAGACAGAAGTTTAAAAGAAGTCAGGAGAAGGTAGAAGTTTAAAGAAGTCAGGAGAAGGAAGAAGTTTAAAGAAGTCAGGAGAAGGTAGAAGTTTAAAGAAGTCAGGAGAAGGTAGAAGTTTAAAGAAGTCAGGAGAAGAAAGAAGTTTAAAGAAGTCAGGAGAAGACAGAAGTTTAAACAAGTCAGGAAAAGAAAGAAGTTTAAAGAAGTCAGGAGAAGACAGAAGTTTAAAGAAGTCAAGAGAAGAAAGAAGTTTAAAGAAGTCAGGAGAAGACAGAAGTTTAAACAAGTCAGAAGTTAAAAAAAGAAGTTAGGAGAAGTTAAAAGGAGGCAGGAGAAGATAAATGTGGGCAGGATACGTCAAGAGTCAGGAGAAGTCAAGTCAGAAGTCAGGAGAAGTTAACAGAAGTCAGGAGAAGTTAACAGAAGTCATGAGAAGTAAAAAAAAGAAGTCAGGAGAAGTTAACAGAAGTCAGGAAAAGTTAAAAAGAAGTCAGGAGAAGTTAAAAAAAGAAGTCAGAAGTTAAAAAAGAAGTCAGGAGAAGTTACCAGAAGTCAGGAGAAGTTAAAAGGAGGCAGGAGAAGATAAACGAAGGCAGGATACGTCAAGAGTCAGGAGAAGTCAAGTCAGAAGAAGTGAGAAGTTAAAAGAAGTCAGGAGAAGTTAAAAAAAGAAGTCGGGAGAAGTTAACAGAAGTCAGGAGAAGTTAAAACAGAAGTCAGGAGAAGTTAACAGAAGTCAGGAGAAGTTAAAACAGAAGTCAGGAGAAGTTAACAGAAGTCAGGACAAGTCTTACGAACTCAGAAAAAGTCAGAAAATAGAAGTCAAAGGAATTCAGGAGAAGGCAGAAGACAGGAGAAGTCAAAAAAAGACAAAAGAAGTTAGAAGAAGACAAAAGAAGTCAAGAGAAGTCAGGAGAAGTCATCATCTATCAGCAGATCGCTGCCTCTAGCGGGCCGGCGCTCACGACCCGTGAACACTGCACGCTCTATTCATCACGGTCAATCTCTGTAGTATCTGCCTTCCCCCCCCCCCCCCCCCCCCCCCCCCCCCCCCCCCCCCCGTTCATCCCTGATCAGAAGTCGTGTGGAGACCACACAACATTCCACAGGCTTGTGTCCAGCCCTCTCTGTGATCTGCAGACTGATGTGTTCATAACTTGAAAAGGAATAGGTTGGGGGATGGGATTAGGAGAACGAATGGGGGTACGGGACAGCCTAGTGGTTAGAACATTGCGTTCGCAATCTGACGACCCGGGTTCGATTCCCGTTCAAGGGGATATTTTCCCCTGGAGTTAACATCAGTGCAGACTCCACTCTCCCCAAAAGTCTTTCGGATGAGACTATAAACCGAGGTCCCGTGTGCGAACGCACGCAGAACATCTTGCGCACACGTTTAATAAAATTAAGTTCCGCTTTTCGTAAGAGTAGGCCATTGTGTGCCGGTGGGAACAGATGACAGAATTTACAAAACCGCATACACACGGGAACTGAATGTAAAAAAGTACATAGTTGCTTATTCCATTATCCTCGATATAAAATAATATTTAAAAAATCTATATACTTAGATATGGGTGATATTTCTCTCTCTCTCTCTCTGATTCCCTGATTCTCTCTCTCTCTCGCTCTGTGTCTGTCTGTCTGTCTGTCTACAGGTCTGTCTGTTGGTGTGTGTCTCAATCTCTTCGTGTCTTTCTTGGTTTCTTTCTCTGTCTGACTTGTCTGACACATGCTTTGGTGTAAACATGTTCATTTCTAAGAAGCCCACAACAACGAAATCATACACAACACATGTCCCTAAACAACAACTCTCTCTCTCTCTCTCTCTCTCTCTCTCTCCTCTCTCTCTCTCTCTCTCTCTCTCTCTCTCTCTCTCTCTCTCTCTCCCCAGCAACACCGTTTTCTTCCACATGCCTCTGTACATGTTATTTTGAGTTCCAAAGCCATATGTAATTGATATGTGTGTAGATACGCAACGAGGAAAGAATTCCCCAACAATGAACTCATCAGGAGAACTGACAACAGAGAGGAATGGAAGGCCATGATCGCCGATGTCTGCAACAGACCTGGCACATGAAGAAGAAGTAGATATGCACACTCTGTTAGTCACTGCTTCACAAAAGTGACCGCCACGAAAACTCTCACAAAGTATGCACCTTTATGCCTTCTCTAGACTGGTTAATAAATGTTAGTACTGTTAGTATCTGCTTAGTTGCAATTCATTTGTCATATATATATATATATATATATATATATATATATATATATATATATATACACACATATCCACTAACCAGAACACCAAACATGCCAAAAACAAGGCAGCTAGCTAGCTAGATTGGTCTGCAAGTCTGTCTGGCCTGGCATACATGTATGTGATAATTATAGCTAACTCTTCACGGGCTTTCAGAAAAGAGACAGTCTTTGCGATAGTCTATCACTTATGTTTTAAAACAAAAAAGCCACCCAAAAACGAAGCAACGAGTAACAATTACAGACGCCTAAGTATAAGTCACCTAAGTATATAAATAAACAAAACCAGAAAAAAAGCGAGAATATCTTTGTTTACATACAAAAAGTACATGATGATCCAGACTTTGCCCAGATATTTCCAGATTTATCTATAATAGTGAATGTGTTGTGAATGGGGTTTTTTTCCCCCAGTATTAATGGCTGAAAATAGCGAATTTCTGATGGGACGGGTCTTTTATGCCTGAGAAAGAAAGAAAGAAGAGAGAGACAGAGACAGACAGACAGACAGACAGGCTGCGCTGGACACATATAAACAAGTAACAGAAAGAGAGCGAGAGAGAGGGAGACAGACAGACAGACAAGACAGAGACAGACAGACAGACGTACTCGTACGCACGCATTTACACACACACATACCTGTCTAATATCACTTTCTAGTGGATAGACGTTAAAACGAAGACACACACACACACACACACGCACACGCACACACACACGCACGCACACACACACACACACACACACACACACACACACACTACACACAAAACACACACAACACACACACACACACACCACACACACACTGGACACAGACAGGTGACAAAGTGAAGAGAAAGGCAGAGACAGGTCATGGTTAGTCAGACAGAACAGAGTCTTGACGGTTTAAGTCCAGCCGAACATACCCTTGTTAATATAGAAACGAAGACACAAACCACAGAGAGGCAGACAGACAGGAACAGTGAGACAGAAAGGCAGAAGACAGAATCACAGAGAGCCAAACGGACAGGAACAGTGAGAAGAAAGGCAGAAGACAGAATCACAGAGAGCCAGACGGACAGGAACAGTAAGAGAGAAAGACAAAATCACAGAGAGGCAGACAGACAGGAACAGTAAGAAAGACAGAAGAAGAATCACAGACAGGCAGACAGACAGGAACAGTAAGAGAGAAAGACAGAAGACAGAATCACAGACAGGCAGACAGACAGGAACAGTAAGAGAGAAAGACCGAAGACAGAATCACAGAGAGGAAGACAGACAGGAACAGTAAGACTCAACACAAACTGACGTCAATGAAAGACACAAAGACAACACAAACTGACGTCAATGAAAGACACAAAGACAACACAAACTGACGTCAATGAAAGACACAAAGACAACACAAACTGACGTCAATGAAAGACACAAAGACAACACAAACTGACGTCAATGAAAGACACAAAGACGACACAAACTGACGTCAATGAAAGACACAAAGACACCACAAACTGACGTCAATGAAAGATGCAAAGACAACACAAACAGACGTCAGACAAAGAAAGACAGTCAGACACAAAAAAACACAAACTGGCGTCAGACAAAGAACACACAAAGACAACACAAACTGGCGTCAGACAAAGAACACACAAAGACAACACAAACTGACGCCAGACAAAGAAAGACAGACAAAAAGACCAACACAAACTGACGTCAGACAAATGAAGTACAGCAAGACACAAAGACAACACAAACTGACGCCAGACAAAGACATACAGCAAGACACAAACGCAGACGACATACAATGAACACACACACACACACACACACACCACACACACACACACACACACACACACACACACCACACACACGTTCTCTACATATCGTAGCACTTTTATCTTTGGTCTAATATCGTCACCTTGAGTGAACAGACGCTAAATTAAAGAAAGAAGACACAACGGACAAACAAGGACAGACAAGGATACGAAACGAAACACCACCGACAGGATGGCAAAAGCACCAAAGTCCCAAAATGCCGGAATGCTCTTCCTGCCCGTTAAAAGCACCTCAGGCTGCTTCATCCAGAGGTCCCCAAATGGAGAGAGGCGACAAGGGATTGCAGACAACATCGTGCGATAATCCACGAAATGGACATGGAGAGATTGAAAGGGAGAGGTGGGGGGGAGGGGGGGGGGGGTTGAGGGGGGAAGTAGATGGGGAGCTGAGGGAGCGAGAGAGAGAGAGAGAGGGGGGGGGGGCGATGGGGAGGGAAGGAAAGAGGAGAGAGAAGGGGGAGAGAGAGGGGGCAGAGAGGGAGAGAGAGAAGAGAGAGAGAGAGAGGGAGAGTGAGAGAGAGAGGGCGATGGGGGGGAGGAAGGAGGGGAGAGAGAGGGAGAGAGAGAGAGGAGAGAGAGGAAGGGAGAGAGAGGAGAGAGAGGGCGATAGGGGCGAAGGAAGGAGGGAGAGAGGGGAGAGAGAGGGAGAGAGAGGGGAGAGAGAGGGGAGAAAGAGAGGGAGAGAGAGAAAGAGAGAGAGGGGGAGGGAGAGAGAGAGAAGAAAGAGAGAGAGAGAGAGAGGAGGGTGGAAGAGAGAGAGGATAGGAGAGGAGAGAAGAGAGGCAGAGAGAGAGGGGGGACAGAGGGGGGAAGAGAGAGAGAGAGAGAGAGAGAAGAGGAGAGAGAGAGAGAGGGAGAGAGAGAGAAGAAGGCAGAGAGAGAGGGGGGAAGAGAGAGGGAGAGAGAGGGGGAAAGAGAGAGAGAGGAGAGGAAAGAGCGGGAGAGAAAGAAGAGGGAGAGAAAAAGAGAGAGGGAGAGAGATAAAGAGAGAGGGAGAGAGAGAGACGGGAGGAAGAGAGAGAAGGGAAGAGGAGAGAGAGAGGAGAGGAGGAAGAGGAGAAAGAGGGAGAGAAAGAGAGATAGAGGAGAGAGATAGAGAGGGAGAGAGAGAGAGAAGGGAAGGAGGAGAGAGAGAGGGAGAGGAGAGGAGAGAAGAGAGGAGAGAAGAGAGAGAGGAGAGAAGACAGAGAAGGGGAGAGAGAGAGAGAGAGAGGAGAGAGAGAGAGAGAGAGAGAGAGAGAGAGAGAGAGAGACAGACAGACAGACAGACAGACAGACAGACAGACAGACTGACAGACATAGACAGAGAAACAGAAAGAAAGAGAGCTTTCCTTCTCCATCCTCCTCCTCCATCCTCCTTCATTCTCAACCTCCTCCCTCCATCCTCCTCCTCCTCCTCTCCCCCTTGTTCTTTGCACCATGGGAAATGTGATGATACGGGAAAAGACAGAAAGGGAGAGAGGGAGGTGCCACGGCCAACAGTGATTAGCGGGCAACACAGGCCACCATGGAATTCATTCCCACTTACCAAACGAACACATCGACAAATGCCACACAAAACACACATAACATCAAACAGACAGAACGGACATGCGGGTAGAGACACACAGATAAACAAACACACACACACACACACAAGCGCGTGCGCGCACGCACACATATACATGCATGCACGCACACACAAAACACAAACGCACACACACTCTTACACAAATACGCATACATGCACACTCGCGCGTGCGTATAAACACACACACAACACACACACACATACACACACACACACACACACACACCACACACACACACACACACACACACACACACACACACACACACACACACAACGCGCACGCATAAATCCTTCGGATGAAACTATAAACCGAGGCCCCGTGTGCGAACGCACGCAGAACATCTTGCGCACACGTTAAATCCTGTTCCGCTTTTCGTAAGAGTAGGCCATGGTGTGCCGGTGGGAACAGATGACAGAACTTACAAAACCGCAAACACACGGGGACTGGATGTAAAAAAGCACATAAGTGCTTATTCCATTATCCTCGATATAAAAGAATAAATAAATAAAATAAAAATAAATAAACACACACAACACACACACAAACCAGGGCCAAATCATTTGCTACAAATTTTTCCCCCATCTATATCAATAGACAGTTGACTTAAATGACCTGACTTCTCCGTAACTTCTCGAGAAGTTAGTGAGATACTGCGCTTAATTTTTCAGGTAATGTGTCTTGGACAAGATGAAACTGGCGGAGCCCATCTCTATTCCGGGACACATGGTGCATGCTAGGTATGTTTCATATTACCCATGCTACGAGTCAGTCAGTGTTGGCTTGGTTCTCTATGAATGGCTTTTGCCGTATGGGTAAGATGTTATGCGTGCGTTCACCACATTTGCATTCCCCTTCCCAATTTCTTTTTTTTTTTTTTTTGGTTGTTGTGTATTTTTCATTATTTTTTTAATTTGACATATACTTCTGCTTGATTAAAACATCAATGATTAATTGATAACTTACTAATTTTGGGTTTTTTTCTTTTTTTAATCTATGCGGTTAATTATCTATGCACACACGTTAAAACCTGTTCCGCTTTTTCGGAAGAGTAGATCAGTGTGTAGGTCGGTGGAAACGGATGACAAAATTTACAAAATTGCATACACACGGGGACTGGATGTAAAAAAACACACCACACGAGTGTTTATTCCATTATCCTTGAAATGAAAGATCAAATAAATCAATCAAAAAATAAATACATAATAAGTGTGGTTCAATAATATTATGTTTACCCGTTTTGGTCTTTAAAAAATGGTTTATGATATTATCATTGATTGCAGTCAAAACCTTTATGGAGACACCTTTCACAATTTGTCCGTGGATATAGACAATAAATTATCTAGACAGGACTTTAATTAGATTA
>CM054146.1:24626103-24628603 GCA_028751875.1 Rapana venosa
GTGTGTGTTGTCTGTCTGGTGTGTGTGGTGTGTTGTGTGTGTGTTGTGTGTGTGTGTGTGTGTGTGTGTGTTTTTGTAGTGTGTGTGTCTGTGCAGGTATTTGCTGGTTTGTAGTGGGTAGAGTTAAGAGGGTGGAGAGTGGGTAGTAGGTGAGTGTGTGTGGTGTTGTGTGGTGGTTGTGTTGTGTGTGTGTGTGTGTGTGTATGGTGTGTATGTGTGTGTGGTGTAGGTGTTGGAATGTTTGTGAGGGCTGTTCATGTCGCAGTTGTATATTAACCCTTTATCTTTATATCCAAGATAAGAATAAGACCTGAGTTTTTAGTTTCTTACCTCAGTCCCGTGTAATATGCAGGTTTGTAAAATGTATCACTTCCACCGGTCACACAATGCACTCTTTCGAAAATCAGGTTTAAGAGGATATGGTAAACCTTACGTCACATATATGTTGAACGCGTTGTGTTGCACAACTGAGAGTCTACGTTATCATGTCTGCAGTCAAGATGGCAAACGGGTGGAGTTGCATATTATATGTAAGACTCAGCTGGGAAAGATTGCACAATGAAAGGGAATCGAGCAGGGCGACGTGGAGCGCAATTTCAAACATAGGTATCAGAGTGGTGTGTGTGTGTGTGGTGTGTGTTGGGTGATGAAGTTGTGTGTGGGTGGGGGGTGTGTCATGAGGACGAGATCATTTCTGTGAGATGTCTGAGAAGTGAAAGACAGATGAGAGAGGTTATAAGATGTGTGTGGCTACGATGTAAGTGAAGGAATGTTGTCGATGTGTGTGTGTTTGGGGTTGATGTAAGGTGTTGTTGTGAGTGGTGTAGTGAGTGAGTGGATGAGATGTGTTGATAGAGAGAGAGAGAGAGTGAGTAGATGAGTGGTGGTGTGTGAGAGAGAGAGAGAGAGGAGAGTAGAAGTGTGCACGCGCGCGCGCATGCACGACGTTCGATAAAGCGCCACTATTAGCATACTTTCCCCGTCAGCACAAGAGTAAAAATTCTCAAACCCAATTTACAGCAACACACTACCCCTACCATGTAAAAGAATCAGGGCATATGTAAAATAAACTACACTTACGTAAAAGGAATCACACTTTCGTAAAACTCATTTAAGCTTACGTAAAATGGAAACCCCCCCCCCCCCCCCCCCACACACACACACACCACATATGTTAAAAGAACTACGCTCATGTAAAATGAATTACATACTGAAAGATATCTAATTTACATTCCTTAAGCAGTGCAGACATAACCAGCGGTGGAGGTGGTCATTAATTAATCATTAAAGAACTCTAAGCTGAAAGGAAAGATGAGAGGAAAGGTGGAGGGAGGGATGGGGAGGGGGGGGGGGGGAGAGGGGGGAAGGGACGGAGAGAAGAAAAAGAGAGTGAGAGAGAGAGGAGGGGGTGGGGAAGGGGAGAAAAAGATTACAGGGGAAGGAGGGAGGGAGGCAGAGAGACAGAGACAAACACTGAGAGACAGACAGACAGACAGAGAAACAGACAGACAGAGAGAGAAACAGACAGACACGCAAAGCGATACACAATGGCAAAACAGATGAAACAAAAAAAGAAAAGAGAATTGAATTGAATCGAATGAATTTTGTTTAAAGAGGGTTATAGCATAAGCAAACATGCTTTTTGAGAGGAGAGAGAGAGAGAGAGAGAGAGAGAGAGAGAGAGAGAGAGAAGAGAGAGAGGAGAGAGAGAGAGAGGGGAGAGAGCAGACAGACAGACAGACAGACAGACAGACAGACAGACAGACACACAGAGAATATTTCGAATATTTTAATGAGGGTATATGGATAAGCCAGTGGCTTCTTTACATCAGGCCCTCGTCAAAAGAGGGGGTGGGGGGAAGCAATGAACAAATAAGAAAACATCCAAATCAAATAAAAGATAGTATAGACTCTTAAATAACTAAATAAATGCATAATAAAATTCAAACAGATTTGCTACATAATGTCAAGCACAGAGAGAGAGAGAGAGAGAGAGAGAGAGAGAGAGAGAGGAGAGAGAGAGAGAGAGAGAGAGAGAGAGAGAGAGAGAGAACTCAGAACTCAGAAATTTAATGTATCTCGGCCTTAGGCCATAATACATGGTTGGCGTAGGAGAAATTGACAATGCCACAGAGTGGGCAAAAACCAGATAACATACACAATACCAAGCTCCCTTTCAGAGAAAGAAATAATGAAGACAATGCACAAATGCATAAAAATACATATGTATCAAACACAATTCACTATTTTGATCTAAGTGTACCTTCCTTATGTCTGGAAAAAATCAATATACATATAGTTTCTCAAAATCATAACAAAACGATAACCGTATCTTCGTTTGTGATGTAAATATCTTAATGCAACAAGCTTTTTCTCTTATTGATGGCATGGAATATATATCTAGACAGGCAGTGATTTTTGCTACTGTTTTCTGCTTTAAGTCTGAGTTCTGAGTTCTGAGAGAGAGAGAGACAGAGACAGAGAGACAGAGAGACAGACA
>CM054146.1:24633603-24636103 GCA_028751875.1 Rapana venosa
GGGGGGTGGGGGTGGGGAAGAGACAGAAGCAGAGACACAAAGAGAGAGAGAGGTACGTACCACAGAGACAGGAAAGGACAGATAGGTGGATAGACACAGAGACACACGGAGTGAGAGAGAGAGAGTGAGAGAGAGAGAGCGAGAAAGAGAGAGGAGAGAGAGGAAGAAGAGGAGAGAGAGACAGAGAGAGAGAAGACAGACAGACAGACAGACAGACAGAGAGAGAGAGGATTGTCAGAGAAACAGGCATATTGATAGATATGATAGTAGATAGATAGATAGATAGATAAGGGTGATAGATAGATAGACATTACGCGACAAAGAAACAGAAACACAAGCAGAAACAAGAAAAAAAAGGACACCATCCATCCCCGAAGTCGGAACACAGCTACCTTAACGGTAGAGCAAAAAAACAAAACCCCCCACCCGGTCTTATAACACAAAAATCTCACCACTGGTGAACCTCGGAGCTTCTAGCGAGGAACGAAAAAAAAGAGCCCCATCCAATTCCCCCCCCCCCCCCTCCAAAAAAAAAGAACAAAAAAACCCACATAAAAACCACAACAAAAAAAACCAACAACCACACACAACAACAAAAAAAACACCCAACAACAACAAAAAAACAAAAAAAAACAAGAAAATACACCCCCACAAAAAACAAAACAAGAAAATCGTGGACAGACAATAAGATTTTTTTTAAAGAAAAAAAAAGAAGAAAACTACAACAAAGAACAGAAATATAATCAAAATGACTTACAGTTGCAGGTTACTCCAGCAGACTGAACAGAGACCTATAGATCAGTCCCGGCAGCAGCACAGGTATCTATATCTATAGATAGATATAGATCTATAGATATAGATACAGATCCTATGGGTACCACAGCTAGCTCCTCTTTACTTCCTCACACCGCTGGTCATTTCTGAAACAAATAATTTTTTAAAATATTGAAAAATTCAGTTTAGTCACCATATTTATTTAGCAACAAGCTTTAGAAGTAGCGGTATTAAGGAGTTGTGAGGTGGTGGTTGGTGGTGGTAGAAAGCGGTGGTGGTGGTTGTGGTAGTGGTGGTGGTGATGATGGTGGAGGTGATAGTGGTTGTAGTGGTGGTAGTATTAGTAGTATCATCACTAATACTAATAGCAGTAGTTGCTAAGCAGCAGCAGCAGCAGCAGTAGTAGTAGTTGTAGTAGTAGTAGTAGCAGCAGCAGCAGCAGCAGCAGCAGCAGTAGTAGTAGCAGTAGTAGTAGTAGTAGTAGTAATGGTAGTAGTAGTAGTAGTAGTAGTAGTAGTAGTAGTAGTAGTAGTAGTAGTAGTAGTAGTAGTAACAGCAAGATAAGGTGCAGCAATAGTACCCCAGCAGTAGTTGTGGTAGCAACAGCAGTAACATTAACAGCTGCAGTAGCGACAGCGGCAACAGCAGCAGTAGCAGTAGTAGCAGCAGCAGCAGCAGTAGTAGTAGTAGCAGTAGTAGTAGTAGCAGCAGTAGTAGCAGAAGTAGTAGTAGCAGCAGTAGTAGCAGCAGCAGCAGCAGCAGCAGCAGCAGCAGCAGCAGCAGCAGCAGCAGCAGCAGCAGCAGAGTAGTAGTAGTAGTAGTAGTAGTAACAGCAAGATAAGGTGCAGCAATAGTACCCCAGCAGTAGTTGTGGCAGCAACAGCATTAACATTAACAGCTGCAGTAGCGGCAGCAGAAGCAGTAGCAGTAGTAGCAGTAGTAGTAGTAGTAGTAGTAGCAGCAGCAGCAGCAGCAGCAACAACAGTAGCAGCAGCAACAGCAGCAGCAACAGAAACATTAGTAGTACCAGCATTGCATACATCGCTAGCATCAATCACAGTAGTCCAGCATCAGCAGAAACAACAGCAGCAGTAGCAGGAGCACTCACTATTCCTGTTGCTCAAAGCTTCCTCTGACCATTGCCATCATTAATTCTCAGGACTTGTCACCGCGCTAATTCTATACCGAGTTTAACAGCCACCCACCACCACCACCAGCAGCAGCAGCGTCAAATCAATCTTGTCCAGTACCAAAATCTATCCTGTCAGCTTGCAACAAGAACTCGAACCAGCAGTTACCTACCTATCTTACACAACCATTTCATCACGCCTTCAGGGCGCGTTCTTCACATGTCAATATGCTAAGGAAGTCAACTTCTCCGCTTAGTTTACTGCTCCTTCCTCTCTCTCCTCCCGACCCCCCACTCCATGATTTAGAATGTTACGTTTGGGATGTCTTCACCCATATGACAAGCTCCTAAAACATATATATAGATGAGACTATAAACCGAGGCCCCCGTGTTCGAACGCACGCAGAACATCTTGCGCACACGTTAAATCCTGTTCCGCTTTTCATAAGAGTAGGCCATTGTGTGCCGGTGGGAACAGGTGACAGGATTTACAAAACCGCATACACACGGGGACTGGATGTAAAAAAAAGTACGAAAGTGCTTATTTCATTATCCTCGATATAAAAGAATAAATAAAAATAAATATAGCGACCTGTA
>CM054146.1:24641103-24643603 GCA_028751875.1 Rapana venosa
TATAAAACATTCCAAAGACCTCCTGCCTCCCCCCTCCCCCCTCTCCCCATGAGAACAGGGCTAAAACAAACAGTTGGGCTGGAGGCCTATCAGGGATTCATGTCCAGGGTTGGGAGGGGGTTGTCATGTGAACACACTCTAGCTCTCCACACGCGTTTTTAATTCAAGGCACGAGGTGTAGGCAGGCCTTAGTCGATTCTAGTAGTTCTACCCACCCTCCGTTCTTCCTCTGCTATCTATCTGCGAGCCTGTCTGTGTGTGTGTGTGTGTGTGTGGTGTGGTGGGGGGGGGGGGGGGGGGGGGGGGATGGGGGTGTGGGGGGTGTGGTGTGTGTGTGTGTGATGTGGTGAGTGTGTGAGTGTGTGTGTGTGTGTGTGTGGCGCGCGCGCGCGCGCGCGCGGTGTGTGTGTGTGTGTGTGTGTGACAATGACAATTTCTTTTATTTCGAAGATAATGAATAAGCACCCATGTGCTTTTTACATCCAGTCCCCGCCCTTAGGGATATATATATATATATATATATATATATATATATATATATATATATATATATATTATATATATATATATATATAAAAGAGACAGAGAGACAGAGAGAGAAAGACAGAGAGAGAGAGAGAGAGAGAGAGAGAGAGAGAGAGGAGAGAGGAGAGAGAGGAGAGAGAGAGAGAGAGGAGAGGAGAGAGAGAGAGAGTAGAGAGAGAGTTGGTGTGTGTGTGTGTTGGGGTGGAATTGAACCTAAGACTGTTCGAGTTGTTTTGTGCACCTGCTGGACTAGACGCTCAGTCCACTTTCCCAATCAGACTGGGGAGAAAGGGAGAGGCGAACCTCACGTCTTCAACACCGGCAGACGAGAAGCGTCTGAACCATTCTGCCACCTTCCTCCTGTGGTTGTGTGTGTGTGTGTGTGTGTGTGTGTGTGTGTGTGGTGTGTGTGTGTGTGTGTGTGTGTGTGTGTGTGTGTGTGGGTGTGGTGTGGTGTGGTGTGGTGTGGTGTGGTGTGGTGTGGTGTGTGTGTGTGTGGTGTGGTGTGGTGTGTATGGTGTGACGTGGTGTGGTGTGTATGGTGTGTTGTTTATGTGTGGGTGGTATGGTGTTGTGTGGTGTGATGTGGTGTTGTGTTGTTTATGTGTGGGTGGTATGGTGTGATGTGGTGTGGTGTGTGTGTTGTTTTGTTTATGTGTGGTGGTATGGTGTGATGTGGTGTGGTGTGAGTTTCGTTGTGTTGTGTATGTGTGTGTTGTGTATGTGTTGTGTTGTGAATGTGTGAGTGTGGTGTATGTGTGTGTGTTGTTATGTGTTGTGTGCTGCACGCACATGTGCACGCGCATGCTGCGCGCACATAAGCCTATATATACCGCTCACACGACTATAGAGTCATACGTCTAAGTATGTTCATTAATGCCAAATCTAGTACTACAGAACACACACATACACACAATCCAACAGCTAGCTGAACCATTTCAGCAATAGGAAGGAGAGAAAACATAAAGGCAGCCAGCCAGGGGCCACACAACACGTGTACCAACATTAGTATCTAGCTGACAGTAGCCGACTCGAGCACAAAGAGACGAAAGCATGCCTGAGACTACTTACTTGTGCAGTCAAAACCTTCACGCTCATCTTCTTCTATTCTGACACACGTGTAGTCACTGACTAACTGTCTGACTGACGAAGCTGTAGGCGTAGGTACCGCACCAAACAACAGGACAAACTGACTGACTGCGCTCTGTGAATGAATGTTTCTTTCGTAAGTGGAAGTAGAAGATATACCAAGAGGCAGACAGACAGAGGAAAACGATGGGAAGGCAACATCAGAGTGGACTGGCCTTCAATGGAACGATCTGCTGCGGAAAACTTGAGCGCCGCGCGCGAGGTGTGGAGGAAGCTGGTAGCAACATCTTCATTGGTGTCCCCACGGTCAATGGGACTAGTGGTGGGATAGGTGAAGTGTGAAGGGGAAGAAGATTTACGAAGAGGCAGACAGAGAAAAACGATGGGGAAGACAACATCACAGAGTGGACTGACTGGACTTCAGTGGAATGAATTGCTACGGAAAGCAGAGGATCGCGCAGGGGGGATGTGGAGGAAGCTGGCTGCAAAATCTTCAGTGTGTGTGTGCACCCCCTACACGGTCTACAGGACTACTGGCGGGATAGGTGAAGGTGAAGAAGATTTATGTCATCTTCAGCAGCTTGTAGTTTTTACGGGACAAGTTTTTGTAGATAGTTGTTGTTGAACGGGACAGTAGAGCGTAGTGGTTTGAGCAGTGTATTCACCATCTGAAAACGACGGGGGGTATGGAGTCCAGTCTCCGCTGAGGTGACCGTTTGAGACGAATTTTCCCCCCTCGAGTTAAAATTGGTACTGACACCACTCCCCTCAAAGTCCTCTAGAGAAAGGTTACATTGGTACTGACACCACTCCCCTCAAAGTCCTTTAGAGAAAGGTCACATTGGTACTGACACCACTCCCCTCAAAGTCCTTTAGAGAAAGGTCA
>CM054146.1:24661103-24668603 GCA_028751875.1 Rapana venosa
CGTGCCATTACATGCTTGAAATGTCTATCAATGTTCAATAATAGATAAGTTTTTTCGTCAGGCAAAGACAAAAAGTTCTATAAATATCAAATCTCTCACTATCATTGAGATGAGAGTTCCACTCTTGCCATCTACACAAAACCATTCTCTCTTTGAAGGCTGAAAGAAACTCATTCACCCCGTCCACTCCCTGATTCAACCACAGAGAGAGAGAGAGAGAGAGAGAGAGAGAGAGAGAGAGAGAGAGAGAGAGAGAGAGAGAGAGAGAGAGAAGAGAAAGAGAGAGAGACAGAGAGAGAGACAGAGAGAAAGAGAGAGAAAGAGAGAGAGAGACAGTGAGAGACAAGAGAAGAAAGAATGAGAGAGAGAGAGACAGAGAGAGAGACAGAGAGAAAGAGAGAGAGAGAGAGAGACAGTGAGAGAGAAAAAGGAGAGAAAGAAAGAAAGAGAGAGAGAGAGAGAGAGAGAGAGAGAGAGAGACAAAATGAGGGAAAGAGAGAGAGAAAGAGAGAGAGAGAAAAGAGAGAGAGAGAGGGAGAGAGAGAGAGAGAGAGAGAGAGAGAGAGAGAGAGAGAGAGAGAGAGAGAGAAAGTGAGAGAAAAAGAGAGAAAGAATGAATGAAAGAAAGAAAGAAAGAGAGAGAGAGAGAGAGAGAGAGAGAGAGAGAGAGAGAGAGAGAGAGAGAGAGAGAGAGAGAGAGAGAAAGAGTGAGAGAGAAGAAGAGAGAGAGAGAGAGAGAAAGAGAGTGAGAAAGAAAAAGAAAGAGAGAAAGAGAGAAAGAAAAAGAGAGAAAAAGAGAGACAGAGAAAGTGAGAGAGAGAAAGAGAGAGAAAGCAAGAGAGAGAGAAAAGAGGGAGAGCAAGAGAGAGAGAGAAGAGAGAGAGAGAGAGAGAGAGAGAGACAGACAGACAGACAGACAGACAGACAGACAGACAGACAGACAGACAGAAACACAGACAGACAGACAGAAACAGACAGAAAGAGAGCATTTCGACCTGGGCAAGTTTCTTTCCAGGCACACAAAACTTCATGTCGAATGAATTAATAATAATTATCGTAATTAATGGGAGATAAGGGACGCGATCCATTATTGAGAATTTAACAGGATCTTCTGGTTACATACACTCTCTCTCCCACCCATCAGTGCTTCAGGCGTGAATGATTTCTTGAAAGCTTGAAACGTTATTTAATTTTCCACCTTTTAACTTATTAACTGGGGAAAAGTGAGGGGGGGGGGGGGGGGCTTTTTGAAGGGGGCGGAGGGGGAGAGTCGGGGGATGAGGGGTTGAGAGATGAGTGTGGATGTGGGGGGTGGGGGTGTAGAGGGAGCGAAGGATGTAAGGAGAGGATTGATGTGGTGGAGAGGGAGGGGGTATGTTGTGTGTGTGTGTGGGGGGGGGGGGATGGGTGGTTGGTGTATGTTTGTGGTTGTGTGTGTGAATGTGTTTTGTGTTGTGTTGTGTTGTTTCAATTAACGTCTGTTCACTCTTAGTGATATTAGACAATGTGTGTTTTTGTGTGTGTGTGTGTGCATGCTCGCGCGTGTGTGTGAGTGTTTGTGTGTATTGTGTATGTGTGTTGTGGATGTATGCGTGTGTATGAGTGTAGTGTTGTGTGTGTGTGGTGTGCATGCGTGCGTGCGTGTTTATGTGTGTGTGTGAGTGTAGTGATGTGTGTGTGCCGTGTGCATTAGTGCGTGTGTGTGTGTGTGTTGTCTGTGTGTGTGTCTGTGTGTGTTTGTCTAGTGTCTGTGTCTGTGTGTCTGTGTGGTGTTTGAGTCTAGTGTGTGTGTCTGTGTGTGTGTGTCTGTGTGTGTTTGAGTCTGTGTCTGTGTGTGTGTGTTTCCACAGAGTTCCACCCTGCACTGTGTTGTCCCACAAAGACACTGGGCGGACTGGCTAGTGGTCACTACCACTACTTACACTACTGTCCACCACCAGACTTAGTGACCAGCCCCGTGTAGTGTAGTGTACAGTAGTAGAGGATCGATAGCTTGGTTGGTAGTTGGGACGTGAGGAATGGCCGGGGTGGTGTGGTGTCCCTAACTAATGATGCTGTCATCGGAAATGATCTGTACTGTCCTTGTCCCTGGGAAAAAATCGGTTTTTCGGGTGATGACGTGTGTGTGTGTGTGTGTGTGTGTGTGTGTGTGTGTGTGTGTGTGTGTGTGTGTGTGCGTGCGTGCGTGCGTGCGTGCGTGCGTGCGTGCGTGCGTGCGTGTGTGTGAATTCCTGTTATGATGGGAATGGGTATGTGTGTGCGCACATACACACACTAACCACCCTCACACACACACTACCCCCCCCCCCCCCCCACACACACACACATAAACACACACACTACACAAACACAATACACATACCACTACACACACACATACACAACAAACACACACACACACACACACAAAGTGACCAAACACACCATTTTGCAGACAGTAGGTGAGAAACACTGTTCATATTGAATAATAATAATTATAATAATAATTATTATTATAATATATGGAATTTATATAGCGCTGAATCTTGTAAAAACAAACAAATCGAAGCGAATAGAGACACCGGAATTATATATAAATATATATATATATATATATATATATATGCATAGATAGATAGATAGAGATACATAGAGATACATATATCTATATCCAAACAACCAAATATAACTGAACAATCGAGGTCTAAGTCCTTGCACGCAATGTCTATTTATCTGATCAGCTTTTTTCCCCCCCCCCCCCCCCCCTCACACCCCCGCCCCCCCCCCCCCCCCCCCCCCCCTCTCTGCAACATAAACGGATACAAGGCCAGTATCACATTGCGAACATTGTTTGAAGTGGGTGTGTGTGTATCATTCTATCGTTCAGGGAAGTATAACAATGAATATTTATATGCATATCATATCAACTGCGTCAACAGTTTATATATATATATATATATATATATATATTATATATATAATATATAAAAGACAATAGACAATAGACAGTATGTCACCATGTCCCAGGAAGAACGAGCTTTAGTACGTACGAGTTTCCCTTCCCCATTTCTGCCTGCCTGCCTGCCTGCCTGTCTGTCTGTCTATCTGTCTTCCCCATCTGTCTGTCTGTCTGTCTGTCTGCCCTTTGTCTGCCTCCCCCCCACCCCCCTCTGTCTCTGTCTATCTGTCTATCTCTCTCTCTCTCCTTTGTCTTCCTCCCTTCCCCCCCCCCCCCCTTCTCTCTCTCCTGTCTGTATCTGTCTGTGTCTGTCTGTCTGTCTGTCTGTCTCTATCTATCTATCTATCTATCTAGACAAGGCTATCGGGATAGCCTAGTGGTTAGAACAGTGCGCTGGCAATCTGACAACCCGGGTTCCATTCCCGTTCAAGGGGATATTTTCCCCTGGAGTTAACATCAGTGCAGACCCCACTCTCCCCAAAAGTCCTTCGGATGAGACTATAAACCGAGGTTCCGTGTGCGAACGCACGCAGAACATCTTGCGCACACGTTAAATCCTGTTCCGCTTTTCGTAAGAGTAGGCCATTGTGTGCCGGTGGGAACAGATGACAGAATTTACAAAACTGCATACACACCGGGACTGGATGCAAAAAAGCACACAAGTGCTTATACCATTATCCTCGATATAAAATTTTTTTTTTTTAATCTATCCATCTATCTCTCCTTTGTCTGTCTGCCTCCCTCCCCCCTCTCCTTCTCTGTTTCTCTCTCTCTGTTTCTCTCTCTCTCTCTCTCTTCCTCCACCCCCCCCCCCCCTCTCTCTCTCTCTCTCTCTCTTCCCCCTCCTTCCCACTACATCCATCAGTGACAATGAAGAATACTCAGACACTTCATCAAAGCAGTCAGTTCTATGGCCAGTTAAGCACAAAGTTAACACTTACCGTTTGGTTTTTTGTAACGAGTGCCTTGTGGCATGTGATCTACAGACTAAACTTGTATACAGTTACGCTTTCAAGTGCTTCGCGTAGTTTCCTTCATTGAGGAAGCTTATCCTCATCTTCTTCAACGATTTCAGCAGTTTTCGTCTGGTGTCTCTTCATGTGGAACGATGTAACATTGAAGACGACGACTACTTCTACTACTACTACTACTACTACTACTACTACTACTGCTACTACTGCTGCTGCTAATACTTCGACTGCTGCTGCTGCTGCTATTACTACTGCTACTACTAAAATACTACTACTGCTACACCTCCTCCTCCTACTACTACTACAACTACTGCCACTAGTACTACTACTACTGTTGCTGCTGCAGCTACTACTGCTGCTGCTGCTGCTGCTGCTGCTACCCACCACTACTACAACAACACTACTGCCACTAATACTTCACACTACTGACACTCTCTACTACTTCTACACCAACTTACTGATACTTGCTACTCTACCGCTACTACTACTACTTCTACTTACTACTCTTCTACTACTTCTAACACTACTTCTCACCCACACACTACTACTACCTTCTACTACTACTATTTCTACTACTACTACTACTACTACTACTTCTACACGACGTACACACTGCTTCAACCATTTCATCTGTCTCTGTCTTCTCTCTCTTCTCTCTCTCTCCCTCCCTCTCCCCCCTCCCTCCATCCTTCCATCCTCCCCTCTCTCTCTCTACACACTACTCCTCTCTCTCTGCCTCTCTCTCTCTCTCTCTCTCTCTCTCTCCCCCATTCTTCCTTCCATCCATCACCTCCTCTCTCTCTCTCTCACTCTAACACTCACACACACACTACTACTCTCTCTCTCTCTCATCTCTCTCTCTTCTCTCTCACCTGCATCCATCATACATGAGAATACTCATAATACATCAAAGCAGGCACATTCTATCGCCAGTTAAGCACTAAGTTAACACTTTCCGTGGTTTTTTATGGGCGTCTGTGGCTTATGATGTGAACACTAATATATATACATTTTTAATGTTTATCCTTTCAAAGTGCTTGGCATATTTTCCTTTACTGACGAAACATTCCATCATTACTATCATGATCATGATCATAATCTTCGTCATAACACTTCCGTTTGTTTATGGATGTCTGTGGCTTATGATCTGGACACTAATATAAATATTTGTTATGTTTATTCTTTCAACCAAAGAAAGAATAAAGTCAAAGTTTATTCCAAGAATAATAGGAAGAACAGAAAAAAAAGGATATCAAAAGTGAGAACAAAACAACGATGACAAACAGACCATAAACAAAATAGGGCAAGAGCGGGGAAGGAGTACAGGTAAAGGTAAAGGTGTCCCATAACCTATAAGGTCCTAGGGGGACGAGGTGTCACAGACCTCACTTCTCAAGGGGCCAGCATATTGAGGGCGCCGCCCATCTCCTCTGCCTCGCTACTTTACCTTCCCTGAGGATAGGTATTATCAGGAAAAAACAAAATCAAAAGAAGGAAACAGCAAAAAAAACCAACCCACAACTGGTCGCTTAACCAATATCACGACCAAAAATTTCTATCAATAAATGTTGAAAGCCTATATTATTCATTGACCCTCAAGACAGCGTCTTCAGCGCCTAGGCTTTATCACAGTTCTTGATAAAACCATTGACGCTGGGGGCAACAGCAAAGCGAGAGGCTGTAGTATGACCAGTGGCTTTCCCACTCATGGAATTCCCACTTTACAGCTTGGTCTTTAGTGATCGACTATGAATGACTCTCTGACTAGGAGGCCTTACTTTGCACAATCCTTAATATGTGCTGCAGCCCTGGGGGCTTGTTGGCCTTGGGAGAAAATCTCCAACGCTGACTGTCCTTATGCCCACTTGGCCAAGAGAGTGGGGATGTACTGTGGGCAAGGCATCTCAACTATAAATAAATTGCTGCGTAGTTTCCGAAACAGCAGCTGCCTCCTCTGCTGTTTTGGAGGTCATCATCGAACACGACGGACAAACATATATAGGACAAGTCAGATCTGGTTCCTGTCAATAGGGAACTCTCACACTTTCGTTTCTTTTTATTTCTTCATCATTCAACGGCCCTCAAATATAAAGCACAACAGAGAGGCTACCTACCCTCTATCACAATATGCTCAGTGTTGTTTAGATCAAATGGGCACGCAAAACAACGACAAAAAGTATTCATTTCATTCATATTAATGCAAGTTGACGAACCTTTAAAACAAGCGGTGCGCACACACACACACACACCTTTTTTTCACGTTGTTTCAAAGACAACAGAGAGAGACTACCCTTTATCGTAACCTGTTCTGTGTTGTTTGGATCAAATATGCACACAAAAACAACAACAAAAAACAACAAAAAGTATCCATTTCATTCTTCTTCTTTTTTTAGCTAAAGAGCCTTGAGAACAGGTGGCACACACGCACTCTTGGATTTAGCGGGGATTTATATTATGTTAGTTAAAGTGAAGCAGCACTTCATTGACTTTAGTGCAAATGTGGCGAGGCCTGTATGGAATGTTCTGCACGCAGAACTTAAGCTATATTCCTAACACTCCAAGCGGGTTTTCAACTTCAAGGAATCCCTACCCACCCCCCACCCCTATTTATTATGGTTTTTTTATTTAATTATTTTATATCGAAGATAATGGAATAAGCACTTATTGCTTTTTTACATCCAGTCCCCATGTGTATGCAGTTTTGTAAATTCTGTCATCTGTTCCCACCGGCACACAATGGCCTACTCTTACGAAAAGCGGAACAGGATTTAACGTGTACGCAAGATGTTCTGAATGCGTTCGCACACGGGGCCTCGGTTTATAAATAGTCTCATCCGAATGACTTTTGGGGAAAGAAGCACACAACAAACCTGCTTGCCCATTTATTAACATGCGAGGCAGATACTCATTTGTATGACCGTTCTCTCTCTCTCTCTCCTCTCTCCTCTCTCTCTCCTCTCTCATCTCTCTCTCTCTCTCTCCCCTCTCTCTCCTCATCACACACACACACACACTTTCTCTCTCTCCTCCTCTCTCTCTCTCTCTCCCTCTCTCTACTTCCTCTTTTCACTCACACACACCTACATTCTCTCTCTCTTTCACTCACACATATCCACAATTCTCCCTCTTCTCTCTCTCTCCACACTCACACACAAACACACACCAGTTCGAGAGCATATTCCATACACCCTCCCTCCTCCCTCCCCACTATAATCCCCCCAGGGCAATTTGGGAGAGAAAAACTTGCTGCATGCACATTCACCCAATACTAAGCCCTATACCACACCACACACTTCCACTGAAACACACTGTAGACGGACTGCTTGAAAGATTATTCCCATGGGCAGTGAATCAGTGACCCTCAAGGTGTTCAACAAGGAAACGCCCAACAGCTAAAATAGTAGTTCACTTCCTCAGCTATATCCCTAGCACCCCAAGGGGGCTTTTCAACTAAAACGACCCCACCTCTTCCCACCTCCCCTCCCCCCTGTCCCCCCCCTCTCTCTCTCTCTCTCTCCACTCTGGAAGCTCTCACAAAAACCCTGCTCAATTAAACATGCAAGGCAGCTAGCTATTCCTGTGTATGGCTGT
>CM054146.1:24673603-24676103 GCA_028751875.1 Rapana venosa
GATGGGGAAGATTGGCTGATGATAGTCAGATTTAATCGCTGATCTTTAATAAAAGAGGAGTGTGTGTGTTGTGTGTGTGGTGTGTGTGTGTGTGTGTGTGGTGTGTGTGTGTGTGTGTGTGTGTGCGTGGGTGTGTGTTGTGTGTTTTGCGTGTGTGTGTGGTGTGTGTGCGCGCGCGCGTGTGTGTGAGTGATGAGTGTTTATGTGTGTGTGTGAGATAGAGAGAGTGATAGGAGAGGGCGGAGGAATGGGATATAATAATAGCGTGTGTGTGTGTGTGTGTGTGTGTGTGTGTGTGTGTGTGTGTGTGTGTGTGTGTGTGTGTGTGTGTGTGTGTGAGGGGGCGAGAGATGAGACAGAGAAAGATGTGTGTGTGATTGGTCTGTGTTGTGTGTGTGGAGAGACAAACAAACAGACAGACAGAAAAATGTGTTGTTTGTGTGTTAGAGAGAAGTGTGTGTGTGTGTTTGTGTGTGTGTTTGTGATGTGAGTTAGAGTGAGAGAGAGAGAGAGAAGAGAGAGAGAGAGAGAGAGTGTGTGTGTGTGTGTGTGTGTGTGTGTGTGTGTGTGTGTGTGTGTGTGTGTGTGTGTGTGTGTGTGTGTGTGTGTGTAAGCGCGCGAAATAAGTGCTATAAACTTTGCATCTTTGGGTGCACGCATGTGTGTGAATTTGTGCTAGGCATGCATACGTTTCCTGAGTGATATGTGCATGGATGCATTTTTAAAAACAACAACACCCCCACCCCCCACCCCCCACCCAAGAGATAAGCTTTTGAAAAACAAAAACCTTGACATGTAGAAAAACAAAAAAAAATAAAACGAGACCTTTACATAATTTGCATTTTCGATCTTCTTCTGCATGGATGTCTATACACACGAAGGGGAATTAATAAGGCACTGGCAGTTCTGCACTTTAAGAAGCTGACCTGGGGGGGAGGGGGATCATCGTAAACCTTTTTTTTTTTTTTTATAATCCCCACCCTTAAAATTCACCAGGCGCCCACTGCTGAGATTCAAACCCACGACTTCACAGACCCATAGCACCGAGAGTCGGCCAGTCTAAAGCCACTCGGCTATAGCCTCCGTTACACGATACATTTCTTTCTTTTTTTTTTAAATCGATAACGTAGCAACATAGATCAATAAGACACCAACTTAACGCCCACCTACCCCTCTCCGATCTCTCCCCCCCACCCCCTACCACCACCCAACTAACTACCACCACCCCCCAACCACCCCAACCCCCAACCACCACCTCTCAGCCACCACCCCCAACCACCACCTCTCAGCTACAACCCCAACCACCACCACCACCTCTCAGCCCCCACCACCACCCCCAACTAACCAGAACCACCACCACCCCCAACTATCACCACCATCCCAACCACCCCAACCACCTCTCAGCCCCCACCACCCAACCACCACCACCACCATCTGTTGTCCGATTATTCAACAAAACACATAAAATGCCACTCGCACATTCCGAGCACGTGTCTTACCTGCATAGACCCTCAGTATCGCTAAGGCCTAGAGATAGATAGATAGATAGATAGATAGATAGATAGATAGATAAGATAGGTAGGTAGATAGATAGATAGATAGATAGATAGACAGAGAGATACATAGATAGATAGATACATAGACAGATAGATAGATAGATAGATAGATAGATAGATAGATAGATAGATAGATAGACAGACAGAGAGATACATAGATAGATAGAGAGAGAGAGATAGAGAGATAGATAGAGAGATAGATAGATAGGTAGATAGGTAGGTAGATGAGTAGATAGATAGATAGATAGATGGGTAGATAGGTAGATAGGTAGATAGACAGACAGACAGACAGACAGACAGACAGACAGACAGACAGACAGATAGACAGATAGATAGATAGATAGATAGATAGATAGATAGATAGATAGATGTCTACACGGAGGACGATTACCTCGCTTACACTTCTACATGTTTACTGAAGTTAACACTATCTTAACGAAACATCCATATGCTATAATTATGAAGAAGGGTGGGGGGTGAGGGTAGGGGGGGAAGAGGGGGGGGGGGGGGGTATATGTGGGATCTTGATTGCCGGAGGGAAGAGGATAGGAGGGTGGTTCGTGGTGGTGGATTAAGAGATGGTGTGTGTGTGAGACAGACAGACAGACAGACAGACAGAGAGAGAGACGGGATAGCCTAGTGGTTAGAACATTGCACTCGCAACCTGACGACCCGGGTTCGATTCCCGTTCAAGGGGATATTTTCCCCTGGAGTTAACATCAGTGCAGACTCCACTCTCCCCAAAAGTCCTTCAGATGAGACTATAAGCCGAGGCCTCGTGTGCGAACGCACGCAGAACATCTTGCGCACACATTAAATCCTGTTCCGCTTTTCGTAAGAGTAGGCCATTGTGTGCCGGTGAGAACAGATGACAAAATTAACTAAAGGCCGCATAACACGGGGATTGGATGTTAAAAAAATAAAAGCACAAAAGTGCTTATTCT
>CM054146.1:24678603-24681103 GCA_028751875.1 Rapana venosa
TATGTACACACACACACACACACACACACACACACACACACACAGAGGTCTACATACATGCATGTATACATACAGACAGACACATATCGCATTCAATAAGGCAGTTTGTGATTCAACCTCCTTACCATACTCCGTGTTCTCAGCCAAATCTCTCGAGCCATTTTCAAGGGCCAGACTCAGATCTAGACAGAAACACAAACTCACATACAGACACACGGACAGACAGACAGACAGACAAGAAGCACAACCAGCCAACAAGACTGACCAACAGACACACACCGCTTTCAACACCGCAATTTGCATTTTAGCATCATTACCATATGATTCTGTACACAGCCTAAATCTCTCAACCAATTTTCAGTGACGACCCAAACACACACAAACACACACACATATAACACACACACAACACACAACACACACACACACACACACACACACCACAACACACACACCACAAATTACATGGGTGCTTATTCCATTATCCTTTAAATTAAAGAATAAATATTTAACAAAATTTAAAATAATAATGATGCACACACACATATATTTTATTTGGGGACGTGATAGCCTGGTGGTTAGAGTGATGCATTCGTGATCTACTGACCCGGGTTCGAATCTCGTTCAAAGGGATTTTTTCTCTGGAGTTAACATCAGTGCTGACTCCACTCTCCCCAAAAGTCCTTTGGATAAGACTGAAAACTGAGGTCCCGTGTGCGAACACACGCAGAACATCTTGTGCACACGTTAAAACCCCTTTCGCTTTTTGGAAGAGTAGGCCATTGTGTGCCAGTGGGAACGAATGACAAATTTTACAAAACTGCATACACACGGGGACTCGATGTAAAAAAAAAAAAAGCACACGAGTGCTTATTCCATTATCCTTGAAATAAAAGAATAAATTATTTTTAAAAAATAAATAAAAAAACACAGATATATATATATATATATATTATATATATATAGAGAGAGAGAGAGAGAGGAGAGAGAGAGAGGAGAGAGAGAGAGAGAGATATGCACGCACGTGCACACACGCTTTCACGCAAACGCGCCGACACATCACACACACACACACCACACAACAACACCAACAACACACACACAACACACGCACATTCACACACAGACCGCTTTCAAAAAGGCAATTTGTGATCCAACTTCTTTACCATATTCTGTATATATTATTCAGTGATAATGTCTCGGGCCAATTCACAGCGGCCACACAGCTCTCATAACTTAAGAGTCATTGGCACTTCCTAAGGGGAAACAAGAAAACTATTTCACACAACCACACACACACACACCACACACAACACACACACACACACACACACACAGACGGCTTTCAAAAAGGCAATTTGTGATCCAACTTCATTACCATATTCTGTATATTCAGCGAAAATGTCTCGGGCCAATTTACAGCGGCCACACTGCTCTCACAACTTAAGAGTCATTGGCACTTCCTAAGGGGGGGAGAAAGACACATTAACAGAAACTATTTCACACACACAAAATACACACACACACACACGCACGCACCACGGTCTGCACATTTTCTTCTCTCTCTCTCTCTCATCTCTCTCTCTCTCCTCTCTCCCTCTCTCTCTCACACACACTACACACAACACACACACACGCGTATGCACATTTTTCAGAAGTGCGTGTACACATACACACACACCCCACCCCACTCACAGAACACATCCCCATCCCCCTCACACACACACCACATACACCTCATACCCCCCCTCCACCCCCCCCCCACCACCCCCTTCCACCACCATCCCTCCTCACCCCCCCCCCCCAACCCCCACCCCCCCCCCCACCACCCACACACATACAGAGAGAGAGAGAGAGAGAGAGAGAGAGAGAGAGAGAGACCATGAACCCCGCACCACTTCTTCAGAAGCAAAGCGTGTAGTACGTGCGAACCTCTCCTTAAGTGCCTTTGTCCTTGGTGCCCAGTAATAGTGTCTCTGGAGGATTGAGGAGGGCGTAAAGAGTGAGTGGCAGAGGCAGGCTGGCAGGCAGGCAGGCAGGGCAGTATGCAGTGTCCAATTTTCACTCTCTGTATATTTCATGCAAATCGCCGGGTCGAGAACCGAAGCCGGTTGTTTCCCCTTCACACTCTGGGAGTGAGTTTGAGGAGGAGCCCTTTGGTTGCCAAGTGCAAAACTGTAAGGGAAGAAGACCGAGGGAGGAACTTGGGGCTCCTTGGGGTGGCCAAGTATTGGCGTTAAGTGTGTTTAGTTGTAAGTAGGTAGAGGGGGGGCGGGGGGGGGGGGGGGGGGGGATGTTATTAGTTCGTGACAAGCCGTTACTGGGTACTATAGAGACTGGCGAGTTGTTGCCATTGTTTTAACAGCAGGTACAAGACTCTTATAACGCTTTGGCAGAAACAATAACAGATGTGTGACATCATAACGATCATTCATGATACCCAGAATAACGATGATAAGAATCCATGACACAATGATTATCCGTCACACCATAACGATGT
>CM054146.1:24686103-24693603 GCA_028751875.1 Rapana venosa
ACAGAGGGCTGAAACAGAAAGAAAAAAAATAAAGACACAGACAAGGTCGACAAAGAGTAAACAGACAGACAAGAGTAAACGAAGTGAAAAGTCCAAAAGAAAACAAGGGCAGACGACAAAATGCACTGAAAAATTACACAAAGACCATATCAAAACAACAAAGCAGGATTTTACAAGTCATGCGCAAAACGTTCCCTACCTTTAAAAAAAAAAAAAAAAAAAAGAAGAATTAAAAGAAGAAGAAAGAAAGAAAGCAAACAAAACAGCAAAGCCTATTGCTGTGACACTAATTTCCTAAATCTCTTTTTCCCCTACTGCCAACAGTTTGACGTCATATTACGTAACAGTATGTGACGGTCGACAAGATGGCTGAGAATGAGAAACTAGCTCCTTTCAAAAAATGGAACTCTTACTCATTTTTTAAAAATTTCTCGTTTTCTTCGACTGTTGTAGTGTATACCCCTTTTAAGTCACAGCCGAGTTCTCTGTGTGAAATTCGGGCTGCTCTCTCTGTCTCTCTCTGTCTCTCTATGTCTCTCTCTCTCTCTCTCTCTTCTCTCTTCTTCTCTCTCTCTCTCTCTCTCTCTCTCTCTTTTTTCTCTCTCCGCGCGCGCGAGCGCGCTAAATCCTGTTCCGCTTTTCGTAAGAGTAGGCCATTGTGTGCCGGTGGGAACGGATGACAAAATTTACAAAACCGCATACACACGGGGACTGGATGTAAAAAAAACACATACGTGCTTATTCACCACCATACACTTCGAACCCGGACTTTTCGCTTTTATTTATTTATTCTTTTATATCGAGGATAATGGAATAAAACACTCATGTGCTTTTTTTCCATCCAGTCCCCGTGTGTATGCGGTTTTGTAAATTTTGTCATCCGTTCCCACCGGCACACAATGGCAGGTGCGTTACCTCTAAGACCACCGAGTTCCCCAAATGGTGAGATGATTTTTTTTTTGTTTTTTTTTGCGTACGAGACGGTTTTTAACCCACTAGTAAGGCAGCGGCATACCGACATCGGGGATTGAACTCTACATCTGACAAAAACACCCACCCACAGTTCAGTCCAAGTGACCGATACGATTAATTTGTGAGAGTCCTTTCCGTGTTCAAATAATCATCATCAAAAAGCTTACACAGAAAAGCAACGACACCGAACATCAAAAAAGTCAGAGGAGGCTGAACGAGTAAAGCGAAGAAGGCGTAGGTGGAGATTTCTGATGCAGGATTTCATTCTTGCACACACACACACACACACACACACTGACAAACACACACTGACACACACACACACACACATACACACACTTACACACACACACACACACACACACACACACACACACACACACACACACACACGCACACACACACGCGCGCGCATTCACACACGATGGCTTGATGAAAAAAAGCTTAGATGGCTTGATGAAAAAAAGCAAATGCACTGCTTATTCAACGTACCATCTGAAAATAAAAGTTTGACTTTGACTTTCACACACACACACACACACCACACCACACGCACACACACACACACACATCAAACAAACAAAACAAAACAAAACAAACAAACACGAACAAACAGACAGAATTAATGAGTTCTCTGATGTCAAAAATACCCTCGTCAAACTGCAAATTTAGCCACCACGACATAATTATTCATGTTTCAACATCCATTTTCAACCAATAGAGAGAGGGTCACAAGGTTAAGCCTACGACTGCCATTCCTGAATTATGACTGACGTACCACAGAGAGAGAGAGAGAGAGAGGAGAGAGAGAGGAAGAGAGAGAGAGGAGAGAGAGAGAGAGAGAGAGAGAGAAGAGACAGAGAGACAGACAGACAGACAGACGATAACCAGAAACAGAGAGAGGGCAGAGACAGGGGGGGAGTAAATTTCAGCAGAAAATGTTCATGCCCCCAACACACAAAAAACAACACACTCCCCCACACTTCATTCATTGGGGGGGGGGGGGGGGGGGGGGGGGGGGGGGAGGTCCCATGCAGACAAGAACTCTCAACAGGCTAGGAACCACCTGCACTGTATACAAAGCATGGGGGTTTAAAGTTTCCAGTCATTTCGCAACACCCACACCACATTCACCCACTTTCCTCTTGCCGAGTCTCCTACTATACTTCTGTAGGTTGGTTTGTTTGTTTGTTTGTTTTTGGTAACCTAAGGTCATAAAACAAAAACAACATATACACACAGATCATATAGATAAACACAGATCATATAGATAAACACAAATTATATAATTGGCAAACTATAGTGAGGAAAAACAAGTGCAGGTAACCGATTACAACTTCATTCCCATCATAAAAATGATTTTGTTTTGGCCTGACCTGACTCGAGTTTCGGCTCCTGGTTGAGCACACTTCAGAGGTCCCGGCAGTGTTTGAAACCTCACTCATCCTCTGTGGTACGTAACAGCAAGACAACCTCCATAATTCAGAAGTGTTTATTGCTGCCCTAAGAATAAAGAGATATTCTTGTGGCCTACCACTGCTGCCAGCAAAAGATGAAACTAGAAAGAGAAGGAAAATATATGAAAATAATAGTGGTTTAAAAAAATTATATGAAAATAAGTGACTAACGCATCTATACGCCTTATGTTCTTTGAGGATCCTTTTTCCTATCAAATCATAAAATCTATCCAGCCAATGGGTCTGTTTTTAGCTGGATAGCAATGTTAACCCGAACATTGTCAGACACTTTTTGAGAGTTGACACAGGCAGAAGTTGAAAATAAATGGCCTTTACTCGGATCTCAGATGAGATGCTATTTCCCACTTGACTAATCACATAATTGACAAAATATAGTGAGGAAAAACAAGTGCAGGCAACCAGTTACAACATCATTCCCATCATTAAAATGTTTTTGGTCCAAGATTCAAAAATTTTTTTTTAAATATATAAATATATAGACACATAGACACAAATATATGAATAGATATATAGATAGATATATAGACAGACAGATAGATAGATATCACACACACACACACACACACACACACACACTTCGATCACATACATAGAACAGAATGACGGACAGCAGACAGATACAGATTAAAAGACCAAAACTGAGCTGGCCATAACTCATGAAAAGAGACGACCCCTCAACAGCAACAGCAACAACAACAAACGAGCAACCAGACTAACAAAACATAACCACACAAAACATGGCCAGAAGTAAGAAGCTGACCAGGAACACCCATACGTTATCATATTCCCTCCCGACAGACTGATCCGCCCAGTAATAACTGACCGATATGATTATTCATAAGCACGCCTCCGCTTGTAATGTCTGTCAACAATATACTGTGAGAGGATGGGGACCTGACTCCACCTCTGTTTCAGTCTCAACTCTTCGAGGAGTCAGCCGTTAGGGACACTGCATTGATTTGTTTTCAGGCAGCGTGCCCTGAATAAGTAGAACCTGGCGGAGCTCATCTAAAATGCAGGCTGGGTATGTTCGTGTCTTCCATGTCACCGGCCACAAGCTGGCCTCTACGCTTCTACGAAAACTGGATGAGCTCGTGACAAACGCACAGAAGTTGTTTTCTCTTTTCTTTTTCTTTTTTTTAATTTCTCTTATTCTTTTATTTCGAGGATAGTATTACAGGCGGTTTGCACACAGGATTGTGAGGTAGTAAAAACTTTAAATAAGATATTCTTCCTTTTGGCATCAATGTACTTCCTTACTTGCCGGAGTGGCCACACTCTTTAGGACAAAAAGATCAAGAGATGGTGTAGAAACATTATGACACAACATTCGCGACAATAGCTCTGACAACAAACCAAGACGAACGATTTGAATGCACGCGATTTGATTTGCTTGCATTACAAGATTCAGGTCTATAGAAGTTCTATGTTGTTGTTCTTCTTATTATTATTATTGTTATTATTGGCGGACGGGGTAGCCTGGTGGTTAGAACATTGCGCTCGCAATCTGACCACCCAGGTTCGATTCCCGTTCAAGGGGATATTTTTCCCTGGAGTTAACATCAGTGCAAACTCCACTCTCCCCAAAAGTCCTTCGGATGAGACTAGAAACCGAGGCCCCGTGTGCGAACGCACGCAGAACATCTTGCGCACACGTTAAATTATGTTCCGCTTTTCGTAAGAGTAGGCCATAGTGTGGCGGTGGGAACAGATGACAGATTTTACAAAACCGCCTACACACGGGGACTGGATGTAAAAAAGCACATAAGTGCTTATTCTATTATCCTCGATATAAAAAAATTTTCAATTTTTAAAATTATCAACATCATCATCATCGTTATTATTATTATTATTATTATTGTTGTTGTTGTTGATGATGTTGCTGTTGTTGTTTTAAGTCAACACAAAAAGAAAACAAGCGAAAAAACCAGAGATCACATTCTGAGAATCTTGCACAAGGCAGTTCAAACAGGAACAAACCCAAGCAAACAAACAAACAAACAAACCTTTAAAAACCAAAACAACAACAACAAACCCAACAACAATTCGAGGCAAAACCTTCCGGGACTCAGAATAAGCCGTTGTAATATTGAAAACATTGTTCTAAGAAATGATTCCACTGTTACGTTTTCTGAAAAATATCACACACACACACACACACACACACACACACACACACACACACACACACACACACACACACACACCATAAACACACAACACATACCCCCCCCCCCCACACACACACACACACACAAAACACCGCCACCACCACCACCACACCACACCTCACACACTACATAAACACACACACACCATAAAACACACACCACACACACACACACACACAAACACACTACCACACACACCATAAACAAACACACCACCACCACCACACCACATAAACACACACACCACACCAACACACACACACTACACACCACAACAAGAACAAAACACACCCACATAACACCCACCCCCCCCCCCCACCCACCACACACACACACTCCACACAAACCCACCTCCCCCACCCCCCCCCCCCCCCCCCCCTTCACACACACACACACATCACACACACACACTCACACACACACACACACACACACACACACACACACACACAAAGACAATTACGTAAAAGCCCATTCGTTTTACATTCCGAGCCCACATATGAAGTCACTTCAAACGATCACTCCCAACTCGCAAAATAGCTTCTACAACTTTTGCCATTTAACCATAACCAGTCCCTAGCTTTTTTGGGACCCCACCCTCCCCCCTCCCCCCACTATATTATCTTCCTCTTCCTCCCACCCCACCCCACCCCACCCTCCCTCTCCCAGCCAACCACCCCCCCCTCCCCCCCCCCCTTACCTACACTGTTTTAGCGCCACCCCCTCCCCCCCCCCCCCCCCCCCCCCCCCCCCCCCCCTCTCCTCCTCACCCTTAAGGCCTTTCTGTACTAAGTAGCTCTTGTGTATATATGTGGTATTAGCAGTTAAGAGAGTGGGCAAACGTTCACTCACATGAGTTGGGTTTGGGGTTTTTTTCTTCCCCTGCATACTGATTGAAAAGTTAGGGCAGTGACTTGCATTTTGTGTTGTGCTGTGTTGTGTTGTGTTGTTATGTTGTGTTGCGCTGTGTGCTTGTTATAGTGTGCTGCGTTGTTGTTGTTTAGTATGTTATGCTGTGTTTATAGCTCATCTGTGGCTATTAGGCTTTGTCAATACTTTTCACAGTACTGCATAGTACCGCTATCATGCTTTGCGTTGTACTGCGTCATAATGTTGAAGTGATGTTATATTATGGGGTGTTGTGTGATGTGGTGTGGGGTGGGGTTGGGTGGAGTGGTGTGGTGGGTGTGGTATGGTGTGGCGTGGTTTAGTGTGTGGTGTTGGGTGGTGTGGTGTGGTGTAGTTTGGTGTAGTGTGGTGTGGTGCAGTGTGATGTGGTGTGGTGTAGTGTAGTGTGGTGTAGTATGGCGTGGTGTTGTGAAGTGGCGTGGTGTGGTGTGGAGTGGAGTGGTGTGGGTGTGTGGTGTGGAGTGGAGTGGTGCAGTGTGATGTGGTGTGGTGTGGTGTGGTGTAAAGTGGTGTGGTGCAGTGTGATGTGGTGTGGGTGTAGTGTAGTGTGGTGTGGTATGGCGTGGTGTTGTGAAGTGGCGTGGTGTGGTGTGGAGTGGAGTGGAGTGGTGTGGTGGGATGTGGTGAGGTGTGGTGTGGTGTGATGTGGTGAGGTGTGATGTACTGTGGAGTGGAGTAGAGTGGTGTGGTGTGGTGTGGTGTTGTGGTGTTGGAGGTGTTGGTATGTTGTGGTGTTGGTGTGGTGTTGGTGTAATGTGGTGTTGGTGTGGTGTGGTGGAGGTATTGCCTGGAGGTGTTGCCTCTCCTTGCACTGGAAGAAGAAGAAATGACTGGCGGCGGAACCCTAGGAGCACAGGCTCACAGCACAGCAAACACGCCCACACAAAAATAAAACAGCTTTAAAACTGCATAAACAATCCACAGATTCCTACTTGAAAGTGGAATTACAATAATCTTGAAGCATTAACTAAGCAAGACTTGAAGAATAGCTGTAGGGGTATCCAGTGCTTAACAAAATTCTCAGAGACGAAGAGAGAGAGAGAGAGAGTTTTAGATAATAGACAAATTGTGCTGGCCGCACTTCAGCTTAAAATGTTCACACATTTTCTTTTAGTTATAAACTCAAACACACATACAGCACTTGCTATTGCATCCCCCTAGATACAAACACACAATCAGCACTTGCTATTGCCTCCCCCTAGATACAAACACACATACAGCACTTGCCATTTCACCCCAACCCCCCTCCTAGATAAAAACACACATACAGCACTTGCCACAAACACACATACAGCACTTGCCATTTCATCCCCCTAGATGTAAACATATAATACAGCACTTGCCATTTCATTCCCCTAGATAAAAACACATACAGCACTTGTCATTTCATCCCCCTAGATACAAACACATATACAGCACTTGCCATTTCATCCCCCTAGATACAAACACACATACGGCACTTGCCATTTCATCCCCCTAGATACAAACACACACATGCAGCACTTGCCATTACATCCCCTTACATACAAACACACATACAGCACTTGCCATTACATCCCCTTACATACAAACACACATACAGCACTTGCCATTTCATCCCCCTAGATACAAACACATATACAGCACTTGCCATTTCATCCCCCTAGATATAAAAAAACAACAACACATACAGCAATTGCCATTTCATCCCCCTAGATACAAACACACTTACAGCACTTGCCATTACATCCCCCTAGATACAAACACACATACAGCACTTGCCATTACATTCCCCTACATAAAAACACACATACAGCACTTGTCATTACATCCCCCTAGATAAAAAGGGTGGGATACTTTGTGAAAGATAACTCTTGACTTACAATTCATGTAACTTTGCACAAGTTTGGTAGATGTGAATTTTTTTTTCCAGAAAACACTGTACCCCCCTCCCCCCTCCCCTCATTTCTTAGTCCCCCTGCTCACCTCCC
>CM054146.1:24708603-24728603 GCA_028751875.1 Rapana venosa
AATACGCGCATCGCGCGTGCATATATGTATGTATGCTAGAGTATTTATGTGCTCACTCGCGCGGGACACACGCCAAGTGTACCCACACAAACTAACACATAGGCCTAGTGAGCTAGGTCTAGTGAATCATCCCTTACATCAGTCAAACCGCTCATACACATCTATCCTATAGATCTTTCCCCTGCGCTCGCGCTCTCTCTCTCTCTCTCTCTCTCTCTCTCTCTCTCTCTCTCTCTCTCTCTCTCTCTCTCTCTCTCTCTCTCTTTCATATAGCAAGGCGACACTCGCGCCATCACCGATGAAACAAGGTTAGACGCGGTATATAGACTGACATAGTTTCTCTATAACTCTCCCCCCCCAAAGTATTAACCATCATAAACCTGCAGCAACCCACGGCAAAGGAGAGAGAGAGAGAGAGAGAGAGAGAGAGGAGAGAGAGAGAGAGAGAGAGAGAGAGAGAGAGAGAGAGAGAGAGAGAGAGAGAGACAGACGACAGACAGACAGACAGACAGACAGGCAGACAGACAGACAGAGACAAACAGAGAGACAGACACAGAGAGACAGACACAGAAACAGACAGAGCCAGAGAGACAGAGAAGAGACATAGACAGACAGACACAGAGAGACAGAGCCAGAGCCAGAGACAGACAGACAGACACAGAGAGTCAGAGACAGAGCCAGAGAGACAGACAGAGACAGAGAGAGAGAGACAGACAGAGACAGACAGACAGACAGACAAAGACAAGAGAGACAGAGACTGACACTGTGACAGACAGACAGAGAGACAGAGACAGAGAGATATAGAGACAGAGATAGACAGAGACAAAGAGAAAGCGACTGAGACAGAGAGTTGTGTCTGGCAAAATTGTGTAGAGAAAAAGCTACTGTGATAAGAAAACAAACAAAAAACCCACATGTAGACAGGAAAATGAAAAAAACCCACAAAATAATGGGTGGCGCTGCTCTTGTGGCGACACGACGTAACGCGCTCTCCCCGGAGAGAACAGCCCGAATTTCACGCAGAGAAATCTGCCGTGACTTAAAGTGGTATACATAATATATACAATACAATACTATACTATACTGTACTATACTCTACTCTACTATACTATACTATATTATACTATACTATACTATACATACTATACTATACTATACTATACTATACTATACTAGGGGTCATTATTGACAACACACTCTCTGCAAAAATTCATCACCCAGACCTGCCAATCATGCTACTATGAATCACGGCGTATAAGTGCAATTCGATAGTACCTTCCACAGATGCAACATCCAAACTAGTCACGTCTCTCATTCTTTCATGTCTGGACTATTGCAATTCTCTTTTGGCTGGTCTGCCAGCATCATCAATCCACTCCCTTCAACGTATACAAAACTCTGCAGCTCGACTAGTCCTCAGAAAGAAAAAAATCTGAGTCATTACCCCTCTCTTGCGATCTCTTCACTGGCTGCCACAAAACAGCACCCTCCTACATCTGTGAATGTTTTCACCTGTACACTCCTCGTTCCCTCCGCTCTGCAGCAGATACCTTGACCTTACGAATACCTAGATTCAATCAATCCATTGTCGGCCGTCGCTCTTTCTCTATAATTTTTCTGGTTCATTGATCTGGAATGACCTCCCTCTCTCTCTTCGCCAAAAGCCTTCTTATGACACTTTTAAATCCAGTCTCACGACATATTTATTTCAAACCTAAGATGTTCCTCTCCTGCTTCATCTCATAGTTTTTTCCTGCCTTTAACAGCCGAGATTCTATCGCCCTGCCAGGGTATGTGACCTGTGTGTGTGTGTGTGTGTGTGTGTGTGTGTGCGTGCGTGCGTGCGTGCGTGCGTGCGTGCACATTTGGACTTGGAACTATTGTTGCTGGTTGTATGACTGTGTAAGAATGAGTTGAGTGCAAGCGCTTTCATTTGTCTCTGCAAGATATAGCGATTTATAAATTCCATTTATTATCATCATCATCATCATCATTATTATTATTATTATTATTATTATTATTATTATTATTATTACTATACTATACAGGACTCAAACGATAATTCTGTATTTATAACATTATTATAGTACGCTATAGTTGCTTTCATTTCACCCCGTGGGGATGCCGGGGGCGTGTCATTATAAACAGCATCCCCACATTCTGGAAATTCTGAGCCAGAAATTTCCTCTTTTCTGTCACTCTCTTTGTTTCTGCCTTGTCCCTTTTTCTCCTTGTCACCTCCTTCTTGTCTATTTTCTGCCTTCTAGGTCCATTCTCCTGTCTTTTTTTTCTCTCAGACAGACTTAAAACATAACAATTCTCTCTTGTGCCGAAGTAGGATGCGCTGGGCCTGACTTGTAAGGCGCTTAATTAACGGCCGCGTGACGCATTTTAGCCAGTTGCTGTCTGAGCGTTCTACGAAGAATAAGAATTTGACCATGTGTTTTCATTCATTGTTTTCATTCATTGTTTAATTGTTCTTGTTACTTTCGAATTTCAAGCGTAGTTTATAGGCCTTCTATTGTCTCTCTCATTTTTTTGTTTTCGGCTAAAATCACTAAGTGTGTATAGTCGTTAAACTGAAAACATCACACAAGTGCACATATTCCATTCTTATGAAAAGGGTGTAATGCTCACAGGAAATATCCGCTTTGATGTAAATAGATATTTACTTTTTTTTTTTAAACAAACATACATACAAAACGATGTCAACAGCAACAACAAACGAACTTTTCTAATATGTTCAGTAAGATGAGTACAAATGAAATGCTTCCTTTGTTCACTAGTTCAGGTCACATACTATGTGAACTCTATATTATTATTAATTACTTGAAAGTTGTTGGGTTTTCCCCCTGTGGAAGAAGGAAATAAAACCATTGTACTAAAAGACGTCAACACCACACGACCTCAGGAAGACTGCACACACACACACACACACACACACACACACACACACACACAAGTTTAATGATCACTTAATCTTAAATATTGTGTCTTTGTATTTACCAAAAGGACCTAATAACCTTAACACAGATTGGATCAATAATCTCCAAGATAACGAAAAATGGCTTATTGGTGGAGATTTCAACGCACATACACCATTTTGGGATAAAGATTGCATTTCAGTTACCAGCAACAGGTTTGTAGAAAACGTGGTTGACTCTTGTCTGTGTTTATTGAATGACGGCAGCGTCACAAGAATTCCTGATGTCTCAAGTCACAGAGCGTCAGTAATAGATCTAACTTTAGTGTCACCGATACTTGTTCCTGATTGCGATTGGTCAACCCATAAAGATACTCTAGGCAGTGATCATTTACCTATCGTTATAACCTTTAATAACCAGTTATGTCAATGGGATATTACAAAGGACAAAGTTCCAAAATATAATTATAAGCGTGCTGACTGGGAAAAGTTTAAACATGTTATAGCTTCTTACAATACAGAGTGTATGGATACTCACGACATAGATCAAATGTACTCTGACATAACAAATATTATACTAGAGCTACCAATGTCTATTCCTAGATGTCACTCAGGAAAACCTATTAAACATTTAGGAAATGTCTGGTGGACACAAACGTGTGAAGAAGCTGTACATAAAAAAAAACATTTAATGCCTAAAGCTTTTCTCAAAAACAAATCACTTAGTAACCATGATGAGCAGAAAAAGGCCAAAAACTACTGTAACATGGTCATAGGGCAAGCTAAAAAAAACAGTATTGGTCCTCTTTTTGTAGAAGTGAAATTACAAATCATAAAGACATTCCAAAAGTATGGACAAAATTTGATGAAATGACAAAAGGAATAAACTTATCAACATGTCCAATTGTTCTAGAAAACAAAGAGTTTCCATCTAGTGCAGAAGAGGCTGAGGCGTTTGCCACGATGTTTTCAAATGCCATGCGTAAGGAGGGTCTATCAGCTAAACATAGAACATTCAGAAGTGAAGATGAAGTCAACAATTAATATGTAAACCCAGTGCCTAATACCACTCTTTATATCAATGCTCCCATTACACTCCAGGAAGTAAAAGATGCTATTCTGTCACTTCCTAGTAAGAAAACATCCGTTGGAGCTGATGCAATTTCCAATGATATGATCAAACACTTACCAGAAAATTTCATTATACTACTTCATAAACTTTTTTGTAAATGCTGGGTCCAGGGTGTCATTCCAGTACAATGGAAACAGTCCATTGTGGTACCAATCCACAAGCAAGGAAAGCCGAAGACACATAAAGCCAGTTACAGGCCCATAGCATTGACCTCACATACTGGAAAGCTCATGGAGAGAGTTGCTCTTGGGAGGTTACTATACTATTGTCAGAAAAATAACATTATTGCAAACAAACAAGCAGGCTTTCAGCGAGGTAGATCTGCTATAGATAACCTAGTTAAACTTACAACATATGTAAAACAACAATGTGCACGAAGAAAATATGTTCTTGCAATGTTTTTTGACATAAACAGAGCCTATGACCAAGTTGGGCATGCAAAGTTATTAAGTTGAAGACAATTGGTCTTTCCGGTAACATTTATCATTACAACAAGAGCTTTCTTAGCAATAGATCTATTCAAGTAAAGGTAGGAAATAGCTATTCAGATCTAGAAATCTTGATATGGGCTTACCACAAGGCTCTGTTACAGCACTAGTTCTATTTAATATCCTGTTACATGATCTTCCCAAACATTTGTCTCAGAACGTTGTCCTAGTACAATATGCAGACGAAATATGAGCCCTTAAAGTCTATAACTTATAAGCAATTTACTTAACTTATACTAAATATCAAATACTTCATAAATCTTCTGCGTTTAAGAGGAATTCATGTTTCCTTTTGCTGGATTCCTTCATATATAGGATTCTTTTCTAATGAGTGGGCTGATCGGGCTGCGAAGAAAGGTGCACGTAATGAAAAGGGGTCTATGGTACTGCATGTCCCTCTATCCATTGCAGAGGGTTATCAGTTGTTAGAGGAAACTTCCTTAAACAAATTCATAGAAAAGCATCGGCAAATCAAGCGGCTTTCACATTCAACTCCGAGTGGGAAGAGCGTAATTGAATACATAGATCACTTAGAGATTCATACAAATGCTGTCAAAGAAAGACAACTCACGGCATTATTTTTCAGGATAAGATTAAATGCATTCACAACAAAATTCAGCAAGGATATCAAATGCTTATGTGGTGAATATATTTCAAATACCCATATCATACTTGATTGTGAGAATTTAAAACATTATCTCCCTGCCTTTTCTGAGAATACCATTGACGAAGTTTTGAACAATGTAAAGCTAACGTTTGACATTGCCAAAGGTTTATTGTTAAGTCCCATAGGGCACTTATTGTAGTTGTAGTTCTCTTCCAATTTCTTTTTTTTTTTTAATGTTCTTGATCTGTTTATGTTTAGAATACTATTTGTGTATTTCCCTTGTTATTAGTCTTTATTACACACACACACACACACACACACACACACACACACACACACACACACACACACACACACACACACACGCACTCACACGCACGCACGCACGCACGCACGTACCACACAAAGTAGATCTATCTATCTATCTATCTATCCATCTATTTCATTCAGTCTCCTATTTTAGGGCCGTCTGGTATCAGTTAAAGTGGAAAGACCTTAAAATTGAAGACTTATTTACTTATACACACACACGCACGCGCATACACACATCACTTTTTAGTGGATTAGACGTTAAAACACACACGCGCGCGCGCGCATACACGCACGCACGCACAAAATTCACTTTTTAGTGGATAGCCGTTAAAACGAACACACACACACACACACACTCATATCACATTTTAGTGGATAGACGTTAAAACACACACGACACAAATCACTTTTTGTAGATAGACGTTAAAAAAACGAACACACACACACACACACACACACACACACACACCACACACACACACAACACGCAAGCACGCACATACACACAAATACACACACATGCTCCTCTCTCTCTCTCTCTCTCTCTCTCTCTCTCTCTCTCTCTCTCTCTCTCTCTCTCCTCTCCTTACTCTCACACACACACACACATCACAAAACACACATACACACACAAAACATACACAACACACACACCCCCCTCCCCACCCCTACACAATACACACACACACACACACTAACACAACACACACACAACAAACACAATGCACAACACACACACACACATACACAACACACACACACAAATACCACACGCACAACACTCACCCTCACCATCCCCCCCCACCCCCCACACACCCCACACACACACCCACACACACACACAAACACACACCACACACACACACACACACAACTTTTTCTTTGTTTGTTTGTTTACTTACAAGAGATAGGCTAGTTAAGCTCGCATTACCTCAATAATTGTGTGCGGCATCAGTTATTCTAAAGCCATTCGATTAAAGCCAATGACTTTCTTTCCCCCCCCCCCCCCCCCCCGATTTTTTTTTCTTTCTTCTTCCTTTTTCTTTTTTCAATCTAAAGCGAATTTCTGGTCCAGATACAACGCATTGTGCCTAGAAGGTGAGAAGTTCTAAGTTCGATCCCCGTTTGTTGGTGTTGTTCTTGTTCGTGTTGTGCGCGTTCCCCAGCTTAACACTCAGGGTAGGGGGGGGGTGGGGGGGGGGGGGGGGGGGGGGGAGGGGGTGTATTTTATTTTATTCTTTTATATCGAGTTGTATTTATTTTATATCGAGGATAATGGAATAAGCACTCATGTGCTTTTTTACACATCTAGTTCCCGTGTACATGCGGTTTTGTAAATTCTGTCATCTGTTCCCACCGGCACACAATGGCCTACTCTTACGAAAAGCGGAACAGGATTTCAACGTGTGAGCAAGATGTTCTACGTGCGTTCGCACACGGGGCCTCGGTTTATAGTCTCATCCGAAGGACTGAGGAAGAGACTGGAGTCGGCACTGATGTTAACTCCAGGGGGGAAAAAACCTCCAGGGGTCACCCAGAATGTGCACTCTGACTCAACTCATCATCCCACCTAGGAATCACTGTGAGATTGAAATTGTACACTGAATGAGAAGTTTTGCGTGTATGACTGTGTTTAAGTACCTCGCCATAATTTTAAGCACCCGTACTCCGACTTCAGAGGATTTTCTTTTCTTCTATAAAGGAGAGTGCGGCAGGTTGTTATGCTAAGAGCTTGTCATGGCTGAAGGCAATCTCAACGCAACATTTTACAGCATAACAACATTTTAGTGCAGGTAGGTCTCGGAAATTAAGCTGACATCGATAACTGACACAGCTTTTGACCTGGGCCAGGATCCCTGTTTGAACCCAAACTCTTCCCCCCCCCCTCCCCCCAGCCTGAGTTGTGGTCCGCGCGCTAGTCTTTCAGATGAGACCGTAAACTGAGGGAGGTCCCGTGTGCAAGCAAGCACGTGTCAAAGAACCCACGGCAATAAGAGAGTTTTTGCACTCCTTGGCAAAAATTCTGGTAGAAAGAAAAAAAAAAGCCATTCTCAAAGGGAGACAAACGTGCAGGCAGAAAATAAAGTTTGACAAAAAAAGGTGCTACTGCTTTTGTTGTGACACCTTCTCCCTCGGAGAAGAAAGAGCAGCCTGAGTTTTGTGTAGAGATATCTGCCTCGATTGAAAGTATTTACAATACAGCACAACACAATACGATACAATATAATATTGTACAATACAGTACAACACAATACGATACTATACAATATTGTACAATACAATACAAAACAATACGACACAACACAATACTGCACTGCACTGCACTCCACCACACTAGACTAGACTAGACTAGACTAGACTGTACTGTACTATACTGTACTATACTATACTGTACTGTTCTATACTATACTATACTATACTGTACTATACTGTACTGTACTCTACTCTGCTGTACTCTGCTATACTATACTATACTATACTATACTATACTATACTATACTATACAACACAAAACAAAACAATCATTACCACTTGTGAATATTCAAGGTGACACCCTCCCCCTCCCCACCACCACCACCACCACCCCACTCCTCCCTTCCTCTCTCCCCAAGTGTGCTAAAACTAAGGAACGCCCAACAATAGACCGCCAGTGTGGTTGGCGGGGCTATAGCCATCAAGAGTAGACGGGGACGGGACAGTCTGGTGGTTAGAGTGATGCGCATTGCGCTCGTGATCTGCTGACCCGGGTTCGAATCTCGATCAAGAGGATTTTTTCCTCTGGATTTAACATCAGTGCCGACTCCACTCCCCACCAAAAGTCCTTCGGATGAGACTATAAACCGAGATCCCGTGTGCGAACGCTTTTCGGAAGAGTAGGCCATTGTGTGCCGGTGGGAAAAGATGACAAAATTTACAAAACTGCATACACACGGGGACTGGATGTAAATAAAAAGCACACGTGTGGTTATTCCAATACTCTCGAAATAAAAGAAAGAAAGAAATAAAATAAAATAAAATAAAATAGGCTGATTCGTGTGGCAAAATATACATGACAAGTGCTTGCATAGTACTGTAATGCTTTGGAACTTGTAACATGTCCCTCCAACACTGGACGTCAATTTTTAAGGCAGCCCGCAACGCCAAAATGAGATGACTTGCGGTTACCACACAACAGTCCCTGAATCGGATAGCTCCGCTGGGACTGTAATATATAACCAAAACAACAAACACCAACAAGATTTGCGTGGTCATGAACTATTGGTCTGAATGTATGTTGGACTGCCGATATAACACGCACGCACATTTCACAATAGCAGTGGCTGTGTCATCGTGGTGTTTTCGAAAGCACACACTACCTGGCTTGAGCAAACACTGATAATCACGATTATATTGTTTGAGTCTCTCTTTAATCCTTATCCTGACGTGCTGTTTGGTGTCAAAAATGAGGTCTGATACTGTGTGGGCTTTTTGTGTGTTTGTTTTGCTTGGGGTTTCTTTTCTTTTTCTTTTTTTTTTTTGGGGGGGGGGGGGTTGGGAGGGGGGGGGGGGGAGGGGCGGGGTAAAGTTGTGGGGGATTTTAGAGAGAGCCCGTGTATGAATCATATGTCTCAGTTTTTTTGGGTCTAATAAAGATAGAACATAGTTACTGCATACGCTTGTGTTTCTGTTAAAGCCTTTTTTTAAAAAATACAATAAAATGTATGAATTATGTTCGCATTCATGCTGAGAGTCTAATGTAATATGATTTAATGTATTTCCAACAAAATTCGTCTACAAGTTGAAGTAACCTTCTTTTCAACAATACAAAAAAACATACTTTTTTGTTTTGTTTCACACACACACACACACACACACAAACACACACACACGCACGCACACACGCGCGCACGCTCCACAAAACATACACACACACTCTCACACACACACACACACACACACACACGCGCGCGCACGCATGCACGCACGAGCACACACACACACACACTCACACACACAACACACACACACTCTCTCCCCTCTCTCTCACACACACTCACACACACACACTCTCTCTCTCTCTCTCTCTCTCTCTCTCTCTCTCTCTCTCTCTGAGTCTCTCTCTCTCTCTCACACACTCTCTCTCTCTCTCTCTCTCTCTCTCCTCTCACTCACACACACACACACACTCTCTCTCTCTCTCTCACACACACACACACACACACACACACACCACACACACACACACACACACACACTAACTCTTTCCCCTTTCTTGTACGTTTGTTTAGAATGGACACTCTCCCTTCTTGGCCAAAGGCCCGCTCTCAATAGCTTGGCATCAGACAGCGAAATCCGCCTCTGTTTTTCTTACATGATGTCTCTTTATCCTCTACTTAGTTCCTTGGTTTCTTTACTCGACAACTTGTCTCCTTTACTCGATATCTTGTTTTCTTTACTCGATATCTTGTCTCCTTTACTCGATATCTTGTCTTCTTTACTCGATATCTTCTTTTCTTTGCTTGATATCTTATTTTCTTTACCCAACATCTTGTTTTCTTTACTCAGCATATTGTTTTCTTTACTCGATATCTTGTCTTCTTTACTCGATATCTTCTTTTCTTTGCTTGATATCTTATTTTCTTTACCCAACATCTTGTTTTCTTTACTCAGCATATTGTTTTCTTTACTCGATATCTTGTCTTCTTTACTCGATATCTTGTCTTCTTTACTCGATATCTTGTCCTCTCTACCCAATATTGTCTTCTTTACCCAATATTGTCTTCTTTACCCAATATCTTGTCTTCTTTACCCAATATTGTCTTCTTTACTCAATATCTTGTCTTCTTTACCCAATATTGTCTTCTTTACTCAATATCTTGTCTTCTTTACCCAATATCTTGTCTTCTTTACCCAATATTGTCTTCTTTACTCAATATCTTGTCTTCTTTACCCAATATTGTCTTCTTTACTCGATATATTGTCCTCTCTACCCAATATCTTGTCTTCTTTACTCGATATCTTGTCTTCTTTACCCAGTATCTTGTCTTCTTTACCCAATATCTTGTCTTCTTTACCCAATATTGTCTTCTTTACCCAGTATCTTGTCTTCTTTACCCAATATTGTCTTCTTTACTCAATATCTTGTCTTCTTTACCCAATATCTTGTCATCTTTACCCAACATCTTGTCTTCTTTACCCAATATCTTGTCATCTTTACCCAATATCTTGTCATCTTTACCCAATATCTTGTCTTCTTTACCCAATATCTTGTCTTCTTTACCCAATATCTTGTCTTCTTTACCCAATATTGTCTTCTTTACTCAATATCTTGTCTTCTTTACCCAATATCTTGTCTTCTTTACCCAATATTGTCTTCTTTACCCAATATCTTGTCTTCTTTACCCAATATCTTGTCTTCTTTACCCAATATTGTCTTCTTTACTCAATATCTTGTCTTCTTTACCCATTATCTTGTCTTCTTTACCCAATATTGTCTTCTTTACCCAGTATCTTGTCTTCTTTACCCAATATCTTGTCTTCTTTACCCAATATTGTCTTCTTTACCCAATATCTTGTCTTTTTTACTCGATATCTTGTCTTCTTTACCCAATATCTTGTCTTCTTTACCCAGTATCTTGTCTTCTTTACCCAATATCTTGTCTTCTTTACTCGATTTATTGTCTTCTTTACCCAATATTGTCTTCTTTACCCATTATCTTGTCTTCTTTACTCAATATCTTGTCTTCTTTACCCAATATCTTGTCTTCTTTACTCAATATCTTGTCTTCTTTACCCAATATCTTGTCTTCTTTACTCAATATCTTGTCTTCTTTACCCAATATCTTGTCTTCTTTACTCAATATCTTGTCTTCTTTACTCAATATCTTGTCTTCTTTACCCAATAATCTTGTCTTCTTTACTCAATATCTTGTCTTCTTTACCCAATATCTTGTCTTCTTTACTCAATATCTTGTCTTCTTTACCCAATATCTTGTCTTCTTTACTCAATATCTTGTCTTCTTTACCAATATCTTGTCTTCTTTACCCAATATCTTGTCTTCTTTACCCAATATCTTGGTTTCTTCACACAATATTTTGTCTCTTATGTTCTTTGCTCTCGTGAACATCCTTTGTACTCACTAGTCTTCTTTACTCTCCTCTCCTCAATAGCTCCTTTTGTACTCAATATTTTAGTTTTCATTACTCTCCTCAATATCTTGTTTTCTTTACTTAAAATCTTGTCTTCTTTACTCTTCTGCGTATCTTGTATTCTTTAAACTCTTCAGTATCGTCTGTCCTCAATATATTGTCTTCTTTACTCAATATCTTGTCTTTGCTCTCCTCAATACTTCGTCTTCTATACACAGTATCTTTGTTTTCTTAAAGTAACTCCCTTCAATATATTGTCTTCTTTACTTAAAATCTCGTCTTCTTTACTCTTCTGTATATCTCGTATTCTTTAAACTCCTCAGTATCGTCTGTCCTCAATATCTTGTCTTCTTCACTCAATATCTTTAGTTTTCTGTACTCTCCTCAATATCTTGTCTACTATATTCAATATTTTTCTGTACTCAATATCTTGTCTTCTTTACTCAATGTCTTTTCTTTATGCATTATGCGTGCGCGTGTGTGTGCGTGTGTGTGTGTGTGTGTTGTGTTTCGTGTGTGTTTTGTTGTGTGTGTGCGTGTGGCTGCGTGTGTGTGTGTGTTGTGGATGAGTGTGTGTGAGTGTGTGTGTGTTGTGTGTGTGTGTGTGTGATTATGTGTACGTATATGTTCTGCAGCGTGTGCGAGCGTGTGTGTGTGTGTGTGTGTGTGTGTGTGCGTGCGTGCGTGCGTGCTGCGTGCGTGCGTGTGTGTGTGTGCGTGCGTGCGTGCGTGTCCGTGCGTGCGTGTCCGTGCGTGCGTGCGCGCGCGCGTGTGTGTGTGTGTGTGTGTGTGTGTGTGTGCAACAAAAACACTTAAGGGCTGTATATGTTCTACTGCCTGTCAACTTTCTGATGATGTACAGTGTTTGCCCGACACTCGAGAAACGGCTAAAGTGACGTATATTTATTTCCTTAACGCGCTTCCAAAAAACAGCAACAACAACAACTTTCATCAACTGACGTCAGCACATGTGCGAAAGTTATTAACTTCGTAATATATATATATATATAGATATATATAGATATATATATATATATATATATATATCGCCAACATTATTTCTTCAAAGTCACTTCGCGTGAAATTGCGTTTTACTCGCAAGACAGTCAAAAGTAGAACTTTTTTTTTTGGCGTGAAGTGTTTCTTACATAATATACAAGTAAAATGTAAAAACTAAGCAACAGTTCTAATCTACCTCCTTCCCCCCTCCCCCCTTAATTGTCCTCCCCCCCTCCTACCTCCCTCCCTCCTCCCGAACTTAAGATACAGAACAGTGGTTCAGAAAATTGAAACATCCACGCACATTCACATACACACACACATACACATACACAACACATACACACAAACACACATATGCTGTACCAACTGGAAATAAAGGTTTGACTTGACTTGGCTTTCACACACACACCAACACACACACACACACACACACACACACACACCCCAAACACACACACACACACACACAATAGAAAAACCAGTCTTTTACAAATGTTCTTTGTCAGTTTTTAAACTGTCTCGACTAGGGTGTGTGTTTCTTTTCTAATTTGTTGAGGCAAGAAAAGTCTACGTTTTTCCTTTAACACGAAACGTCTAACACTTCAAGCTGAACGTGCAAAAGTTGTTCGTCTTAAACGTAACAGCTTTAACACTAAAAACGAATTTTTACGCACTCAAAACTAGTGCAAACGCAGTTCGTTTTCAAAACAACTCCCCCCAGAAAAGGGGAAAAAAAAGAAGAAAAAAAGACTGCAACTAGGAAGTAGAAATGTGAGTAGAAAGCGTGACTGGAAAAATAAACGACTACCACTACCACCACCATGAAGAAGGGGGTGGGGGGGCGAGGGGGGGGGGTGAAGTTAAGACTGACCAGGCAAGGACGTTCCGAAGTTCAACTGCTACAATTGACAAAAGGGACAGGACAGGAGGAAAGGACAGGACAGGACAGGACACAGCACAAGCACTGTTAGTACTGCTAGCACGCAAAGCAGTCATTAGCATACCAAAGGTGACATGTATGTCTGTATGTATCGATACATGCTGGCCACAGCCAAATAGCTCTCTACCGCTAGTGCTGGGGATGATTCAGTCAGTCATTGAGCTGTCAGGTTTTGTTACTTTCAATATCAGACATGATAGAGGGGTGGGGGGTGGGGGTGGGGGGTTTCTTGGATAACAACTTTTCTGTAAAGAGATTCCTGGTGTCGGGAAAGGAAGGTGTGGAAAACGATTACCATACTGTCGAAAATAGTTCGGGTTTTTTTTTTTGTTGTTGTTTTTTTGGGGGGACGTCACTTGGTTATCAAGCTTCTTAAGATTCAATAAAAAAAAATTCTGTGATACAGTTCAAAGAATATTATGGTAGACAGTGATTCTAAGAAGAAGAAAAAAAAGTGAAAACTACAATTTTGTAATTCAGTGGACATTGTGAAATTTGAGGGGAGAGGGGGAGGATTGGGATGGGGGGGGGGGGGGGGGGGGGGGGGGGGATGGGGGGGCTCGTATCTCGGCAAAAGCTCCGAGGTTCACTAATGGCGATATTTGATAACTGAAATGTGCAGTTTTAAAACAATCAATTCTGGTGCAACCTTACTCTTCTTAAGATTAAATTAGCCATTTATATGGTTAAAAAAAAACCAACCCAATCATTATACATATTCATATCACAGATCCTATCATTTTTCACAGGAAAAAACCTCAAAACTATACTTATAAGCTAAAGCACACTTTTGTTGTAAAGTTCACTATGTTTTCAATCAGTTATTAATCCATACAATGTGATTGCTGACAATCTTTCTCTGAATTTTATTCAAGTAAAAACTACATTTTTAAACAATCAAGAGTAGAGTAGAGATCTTTTGATGCAATTGATCAAACATACAATGGGATTGGTAACAATCTTGCTCCGTCTTTTCCACAGAAAAAAAACACCAACTTACGATTCTTCGAAAATAATACACTGTGAAGTGCAGATCTCTTGATGCAATCAATCAACCATACAAATGGGATAGGCGACAATCTTGCTCTGTTTTTAACTCAGATAAAATAAAATAAAATAAACCTAGTCTTTCACGGAAAATAGCAAACTGACACTACTGCAGGTCTTTCGATGCAATCAATCAACCATACCAATGGGGATCGGCGACAATCTTGCTCCGTTTTTAGCTCGGATAAAACCTAGTCGAAAATAACCAAACTGACACTACTGCAGGTCTTTCGATGCAATCGATCAACCATACAATGGGATCGGTGACAATGGCAACTGGTGACACTACAGTGAGAGAGAGACGTCAGTGGGTGGGGCCAGAGGGAAAGTGGGGGGAGGGGGAGGAAAAGAGGAGGAGGGGGGGGAGGGGGGTGAGGGGGAGGGGAAAAGTGGGTGGGAGTGGGGACAGGGTTAGGACAGGGGTAAAAAGGAAGTCAGCTACCAAACACACACACACACACAGCATGAGGGTAAAAGGCAAACACACCACTGGCAAAATCGCCTCCCCCCACTAAACGAATACTGTATTCGTTACGGTTCGACGAACTTTTCCTTGTCTTCTTCTTTTTTTTCCTTCTAGTTATTATTATTCTTTAAAACTCCCTATGAGAACAATAAAGGGTTGGCAGGGGCTGGGGTGGGGGTTAGGGGGGAGGGCATGGTGTTGAAAAGAGAATGGGAGCCTACTAGTACTCTCACAACCACCTCACCTATCCAGTGGTCCAGTATATAGTAGTCCTTTGGGGGCACCACTGAAGGGTTTTGTACTTTTTGATATAAGTGTGTGGGGCAGTGTGTGTGTGTGTGTGTGTGTGTGTGTGTGTGTGTGTGTGTGTGTGTGTGTGTGTGTGCAGTGTGTGTGTGTGTGTGTGTGTGCAGTGTGTGTGTGTGTGTGATGTGGTGTGTGTGAGTGTGTGTGGTGTGAGTGAGGATGTGTGTGTGAGAGAGAGAGAGAGTGTGTGTGTGGTGTGTGTGTGTGAGAGAGAGAGGAGGAGTGGAGTGAGTGTGTGTGTGTGTGTGTGTGTGTGTGTGTGTGTGTGTGTGAGTGTGTGTGTGTGTGTGTGTGTTGTGTGCAGTGTGTGGTGTGTGTGTGCAGTGTGTGAGTGTGTGTGTGTGTGTGTGTGTGTGTGTGTGTGTGTGTGTGTGTGTGTGTGTGTGTGTGTGTAAAAAGAAAACCCACCTTTTGTTTTGGTACAAAGAAGGTATAGCAACCCATACATTTATATCATGCCTGTGTAAAAGTCACTGCCTTTTTTTTTTTTTACACCTGTTCTGTTCTTCTTCTGTCTGTCTGTCTGTCTGTCTGTCTGTCTGTCTGTCTGTCTGTCTCTCTCTCTCTCTCTCTCTCTCTCTCTCTCTCTCTCTCTCTCTCTCTCTCTCTCTCTCTCTCTCTCTCTCTCTCTCCGTTTTCCTGTTAAACTGCTAGTTTGTCTATTCATTTGGGTGACATGTGTGGAGAGGATTTGTTACCAGTACATTCCATCCAAATGTGGTTACATGATTTTGCATTTGAGCTCTTTCCACATAACAATGTAATCTATGGGGGTTTTAATGTTGGAAAACTCTCCCTCTCTGCCTCTATCTGTCTGTCTGTCTGTCTGTCTGTCTGTCTGTCTGTCTGTCTGTCTGTCTGTCTGTCTCTCTCTCTCTCTCTCTCTCTCTCTCTCTCCTCTCTCTCTCTTTCTTTCTCTTTTCATGCGTGTATGTGTATACATTTGCATTCTTTGCTTTTGTTTTTCTTGCAATCTTCTTCTTCTTCTTTTTTGTCATGTTGAGGGCTGGATGAAAACCAGTCTTTGTAACTTTATCTATTAGCTTCGTAAAATAAAACTGTGTTTCGTTTGCGTGTCTCTCTCTCTCTTCCCTCTCTCTCCTCTCTCTCTCTCTCTCTCTCTCTCTCTCTCTCTCCCGCCCTCCCTCCCTTCCTCCCTCCTTTATCTCTCTTCTCTCTCTCTCTCCTCTCCCTCTCCCCTCCTCTCCCTCTCTCTCTCTCTCTCTCTCTCTCTCTCTTCTCTCTCTCTCTCTCTCTCTCTGGGCCTGGTGTGAAGGAGCCACTGACCTATCCAAAATACCCTCAATAAAACATTGAGTTCGAGTGTCCTCTGTGTGTGGTGTGTGTGTGTGTGTGTGTGTGTGTGTGTGTGTGTGTGTGTGTGTGTGTGTGTGTGTGTGTGTGTGTGTGTGTGTGGTGTGTGTGTGTGTGTGTGTGTGTGTGTGTGTGTGTGTATGTGTGTGCGTGTGGTGTGTGTGTGTGAGTGATAACGAGGTATCTCTTTTTTGCCAGCGTCATTCACTCGCTACTCAGACAGAGCAAATAGTGACAGTTAAGGTTTCAAGTTTAAAGTTGTTGCTGCTGTTATTGTTTTGTTCACTCGCGTTGCCATTCTTGTGGGAGGGAGGGAGGAGGGAGGAGGTAGGTAGGTAGGTAGGTAGATAGGTTTGTTGTTTTTTTCGAGGATAATGGAATAAGCATTCGTGTGCTTTTTTTCATCCAGTCCCCGTGTGAATGCAGTTTTGTCAATTTTGTCACCCGTTCCCACCGGCACACAGTGGCCTACTCTGCCGAAAAGCGGAACGGGTGCGCAAGATGTTCTGCATGCGTTCGCACACGGGACCTCGGTTTCTAGTCTCATCCGAAAGACTTTTGGGGAGAGTGGAGTCTGCACCGATGTTAACTCCAGAGGAAAATATCCCCTTGAACGGGTATCGAACCCGGGAGAGAGAGAGAGAGAGAGAGAGAGAGAGAGAGAGAGAGAGAGAGAGAGAGAGAGAGAGAGAGAGAGAGAGAGAGATAGAGAGACAGAGACAGACAGACAGACAGACAGAGACAGAGAGACAGACAGACAGACTGACAGACAGACAGACAGAGAAACCCTTTTCTTGAGTGTGGGTGTGCGTTGGAGGTGGGAGGGTGTCTGTGTGTGTGTGTCTATGTGTCTGTATGTGTTTTCATCTATCTATCTATGTATATCCATCTATCTGTCTATCTATATCTACCCATCTATCTGTCTGTCTGTCTGTCTGTCTGCGTGTGTGCGTGCTGCACGACCATGAAAGAACGGGGTGTCTGTGTGTACGTGCTGGTTCGCACGCACTTCCTTGTCGCTATCATAAAATTGAATCATAAATTCAAACTTTTTCTATCACCCCGTTTTGATTGGTTTTGGGGGGTTGTTGTCTTTTTTAGGGGGTGGGGGGGGGGGGGTAGAACAGGGAAGGAGCGAGGGGAGACAGAGACAGAGACACAGAGAGGGAGAGAGAGCGAGAGGGAGAGAGTGAGAGGGAGAGAGGGAGAGAGGGAGAGGGAGAGAGAACCTGGCGGAGGATGTGTAACAGTATATGAATGCAATGCAGTGTCCCAAAAAAAAAGAAAAAAGATTTTTTTTTTGTACTAGCACAAAGCGTAACCCGTAACTTTTCCTCAACCGTTTTTTTTTCAATATCAGTTGAAGGGTTTTCGAACATACACGTAACAAAACAAAAAAAAAAACCCACAACAACAAATCCAGATTTTATCTATAATTATATGAAGAGTTTTGTTCCCAACACTGACGCATGTCAGTAGTGAAATCTCAAGACTTGAAGTAAACACAGACCAAAAAAACAAAACAAACCAGAACAACAACAAACCAAAAAGCTAAAAGCCAGATCATGCAGAAAAAAACCCTAAAAGCCAAAGCGAGCGAAAAGCACAGGAATAACAATAACACCTATCTTGACAACAACAAAAATAACAACAATGCTCTCTCTCTCTCTCTCTCTCTCTCTCTCTCTCTCTCTCTCTCTCTCTCTCTCTCTCTCTGATTTATTACCAAGTGTAATGCATTTAGACTCCGTTAACTCCTTGCGTGCGGCAATGTTAATATCATTTGCAATGTAGCTTTTCAGTACAGGTCTAAGCAAAGCCTTTAAAATAAGCGATATCGTGAGATCTTAATCCTTTCCTAGTACTAGTTGTTAGCTGTTAGCCTCTGTCTGTGGTGTTTGTTATGTATTTTGTATTGTATCGTATTGTATTGTATCGTATCGTATTGTATTGTATTGCACTGAATACCACTCTGCGTGAAATTCGGGCTCCTTTCCCGGGGGAGAGCGCGTCGCCACAAGAGCAGCGCCACCCATTACTTTTTTTCCATGTCTGCGTGTTTTGTTTCCCTATTAGACTAGCTTTTTCCCCCTATATAATTTTGCCAGGGACAACTCTCTTGTTGTCATGGGTTCTTTTACGTGCACTTAGTCCGTGTTGCATAGGGGACCACGGTTTATCGTCACATCCGAAAGACCACCTCTCACAGTCTTGTGGATGGAGAAGAGGGTCGGGCGGGGGAGGGGTGGGGGCAGAAGTTTCGGGCACAAACGGGGATCGAACCACAACACACTTACTCTGAACCCGGGCTTTTCGTTTTCTAGGCAGGTGCGTTACCTCTAGACCACCCATCCACTGTTTTCCAGCTGCATTTCATCATGCACTCTTTTAAGTTTGACACTTCATTTGTTACCGCGCAATTCTTAGTCTAAACCATTCATTTGTTCAGCAACCTTATGTTCATGCATGGTTTCTTTATGAATCAGCCCTTTCAGAATTCAAAGTTCTCTCTCTCTCCCTCTCTCTCCATCCCTCTCTCCCTCCCTCGCTCGCGCTCTCTCTCTCTCTCTCTCTCTCTCTCTCTCTCTCTCTCTCTCTCTCTCTCTCCTCTCTCTCTCTCTCTCTCTCCTCCCTTCCCCTTCTCTCTCTCCTCTCTCTCTTCCTCTTTCTCCCCTCTCTCTCTCCTCTCCTCTCTCTCTCTCTCCCCCTCTCTCTTCCCCCTTCTCTACCCCCCTCTCTCTCTCCCTCTCCTCCCTCCCTCTCCTCTCCTCTCTCTCTCCCCCTTTCTCCCCCCTCTCTCTCTCTCCCCTATCTCTCTCCCTCTTCTCTCCCCCCTCTCTCTCCCTCTCTCTCTCCCCTCTCTCCTCCCCCTCTCTTTTCTCCCCCCTCTCTCTCCCTCTCTCTCTCCCCCCCTCTCTCATCTCTCTCCCTCTGTCTGGGCCTGCTACAATGACGATCTCTCCAGTTCTCCTTTCCTAAAACTAATTGCTAACAGGAACTTCTGTTTGTGTTTTGTTTTGTTTTTTCTTTCTTTCCTACCTTCTTCCTTCCTTTCTTTCTTTCTACCTTTCTCTCTCTCTCTCTCTCTCTCTCTCTCCCTATCTCTCTCTCTCTCTCTCTCTCTCCTCTCTCTCTCTCTCTCTCTCTCTCTCTCCTCTCTCCCGCTCATTCTCTCTCTCTCTCTCTCTCTCTCTCCTCTCTCTCCCTCTCTCTCTCTCTCTCTCTCTCCTCTCTCTCCCCTCTTCTCTCTCTCTCTCCCTCTCATCTCTCTCCTCTCTCTCTCTCTCTCTCCTCTTCTCTCCCCTCATCCCTCTCCCTCCTCCCCCCCCTCCCT
>CM054146.1:24743603-24748603 GCA_028751875.1 Rapana venosa
GTTTCCTATTAGAGTGGGGGTTTTTTTGTTTTGGGGGGTTTGTTGGGGTTTTTTACAAAATTTTTCCAGGGACAACTCTCTTTTTGCCGTGAGTTCTTTCACGTGCACTATATGAGTATTACTGCACACGGGACTTCGGTCTATCGTCTCATCCGAAAGACTAACACCCGGACCCCGCACTCTTAGTCTAGTGGATTGGTGGAAAAGATTCGGGTAGCACAAGCGGGAAATCGATCCCCCCCCCCCCCCCCCCCCCCCCACACACACACACTTGAAACCCGGACTTTACGCTTTCTAGGCAGGTGCGTTACCGCTAGACAACTGATCCACATTATTTTTGCCACATTTTTCAGCTGTGAATGTGTCGCGTTGTGAATAATACCCTGTTAATGTGTTGTGTTGTGAATAATACGCTGTTGATGTGTTGTGTTGTGAATAATATGCTGTTAACGTGTTGTGTTGTGAATAACATGCTGTTAATGTGTTGTGTTGTGAATAATATGCTGTTAATGTGTGTTGTGTTGTGAATAATACGCTGTTAATGTGTGTTGTGTTGTGAATAATATGCTGTTAATGTGTGTTGTGTTGTGAATAATACGCTGTTAATGTGTTGTGTTGTGAATGATATGCTGTTAATGTGTTGTGTTGTGAATAATATGCTGTTAATGTGTTGTGTTGTGAATAATATGCTGTTGATGTGCTGTGTTGTGAATGATATGCTGCTAATGTGTTGTGCTGTGAATAATACGCTGTTAATGTGCTGTGTTGTGAATGATATGCTGTTAATGTGTTGTGTTGTGGAATAATATGCTGTTAATGTGTTGTGTTGTGAATAATATGCTGTTGATGTGCTGTGTTGTGAATGATATGCTGCTAATGTGTTGTGCTGTGAATAATACGCTGTTAATGTGCTGTGTTGTGAATAATATGCTGTTAATGTGTTGTGTTGTGAATAATATGCTGTTAATGTGTTGTGTTGTGAACAATATGCTGTTAATGTATTGTGTTGTGAATAATATGCTGTTAATGTGTTATGTTGTGAATAATACGCTGTTAATGTGTTGTGTTGTGAATAATATACTGTTAATGCGTTGTGTTGTGAATAATATGCTGTTAATGTGCTGTGTTGTGAATAATACGCTGTTAATGTGCTGTGTTGTGAATAATACGCTGTTAATGTGCTGTGTTGTGAATAATACGCTGTTAGTGTGTTGTGTTGTGAAAAATATGCTGTTGATGTGCTGCGTTGTGTTGCGCTGCGCGCAATGCGGTTCTGCTACGATGGTGGTTTTATTATTTTTATTTTATTCTTTTATATTGAGGATAATGGAATAAGCACTTGTGTGCTTTATTACATCCAGTCCCCGTGTGTATGCGGTTTTGTGAATTCTGTCATCCGTTCCCACCGGCACACAATGGCCTATTCTTACGAAAAGCGGAACAGGATTTAACGTGTGCGCAAGATGTTTTGCATGCCTCCGCACACGGGGCCTCGGTTTATAGTCTCGGAAGTAAGAAGCTTGTCTAGAAAGAGAGAAGTTATGTGTTCGAACCCCGTTGTGAGCCTGAACCTTCCCCCCCCCCCCCCCCCCCACCCCACCCCCACCCATCGACTTGCAGTACACCTTGACTGGTGGTGGTATGGGTGCTAGTCTTTCAGATGAGAAGATAAACCGAGGTGCTGTGTAACAACACGCATTTGATCAGAACACGTTAAAGAACGAAGGCAATAAGAGAGTTGTTTCTGGAAACGTTGTGTTGATTTTTTTTTAAAGCCACTTTGATAGGGAAACAGATACACGAGCAAGTAGGAGAAGGAAAAGGAAAAAATAATGGGTGGCGCTGTTCTTGTGGCGACGGGGTTTCCCCGGGGAGAGAGCAGTCTGAATTTCACGCAGAGAAATCTGCCGTTACTGAAAGACAGTACAATTCAATACAACACAAAGCAATACAATACGTCACAACATTACAAAAACAACACAACACAATTCAATACAATATTCTTTAATTTGTTGTGTTGTGTTGTGTTGTGTCGTGTCGTGTCGTGTCGTGTTTCGCTGCGATATGTTTTGCTGTGATTTGTTGTGATGTTTTGTTTTATTATATTGTGTTGTATTGTCGTGCTGTGCTGTTTTCAGTGTGTGTGTGTGTGTGTGTGTTGTGTGTGTGTGTGTGTGTGTGTGTGGCGCGCGCGCGCGTGCGTGCGCGCGTGCGTGCGTGCGTGCGTGCGTGCTTGTATTGGCCTGAAATTCCTCATAAGTATATGCTAATAAATATAAAGCAATCCTCTGCGCACATACAGACTGACAATGAAACAGATGCAAAGAGACAGAGAGAGTCAAAGAAACAGACAGAGAGACAGACCAGATTGTGTGTGTGTGCGTGCGTGTGTGCGTGCGTGTGTGGGTGCGTGCGTGCGTGTGTGTGTGTGTGTGTGTGTGTGTGTGTGTGTGTGTGTGTGTGTGTGTGTGTGTGTGTTGTGTGTGTGTGTGTGTGTGTGTGTGTGTGTGTGTGTGTGTGTGTGTGTGTGTGTTATTTTAATTTCATTTTATTGTTTTATATCGAGGATAATGGAATAAGAGAGAACGAAAGACCAATGAATTTGTCAAGAGTCAAATAACACGGCTGGCAGGTCCACAGGAACCCCTTCTCACCATCGTCAAGAAGAAAAAGCTGACATGGTTCGGCCACGTCACCCGCCACAACACTCTGCCAAAAACAGTACTGCAGGGAACACTCGAAGGTGGCAGAAGGAGGGGAAGACAGAACAAGTCATGGATGGACAACATCAGAGAATGGACCAGGATGAATGACTCGGCACTACTGCGCAGAGCCGAGCCGAGGACCGAGATGGATGGAGGAGGCTTACCACGGCATCATCTTTCGTGTCTCCCCCACGACCGCCAAGGTCACGGGTCTGATGATGATGATGATGAATGGAATAAGTACTCGTGTGCTTTTTTTACATCCAGTCCCTGTGTGTATGCGGTTTTGTAAATTCTGTCATCTGTTCCCACCGGCACTGTGTGTGTGTGTGTTGTGTGTGTGTGTGTGTGTGTGTTGTGTGTGTGTGTGTGTGTTGTGTGTGTGTGTGTGTGTGTGTGTGTGTGTGTGTGTGTGTGTGGTGTAGTGCAAGTCAAGTCAAGTCAAGTCAAATTTTTATTTCCAGATGGTACATTGAATAAGCAATGCATTTGCTTTTTTAAATCAAGCAATCTATCTAAGAACAAATTTCTTAATGATAACACTGAAATAATGTGTGTACGTGTGTGTGTGTGTGTGTGTGCGTGCGTGCGTGCGTGCGTGCGTGCGTGCGTGCGTGCGTGCGCGCGCGCGCTGTATTTGTACAGGATCATATTCACAGCAGCTGTTTCTGCTGAAATTTGAACCGTTCTTCCCGGAAAGAATGACTCATCCCAATAAAAAGCCTTATCCACCCCCCCCCCACCCCCACCCACCCCCACCCCCCCCCCCCCCCCCCCCCCCCCCCCCCCCCCCCCCTCGCCTGTCTCCCCTACCCCCAATCCTCCCACACTCTATTTGCGTGTATATTTTTCTTCTTCACCTGTAAACAGTTTTGTTCCCCTCATCAGCAAAATTTAGGTATACGTTGTTGGAGTGTTTTTTTCAGTTGCAGTGCCAGAATCCTTTTACACGAGCGGAAAATACAGGCAGTACACAGAACCTTGGTTGTCTCCCTGCTTACCTCCCCTGAGCTATTTCTCTTCTCCTCACCACAGTTTCGTTTTCATTCTTCTTATCATTATTGTTTTCGTTTGCTTATCCAAATGTTGTTATTGTTGTTGTTGTGGTTATCGGTTTAACACCCTAGGAGTCAAGCAGTAGTCAGAGTCAATTAAGTTTTTATTTTTTATTTCAAGGATAATGGCATAAGCACTCATGTGCTTTTTTTTTTATATCCAGGCCCCGTGTGTATGCGGTTTTGTAAATTTTGTCATCTGTTCCCACCGGCACACAATGGCCTACTCTTTCGAAAAGCGGAACAGGATTTAACGTGTGCGCAAGATGTTCTGCGTGCGTTCGCACACGGGGCCTCGGTTTATAGTCTCATCCGAAGGACTTTCTCTATAGCTCAAAAGAGTTAATGGGAATAAACTATTGTGAATTCTGAACCGCCACATTGATTTTCATTCTTCTACTTATTATTATTATTGTTTTCGTTCGCTTATAAATCCCAATTTTGTTGTTGTTTTTGTTGTGTGTTCATCGGATTAACACCATGGAAGTTAAGAAGTGGTCAGAATCAAAAAAAGAAATGTTTGTGGTCTAGAGGTAACGCACCTGCCTAGAAATCGAACACACCGTGTTAAATCCGGATCGGTGTTCGATACCCGTTTGTGCTCGAAACTTTTACCCCCTTCCACTAGACCGTGTGTGGTGGTCTGGGTGCTAGTCTTTTGGGATAGCCTAGTGGTTAGAACATTGCGCTCGCAATCTCTCGACCCGGGTTCGATTCCCGTTCAAGGGGGATATTTTCCCCTGGAGTTAACATCAGTGCAGACTCCACTCTCCCCAGAAAGTCCTTCGAATGAGACTATAAACCTATAAACCGAGGCCCCGCGTGCGAACGCACGCACAACATCTTGCGCACACGTTAAATCCTGTTCTGCTTTTCGTAAGAGTAGGCCATTGTGTGCCGGTGGGAACAGATTACAGAATTTACAAAACCGCATACACACGGGGATGGACGTAAAAAAGAGCACATGAGTGCTTATTCCACGTGAACTTTGAACTCTGATCTCTGAACTCTGAATTGTTTGATGATAAGGCCTATGGCCCATATCACGAAAACACAGAGAGAAGAGAGAAGAGAGAGAGAGAGAGAGAGAAGAGAGAGAGAGAGAGAGAGAGAGAGAGAGGAGAGAGAGAGAGAGACACACACACACAGATAGAGACAGACAGAGACAGAGAGAGAGAGAGAGAGAGAGAGAGAGAGAGAGAGAAAGAGAGAGAGAGAGAGAGACATCCACACACACACA
>CM054146.1:24753603-24763603 GCA_028751875.1 Rapana venosa
AGCCATCGCGTGTCTAAATAATTCTTGTCCATCTCGTACATGTCTTGACCACTAGCGATGACCACAAACAGGAAATCTATCACACTAAGGAGTCAGATCTATACGCTGATTAACTTGACCATCACCCTTTGACGGACTTCCTGTCATAGCTTCCGGCGAATATATGACGTCGTTTTGGGGATTTGCATATAGAGTGGGAACCCGAGAAGCGACTCTTCCTTTCTGGGTGAATAGGCGCGCGCAGTTACCAGACTGAGTGATGAACAATATGTGTGAGCATACACAGGGAGCAGTTAGTATAGGAATATCCATCCATTTGTGTGTGTGTGTGTCTTCTCTCCCGAAGCTGTCAGGAGTGTGTGTTCTTTTGTATAGCTGGATCTTGGATACCTTCGATATATAAGCATTGTCTTTTTACACAAATGCCTACAGGACATGTAGTTTGGGTTGAAATGTACCACAGGGTGATTGTAAACTTTTTGCATACGAGAAGATCTTATCTTCAAATGTCACAAAACACCATCAAAGGATTAAAGCATTTGCATAATTATAAAATATGCCTACATGGACTTTATAAGCCCGCAGGACGCAATCTACACGCTGTCAGCTTTAGTGATGTGTACAACTCCTAGACACACTAAAGTTTAATTCATATCAATGAAGGAGTCCAGATAGCCTATAGTGGTTAGAGCGTTACACTCGTGATCTGATGGCCCGGGTTCGAGCCACTACCGAGAAATCCGTTCATGGGGACACGACCCCCTCCCCACCCCCCACCTCTCTCTCTCTCTCTCTCTCTCTCTCTCTCTCTCTCTCTCTCTCTCTCTCTCTCTCTCTCTCCAAGAGTTAACATCAGTACAGACTCCACTGCCATTAAAGCCCTTCGGATGACGCTATAAACCGAAGTTCCGTGAGCGATCGCATGCAGAACATCGTGTTCACACGCTAAAACAAGTTCTGTCTTTCGAAAGAACAGGCCATTGAGTGGTGGCAGGAATGGGTGACACAGTAATAAAAAAAAACCTGATCATTTAAAAAAAGGAAGGAAAACCAGAAAACAAAATAAAACCCTGCACGCACACAGGTGTCGTGTGATGACATCATCCCCGAAGTCGGAATGGGGCTACCTTAATGATGGGAAAAACCCCACAAAAATCCCCCCGTCGCATACACAAAAACGTCACCATTGGTGAACCTGGGAGCTCTAGTGGAGAAAGGAGAAAAACGAAATTCATGATACTTACAGCCTCAACCTAGAGAGAAGCCATCCTTTTGTTAAACCAGGACCATTTCGGTGCTTCATTCAATATATCAATTAACCGGTTGATCATCCCCGAAAGTCGAAATGCGGCTGTATTAAAGGTAAAGGTGTCCCATAACCTAAGTGGTCGTAGGAGAGCGAGGCATCAGAGACCTCAACTTCTCCAGGGGCCAGCATACTGAGGGCGGCGCCCATCTCCTCTCCCTCGCTGCTTTACCTTCCTTAACCCTAAAGACGGCAGGTACCCATTTACAGCTGGGTGAACTAGGGTGAACTGAAGCCAAGGCGCGCAAACGGTCACCCATCCACTCGGTAACCACGCTCGACGCTGCTTAACATTGGCTGGGGGAAAGCGAGTGCTCTGACCACTGAGCTATCCCGTCCCCTCAGCTGTTTTCATGGTGGATAAAAACGATCGCATACGGGAGATCTCGCTCAACGGTGAACCTCGGAGTTTAAGGTCGAAGAATGAAAATAAAACAAATCAGTCCGATATCAACCTGGTTCATTCCAGCAAATCTGTCAATCACTGGATCGCTCTGTCAAAGATCTCCTTGGTCTTAGGGTAAGCTATGGCACCTTGATAACCCTCCATTATCCCTGTTTATCACTCCCCCCCCCCCCCCCCCCCCCCCCCCCATTCCGTTTATCGCCTTGCATATCTCTGGTCATCGACAAACATCAGACTGATTCGTCCTCATCTTGATGCCGTCAACAAGATGCTCTTTCATATTATCCTTCTTTTGTGAAGGCAGAAGATCTGGTGTATGTTGTAGGTATGTTGTGTTGTGTTGTGTTGTGTTGTGTGTGTGTGCGTGCGTGTGTGTGCGCGTGCGTGCGTGCGTGCGTGCGTGCGCGTGTGTGTGTTGATTTTTGTTTTTTAGTTATCCAAACATAAAACAAATTTTCATTCTGACAAAAGCACTGCACACAGCTTGAAAATGATTAATTCAGCTATAGAAATACTTTCTTTCACTAAAAATTAATGGGAGTGTACTGCAAGTAAAGTCCCTGTTGGGATGTTGGGTGTTCCCCAGCTTAACATTCTTGAGGATCACCCAGAATGTCCACTCTGTCTCACGCATCCCATCTGAACATTACTGTCAGTACACACTGAATGAAAAGTTCGTGAGTATAATAGTAATAATAATAATAATAATAATACATGGAATTTATACAGTGCTATATCTTGCAAAAAACAAATCAAAGCGCTTTCAATCATTCTAGTCTTCATCCTATGACTGTTTTCATGTACCTCGCCATGTAGGTAGCCATACTCTAACTTCAGAGGAATTTTTGGGGGGGTCTCCTTTAAGGGAGAGTACAGGTAGTCGTGTTACGAACTTGTCGGGGATGAAGATAATCTCAACAGAACATTTCAAAACATAATTACATTTGTTATTTCGTTCCTCGGCTAGAGCTCCGAGGTTCACCAATGGAGAGTTTTACATATGCGACCGTTTGTTCTCCATTAAGGTAGCCGCATTCCATCTTTGAGAATGATGTCTAAACACAAAACAACCAGTGTGTATCTGCTATTTTACATCCAGTCCCCGTGTGTATGCGGTTTTGTAAATTCTGTCATCTGTTCCCACAAGAGTAGGCCATTGTGTGCCGGTGGGAACAGATGACAAACTTTACAAAACCGCATACACACGGGGACTGGATGTAAAAAAGCACATAAGTGCTTATTCCATTATCCTCGATATAAAAGACTAAAATAAATAAATAAATAAAAGCGGAACAGGATTTAACTTGTGCGCAAGATGTTCTGCGTGAGTTCGCACACAGGGCCTGGGTTAAGAGTCTCATCCGAAGGACTGTGTGTGTGTGTGGTGTGTGTGTGTGTGTGTGTGTGTGTGTGTGTGTGTGTGTGTGTGTGTGTGTGGTGTGTGTGTGTGTGTTGTGCGTGCGTGCGTGCGTGGCGTGTGTGCGTGTGTGTGTGTGTGTGTGTGTGTGTGTGTGTGTGTGTGTGTGTGTGTGTGTTGTGTGTGTGTGTGTGTGAATTGTCATCTATTCCTACCGGCACGCGATGGCCTGCTCTTCCAAAAAGTGGAACAAGTTTTCTAACCTGTGCACAAAATGTTCTTTACGGGATTTCGCTTTACAGTCTCATCCAAAGGACTTTTCGGGGGAGTGGAGTTGGTACTGATGTTAACTCAAGGGGAAAAATCCCTCATGGGCGTCTCGGGTTGGGTGGGGGGGGGGGGGGGGGGGGTCGAACCCGGGCCGTCACATCACGAGCTCAAAGCTCTAACCACTAGGCTATTCCCTCCACCCCTTCCCCAACGTCATTTGAATCTAGGCCTTGGTCCTTTGCTTACGTCAATAACTGACAAAGCTTTTGGCCTGGGCCAAGCAAACAAAGCAATACTTCTTTTCTATTGTATGCCGAACTGCCGCGTAAAAGGCATTATCCCAATTTATCCCACTAGAAGAAATGTAACGTAGGCACGTTATCCCCCCCCCCCCCCCCCCCCATCAAAATTAAGCGTAATTATCGTCGTGATATTGTATCCTATCATTATCAGAAGCTGTAAATGAAGTCACATAATCTGAGGTCAAAATGTGGAGTGTGGCCAGCGCCTGCGGTCAGTGCTAGTCATTAGGAAGAAAGAAGGGAGGACAAGGCAGCTCAAGTTACTGCTGACCACCGAGTGATCTTTCGACCCGAAGGTCAGACCATAGCCCGGAATCTCTCTCTCTCTACACACACACACACACACACACACACACGAGACTGGTCAGATATAATTATATATATATTATATGATCGCCGTTTCTGAGTATTATTTTGCATGTAGAGTAGAGGACACCCAAGACCCAAATCATGGACTGACTGACTTGACTTGACTTGACTTGACTTGTCTGGCGTCTCTGCTTGTCTGCAAGTTAGTGCTGTGAATGATGATGATGAAGCGAACATGCTCTGGTGTGGCGCGCGGCCTACGGGTTCCAAGGAAAATGACCGATGGCATAATTATCATCAGTGCTACGGTCATCAGTATTGCCGTGGTGGTCATCTATCCTCCGCTCAGAGATCATTCTGAGAGCAAGGAGATCTTCCCTCTGGGAGATCAGTCTCAGTTTCATACAGGCTACGTAGGTCCCCCTCGAGCGCGAAGGTACGCACGCGTGCAGTACAGCTCGCGCACGCGTTGAATCTTGAAATAAAATCTTGAATCTTGATTAAGTCCTTCGGATGAGACTATAAACCGAGGCCCCGTGTGCGAATGCGCATGCAGAAACATCTTGCGTACACGTTAAAATCCTGTTCCGCTTTTCGTAAGAGTAGGCCATTGTGTGCCGGTGGGAACCGATGACAAAATTTACAACACCGCATACACACGGGGACTGCATGTAAAAAAAAGCGCATAAGTGCTTATTCCATTATCCTCGATATAAAAGAAAAAATGAAATAAAATAAAATAGAATAAAATACATTTCAAAACCCCGTTCCGTCTTTTGAAAGAGTAGGCCATTGCGTGCCGGTAGGAATAGATGAGAAAAAATTTGAATTTTGTTAAGAAAATGTATGCACATAATTATGGGTCGTGCGTTTAGACAATCACCAATCCTGAAGTCGGAATGTGGCTACCTTAATGGGGTTTTTTTTTAAAAGCAGCTGTATATTCAAAATGTCACTTTTTGGCAAACTTCGGAGCTCTCCCCAAGGAACCGTAAAAAGAATAAAAATTAAAAAGGACAGAGACATCTGTTGCGACAGTGATTTAAACACAGCAGAGAGAGCGAGAGAGAGAGAGAGAGAGAGAGAGAGAAGAGAGAGAGAGAGAGAGAGAGAGAGAGAGAGAGAGAGAGGAGAGAGAGAGCGAGAGAGAAGAGAGAGAGAGAGAGAGAGAGAGACGGAGAGAGAGAGAGAGAGAGAAGAGACGGAGAGAGAGAGAGAGAGAGAGAGAGAGAGAGAGAGAGAGAGAGGAGAGAGAGAGAGAGAGAGAAGAGAGAGAGGAGAGAGAGAGAGAGAGAGAGAGAGAGAGAGAGAGAGAGAGAGAGAAGAGAGAGAGAGGAGAGAGAGAGAGAGAGGAGAGAGAGAAGAGAGGAGACGGAGAGAGAGAGAGAGACGGAGAGAGGAGACGAGAAAAAGAGAGGGGGGGGGGGGGACACACATATACACACACACACAAGCACACATTAACACACACACACACACACACACATCCATACACAAGCACACACTGACACACACACACGCACACGTACACACAAGCACTGACTGATACACACACACTCACACTCAAACACACACTGACACACACACACACACAAGCACACACTGACACACACACACTCACACACACACACACTGACACAAACACACAAACACACACACACACACACTCTGACAATCCCCCCCCCCCCCCACACACACGCACACAATCACACTGACACACACACACACATCCAACCAACCCCCCCCCCCCCCCCCCTACACCCACAACCAACCCCCCCCGCCTCCACACACACACACAACCAACACCCACTCCCACCCCCCTACCCCCCACCCCCACACAACCAACACCCACTCCCACCCCCACCCCCACCACCCCCACCCACACACACACAACCAACACCCACTCCCATTCCCCTCCACCCCCACCCTCCACACACACAACACACACACACACACACACACACACACACACACACTCACACAACACACACTTTCCCCATATTCCATTCACTATTGAAATCTTGGCATCCTACGTTTCTGAGAAAAGCATATAGCCACAACTCACTCCCAAACAAATTTTAAAAGGAGCAAACATGATTGCCCACGTGAAGAATCCCTCTCTCAACCTTTTGAAAAAAAGAGGTATTGCCATCGCATGCTTGGTAGCAACAGATGATAAAATAACATCACACACACACACAGACAAATAGATGCTGCAGACTCTTTCTGTAATTCCTCTTAGTCTGACCTTAGACATAATAATTATTCTTCGTTCCCTCTTTGGATATTCCCAGATGAAACTACAACAATAACCTGTCTTATTTACAGACTGAAACTGAATGCATTCCGGGGCAAAACTTGCTAGAAATGTATATTGTATATGTGGCAAAACAATCTCAAATATTCATATTCTTTTCGAATGGCAGTTTTTGAAACAACACCTTCCTGACATTTTATGAAAATTCCTTGGATAAGGTTTTCAGCAACAATATATATTGCTATGTGAAATCGTGTTGGTCTTAAAGCAATGTCCCATTAGTAATTTCCTGTAGCAAATATGATGTCATTCAACAGACTGCCTTTCCTAAGGCAGGGACATTTGCCCCTCTGTCTCTTATCTCAGAACAGTTGTGGGTGGTTTTCAATAGTTTGATCAATAGCGTTCTTCATTGTTCTATACGTGATGTTGATTACATTGTTATGTTGATAGTTGTACAGTTCCATTGTTACATTACTTTTGTAGAGTTCATACCTCTCTCTCTCTCTCTCTCTCTCTCTCTCTCTCTCTCTCTCTCTCTCTCTCTCTTTTTTTTATATAACTTTTGTGAATAGACATAACATTAAAGAAACAAACATATACTAGTGTCATGTTCAGACATCATCCCTGAAGTCGGAATGTGGCAGGCTAAATAATGAGGTCATAAACGTAAAAAAGAAAAAAAAATCTCGCTGATGGTGAGTGACCCTTGGCGTTTTAGCTAAGGATTGCACACACGCGCGCGCACGCACGCATGCACGCACACACACACTCACACACACGCACGCACGCATGCACGCACGCACGCATACACACATGTACGCACACACATGCACGCACACATACACACGCACACACATGCATGCACGCACGCACAACACACATACACACACACACACACACACACACACAGAGCAGGCACCCACGCGCACACATGACTGGCAGTTAGGAGTAGACTGGGGAAGGGGAGAAACAGATGATAGGGATAGGGGGAAAGAATATTATCACCAAGGAAGCGTAGATTAAGAAGAAGAAGAAGAAGAAGAAGAAGAAGAAGAAGAAGAAGAAGAAGAAGAAGAAGAAGAAGAAGAAGAACAACAACAACAACAACAACAACAACAACAAATCAAAAACAGAGCTAAAACAGAGACATTGATAAGGGGGAAGAATAGATAGATAAAGATGAAAACATATTCACGAGGGTGATGAACTGATCAATGAAAGAGAGAAAAACACATCAATGAAGGAGAGAAACAGATCAACGAATGAGAAGAACAGATCAGTGAAGAAGAAAAACAGATCAGTGAAGGAGAGGAACAGATCAATGAAGGAGAGGAACAGATCAATAAAAGAGAAGAAGATATCAATGAAGGAGAAGAACAGATCAATGAAGGAGAAGAACAGAACAATGCAGGAGAAGAGCAGATCAATAATGCAGAAGATCAGATCAATGAAGGAGAAGAACAGATCAATGATGCAGAAGATCAGATCAATGAAGGAGAAGAACAGATCCATGAAGGAGAAGAAAGATCAGTGAAGGAGAAGAACAGATCAATGCAGGAGAAGAACAGATCAATGCAGGAGAAGAACAAATTGATGAAGGAGAAGAACAGATCAGTGAAGAGAGGAAGAGATCAATGCAGGAGAAGCATATTAATAAACGTAGAAACAGATCAATAAAAGGAGAAGAATCAGATTGAGTAAAGTCAGAAACAGATCAAGGAAAGGAGAACAACCGATTAATTAGAGTAAGAAATAGATGAATGGAAGAGGAACAGGTTGATCAAAGTAAGAAACACATCAACGAAAGGGGGAAGAAAGATTTATCCAAGATCAGTAGAAACATCAATAAAAGAAGAACAGATCAATGGATGAGAAGAACAGATCATTGAAGGAGAAGAAGAGATCAATAACAGATCAATGCATGAGAAAAACAGATGAGTGAAGGAGAAGAAACAGATCACTGAAGGAGAAGAACTGATCAATGCAGGAGATGAACAGATCAATGAAAGGAGAAGAACAGATCTATCAAACGGAAAGAAAACAATCCAGAAGAGAGAGAGAGAGAGAGAGAGAGAGAGAGAGAGAGAGAGGAGAGAGAGAGAGAGAGAGAGAGAGAGAGAGAGAGAGAGAGAGAGAGAGAGAGAGAGAGAGAGAGAAGATCAGATCAATACCTTATTGACTGATCAGGGTCTTCTGACAGCAAAAACAAAAACAAAAAACAAAAAACAAAAAAATACAACCAAACTTATCTATACATATATAACTTCCGGTCCGACAAAATGCATGATGGGCTGTATGACGTTGCCGGGGTGATTTGCATATAGAGTGGCAAGCGAGGAGGAGCGAGAGGATGGTACTTCAGGCCCGGGCATTGGTCGGTCTCCCCGTGGTTGACAGATGCCTGTGATTAACACCATGTCTCTGCATGCACACACACACACACACACACCTAATATCACTAAGAGTGAACAGACGTTAAATACACACACACACACACACACCAACCCTAATATCACTAAGAGTGAACAGACGTTAAATTGAATGAAGACACACACACACACACACACACACACACACTGATTTATCATCTAGGTGGGTTTCTGACGTTAAAGAAAGAAAAAAATAAAGATAAATGAATCAAAGCAAAGATGAAAAAAGAACAAGAAAATTAATACATGGAACTTATATAGCGCTATATCTTGAAAAGACAAATCAAAGCGCATGCATTCAACCTAATCTTACACAGTCATGCAATTAATGATAAATGATCAATAGTTTAAACAAACAGATATTTACAAACATAGTGCGCTGCAGACAAAATCTATGAAATAAAATTTCAATAGTCAAATGTTTTACAAAAGCACACACACACACTCACTTAGGTCCTATACTTTAGCAGGGTGATAGGACATGGGTTAGTGAGGGTGGGATAGCTCTGATATGAAACAGGAGGGGGGAAATCTTAGGTTTGAAATAAATATGTCTTGAGGCTGGATTTAAAAGTGTCATAACTAGGTTTCTGGCGAAGAGAGAGAGGGAGCTCATTCCAGGTCAATGGACCCGAAATAGAGAAAGAGCGGCGGCCAACAGTGGATGGTTGAATCTAGGTATTCGTAGGCACAAGGTATCTGCAGTAGAGCGGAGGGAACGTGAAGGAGTGTACAGGTTAAGACATTCACAGAGGTAGGAGGGTGCAGTTTTGTGGAGACATTTGTAACAGAGGGTACTGATCTTATAATTTACTCTCTGTGGCACAGACAGCCAGTGGAGAGATCGCAAGAGAGGGGTAATGTGCTCAGATTTTTTCTTTCTGAGAACTAGTCGAGCTGCGGAGTTTTGTATACGTTGAAGGGAGTGGATAGATGATGCTGGCAGACCAGACAAAAGAGAATTACAATAGTCCAGACGTGAAAGAATGAGAGAAGTGACAAGTTTGGCTGTTGCATCAGTGGACAGGTACTTTCGAATTGCGCTAATACGCCGTAATTGATAGTAGCACGACTGACAGGTCTGAGTGATGAATTTTTTCATAGAGAGTGTGTTGTCGATAACAACACCTAGATACTTCACAGCAGTGGATAGAGGGACTGATGTATTGCCAAGTTCTATTGAAGCTGTTGTAATGGAAGAGAGTTTGTGTTTGGTCCCTACGAGTATGGTTTCGGTTTTATCTGCATTTAGCTGTAATTTGTTCTGTGTCATCCAGTTTTGAATATCTTCAAAGCAGTGGGCCATATTTGTCAGGAGAGAAGGCAGATTTTCAGGAGTAACACTGCTTTGAATCTGAGAG
>CM054146.1:24781103-24801103 GCA_028751875.1 Rapana venosa
CAAAGCATGTTTGGCTTCAGAACTCATCTTAAGACTTAATTGTTCCCAAGAAAGCTGCAATTCCAGCCTGTCAACGTTCATGTAGAATTCTTTTATTTGTTTATATGTAAAGTTGTTTGACACGACAGAGAGAGAGAGAGAGAGAGAGAGAGAGAGAGAGAGAGAGAGAGAGAGGGCGTGCACGCGCGCGCTCGTGTCATGCGCTTTAAGCCTAGTATTGTGCTGTACAAAAGGGGTTCAATGTCATTATTATATACATTGAAAATATATCCTGCAAGCAAGGAAACCACTCTGATGCAGCAACAACAACAACAACAACATTCCTGAACATGAATCCATGGCACAGCTCACAAACACTTTTGGCAATTTTGTTTTTTCTATCATACTTGAGCACGCTTTTTCTAACATCAAATTCGCATTTCTGAGATACACGCTTATAGTTCAAATCGAATTCATGGAAGTCCAGAAGAATACTTTTGAAAACAGATCCCCTATAATTTGAGATCATTCATTTTTTTTAACCCGCCTCAAAGCTTGGGAAAACCCGGGGAAAAAAAAAAAAAATTCCCGGCCCCCCCTTTTCCTTAAATTTTTTAAAAAATTTTTTAAAAATTTGAAAATTTTTGCAAAAAGGGGAAAAAGCGAAAAAACCCAAAAAAAAAGGGGGGGGCCCCCCAAACCCCCTTTTTTTTCCCTTAATTTTTTTGGGTTCCCCAAAATTATTTCTTTTTTTGGGGGGGGGGGGGGGGGGGGGGGCCCGGGGGGGGGGGGGGGGGGGGTTTTGGGGGGGGAAAAAAGGAATGTTTTCGACAAACGACACCTTTGTCTAAAAAAATTTCCGATTGGGACAGCAAGCAAACAAAATCTGGGTAGAAGAAACAAAACGATCCCTTTGAATACAATTTAATCCGGTAAAAAGACATGGGGGGGAAAAAATTGCCAAATTTCCCAACTTCTCACACCTCACCTTTTCTTTTTTTTTTACTTTTTTTTTCTTTTTCCTCCGGTTTTAAAACCTTCTTTTCATAATCCCATATACTTTTCTTTCTTTCTCTCTCTCCCTTTTCCTTCTCCCTTCCTATCCTCTCTCAAAACCTTAAACTTTTCTCAACTCTCTTTTCTTATTTTCCCCTCCTCCCTCTTCAAGTTCCATTTAAATTCTTTTTTTTTTTTTTCTTCTCTCCCCCTAAAAAAAGTTTTTTTTCCCTCCCCCCTCTTGTTTGGGGTTATGCCTGTTTTTTACAAAATTCAACAAAAACAAAAAACACACAAAAACCACCCAACACACAACAACACAACAAACACCCCACATCCTCATCCTAAGAACAACTTAATCAAAAAATTTTTTTAAATAAACGAGCACGCTTTTCAACCATAAACCCAACAACACACCTAACAAAACAACAAAACACCAAAAAAACAAAACAACCCCAAAAAACACATTATTTATACGGAAAAAAAAAGGTTTTAAACCCGAACGAAAAAACGAAAACACGCAGCACGAACAACCAAAGGCCGTCACACCACCACCCCCCCCCACAACCTTCCTCTCGCGCTTCCTTTTTTTCTTTTTTCCACACGGTCTCTCCTTCCCCTTTTTAAAAACTAGCTGTTCCAGCACTCTTAAGCCTCTCCCTTTCCACCTTTCCCTTTCGATAAAATTTTTTTAAACCTTTTTTTTTGTTTTTTGGTTTTTTTTTTGGGTCTTTCTTCTTCTTTTTCTCTCTCTCCTCTTCTCCCTTTTTTCTTCTCCCCTCTCTCTCTCTCTCTCTCTCCTCTCTCTTCTTGGTCTCTCTTTTTAATTTAATTTTTTTTTCTTCCTTGTTTTTTCCTGTGGGTTTAATTTAATGGAGTTTTTTTTGTGGGGGGAAATTTCTATTTGGACTTTTTCATTTTTTCATAAATCTTTTGGGGGGAATAGCCTAAGGTTACCTTCTCTCCATCTCAACCCTATACAGGGCGGATGCCCAACTTGGCCAGAATTTCCCCCTGGGTTCCCTTTCAGTTCCCCCAAAAGTTTCATCAGTGCAATAAACCCCCGTTTGGAGAGGCAAAACGGGCCCTGTTAAACCCGTTGATTTTGGAAACCATGTTTCCTGTGTTTGAAAAAGGGGGCCAAAGGTCCTGGGGAACGATGAGAAAAAAAAAGCACACAGGGACTGATTAAAAAAAAACAATAAGATTATTTAAAAATTTTTAAAATTTAATTTTTTTTAAAAAAAATTTTTTTAAAATTACTTTTTTTTCCCTCTTTTTCTCTTCTCCCCCCTTTCTCTCCTCCCCCCCCCCTCCCCCCCCCCCCCCCCCCCCCCCCCCCCCCCCCCCCCCCCCCCCTCTCTCGCTCGCCCGCTGGCTCGTTCTTCACTCTTGCCAGTGACTGGCAACAGTCATAAGAAACATGGCTTTTTTACATTATTGTTACTGTGCTCTGTCAAAATTTTGTTTATTTCTCTAGCTAAGGTGAGGACGGGTGTTCTACTGTTCCATTTGAACGAAAGTTCTTCTGCCCAAGTGACTAGGCAACCACCACACAGCCAATGCCTTACCTTCTTCATTTATATTGTCTAGTGATCTAGAATACAAATTGTATCAATGTGGTTTTCCTATCCCACTTTTTTTTTTAGCGTCATCCTTAAGTTTTGTACATGACGTCATTTTTTAAAGTTTAAAAAACAAAACAAAACCCTGTATCTCACTGGTGAATAGCGTGTAAAGCTTTAACAGCAATAAATTATGTTCACCCCCTTCCCCTCTCTCTCTCTCTCTCCTCTCTCCTCTCTCTCTCTCTCTCTCTCTCTCTCTCTCGCTCTCCTCTCTCTCTCTACCATTATTGCCATGCTTGGAATACATGTTATCGATCAAATAAAGATGTCAATCAATCAACATATCAATCTATCTTTCTGTCTCTGTCTCTCTGCCTGTATGTCTGTCTGTCTGTCTCTCTCTCTCGCTCTTTCTCTCTCTCTTTCTACCATATATTTATTGTCTTGCTTGGAATACAGATTATCCGCTAATAATGATTATCAAACATCAATCAATCAATATATCAACCTGTCTGTCTCTCTCCTTCCATTCCTCTCTCTCCCTCCCTCCTCCTTCATCTCCCACATCTCTAACCCCCCCTCCCCCCCCCCCCCCCCCCCCCCCCCCCCCCCCCCCCCCCCCCCCCCCCCCCCCCCCATGGAATAAAGGTCCCTCATCTCTGGATTATTACCAAGTAATGCAGTCAAACAGCACGGGCGATGATGACCAAGGGAAATAACTATGCATAGAGGCGGCGGTGAAGACGGAAGACGAAGACAATAAAATCATCGTGCTGACTGACAACCCTACAGGAGTTCTGTGAGTGGTTAACTTTTTGGGTGGTGGTTTGATGGGGGTGGGGAGGGGGGGGGGGGAGAATGGGAGTGAGGTGGGTGAGGTGGTTGGTTTGCTTTTTTTCGTATTTTTGTATTTTTTATTGTATTTTTTGAATTGTGTTGTATTTTGGTTGCTTTGTTTGGTGTGTGTGTGGTGTGTGTGTGTGTGTGTGTGTGTTGTGTGTGCATGGGCGCGTGCGAGTGTGTCAAGGTCAAAGTCAAATACATATTTCCAGATGGTAGGCTACCTTGAATGAATAATGTGTGCGTGTTGTTCAGTTGAGTTCTTTTTCGTTTGGCAGAGGGTTTGGGGGGGGGATGCTTTTTCCAGTTAGCTCCATTTATTAATTTCTCCGATATTAGGCCCTTCTCTGATTTGATTGGTTTATTTCTTTTCAAAATCAATTTTGAAAATGCCTCCGAAAGTTTAGACTCTTTCTCTTTTCTCTTCTCTCTTTTCCTCTCTCTCTCTTCTCTCTCTCTTCCTCTCTCTCTCTCTTTTCTTTTCTTTTGTTTCCAAACCCCCCTTTCCCCAAATATGTTTTGTATTAGTGGCCCAAGACCCAAGTACAACAATACTTCTCAGTGTTAAGTGTTCATGTTCTTCTGCATTTCTCTCTCTGTCTGTCTCTGTCTGTATCTCTCTGGGCTGTCTCTCTCTATTTCTCTGTCTCTCTCTCTCACACACTCCCTCCCTCTCTCTCTTTCATGTCTGTCCGTCTGTCTCTCTTTGTTCTATCTCTGTCTTTCTGTCTGTCTGTCTGTCTTTTCTTTTCTCTCTCTCTCTCACTCTCCTCTCTCCTCTCTCTCTCTCTCTCTCTCTCTCTCTCAGAGCTGTATCTTTTCTTCCTTCAAACACTTACCCTCGTCTCTTTGAAAATGACCACGCAGCATCCCCTCCCCACCCACTCCCCCCTCTCTCACAGAAAAAGAAAAAAGAAGAAGAATAGAAGCAGGAACTAATCAATCAGCCAGCTATAACCCAGGCAATGATAGATGATCAAGGGAAATAACTGTGCAGGGAGACAGCAGTGGCGACGGAAGGGGAGATAATCCCGATTATTCCGATTTATGGCTCGCACATTGTCATGCCCAGGTCTTGGGGGTCCCCATGATTAATTAATTAACTTATTTTTTAATCCTTTTTTTTGACGTTTGATTTTTGTTTATGTATATTGGTAATAGCAATAAATTTTCCAAGTGTGTTTTCTCTACCTGATGATAAAAAAAAGTAGTTGTTACCCTTTCTCTTCCCTTTCCACCCTCCCCACCCTCCTCCTCCTCCTGTCTCCAGCATAAAGAAAACACGTAAAAGGTCTGGTTAGAATGTTCAAGTCTTTGGTTCTGGGTTCGAATCGCTTGCTGTTTTGAACGGTTTTTCTCGTGAGAAATGTTTTCTTCAGGGGGTTAACATTGGTGCTGATTCTATCCTCCACAACTTTTTTTTCTTCTTTTTTCTTTTTTTTTGGGGGGGGGGGAGTGGGGGTGGTTACTTTGTGTTTGGTGTTTGGGTTTTGTTTTGGGTTTTTTTGGAGGGGTGGGTGGGGTGGTATGTTGTTGTTTGGGTTTGGGGGTGTTTTGGGGATGTTGGGTTGGGTTGTTTTCTTGAGGGTGGGATGGTGGTGGGTGTTGTTTGCTGTTGTTTGTTTGTTGTCTTTGTTTTGGGGGAACTAAGGACCCTGTGTGCCGATGCATAACATTATAACACCTTAGATCAGAATAATGGGGAATCAGAATAAACTGCGTAAATCAGAATAATGGGGATTCTCTCTCCCCTTCCATCGCCACTTCTGTCTCCCTGCACAGTTATTTCCCTTGATCATCTATCATGTTTTAAAAAAAAACAACTACCGTCATCCCGAAGTGGGAATGAGGCTATCTTAATGGTGGGCTAAAACGGTTGCATACGTAAAATCCCACCAGTGGTCTCGAAACTTAAGCAGAGGAATGGGTGAAAATTGAAAAAAATGCATTCACTATTTTTTGGGAGGGGGGTGGGTGGGGGGGAGGGGGGGAGGGATTCAATTCTGGCCAGTTGCATGGCAAATTAACAAAAAACAAACAAAAACAAAACAAAAACAAATAAGAAACAAAGCATGAATAAGCAGAATAACTAAACCAACAACAAACTGAAAATAAACGAACCAAAACTGGCCCAGGCCAAAAGCTGTGTCAGGTTATTGATGTCAGCTAAATGCCAAGGCCTACAGTAAAATGTTGTTATGTTTAAATGTTGTGTTGAGATTGCCTTCAGCCATGACAAGCTCTTAACATAACAACCTGCACTCTCCTTTATAGGAGAAAAAATCCTCTGAAGTCGGAGTATGGCTGCCTATGTGGCGAGGTACTTGAAAATAGTCGTACACGCAAACTTCTCACCCGGTGTACTTCCTATCTCACAGTGATTCCCAGGTGGGATGAGTGAGTCATAGTGCATGTTCTGGGTGACCCCCAGGGTGTAAAGCTGGGAACGCACAACAACAACAACAACAACGACGAACCAAAGAAAACCCAGAAATAAAACCTTTACAGCATCCACACACAAAGTCTTCTGGGGCACTGAGTTCTATGAACTGGATGACTCATCTGCTAACACTAGCAGACTTCTTTTGCTGATGTAGCGTAGTAGCGTGTAATATGCGGAAATGATATTATTTTGGCTTTAACCTTTCTTTGTAGAAAGTGAAACTTAAAACTGAAATCTCTCACTTTTTGGAAGCCTCAAGTGCACACATATCACATTTATTTATTTATTTATTTATTTATTTATTTATTATTTATTCTTTTATATCGAGGATAATGGAATAAGCACTCATGTGCTTTTTTTACATCCACTCCCCGTGTGTATGCGGTTTTGTCAATTTTTGTCATCTGTTTCCACCGGCACACAATGATGGCCTACTCTTTCGAGAAGCGGAACAGGATTTAACGTGTGTCACAGAGCACCATCTTCTTTTTTTTCCCCCTTTAATTTTCCATTCTTTCGTTCTGCTCTCCCCCTCCCTTTTTAAAAGAAACAATATTTAATATATTTTTATATTTTTAATATTTCACATGTCTCTCCTCAGGGCGAAAACAAAGAAAGCAAGAGAGAGAAAAAATCTGAGCCCCCCCCCCCCCCCCCCCCCCACTTTATTATCTTTCTCAACATCATAAATGGCTTTCTACTTCTATCTGTCTTATCGTCTAGAGCAATAAACTGCCACAGTGTGAGTTTCAGTGTGAACTCTATACATTTACCTGGGGGTGCATGCCGTGGTCTAGGTAGGATTATTATTGCTGAAGTGTTCCTATGGTCAGGATAGCTCAGTAGTGGTCAGAGCACTCGCTCTCCCCAGGCTAAGCTTAAAGCAGCATGGAGCGTGGCTGCCTCGCGGATGGGTGACCATTCGTATGCTTGGCTTCAGTACAGTCCCCCAGTTCATCCAGCTGTAAATGGGTACCTGCCCTCTTAAGGGACAGGGAAGGTAAAGCAGCGAGGGAGAGGAGATGGGCACCGCCCTCAATATGCTGGCCCTAGAGAAGGCGAGGTCTCTGCACTGAGGCTTTGGTCCCCCAAAGGCCGTATAGGTTATGGAAACACCTTTACCTGAATTGTACTGTTGCTGTATGCCACTATCAAGTATGTCAAGAACGAGTACATCTGTCTGGGTTAAAATTGCTCTAGCGTGTGAAGTCAGTCATTTGTTTCAAGCAGGATGGATTGGTGGTCTAGAGGTAACGCGCCTGTCTAGAAAGCGAAAAGTCCCGGTCGGAAGTGTGCGGTGGTTCGAATCCCATTTGGAAAATTCTGTAGAAAAAAAAGCCACTCTGATAGGGAAACAAATGCAGCTGTAGACAGAAAAAAAGAAAAAAATGGGTGGCGCTGCTTAGTGGCGACGCGCTCTCCCCGGGGTGAGCAGCCCGAAATTCACGCAGAGAAATCTGACTTGACTTAAAGTGGTATAAATAAATAAATAAATTATCTCCCTTGGTGTATATACTCACGCAGAAGATCAAACATGCATGTTTACAGATCCTTTCATTCATGTCAGCGTAAGTTGGATAACGAAAACAGGATCATTCAATTCAATACAATTCAACTACTTTGTTGTCTCACAAATAGAGAAATTCACACGGGCTACAAGCCTTACATGAAAACAGTGAACAGAAGAGAAAAAAAGCTATCATTAAAACAGGGAACAGAAGAGAAAAAAAGCTATCACAGAAAAATGCCACACTGCAGTATCTTGAACATTAGCACGCACACATCACAAGATAAGATAGAAGATAGGCTGCCTCGCTATTTTAGATATCTCAGAATGAAAGGGGGGACGGGATAGCCTAGTGGTTAGAACATTGCGCTCGCAATCTGACCACCCGGGTTCGATTCCCGTTCAAGGGGATATTTTCCCCTGGATTTAACATCAGTTCAGACTCCACTCTCCCCAAAAGTCCTTCGGACGAGACTATAAACCGAGGCCCCGTGTGCGAACGCACGCAGAACATCTTGCGCACATGTTAAATCCTGTTCCGCTTTTCGTAAGAGTAGGCCATTGTGTGCCGGTGGGAACACATGACAAAATTTACAAAACTGCATACACACGGGGACTGGATGTAAAAAAAGCACATACGTGCTTATTCCATTATCCTCGATATAAAAGAATAAAATAAAATAATTAAACATGCAACTATTTACTGAGCAGAATTAGTTGTTGCCCAGTAATCTCCCTTTCAATTGGAAGACATAACCTTATATGTATGCTAAACAAATACAATAATGAAAATAAGAGAATACACGGCAAAAAATAAAGCAACAACAAACAAACAAACAAAAAACCCACACGTACTTCACATATTAAGATATTGTTCATCCAAGTGCGTTCACATTAAACTTGTTTTTCTACTGCCTTTTATGTAATCTTTATTTAATACCGTGCCAAATAGAATGTCTAACGACTAAAAAACAAGTGTTCCTCATCTTCACCTATTATTTGTTCATCCATGTTTTTTTCAACCATTGAAACTTGTCTCATCGTGTTACACTTTTTCTTTTTTCTTTTTTTAATACCGTTGCGGTGGGTGTTTTCGATTGAAACAGTGTTTCTTTTCTTCCTCCGCTTTATCTAATTCATTCGTGTTTATGCAAGCTCATGTAGTGAATTTTCATCGATATTTTTGACACACCGTTTAGTTTTCATGGGGGTATTTCTGAATCCATATAAATGGTGTCTGTTGTCCGTGCTTTTTCTATTGATCATCTTCATGTTGTTATGACTTTTACGTTTCAAGTATTGTCGGTTTTTTTTATATTCCGTTATTATGACAAATGATCTGATGTAAAAAGTGTATCGTATATTCGATCATCCCCTTCCACCACCGAATTCCCCATTGTTCCTTTCCCCTCTCCTTTTTCTTCCTTTCGCTCCGCGTCCTGTCCCTCACTCCCTCCTGTCTGTAGTCTGTTCCGTCTCTCTGTGTGTAGTTTTGTCCCTTCTGTCTGTGTTGCGCTGTCTTCTTGTCTCTTCTCGTCCTGTCTGTCTTGGGTGTGGCTCCTCCTCTTCTCTCTTCTCTGTGCTGTACTGACCTTTTTGTCTGTCTGCTCTGTCTTTGTCCGTCTTTCTGGTTCTTTTGTCTCTCTGTCTCTGTCTCTCTCTCTCTCTCTCTCTCTCTCTCTCTCTCTCTTCTCGTGCATGCGTATAAACAGTCATTCAGTTCTCGTCTCTTCTCCTCGTATGCCGTAATAAACATCAGTTCTCTTCTGTCTCTGTCTCTCTCTCTCGTCTTCTATTAGTTTCTTATTCTCTTAGTTATTTCTGTCTTCTTGCAGCGTATTAACATCATCGTTAGTCTGTCTCTCTCCTCTCTCTCTCTCTCTCTCTCTCTCTCTCTCTCTCTCTCTCTCTCTCTCTCTCTCTCTCTTTCTCGTGCATGCGTAAGTAAACATTATTTAGTCTCTCTCTCATCTATAAACATCATTGTACTTCTCTCTCTCTCCTCTCTCTCTCTCTCTCTCTCTCTTCTCATCTCTCGTTGTATCAAACAGCCTTCATTCATTCTCTGTCTCTGTCCCACGCTCCCTCCCTTCCTCCCTACCTCCCTCCTTCCCTCCCTGTACTTTCTCTAACGGAAAGGTGAGCAACACTATATACAGCGAGGACTAGCTGAGAGAATGTAATGGGTAACAGTGTCCGCACCACAGTCTCTGCACCATCTGTCTCCATGAAATCGCCATCAAGGCATTGACAATGGGAACCCCGCAGACATCCCCTCCCATAAAAAGGAGAAAGTTCTGGCAATCCTGATACAAATACATGGGCATCAGATAGACTGCCCTGTTGCTGTGAATGATGAATTGGGGGGAAGTTGGGAGGGGCGGGATAGCTCAGTGGCCGGAGCACTCGCTTCCCCCCCCCCCCCCCCCCCCCCAGCCAATGTTAAGCAGCGTCGAGCGTGGTTACCACTTGGATGGGTGACCGTTTATGCGCGCCTTGGCTTCAGTACAGTCCCCGCAGTTCACCCAGCTGTAAATGGGTACCTGCCCTCTTTAGGGTCAGGGAAGGTAAAGCAGCGAGGGAGAGGAGATGGGCGCCGCCCTCAATATGCTGGCCCCTGGAGAAACTGAGGTCTCTGATGCCTTTCTCCCCTACGACCACATAGTTCATTGGACACCTTTACTTTTTTTTTTACCTTTTGGGAAGGGAATGGGGGGAGGGGGGGTGTTGGGAAAGCCTAGTGGTTAAAAGCGTTGCACTCGTGATCTGATAGCCGGGGATCGAGCCATCAACCAGAAACTCGTTCAAGGAAAATTTTCTCCTGAAGTTAACAACATCAAAACCGACTCCACGCCTCCTGAAAGTCCTTCAGGTGATGCTATAAACCGAAGTCCCGTGTGTGAACGCACGCAGAACATCCATGAAAGCGCACACGTTAAAACCCGTTCCGCCTTTCGGAAGAGATAGGCTATTTTGTGCTGGTAAGAACAGACGACCCCCCAAAAAATATATATTAAAAACACAAAAAGCGCTTGCACACTGGTGTCGAATTGAAATATCATCCCTGAACCTCAATGTTGGGCAAAAACGGTAAAAAAAGGTAAAGGTAAAGGAGTCCCATAACCTATAAGGTCGTAGGGAAGCGAGGCGTCAGAGACCTCACTTCTCTAGGGCCAGCATATTGAGGGCGGCGCCCATCTCCTCTCCCTCGCTGCTTTACCTTCTCTGACCCTAAAGAGGGCATGTACCCATTTACAGCTGGGTGAACTGGGGGAACTGTACTGAAGCCAAGGCGCGCAAACGGTCACCCATCCAAGTGGTAACCACGCTCGACGCTGCTTAACTTGGCTGGGGGAAAAAGCGAATGCGAAAATATCTTTCCGTTTGGGGAACCTCGGAGCTCTAGCCGAGGAGCGTAATAAAAAGGATGATTGCAACTTGTATACCTCTCTGAGGTCTCTGATGCCTCGCTCCCCTACGACCACATAGGTTATTGGACACCTTTGCTATTTTTTACCTTTTGGGAAGGGAAGGGGGAGGGGCGTGGGGATAGCCTAGTGGTTAAAAGCGATCAGAGATCTATAGATAGATAGATAGATAGATAGATAGATAGATAGATAGATAGATAGATAGATAGATAGATAGATAGATAGATAGATAGATAGATAGATAGATAGATAGATAGATAGATAGATAAGCGTGCCTCTAAAAGATAGAGACAAAGGAAGGAAGAAAATGAAGGACGGAAGGCAGGAAAGAAAAAAGAAAGGGAGAAGGGAGGGGAAAGGAGGAAGAACGAAAGAAAAAGAAAAGAAAGAATGGAGGAGGAGGGAGGAGAAGAAAGAATGAAAGAAGGGAAAAGGAAGGAGGGAAAGAAGGATGGAAGCGACGAAGAAAGAGAAAAGGAAGGAAGAAAGAAATGAAGGAGAGTAAAAAATGAAGAGAAGAAAGCAAAGATATAGATAGTAAGAAAAGAATATTAAGAAAGGAAAAGAGAGAGAGAGGGTGAAGACAGAGAGAGGGAGAGAGAGAGAGGTTGAAGAGAGAGAGAGAGTCACATATTCACACTCACACACTCATTTATACACACACACACACACACACACACACACACACACACACACACACACACACACACACACACACACACACATACATACATACACACATACACAGAGAGAGAGGACAGAAAGACAGACAGGCAGACAGACTGACAAACAGACAGGCAGACAGACTGACAAACAGACAGACAGGCAGACAGATGGCGAGTTGACACTAAGCGACAGTGCACGTGCGTGATAGCCCAGTGGATGAGGCAATAGGATTTAATGCTAACACGGATCTGAAGTCGGCAGTCGTGAGACCGAATCGGATCAAAAGGAAGGAAATGTGTACGATATCCCAGGTCAACTTGTATGCAGACCTGCCAATACCCCCTTACATTTCGTGCATACACGCATGCAGAAGATTAAACAGGCGCTTTTTTTAAAATAGCACCAATGATGACATTTTTGCGATTGCGACCGTTTTTGCCGACCATTTCTATATATATATATATATATATATATATATATATATATATATATATATATATATATATAATATATATATAATATATATATATATATATATGTATGTATGTATGTATGTATATCCCGTCGATAGTTCAGTGGTCAGAGCACTCGCTTTTCCCTAGCTAAGGTTAAACAGCGTTGAGCGTGGTTACCAAATTGGATGGGTGACCCTATGCGCGCCTTGCCTTCAGTACAGTCCCCCAGTTTACCCAGCTGTAAATGTGTACTTGCCCTCTTTAGGGCCAGGGAAGGTATTTAAGCTGCGAGGGAGAGGAGATGGGCACCGCCCTCAATATGCTGGCCCCTGGAAAAGGTGAAGTCTACGACATCTCGCTCCCCAACGACCGTATAAGTTAAATGGGAACATCTTTACCTGATGGCTTACTTTTCAATTGAAGATAGCTGCATTCCGACTTCGGGTAACCATCTCCCGGGTTGACAAAATGCAGACCTGCTAGTGCCTGAATTTCGTTTGCGCGCAACGTATGCAGGAGATCACAGATACGCACGTTAAAGATTCTGTAGTTCACGTCAGCATTCAGGTGGTGAGGGGGGGGGGGGGGGGGGGGGGGGGGGGGGGTCGTTGTGAGAGGGGGACCTGATAGCCTAGTGGTTAAAGCGTTCAGCTCGCAATTTGACGGCGCAGGATCGAGCCTGGGTTCAAGTCCCTACCGAGATTCCCGTTTTCCCCCTGGAGTTAACATCAGTGCCGACTCCACTCTCCCCAGAAGGCCTTCGGATGAGACTATAAACCGAGGCCCCGTGTACGAACACGTACAGATCATCTTGCGAACTCGTAAAAAACCCGTTCTGCCTTTTTGGAAGAGAAGGCCATTCGCGCCGGTATAAACAGACGACAAAAATTTTCTTGTAAAACAAAGTATGCACACTGATGTCGTGTTCAGACATCACCCCGAAGTCAGAATGCAGCTACCTTAATGGTGGTACAAAAACAACCAGTTGCAGACACAAAACCTCACCATTGGTGAACCTTGAAGCTCTAACCAAGGAACGAAAAAGAACTCCACCCCCCCAAAAAAAAGAAAAAAAAAGAATTCACCATTCAGTGGGTTACAGAAACATAAACATACCCAGCATGCATCCTGTACCTGGAGAAGGATGGGCTCCGCTAGGTTCAACTTACCCAAGAGACACGGCCTGAAAAGCTCAGCGCAATGTCTCAATGACTCTTTGGGGAGTTATTTATTTATTTATTTGTTTATTCTTTTATATCGAGGATAACGGAATAAGCACGCATGTGCTTTTTTACATCCAGTCCCCGTGTGTATGCAGTTTTTTGTAAATTTTCTCATCTGTTCCCACCGGCATACAATAGCCTACTCTTCCGAAAAGCGGAACAGGATTTGACGTGTGCGCGAGATGTTCTGCGTGCGTTCGAACACGGGGCCTCTTGGTTTATAGTCTCATCCGAAGGACTTTTGGGGAGAGTGGGGTCTGCACTGATGTTAACTCCAGGGGGAAATATCCCCTTGAAGGGGATTCGAACCCGGGTTGTCAGATTGTGAGCGCAATGTTCTAACCGCTAGGCTATCCTGTCCCGTTAAGGGAGAGAAAGAAGAATATTTTACAGTCACTCTGGGATCTACAATAATTGATTAAGCATCTGCTGGATGGGTTTGGGTTCTTCTTCCTTCTTTTCTGAGATACAGTTAGCGAATAATATGGACAATTTTGCGTACCTCAAGAACTCTGAAAAGTGAACTAACAAGCTATTTTGTTTTTGTTTCTTTTGGGGGGATTTTTCGTGGATTTTTTGGGGGGATACCTTAGCGTGTGTCAACCGTTTTTAAGAATAATTATAGTGAAAAAATCCCACCATTTGTTATAATTTTGTTTGTTTTATTTTTCCATTTTTGGGGGGTATCATTCTATCCCAAAGCGTTCTGTTTTTTCTTTTATCTTTTCCCTCATCATTCTATCAAATCGTGTTTTTGTTTATTTTTATTTTTCGTGTCCATCTATCCCATAATGTTCCTTTTCAGTGATATATTTTTCATACCATTCTATCCAATAGAGTTTTTTTTTCATTTATAGTTTACGTATCATTCTATTTAATAGCGTTCTTTTTCATTAATACATTTGCTTATACCATTCTATCCAAAAGCATTCTTTTCCATGTATATTGTTCATATTATTCTATCTTATACTGTTCTTTTACCATGTACCCTTTTCGTATAATTCTAGCTTTTCTTCTTTTTAGGTCGAACGCTCAGACAGCAACTATTGTCTGTCATATTGAGCGAAAATCGTTGCGCTGCTGTTCAAGCGCCTGACAAGTCAGGCCCAGCGCATCCCACTAGAGCATAGGAGATAATTGTTATGTTTTAAGTCTTTCTGGCAAATAAGCAAGAGAATGGACCAAGACGGCAGAAAACAGACAAAAAGAAGGTGACAGAGAGAAAAGGAACAAGGCAGAAACAATGAAGGGATAGAAAAGATGGAAATTTTCTAGCACAAAATATCTACAAGGTTGGAATGCTATTTATAAGCCGACAGGCTCCGGCATATCCACGGGAGATAATTCTATCCAATAGCGTTCTTTTTTGCCCATGTATTTTTTCGTATCGTTCTATCCCATAGTTATTCTGTTCTCCTCCACCTGTAAATCTCCCATTGCCTCTGCATGTACTGCCCTGTCTGGCCCAGCTTCCCTTAGGACTATGTATGTAGACGAATCACCGCGTCAGTCCTCCCAACTCTCTCGCTGTGCTCAAAGCCCTGGCCTTTAGGTATTAGAGTAGGAATAATGGTATCGTCGTTGTTGTAGTTGCTGTTGTTGTTGTAGTTGCTGTAGTTGTTGCTGCTGTTGATGTAGTTGCTGCTTCTGTTGTAGACTAGTTGCTGTTGTTGTTGTTGCTGCTGCTGTAGTTGTTGTTGTTGCTGCTGCTGTAGTTGCTGTTGTTGCTGCTGCAGTTGTTGTTGTTGGGCGTTCCACAACTGAATACCCTAGAAGTCACCTAGAATAATAATTATGCATTCTGTCTCACTCTCTCCTCAGACATAAGAATCACTGTGAGATCTTAGTATTACGCGCGCAATGGATAAGAAGGATGCGCGTTTGACTTTGTTGTCAAGCACCTCGCCATATTATAGACAGCCCTGGGGAGGGGGGGGGGGGGGGGGGGGTTAGGGGGGGGGGGGGGGTTAGGTGGGGGGGGGGGGGTCTGACTTCAGAAGGATTTGTTTTTTCTTTTCTTCTCCTTTGATGGAGAGTACGGGCTGTTATATCGGGACGGGATAGCTCAGTGGTCAGAGCACTCGCTTTCCCCAAGCCAAGTTAAGCAGCGTCGAGCGTGGTTACCCCAGTTGGATGGGTGACCGTTTGCGCGCCTTGGCTTCAGTACAGTTCCCCCAGTTCACCCAGCTGCAACTGGGTACCTGCCCTCTTTTAGGGTCAGGGAAGGTAAATCAGCGAGGGAGGGAGAAGAGATGGGCGCCACTGCCCTCAATATGCTGGCCCTAGAGAAATGAGGTCTCTGACGCTTCGCTCCCCTACGACCTTATAGGTTATGGGACTCCTTTACCTTTTTACGGGCTGTTATGCTAAGAGTTTGCCATGGCTGAAGACCATCTCAAACTATAGCATTTTCACAGCAGAACAGCATTTTGATTCGTGTAGGCCTTAGCACTTGGCTTACATCACTAACTTACACAGCTTTTGTTGGCCTGGTCCCTGGATAGGGAGTGAGGGGCTTTGATTATTATTGTTGTTGTTTGTAGTTGTTGTAGTTGCTGTTTGGTATCCCCGAAGTCGGAATACAGCTACTCTAATGGTGAGGGGGGGTGGGGGGGGGGGGGGAGGACGGTCGCATACTTACACATTTCACTTTTGGTGAACCTCGGAGCTCTAGCTAACCGAGGAAGGGAAGAAAAACACAGTTGCTGTTTTCGTCTGCCAATTTCTAGATGCGTAATATAGTAGACTTATTCTTAGACAAAACATGGGAATGAAAAAACCCCACCAAAAACAAACAAACCCTTGAAGATGTGTTAAGTAAATGAATGCTGAAAGCAAATGTACTAGTGCGTTCGTGCTCGCAAGAAGGCGCGCGCAGGCACGCGCAGACACACGAGCGCGCGCGCCGCGCGCGCACACACACACACACACACACACACACACACACACACACACACACACACATACACACACACACATATACACACACACCACAAGAGAGACAGAGACAGAGAGAGACAGAGAGACAGACAGACAGAGAGATTCTTTTTTTTCTCGAGGATAATGGAATAAGCACTCATGTGCTTTATTTACATGCAGTCCCCGTGTGTATGCAGTTTTGTAATTGTCATCCGTTCCCACCGGCACACAATGGCCAACGCTTCCGAAAAGCGGAACGGGTTTTAACGTGTACACAAGATGTTCTGCGTGCGTTTGCACACGGGGCTTCGGTTTATAGTCTTATCCGTAGGACTTTTGGGGGTAGTGGAGTCAGGACTGATGTTAATTCCATAGGAAAAACCCTCTTGAACGGGAATGGAACTCGGGTCAGCAGATCACGAGCGCATCACGCTAACAGAGACACAGAGAGAGCCAGAGACAGAGAGACAGACGGATAGACAGCCAGACACAGAGACAGAGACAGATAAACAGACAGACAGACAGAGAGACAGACAGAGACAAGAGACAGATAGACATACAGACAGATAAAATAGATATGTATACAACATTTTTGTAAACAAAATTTCCAAAACCAAAACAAGATAAAACAGGTGGAGAGATTTGATGAAAGAAAAGCATCAGTAATATGCATAGCCTGTCAGATTATCAATTTTGCCCAGGGATTGATAATTAGTCATGAAAAGATGATTGACAGAGGGCACTCCTTTCTATCCGTTGTTCTAAATCAGGAACACGGTTGTTGTTTTGTTGTTGTTTTATTTGGGTTTTTTGTTTGTTGTTATTGTGTTGCTTTTGTTTGTTGTTTGTTGGTTTTTTGCCTTGGCTAGAGCTTTGAAATTCCCCAATTTACCCCGTGGGGATGCCGGGGGCCTGTCAGTATAAATAGCATCCCCACCTTCTGGAAATTCTCTGCTAGAAATGTCCTCTTTTCTATCACTCTCTTTGTTTCTGCCTTTCTTCCTTTTCTTCCTTTCACCTCCTCCTCCTTGTCTATTTTCTGCCTTCTTGGTCCATTCTCCTGCCCCTTTTTTCCCCCAGAAAGGCTAACAAGATAACAACTCTCTCTTATGCCGAAGTCGGATGCACTCGCTAGGCCTGACTTGTCAGGCGCTTAACGGCAGCGTGACGCATTTTCGCTCCTGTGACAGACAACAAATGTTGCTGTCTGAGCGTTCGACGACGTCTTCCCCAACTGGTGAGATTTTGGCGCGCGCGCGATCGTGTCTGCCTAGCTACTTTTTTTTCTTTTTCTTTTTAAATTCTTTTATATCGAGGATTATGGAATAAGCACTTATGTGCTTTTTTACAATCAGTCTCCGTGTGTATGCGGTTTCGTAAATTCTGTCATCTGTTCCCACCGGCACACAATGGCCTACTCTTTCGAAAAGCGGAACATGATTTAACGCGTGCGCAAGATGTCCTGCGTGCGTTCGCACACGGGGCCTCGGTTTATAGTCTCATCCGAAGGACCGAAGATCCGAAGGATCCGATTTTCTGCCTTCTTGGTCCATTCTCCTGCCCTTTTTTCCCCCAGAAAGGCTAACAAGATAACAATTCTCTCTTATGCCGAAGAGGGATGCGCTGGGCCTGACTTGTCAGGCGCTTAACGGCAGCACAAGGCAGCTGAGCGTTCGACGAAGTCTTCCCCAATGGTGAGATTTTGGCGCGCGCGATCGTGTCTGCCTAGCTACCGGTAAGGTAGCCGCATTCCGACTTCGGATAGAACAGAGCTATATAATCCTCTTTCTGTCCTCAATACAGACAGCTTCGTTACTGTAATTGTATCTACATCCCAGTGGAGATTTCTGATCTAGTGGCTACTATTTCCATTTACTATGCTAACTTTTAGAAGTATGGTGTGCTTTAGTTATCAAAAGTTGCATGGCTGTATCGGACAAGAGAGACTTATTCCTTTTCGGTTTCAGACTCGCGCACGCATACGCGTATGTTTAACAGCACGCCTGCGGGCGCACGGGCGCACGGTCGCATGCTCGATTGCACACGCACACACAGAGACAGAAAACAGACTCTCGATAAACACACAAACGCACAAACATGCACAGATATAAAGACCAACGCAAACGGACAGACAGATAGACAGACAAACGGAAAGAGAGAAACAGACCCGTACATACACATACACACACATACAAACACACACACATACAAACACACACTCACACACTCACACACACGCACACACATCCAAACACACACACACACACACACACACACACACACACAATCTCTCTCTCTCTCTCTCTCTCTCTCTCTCTCTCTCTCTCTCTCTCAAAATAAATAAATAAACACACACACACACAGGTTGTAGTTTCAATATAAACTACTTCACAGACACTGCAAGAACTCAGATGAATATTGCCTGTCTGATGTTGCCAAAACAAAAACAACAACAACAAAATGACAACATAGACAGACAGACAAACAGACAGACAGACAGAGAGATATATATAGAGAGAGAGAGAAGGAGAGAGAAAGAGGGAGAGAGAGAGAGAGAGAGAGAGAGAGAGAGAGAGAGAGAGAGAGAGAGAAAAGAGAGAGGAGGGGAGAGAGAAAGAAGGAGAGAGAGAGAGACAGACAGACAGACAGACAGACACACACACACACACAACACACACACACACACACACACACACACACACACATACACACACAGCTTGTTTGACAATAACAATTTGATCTGCAACAGCTCATGCCGTCGCGACATCAGTCTGTGAGAGTGCTTCTCTTCTGTTCTGTTCTGCTCTGTTTTGTATACATGTCTATAGTTTTTCCTACATTCACTGAGGAGTCTGCAAGAGACCGTGTGGCATAAATGAATAAAACATCAGTCTGAACCTGTCGTCTGAGACTGTCGAAGGCTTTGTGTGTGTGTGTGTGTGTGTGTGTGTGTGTGTGCGTGCGTGCGTGCGTGCGTGCGTGCGTGCGTGCGTGCGTGCGTTCGTTCGTTCGTTCGTTCTTGTATTTAACGTCTGTTCACTATAAGTGATAGACGGCATATGTGTGTGTGTGTGTGTGTGTGTGTGTGTGTGTGTGTGTGTGTGGTGTGTGTGTGTGTGTGTGCGTGAGTGCGTGCATGCGTGCGTGCGTGCGTGCGTGCGTTCGTTTGTTCGTTCGTTCTTGTATTTAACGTTGTTCACTATAAGTGATAGACGGGATGTGTGTGTGTGTGTGTGTGTGTGTGTGTGTGTGTGTGTGTGTGGTTGTGTGTGTGTGTGTGTGTGTGTGTGTGGGTGTGTGTGTTGTAGTGTGTGTATGTGATGAGATGGAGTGGTGTGGTTGATGTGCGTGTGTGATTGTGTGTGTGAGTGTGTGTATGTAAATGTGCGTGTGTGTGAGTGTGTGTGTGTGTGTGTGAGTGTGCGTGTTTGTGGTGTGTGTGTGTGAGTGAGATGTGTGTGAGTGTGTCTATGTGTGTGTTTATTATTTTTTAAATTCTTTTATATTGTGTGTGTGTGTGTGATTGTGTGTGTGAGTGTGTGTATGTGAGTGAGAGTGTGTGTGTGTGTGTGGTGTGCGTGTGTGATATTGTGTTGTGAGTGTGTGTATGTAAATGTGCGTGTGTTTTGAGTGTGTGTGTGAGTGTGCGTGTGGTGTGAGTTGTGAGTGAGAGTGTGTGTGAGTGTGAGTGTGTCTGTGTGTGTGTTTATTATTTTTTAAATTCTTTTATATCGAGGATAATGGAATAAGCACTTATGTGCTTTTTTACAGCAAGTCCCCAAGTCTCCGTGTGTGTGTGTGTGGTGTGGTGTGTGTGTGTGGTGTGTGTTGTGGTGTGTGTGTGTGTGTGTGTGTGTGTGTGTGGTTTGGATGGGTGTGGGGGGGGGGGGGGGAGGGGAGGGTGTTTGGATGGTGGTGTGTAAGTGTCTGTGTGTGTGTGTTTGGATGGGTGTGTGTAAGTGTGTGTGTGTGGGGG
>CM054146.1:24811103-24848603 GCA_028751875.1 Rapana venosa
AGAAGGAAAGAAAGAAGAAAAGAAAAGAAAAAAAAAAACAGAAAGACTTTAAAAACAATGAACAGAATGAAAGAAAAAGAAGAGAAGAAGAAAAGAAACCCATAGAAAAAGATGAACAGATAAATAGATAAGCGAATGAATATTTTCTTAAAGTTGAAGAAGAAGAAGAAGAAGAAGAAGAAGAAGAAGAAGAAGAAGAAGAAGAAGAAGAAGAAGAAGAAGAGCAGGAGGAAGAGGAGAGGAGGAGGAGGATTAGGAGGAGCAGCTTGCCGAAAAAATGCACTCTGCGTTTTTGGAAGTGAGATAAGCATGATCGAATTTCACACAGAAAATAATTCTGTTGTGACAAGAATGCATAATGCAATGCTGAGACACACATGCACTTGCCCTCATGACTTACAATAAAAAAAATATTTACATTTTTTTAAAAAGATATAATGATATCAGTAACAGGAAGACAGATTGGAAAGAAAATAATTTTAAAAAGGAGAAATGAATGGTTGAAAAAAGGAAGGAGAGAGAGAGACAAAAGGGAAAAAAAAAAGAAAATGAAAGAAATGAAAGACATATTTTAAAAAGAAGAAAAAAACGAGAGAATGAAATACAAAAGAAAGTAAGACACAAAAGAAGCAATAGACAAAGATCACCACCAACTCCACCAATCCCCCCCACCCCTGGAACCCAACCCCCATCCTCGGTACCACCCCCCACCCCCCCCCCCCCCCAAAAAAATGTAAGTACAAAAAAATTAATTTGAATTTTCTTTTTTCCTCTCTCTCTCTCTCTCTCTCTCTCTCTCTCTCTCTCTCTCTCTCTCTTCTCTCTCTCTCTCTCTCTCTCTCTCTCTCTGTCCGTGTGCGAATGCAGGCAGAACATCTTGCGCACTCGTTAAAACCCGTTCCGCTTTTCGGAAGAGTAGGCCATTGTGTGCCGGTGGGAAAGGATATCAAAATGTACAGAACTACATACACACGGGGACTGGATGCAAAAAATGCACAGGAGTGCTTATTCCATTATCCTCGAAACAAAAGAATAATAATAGATAAAATAAATATAACCCTCCCTCCCTCCCTCTCCCCTCCCCCTCTCTCTCTCTCTCTCTCTCTCTCTCTCTCTCTCTCTCTCTCTCTTCTCTCTCTCTCTCACACATACACACACACACACACACACATGGACAGACTCTGTAATCTTGACATTACGTCAGAAAGGTGACGTTAACAATCAGAGGAATTTCCTTAACTGCTATAAGCAGCAAGCTGTTGTACACTACAGTTATAAACAGAGATTGCAGGAATGGGTTCAGGCAAATAGTACTAGTAGTGGTGAGCATTCAGCAGGTTTTAAATAGATGACATTCCACTGCAGACCATTATGTTTACCATCCCTTGCATTTATCCAGAAACTGTCTGCTTTTAATCATGAGTTGTATGTAGTATTCATTTGCTTTGGAAAAAAAAAAGGCTTTTGGCTCTTATCAACAGGAATTTATTGTTATGGCCAGTTCTGATGACAAGTCTTGTGAAAGGTTTAAACTACTACGATGTTTAAAAGCAATGTATCAGAATGTGAAATGCAGGGTTTAATGTGAAGTAAAGCTCACCCACTTGATTAATGGTAATTAATGGATGTTAAGGATGGTGAAGTGTGTAGTCCTTAATTATGTTCTATATTTATCAATGAACTTGTTCTGTACAGGTCTCTTTTTTATGTGTTTTTTTTTAGCTCTTTTTTTTCTTCTTTTTTTGTGGGTGCTTTTAGAAGTTAAAAGATAGATATGGCGCAATGTTGCTCCTCACCCAAAAGAATTGTCTATTCTCTTGCTTGCAGATGATGTTATTCTGTTATTTGAAACAATAGTAGTTTATAAAAGAACAGTTTGTTCAGTGCTGCCGCTTCACTCGGTCATAAAGTAGCGTGCACACACACACACCACACACACACACACCACCACCACCACCAAGCCACACACATGCGCTTCCATACACTCTAATTCTCAAATGAAGAAATTCCTAAAACACCCAACATTGGCATCGGTAAGACTACTGGTCGCTTTAGCCTTAATGGGGAGACAGCGGAAGTCGATAGAGTGGAGGGGGTTTGTTTAGTTTCATCTTGTCGGCACCTGATCATTCAGAGTCCATACTATTGGGTATTTCACTCGATCTACAGAAAAAAAGACACAAGATGTCGGAGAGCGAATCGGGTTCACGCTCGGTGAGTAATATCAATAGGATACTTCACTTTGTAAAGCCGGAATAGCTCAGTAATTCTCGAAGTCATCTACTGATCTTGCTGCTACCCAAGCAGACGTCGTCTCTGGATAGCGTGCAGATCAAAACGTGCCAATTGCATACTGTGTCTGTTCCAGTCTCTGACCTATCTATGCTACCAGCTAGCCTATAGGCCTAGGCCTACCTGGCCTACCGGAAATGAAAGGTGGGCTTATAGTTATAAATAGTCGTTTGCACAAGACATGTGGCCTTGGACGTTCGCTGTGTGAAATCGTTAATTTGGTATAATATAAGCTTTTGATTATTTTATATTTGTTGGATGTTGTTGTGATTATGTAATTTACGTCCAGTGGAGGTTTCTGATTTTGGAACTGTGTAGCTTAAGTAAAACTATAACCAGCACCATAGATTTTTTTTTAAATTCAGAATGGAATTGAAAGCATTTAAAACTTAATTTTGTACCTACTGTATGCTCACAGTTCCTTGAAATAAAAGAAATGATGAAAGCACTTTTGCTTTTGTTTTGCCTGGAACTAATTGAGTTTGAATAACAAAGCTGGTAATGGATAGGCCTAATGATTTTTTATCATTGATCAGTAATGAAAGGGTTGATCATTGATGATTTGCTGTGCAGAAAGAGCAGATAGCCCAACAATTCATGTTGCCTGAACGCCAAGCCAAGGTGAACCTGCTGATCAAGGCCATGGAGCAGGCAGCAGGGGAACTGGATGGAGAGCCACAAGTCTACTGCATCTGTCGCTCCACTGACTGTGACCGCTTCATGATGTCAGTCATGGTTTGGATTATCACATTTTATACTGATAAAGAAGTAAAGTTGCATGTTTTAATTTGTCATTGCATTTTAGAAAATCTGTCATGAAAGTAAAACCGAACACACACATTGTTGTTTGCTTTGTGGTGTAACTGCAGTTTTAGATTTTTTTCTGAAGAAAAAAGTTAAGAAGCAGTCTGTGTCTGTTTTGTGAGGTACTAAATTCAGTTTAGATTGCCTGTTTTTAAATTGAAAGATGTACTGGTTGGATGGTCAAGGTAGATTTAGATGATCTAACATTGTACTAAAACTATTAAGGATTCATACCACTATAGATTCATTAGATCATCAGTTTATATTTCATGCTCATTGACATAATTAATAAATATAATATGTTTACTGTGTTTATGTTCATTAGTTTGATTTTTAAACTGATAAAAAAAAAGTGATATCTAAGAAAAACAGTTTTTTAAAAACTTAAATGATATTTAAGTAAATTACAGGATGCATTTATATGACTTAGTCACTTATTTTTCTGTTTTCTAATGTTGATTTCTCAGTTATCACATTTTCACATGGTTTTAACTATTGCAGTATTGGTAGTTTAGATCTAGCTAAATCTTATATTATTACCTAATATTAGTTAATTTTGTACCTACTGTATGCTCACAGTTCCTTGAAATAAAAGAAATGAGCATCCCAGATGATGGATCGGTGGCCTAGAGGTAACGCGCCCGTCTAGAAAGCGAAAAATCCGGGTCTGAAGTGTGCGGCGGTTCGTACCCCGTTTGGACCGGAAATTTTTCCCCCATCCATTAGACCATGAGTTGTGGTCTGGGCGCTAGTCTTTCGGATGAGACGATAAACCGAGGTCCCGTGTGTTACACGTAATTATTTAGCGCACGTAAAAAAAAACCCACGGCAACAAGAGAGTTGTCCCTGGCAAAATTCTTAGAAAAAAGCCACTCTGATAGGGAAACAAATACAGCTGCAGAAAGAAGAAAAAAAAAAAAAAAAGGGTGAAAGGGTGGCGCAGCGCTAAGTGGCGACGCGTTCTCCCGCTCTCCCCGGGGAGAGCAGCCCGAATTTCACGGAGAGAAATCTGCCATGACTTAAAGTGGTATGAAATAAAATCTGAGCGCTTTGATTTGTTGCTTTACAAGATTCAGCGCTATATAAATTCCATACATTATTATTATTATTAGAAGGAAAACAGGTCTAACATGGTATTGTGTCTTGGTAAATGGATTTACATTTTGACAATGCCATTTTAATCAAATGAAGTTTTGAAAAGTATCACCTGCAATTTTCAACTTGTTGAATACCTCTGTGAGTTGTCATTTTCATTTGTCATGAGTTTGTTTTTCTAACAGCGTAGTAAAGGTGTTTTGCAGTGAGAGATTTGTCTCTTTTATTTTTAACACATGTAGATCTGCTTATTTAAATTTGGTTTGGACAAATGAAGTAAGTTGTGAGTTAATTTTGTTTCCCATTTTTATTAAAGAGACTAAAGGAATGAAATTAGAGGGGACACCAGTAGAGAAGGACTAGACATTAAGTTGCCAGCAGTTTGTTGTCAGTAGTTTGTTTGTTTGCACTGGAACTGACACTGATTCTGTTGTGTTCAGAGCCTGTGACAGCTGTGAGGAGTGGTACCATGGAGACTGTGTTGGTGTCACACAACTGGACGCCCGCTGCATCAAGAAGTATTTCTGTGATGCTTGCAGAGGTATGAGCTTTGAAAGGTGAAAGTGAGACAGTCACTTCATGAAAAAGCATCAGAATGACAAACCAGACAATGAAAATAGGGGCAAATGGCAAAGGGAGTGGGTGGGGAGTGAAGTTGGTATACTAAGATATGAAGAGGGGGGGTGAGGGAAATTGACAAGTATATAAAGAGGGGTAAAAAGCCAGCAAAGATGAGGGAAAAGGCTGTGAACAGGAGGAAGACAAGAGAACGACAAAGATGAAAGAGCAAACAAGAGGGTCAATATGAGTAGCAAAGAATTTGCAAAAAGGCTTGAGCAAGGGTTGAAAAAGAGAGAACATTTTTTAAAATGTGGAAAACAAATTGTGTGATAAAATTATGCAACAAGAATTGATTTAAAAAGCAGGCTCCTTTCATTTGGAAAAAGGCACACAAAGTGTTTATGAAATATCCCAGGATCCGTTTGGATAGAACAGGTTTTCAGATGTTACACCAATTGAACTTATATTAATAGTTAAAAAGTATAGTTTGAACAGTGTATTTTACATTATGACATGTATAGCTTCCCATAGATGTATTGAAACAATATGTTTGTGTATATGGTTTTTTTATATGCAAGGATCATGTTCTAGGTTTGCTAAAATTTGTGTGTCATACACCACTCTTATTTTTTCCCACCTTTCATTCCACCTTCCAGCTCTGACTTTAAGGAGCTGGCTGGATTATTAACTCTATCTATCTATCTATCTATCTATCTGTCCCGTAGTCTGACGACCGTGGGGGCACCCTCAAAGACTCAACAACCAGTTCCCTCCATTCCTCTCTCTGTTCTGCCTTTCTCAGGGTTTTGTTGAGTTCTAGGCCTGTCCATTCGCTGATGTTATCCTCCCAGCTCTTCCTTGGTCTGCCTCTTCTTCTTCCTCCTTGGACAGTGCCTTGCAAAACTGTCTTTGTAATTCCATGGGATCTTGTGACATGCCCATACCATTTAAGTTTACGCTTTTTCACGATCGTTAGAAGGTTCTCATAGGGTCCAGTGGTTTGCTGGATTCTGTTATGCACGCTTTCGTTGCTTATGTGGTCTTTGTAGGAGATGCCAAGGAGTCTCCGAAAGCATCTCATCTCCACTGCCTGTACTCTTCTCTCCAAATCTGCAGTCAGGGTCCATGATTCACAGGCATACAGAAATATGGATATGACAAGGGAGCGCATTAGTTGATCTTGGAGATAAGTGAGATATTTTTCTCACAGATGGTGTTTAGTTTTTGACAAAGCTGTTATTGTCTGTGCAGTCCTGCATACTACTTCTGGCTTGGATCCCTGTCTGATACAATGGCTCCCAGTACTGAAGCTTTGAACTGTTTCCAGTCTTCTGGTCATTAACCCTGATATCAGTGCTAATGCCGTTGGTGTTATTAGTCATCAGTTTGGTCTTCTCTGCACTGATTTCCATGCCGTATGTTTTGGAGGCCTTATCCAAGTGTTCTGTTAGGCTGGCAAGCTCTTTTTCTGATCCTGCTATTCCATCAATGTCATCTGCGAAGCGGAGGTTTGTGATCGTTCTGCCACCAATGCTGACTGATCCTTCATGATGTTCCAGTGCATCAGCCATGATTCTCTCAAGGAAGATGTTGAAAAGAGTGGGTGAGAGTAGACAGCCCTGCCTTACTCCAACTGTTGTTCGAAACCATTCTCCAATGTTGTTGTTGTAGTACACTGCACTGGTGGCCTCGCTGTACAGCTGTTTGATGACTCTGATCAGGTTTGCATTGATGCTGTACAAATTCATGGTTGCCCACAAAGCTGCATGCCACACCCTGTCAAATGCCTTCTTAAAATCGATAAATACGTGGTAAAGGTCTTGTTGATGTTGAAGGTACCGCTCACATAGTATTCTGAGGTTGAATATCTGTTCTGTTGTGCTGCGCCCTGCTCTGAAACCTGCTTGTTCCTCAGCAATGATGGTCTCTGCTTGTGGCTTCAGTCTATTCAATATTATCTGCAGCATGACCTTGCTTGGGTGACATATGAGGCTGATTGTGCGGTAATTATTGCATTGTTGTAGATTTCCTTTCTTGGGGAGGGTGATGATGAGTGACTGTGTCCATGGTGTTGGCCATTTTCCTGTCTGCCAGATCTTGTTGCAGATTCTTAGTAGGGCGCTGATCATGGCTTCCCCTCCAGCTTGGACCAACTCAGCTGGAATGTTGTCAGCCCCTGCTGACTTCCCCTTTTTCAGCAATCTGACTGCTGTTTCCACTTCTTCTCGGAGGATAGGGTGACTGTCTGTGTCTTTGCTTTCGGGTACATTAAGGACTTCTGGATCTCCTGCGGTTCTATAGTTATACAGGTCGGAGCAGTATTCTGTCCATCTGTTCAGAATATCCTGGTCGTCAGTGAGACACTTCCCATTTTTGTCTTGGATTGTTAAACCTTTTCCCTGTTTTGTGCTAGTCAGGTCTTTCACCAGCTGATATGCTTTCTTGCTATTGTTTTTCTTGATGTTCTCTTCAATGTCTTGGCACTGTTCACCGATCCATTTCTCTTTTGCCTCCGTCATGGACTTCCTGATTCTTTTGTTGACTGCCCTATATTGAAAAAAAGAAAGAAAAAAAGGTCATCTTTAATTCGTCTAAATTATTATTTCTCGTTGCATGTAGCAAAGAACTCATCCCTGGAGATCAAGTACAAAAAGAAGAAGACGGACAGAAAGAGTGAATCGACCAGTGAAATGGATGTGGTCAAGAGAGTCATCACCAAAGAGTATCGCTCCAAGCTCAGAGAGAAGGTATAGTAGATCATCGCTTCTAGAAGGTTCCTTGCCATATTACTATGTTATTATGCTTTGTTTTTAAGTAATGTGCTGGCTTACTCATTTGGCACTAGTCAGAGAGTCTGAGAAAGGAGAAAATTCAGAATGTTTTTGCTGGTACAGTTGTCTGCAAGCAATTTATTAGGTTTTAGGGCGTTTTTTTGGTTTTTTTAATGTTAGCTTATTTTTGTAACAGTTTTATGTACCATGTCAGTTTGTTTTTGAATGTTTCCATTTTAGGACTGCTTTGTTTGTTTTTGTTTTCTGCAATGCAGCTTGAAATCAAAATGATGTAGTAAACAAAAAATATATAAATCAATCAACAATAACAAAGAAAAGAGAGAACATTTTTGTCAGGTTCCTTTTTACATTTATGGCCTCACCCATAGGCAAGTGAAAATGAGGTCTTTTTATTGATACTGTGGGTTTTATCTTAAAGTGTTGCCAATTTACCATTTTAATTCCATGTCAAATTCTGGTGAGAAAGTATCCGTATTTACTGCAGTTTGTCATTATTGCATCATTTTTAGCTGAAGAAAATGTTGGAATGAGCTGTAACTTACAGCCATGATGATGTGATGTGCAGGTCAAAGCGAAAAAGTCATCCAGGAGATGTGGAGAGTGCACAGCGTGTCACATCAAACAGGACTGTGGGCGCTGTGACTTCTGCAAGGTCAGCTGGTCATGGATTATTTTCATCTCACACACGCATGCATGCATACATGCACGCACACATGCACACACATACACACGCACGCGTGCATGCACATGCACACACACATATAGTGGGAAATTGCCAGTGCAATTCTCTGATAGGGTTCTTAGTAACTTTTGTACTAAAATTACTGTACTTTTTTGTCTGAAGAAGTGCACATTTGTATTTGATTATTTCTCAGATACTTTATTACTGTCTTTTAGAACTTAAATGTTGAGCTGGGTTGCAAACAGTGTAAGCCAGATTGAGCTGAATGGCAGAATTGTTAGAATAATGGAACAGTTCTACATTGGTTGTGGTTATTTACTTTCCTAAGTAAGTTCTATGAATTCCTTTTTTTCTCTCCTGTAACGTACTCCTGTTATGAGTTGACATTGTCGAAGGGTTATTGTGATTGTAACGTTTCTGTGGGATTAAGGACTGAGGTTATTAATACTCCATAGAATGCAATCAAAGCATTTGATGGTCTGCAACTCTATCGGTATAACAAAAACCAGTTGGTGGTAGGGAATTTACACAATTATGCAGTGTTTGATAGACAATACAGTGAATTCAGCATATAGGGAATTTACACAATTATGCAATGTTTGATAGACAATACAGTGAATTCAGGGTATGCTGCTTGGTTTCTTTTCAGGACATGCGAAAGTTTGGAGGTCCAAACAAGATACGCCAAAAATGCCGTCTTCGTCAGTGCAAGAACTTTGTAAGTTGCATGTTTCAAAGCAGTTCAGAAAGCGAGGAGGGAAAGTTAGCTGCAGTGTTTTGGTTGGGTTTTTATGTTTTTTTAAAAAACATTTTGATATTCGCTATTTACTGTGGTAGAATGGTAATGATGCGTTTTTGTTATTCTTGATTTCACTGGTGTTAAGTCTGGTGTTATCTTGGATCAGTTGTATATTTTACTGTGTGAGCGTGAGTGTATGTGTGCTTATGCGTGTGCACGTGCGCGCGCACCTGTATGTTTTAAACTGTAACCTTGCAGTTTTCAAGGAGACAGCTTTCTCTGCAGACTTAAATCTGGTGTCATGGTATACAGTGTCAAATTCTGGTGTGTGTTTGTGTGTATGCACACACACGTTTGTTGTAAACTGTAACCTTGCAGTTTTCAGAAAAACAGCTGTCTCTACAGACTCTAAATTTGGCGTCATCATAGCGTGCTATGTCAAATTCTGGCTGCTCATGGGCAAACATTCACCCAGGATGTACACCCTGAGACTGCCATTCAGTCTAAGTCGGGTGTGATTTTTTATTTTAACTATGCATTCTGGTTAATTTTTGATGCATAAGTTTGTGATTTTGAATGAAGAATCTCCCAAATTGTGGGTGGTATGAGAGTTCTTCTTCATAAGCATGTGTGAATTTACATTCAGCTTATTCTATGCTAGAAAGTTTTAAGTGTATCCAGTGAAAGTTACAGATTTCGATAATTCCTTTATATATTGGATTAAATGATTTATTAATTCGCTGAGTTTGATTTTTAAACAGAATGTATGTTGTGTTTGGTTTACTAAATTCATACTGTCATTTGGTTTGTTTTTTTAGTGGGGAGGAAGCCATTGAATTTTTTTACATTTCTTTTATTTTCATTCATTTCTGTGTTGCTCTCTGTCATCTCCATTAACTCCTAACATTGGAAGAATGTTCAGAAGAACAGGGGGTGAATGTTTTGCTGTGTGCAGGGAATAAACATGGCCAAGTTTAGCCATCTCAGTGCCCCAGTTCTGGATGATGGTGAAGAGACACGAGAGACGAGCCGCAGAGCTTTCTCAGAGTAAGTGGCTGTGCCGACTGTAGACACACGGACAAAATTAATAGTGTGTGTGTGCTGCTCAGTTGTGCTGTTTCCTGAAGATTGTCTCTCTTTCGGCAGGATTCTGCATGTTTTGTGGATGGTTCTCTTCCAATTCAGCCAGACCAAAAGCTTTTTTCAGTTTAGTGTTGTAAGCAAAGCCCTAGTGCAAATATTAATGTTATGTTGAGACTGTCTTCGTGCATGACAAGCTTTTAGCTGTACTGTCCATTAAGTAAAGGAGTCTATGAAGCCAGGGTATTGCTGGCCAATATGGTGTGGCACTTGATAAAAGAATTTTTTTTGTTCTGGTTTTTTTTTGTGTGTGGACATTCTTTGGCTAGAGCTCTGAGGTTTACCTATGGTGAGATTTTGTGTGTGCGACAGTTTTTGCCTACCCTGAAGGTACCCATATTCCGACTTTGGGGGTATGAGGTACTTTAACCTTTACCGGATCTCGCTTTTGACTACACGTGCAGGATGGCGCGGGTCTTCCACGACCCATACTCATTAAAGAGCCTTTTCAGTGCATATTATTCCTAAAAGGATGGCGCGGGTCTTCCACGACCCAGTGGTTGTTATTTCCGCGATGCCAGTAGGCCGAGGCAGTTGCTGCTAGACTAGCACCGTCCAACAATGGCAGCGGCCTCCGTGCATGTTAAAGATCCCATGGCAGTAGAAAGTCGAAAAAGAGAAGGGGAATGTCCCGGCTATATGGTCAAAATTGGTAGGTCCCTGTTCCCTAATCCCATTCCCCAAACTTGGTACCCAACGAAATCGGAGTGAAGTCGACTGTGCTCTTCGAGTACAGTGTGGGAAACCAGTTCCTGGTAAACAGGCTCACACATACCCAGCCATGCTGGAACGCCACAAAAAAACAAAAACAAAAAAAAGCAAATGGTGCTCAGTACAATGCATTGTGCAGGTGATGTGGACGAAGGTGCCTTCAAGCTTATGCTGTCTCCTGAATTTCTGGCAGATTGGCGACGCACCCAGTGCACACTCTGACTGTATGCTCTGGGCAGATGAACTCTGCACATGAGGCACATCTCTGCTGGGTTTTTCTGTCTTTTTTCCATGGGCAGAACAAGCATCGTTTTCGCTCAGGAGTGCCACTCTCATTGCTGTTGCATTTGCGCCCTTTTGATGTTGACTGCTGTGGCTGCTGTGGCTTGTTTTTTCTGGGCTTTTTGGCCTTTGGTGCCTGCTGCTCATCACTGGCCTGCTCAATGTTGGCAATCACCTTGTGGGCAGTCTGGGCAAGGTGCCTTGGAAGTGCCACTCGGGAGACACGTCTCTTGATTTGTGCTACAATCATTTCCTCAGCGATGCTGCGGATGAAAGTAGCACGCGTATCCCCACCTGCCAGCTGATGGTCTGGGAAGTTGATGATGGCCCAGATGCGACATGCAGCAATGGTCGCCAGATCCATGATATTGCTGAACATGACCATGGGCCACCGCTTTGTCTTGCGTTTTATTGTGAACGCATGGGCCATTTTGTCCAGGGTGTCCACTGCCCCTTTTGTGGAATTATAAAAGAGGATGATTTCTGGTTTCTTTTTTGCAGAACCTTTGTTCACAACACCATTGTTATGCATTGTGCTGAGTACCACTGTGCTCTTCCTCCTTTTGCTCTGGTAATTCACCAGAGTGAGAACACTGCTGTAGCTGAATTCAGATCCATGCAGGGGAAGCTTCTTGGGATCTTTGAATGAGGTGGGAAGAAATCTCTTGTTTGATCTCACTGTCCCTACCATGGTCAAGCCTTTTGCAGGAGTGTTTGAGCCAGTGTGAGGTCGGTGAAGTAATTCCACTCTTGCAAAAAGGTTCTGCCAGCTGGAGAGCAACATTGCGGCCAAGATTGACCTGCCTGTCCTGACCAGCTGGCTGACCAAGGTAGGGAATGCCAAACAAAGGGTAGTTATCCTCAGCATCAGCTACCCAAAATACTTTGATACCGTAGCGGTCAGGCTTGGACGGCAAATACTGCAGAAAACTGCATCGCCCCCTGAAAGGAACCAACTGCTCATCAATCGTGAGCAGTGGACCTGGGATATAATGCTTGAGAAGATTTCCCATGAAATCATCCCAAATTTCCCTAAAGGGGCGAATGCATCTCGTTACCGTCTGGCATTGCGTGTTTCTTTTTTGTCGAAGCGCATGTATGTCAGAAGCGTTTGAAAACGCTTCCGGCTCATACATGCCCTTGCAACACCCCAACCATACACTGTATCCCACACTTCTACTGTGGATGCAAGGTTTTGCTTTTTGGATCCAAGGAAGAGGAGCAGACCAAGTAAACCTTCCATCTCGACTTCGTCGGTTTCAACCCAGGCCTCTTGAAGTACCCTGCGCCCTTCGGTGAAGTCTTGAAAAGTGGTCCACCCGGGTGAAGAAACATTCCTACTGGGTCTTCCACGACCGGCACCATCCTTTTAGGAATAAGCAGCGTTCTTCCTCTTTAAAATGTGTGGGTCTTCCACGACCCGCACAATCCTGTGTGTGTAGTTAAAATGTTGCGTCAAATAACAATAATTCTATTTCACGCACATCAATGAAATTTTACTTGCCGAAAGTTTTTTAGGTTCTTGACAAAGTCATGAATTTTCGTGAAGATAGCTCAAATAGTTTAAGAGATATAAGACTTTTTATGTGCCTCTGGGTCGTGGGCGACCCAGGAAGTCCGGTAAAGGTTAAACCAGCTATACAGGCAAACTTCTTATCTAGTGTGTACTTACTTACAGTCGTACAGTGAATCCCTGGTGTGATGACTGAAGTCACAGTACATATTCTGGATGATTCCCCCAGGGTGTTAAGCTGGGGAACATCCAACAACAGTTTTTTGGGGGTGGGTTGGGTTTTTTTTAGGACTTCCCTTCATGGGGGATGCTGGGACTCTGTCAGAATGAAGCGTGTCCCTATCTCGTTGAAGTTCTGCATTATGAATTTTTTTTTTTTTTTGTTACTCATTGTTTCTGCCTTTTTTTCTTGTTTCCTGCCATCTCATTCATCCTTTTTTTTTTTACCTTCTTATCCCAGTACTTTTTTATTTTTTTAAGCAAGCATGGGGGATACACATGGCAGCCAAAAAGTTAGGAATATTGACCATAATGGGGATTGAAGGTAGGTGGGGGGTCGATGGAAGATGGCTGACTCAAGGACAAGCTAGGGCTTGGGAGGGGTGGGGTTGGGAGTTAATGAGGGACAAAGAACTTGGTGAAAGGTAGCTCTCTGATGTTGGCATTTGCAAAACAGACAGGGATGTGGAGTTTTTGAGATCCAAAAGAATATTCCCCGTTTTTTCCCCCCTCCTATTCCTCAGCTAGAGCTTCGAGGTTCACCAGTGGTAAGATTTTGTGTATGTAACCATTTGCCCACCATTAAGGTAGCCGCATTCAGACTTCGGAGATGATATTTAAACCCGACACCATTTTAAAAAAAAAAAAAATTCATCTGTTCCAACTGGTACGCAGTGACCTACTCTTCTGAAATGCGGAACAGGTTTTAGCATGTGTGCAAGATGTTCTGCATGCATCCATACACAGGACCTTAGTTTATAGACTTGTCCAAATAACTTTAGGGGGGGTGGAGTCAGTATTGAGGTTAACTCCTAGGGAAAATCCCTTCATCCTGGCGTCTCAATCCTAAGCAGTCAGATCTCAACCTCAGTGCACTAACAACTTGGCTGTCCCAGAGTGGTAGAAGTGAACAGAGCCTGAAATTTAAAAGCTCCGTTTTTAACAGGTTTTTTTTGTTTTTTTAATCTACATAATGGGATGGTCTTGTTCTGAACTTGTTTGAGGATTACAGGTTGGTTGAGGTAGAGAGCTAGTGTGATTATCTGTCGACTGTAATGTACATACTCGTTTGTATTGTACATACTTTTTGTGTTGTAGGCTACATGCTTTTTGTGCGGTTCGTTTTCAGGGAGGAATCCGATTTGGAACGAGAAACACCCAGTCCTAAGGTATGTTCTTGTGGTTGTGCGCAGTAGTTGCTTCTCTATTTTTTGTTTTTTCTTTTTGTTGGTTTGGGTTGTTTTTTTAAGTACTGAAAACATTAGCTGTGGTGAAACGTGTCTGAAAACTTGACAGAGAGCATAATTTCAGTGATTAAATGATTACACATTCAGAATAAATTTGTTAAAAGTGATGTTAAAGGTTTTTTGTTTGTTTTTGTTTTTTCAATCAACAAAAAATGTGTGCTTTTGTAGATTTTATTAACTCTGTGTGTATGTGTGTGTGCTCGTGTGTTTGTGTGCGTGTGTGTGTGTGAGTGAGTGTGTGTGTGTGTGTGTGCGTGTGCTTCCTCTAAAAAGTATGCTATGAAGACTTTTCATCAACAGAAACGAAGATCATCAACCGATACATCTCCGCAAAAGAAGAAAGACAAGAAGAAGTTGAAAATCAAGGAGAAGAAAAAGCAGGCAGGAAAAACAAAGGTGAGAGGTTTTGTCAACAGTCTTTTTCTGTAGAAAGAATGATAGAGGACAGATTAATCATGAAAGAGAGGATTTTTTTGTGTGTGTGTTCCTCAGCTAGAGCTTCGAGGTCCACCGATAGTGAGATTTTGCATTTGTGACCATTTTTGTCCACCATGAAGGTACCAGTATTCTGACTTGGGGATGAAGCAATGGATACAATTTAAACAACAAAGATTTGTCAGTTGTACATTTTGTCATTTAAAAATTAGCTGTGATTTAAGGGGTGGTTTTGTTGGTTTTTATGGTAATCACTTGAACTTTTTTTTATGCCTTTGTTTTTTGGTTGCGAGCTTAACAAATAACCTTTACATTACATTGTTATTTTTCATTATTTTCTGTGTAATAAATCTGTTAGGTCCACAGTTAGCATTTCAGGATGAAAGTAGGTGATGAAAGCCGTATTTTCACGGGAATACAGATCTGAAGCAACCAGTTTGAATTTCAGACTAGTTTTTGTATGTATTTTACATAATAGTATTGCTTTTGAATCTGTGACTCAGTGAAAGCCAGGATGAGTGTTGAGATTTTTGTTTTCGACAATATGTTGGCCTGTTGGTCCACGTTTTCTTCTTGCAAAAATAGTTCAAGTTTGGTCAGTGAGACCAGGAAAAGGATGGTGATGAAGTTTGTTCATTTATTAGGACACAGAAAGAAATGAAGTAAAGCAGAAGTGGTTATCAAGTAGAGTTTGAGGCATACTTACAATTTCAAGCGACTTTGGTAGGAGCAAATTCTCTCTCTCTCTCTCTCTCTCTCTCTCTCTCTCATGAACTATGGTGGGGGTGAAAAATTCCTTGTAAGATTAAAGGAAGACATCATAGAAAGCAGAATGAAAGGTAATGTCAGATCTGTCGTGATTTTGCAGCTGATACATCCTAAATGGTTTAACATTTTGAACCCTTTCATTGCCAACCAATCTCTAACACAGCAGTTCCAGGTACCAGTGGATTTTACATGGACCACATGAAAATTACACCTACCAACTTGAAATGCTGTGTTTCAAAATAGCTGTGGGGGTCCCTTGTCATGTGAATGATAGATGGATGGGTTTTCTTAACTCCCAAAACAAAGAGCAGTGGGTCAAAGGGTAACCAACACCGTCCTCTTCACATTAATACATCAGCACCCAGCCAGGGTGTCACAATGCCACATCAACGAAGTAAGGGTTAAACAAAAATGTGAAAAGTGTTCTTACTTTCATGGGTTTTTTTAACATTTATTTCTTGGAAATTATGAACAAATAATCAAACAGTCTTCCACATTTTTAAAAAAAATATCTTTTTATATTTCAGAATCAGCTTAAAATGAGTAACATATTTATAATAATATTTTTCAAATCTTACCAAATCAGTTTCTCTGGTGTAACGGCTGTCCGCCCACCAACCCACCCACCCACAACTGACCTTTCATGATAAACATTCCGAACAGAAATCGCAGCAGAAATCGGCAGCGAGCAGATGGCGGCAGCAGCAAGAGAATGAGGAGGTAGGCGAGGTGGAGGATGACTCCCCGCGACAGTGTTTTGGGCCGGCCTGCGTGCAGCAGGCACGGCACGGCTCCAAGTACTGTTCCGACGAATGCGGCATGAAGCTGGCCAAAAGGTGAGCGTGATGTGTTAAGACGTTCGTTCGCCTGCCCAACAAGTTAACCGTGAGGTTCTGGGTTCCGATTCCCAGCCGCCCCTTTCCTCCCAGTTTGACCCCAAAAAATCGAACTGAATGTCAAAGTCCTTTGGATGAGACTATAAACCGAGGCCCCGTGTTCGAACGCATACAGAACATCTTGCGCACACGTTAAATCCTGTTCCGCTTTTTGGAAGAGTAGGCCATAGTGTGCGGTGGAACAGATGACAAAATTTGCAAAACCGCATACACACGGGGACTGGATGTAAAAAAGCACGTGAGTGCTTATTCCATTATCCTTGATATAAAAGAAAATAAACAAATAAATAAAAAATAAGTCGTTGCAGCGATTCCTAACAGAGCGATATTACAGACCTTCTTGTAAACTTGTTCAATATATTTTTGTCTTTCTCAATTCTGATTTAAATTGAGCTGACAGAAAAATATTGGAAACCTGTGCAACTTTTTTTTTTCTGTAGCTCTTGTAATCCCTTTCTTTTTAAGCAGTCATAACCAATAATAGTTAGGAGTGCTGCTGGTGGTGGTCTTTCTTTTTGTTTTTGAATTTTTTTTTGTGGGGGGGGGAGGGGTCTTTGTTTAGAGACCGTGAGAGTTTGGTTGTTTTTTAAAATTCTTTTATTTTATTCTTTTAATATCGAGGATAATGGAATAAGTACGTATGTGCTTTTTTACATGCATCCCCGTGTGTATGCAGTTTTGTAAATTCTGTCATTGTTCCCACCAGCTTACAATGGCCTACTCTTACAAAAAGCGGGACAGGATTTAACGTGTGCGCAAGATGTTCTGCGTGTGTTCGCTTACAGGGCCTCGGTTTATAGTCTCATCCGAAGGACTTTTGTGGAGAGTGGAGTCTGCACTGATGTTAACTCAAGGGGAAAATATCCCCTTGAATGGGAATCGAACCCAGGTCGTCAGAATGTGAGCGCAATGTTCTAACCACTAGGCTATCCTGTTCTACTAGTGAGAATGCTTTGCACAAACTGTCATAAAAATTAATGAAAAATAGGTGACAAAGGAAATACATGTTAAGTCAAGGCTGTATTTGGTTTGGATCAGTCATGAACAAATTGGCCTTTTCTAGTTGTTTCACCAGGCACAAATCATGCATCATTAGCTGTGATAGGAGGCTTCAGAACATGCGACACAGGCAGTATGTTATGTTCCTCTGTGAGAAATTACACAAATTCACATTTGTGTCTGTGTCATATAGTCCTCCTGTGGACAGAACATACTGTATGTTGAAGAGGCTGATTACTTTTTTAAAATATTTTTTATATGTATTCAAACCCAGGTCTGTGTAGGTTTAACTTCTAAGCGCTAGTATGGAGGAGGCAGAAAGAACATACTAGCAAGACGAACAGAGACTGTATTTTTATTTTTTCTGTGGTATCATTTGTATGTTTCTTTGAAACTGTTCATGTACCTTATCAGTGTAGTTTGGGGGTTTTTTGGGGGTGGGTTGTTTTTTTGTTTTTTGTTTTATTTTAAAGATATGTGTGGGTGTATTTGTTGCTTTACAAGATTCAGCGCTATATAAATTCCATTTATTTTTATTATTATTATTATACCTTAGAATTTTGTACAAGTGCATTGAGATCCTGCCATTGAAAAAGAAAAATTCAATATGTAACTTTTACCCTTTTGTGAGATGTGAACCCTTTTAAGATTTCTGCATTGGTTAGAAACCAAACACTTATATTGAATTACCTTCAGTTATCACAAATATTGGATGCAGTGCAATGATGGAAAATTTTGACTAGTACTCCAAACTAAAGTATAAAGGTTTGATTGTGATGCAGACGAATCTACGAGATCCTTCCCAGCCAGATTCAGCGGTGGCAGAGCAGCCCATGTGTTGGGGAGGAGAACAACAAGAAGACGCTGGAGAAAGTGCGAAAAGAACAGGAAGAGGTGCGCATCTCCATTGGTGAACTGGACCGTAAGCACCAGGAGCTTGATGCTTTGCTGGAACGCTGCAAGAAAGTCTCCATCGACCAAGACCTAGATGTGAGTCAAGCTGCGTATGTTTGTGTTATATTTTTTTTAAGCCTGCAAGATGCACTGGTAAAGAAATGGAAGTGGAGATTAGAATTAATTTCTGTTTGTTGATAAGAGTAATGGAAGATTTGTGAATGATTGTTCCACAGTGAAGAGAAAAACTTCTGGCATTGCAAGTTGCATTTGGAGTATTATACTGCTGAGCATAATCAAGTCCACCTTTGTTTTTGAAAGCGCTTTGATTTGGGTTTTTGCAAGATACAGCGCTGTATAAATTCCATGTATTGTTATTATTATTATTTTTGGCTGTTCCGCAACATCCATTTCCAGCATTACATACTGGCATGAAGTAAGGGATCCAGTGTGCTAATTTTGTCATTGCATTAACTGTAGCTGTTTTTGTTAACTGTGTGTGCTGTTGCTTTGAAGGGGCAGGTAGAAATTTATGGCATCTTTTTTAGTATATAGAGGGGGGGGGGAATTCATAGGTCAAAATTAGTTTGACATAAGTTTCTGAAACTAGTTTATTAAACAGATTTTCTGGGAATATGACAATATTTGAAGGTGGAAAAGATGTAGGGTTGGAATGAATGTGAATGTATAAAGATGTGAATGTTTTGCAGGGAGGTGAAGGAGAGGACGAGACCGAGCTCAGTATTTATTGTGTGACATGCGGTCAAGAAATCAACCAGCGGGGAGCTTTCAAACACATGGAGAAATGCTTTACTAAGGTACAGGACTTGCTCACTTCTTGGCTTTCATCATTCTGTCTCCTGTGTACAGGACTTGCTCACTTCTTGGAGTTTATCAGTCTGTCTCCTGTGTACGGACTTGCTCACTTCTTGGCTTTCATCAGTCTGTCTTCTGTTTTTCTTGCCTTTGCTTCAAAATCAGATTACACATTTACAAACATGATGGGTTAATCCATCCCAACTTTTTGTTTTGTTTCAACTGGTGTGCTGTTTTAGATAATGCCAGATGATCTCACTTGTGTGATTTGATGGGCTAAGTCATAGAAACAGCATTATGAATTGATTCATTCCTTTTGTTTTTCATACAGAAGATGGGGGAATAAAGTATGTACATGATTGTTTAAAAATCTTTGGGGCGATTTGAGAGTAACAGGAAAAATATTTGGTAAAATTTGGCTGGATTTCATCCAAGCGAGTCTCGTATTTATCACTTCTTTTGCTTTTTACTACTTTCTGTAATGTTCATTGTTGGTAATTATCAGTGGCCGTGTTGTGCAAATGGTAATTATTCCAAACCTTTCAGGGGGAGGGGGCAGGGAGGGGTTCCAGAGCCAAAAGATGTGTTATCTCCCATTTCTTGTACTGTCTCGTGTCTAAGCACTGTAGATGATTTTTGAAAATGTCTTTCAGTAAACATATTCCAGAGACTGGTTGTTCATTGATAAATTTCATGGGAAAATTTTATGAATTTAAAAGCAGTCAAATATTCACCCACTCCAATGAAGATGCACATCTGACATCAAAGTGGTCTTTGAATGTGAAACCGAAATGTAATGTTTTTGTGTGTGCAGTTTGAAGCCCAGACCTCGTTTGGCTCAATCTATAAAACACGTATAGAAGGGAACTCCATGTTCTGTGACTACTACAACCCGCAGCAGAAAACCTACTGCAAAAGGCTCAAAGTGCTGTGTCCAGAGCACACCAAAGAAAGAAAAGTAATGGGATATGTCTTGTATGCTGTTATGTGTATTCATGTTGTGTGTACATATACTCTTGTTCTCTTATTGTACATACTATTGCTGTCTTCATAATATACTTCTGTTGTGCAATTATGTTCGTGTTGTATACAAGCTAGTATTTTCTTTTAAAACTGAATTTTGATGTACCACAAAAAATGATTTTGTGTGTGTGTGTGGCTTTTTCAAACTCTGATTTAATCTTCCAGGAGAGTACATTTTCCCCCTTTAGATACATATGTATATACATTCAAGTGTTTTGCCCCCAAGCTGACATTGTGTTTTGAATTTGGACCTAACAGAAACTTGTTTTTGTCAAAGTTCATTACTAAGAGTCAACTTCTTTTTGCAAAAACATGTAGATTTGCCCAATTTAACCTTTTTCTACTGTGATTGGTGCTTTGCCTCCGTCACACTGAGGAAAGTGGATGAATTTCTCAATGCAGACTTGAGAAGGAAGATTTGTTAAAAGTTAGCTTTAAGAATATTCTCCCATTTGTAAATATGTAGGCTACACTTCCTATATAAAAAAGTTTGGTAATTGGCAGCTGCATGTTACTTTCAAAATCAGCATTACTGTATAGCCCCTTTACAAAGAAGGGCAAAGGAAATGCACTACCTTCTAAGTGATTGCTTAACTTGGAAAAAAAAAGTATATTCAATTTTTTTTAATGCATTTTTATGATTTTATAGTACAAACGACAGGTGACATCAAATTGTGTGTGTATGTGTTGCCAGGTTGGGCCAGACGAAGTGTGTGGCTCTCCAATGGTGAGCAATGTGTTTGAGGAGACAGACCAGTACTGCCGTGTATCCAAACGCAAGTGTGCCAAACACTTTTGCTGGGAGAAGCTACGGCGAGCAGAGATTGACCTGGAGAGACTGAGACAGGTACAACCGAAAGTAGATATGGCAAATGGCATTATGTTAAATGTTCACATTATGAGTGATTGGTACAAGCACCCAAGTGTGGACTCTTTTTAATGGTACCACTGATAAGCTAATAGTCCAGATATTTGGAAACTGAAATGGGTTGTTGGGGTTTTAAGTTTGTTTTTTAAATATCAAACACATGAGGCGCTGGTAATTTGACAGCTGTGAGGTTTTTTTCTGAAATTTTACTGTGATATGATTGAAGTGTAACTAGACTATTGTCACTACATCTGAAATGGACTTGGAAGAATTACAATGAAATGAACTTGGAAGAATAACAATTGAAGATACTGACTGTAAAAGATGCATCAAGTCTATGAATACAAGCAACATGGCTGACTTTGGTAAGTTATAAATCTCAGGGGCAACTCTACTAGCAGTGATATATATTTGAAAGCACTGACTAAGGGTTTTATCTGCAGCTGGGCATGAAAAGGGTTTATTAGGTTTTCATAGAAAGACCTGTAGAATCATGATCAGTGACATTTCATAAAGTCTGCCACCACTCTTCCCTCTCTGTATTTTGATTTAAACAGTCAACGACAGTTTAAAGTGAACGTTTCCCAGTCTTATGATTGTAAATTATCAAATTGCAGCTAAATGAAGATTGGCCCCCCCAGACAGTTCTGTCCATTGATTTAAGTGAATAACAGCTCAAAACACACTGCAAGATCCCATGTCTTTGTCCATGGCTGTGTCACAGATTATACAAGCTGTCTGTGACATTGCCATGGACAAAGACATGGATTAGTGTATGAAATTAAATGGCTTGCTGGGGGGCAGGATAACCTTGTGGTTAGAGCGCTGAGCTTGTGATCTGATGCTGCGAGTTTGAGCCACCATTGAGACGCCCATTTGAGGGGGTTTTTTCTCTCTAGGGGTTAACATCAGTACCAACTCCACTCCCTTGAAAGTCCTTCGGATGACACTATAAACCAAGATCCCATGTGCAAACGCATGCAGAACATCTTGCGCACATGTTAAAACCAGTATTGCCTTTAAGAAGAGTAGCCCATTGCATGCCAGTAGGAACAGATGACAGATCTTTTTTTAAAAATGCACTCGCACTGGTGTCATGTCTAGACATCATCCCCGAAGTTGGAATATGACTGCCTAAAGGTGGGTAAACGGTCACATTCCCTAAATCTCACCATTGTGAACCTCAGGGCTTTAGCCAAAGAATGGAGAGAAAAAAAAATGTTGGAATTTCGGTTTAATGGGTTTTCCTTTACTATCCTGCTTGATAGTACATTCTGAGATTCGTCTCACCTGCTCCACTTGGGGCCTGTACTGTTGATGGCATTATTTGTGTCCTTACTATTTTGTTGCCCATCTTTATTTAAAAACAAGCATGGCTAAGTATTGATCTATAACCCCATAAACATAGGCCAGAACTTGCATCCCATTTATGTTGATGAGGTCTAAAAGGGTGAGGACTCAAATCTTTTGCCTTTAGTTTTAAATGCTTTGGAAAACAAGGCCGAATTGTTGTTGCCCTGGAAATGTATTTCAAATATGTTACACATGTTTCCACAAAACAGCACCTTACTACCTCTGTGAATGTCTTCACCTGTACACTCCTTGTTCCCTCCGCTCTTCTGCAGATACCTTGTGCTTAAGAATACCTAGATTCAACCAGAATACCGTTGGCCGTCACTCTTTCTCTGTTTCTGGTCCATCGATCTGGAATTACCTCCCTCTCTCTCTACCAAAAGCGACCTCCCTCTCTCTCCACCAAAAGCCTACTTATGGTGTGCTTTTAAATCCAGCCTCAAGACATTTAAAACCTAAGATTCTCTCCTCTTATTTCATCTAATTTCTCTGCCCCTGCCTTCATCAATCAAATCCCCCATCACCCTACCGGAGTGTACAACCTTTGTGTGGGTGTGCACGCGCGCGCGTGTTTACATTTGAATTTATAAGAACTATTAATTGTAACTGGCTGCATGTGAAAGACTAGGATGAATGAAAGCGCCTTGATTTGTTTTTTGCAAGATATAGCGCTGTACAAATTCCATGTATTATTATTATTATTAAATGTGTGGGTTTGTTTTTTCTTTTTCAGTGGATGAAGCTGGATGAGCTGCTAGAGCAGGAGAGGAATGTGCGTATGGCCATGTCTAATCGAATGGGTGTCCTGGGCCTGATGTTGCACCAGACCATTGATCACGATCCCATGACTCCTATGACCCCAATGAAGGCTATGTAAATAAGAATTGACTCCAGTGAAGGCTATGTAAATAGCACAAGCCCCAGTTAAGGTTCTGGAAACAGTATAACCCCAATCCAGACAATACCCAAGTACATTTGGGAACCAGCTGAAGACTGCTGAGAGAAATGGTGTGGATTTTCAGGTTGAAAAGATGTTTTGGCTTCTTTAAAGGGTAGGGGGGAGATTGCTGCCTCATCTTCTGTGATGTTTCTGTTCTGCTGTTCCCATGCCGCTTAGTAGCAGAGCCAGACTGAGGGAAAACACCCTCCTGGAGTGGTGACTACCACTACATCCCTCCGACCTCCCATGAACCTCCAACCTGAAGGCCATGACACAAATTTACCACTGGCATAAAAGTGCATGGGTTATTGAAACTGGGGCCACCATGAGACCAGAGCAACCAAGGTCACTCAATCCAAGACTTTTGGGGGGGGGGGGGGGGGGGGGGGGGATGATCAATGGTGATGAGGATGTAATGTAGAAGTGCATCTGCTTTGACACTTTTTGACAGGGCTGTACTCTACACTTCCTATGATGATATATCTCATTGTCAATCAGGCACAAGCAATACAGACACTTGCAGTCTGTGTAATGCAGTTTTAGCAACTCTCTCAAAATTGCATCCTTAAAGTGGATGAAGCTCAACAAACCATGATCTTCCAGCCAAGAACCTAGTGTCCTAACCATTGTGCCATGGGGGCTAGTGTGTATGAATGTTTTTGTGCAAGATTTGGAGACTGTAAATACATATATTCGTGGCCCCATTCAGAGCAATGTAAAGAATGTTGCAATGGAACGTAAGGTTAAAAAAATGTGTGTGAAAGCTATCATTCAAGATTTGGGGACTGTGTGCATGAGTTTTTGTTGGTTGGGAAGAGGTGGAGGTGTACACTAACAGCTGTCTTTCTGTTTTGGGGTCGACTTTTTTAATGGGCAGAAATTACGTTTTAGAGTGTGTTGCAGCAAATTATTTACTTTTGCCCCAATGAAAACAGTTGTAGCTTATGCTAATGTATTTCAACACTGAGCACAAGGTCATTAATTATCTATCAGAAGGGTTGGGGGGAGGGGGGTTCTGCTTCGTCTCCTGTGACACTCCTGTCCTGCTGTTCCCACCTCTCTGCCCCAGCCATAACCAGATTCAGTATGTCACATCCTTGGGGTCGAAAGTCCACAGGGAGCCCATCAATGTCAGGTTACAGTGGAGCAGCCACCAGCCAGAGAAGCTCTGCACTGCTGCTGGGTCTCTTTGGTGGTGTTCAGTGGCGTCTTTTCTGAGCTAACATATGCAGGACACCACCTACTAAACCCCCTACTGATTAAAGTAATAGCTCAGTCACGGAGCCAGACTGCATGAGATGTGCTTCTAGGGTTGCGACCACTTTAACGGTCCCTCCAACAACCCTCTCCCATGAGCCCCCAACCCCAAAGGCTTTAACACGATTTCATCACAGGCACAGAAGTGTATGGGAAAATCGCCTACCTTAAAACCCGAGCAGCCAGGGCCACTAAATCAGACACTTTTTTTTTTAATTGCATGATGATCAGTGATAGTGAGGATGATGTAAAGATGTGGCGGCTATGAGTCTACTTGACAGGGCTGTACTCTAGGCTTCCTATCATAATATATCCCAGTGTCAACCAGGCCCAAGAGATAAAGACACCTGCAGATAACTATTTGAGCAACACTCTAAACAGGCAGATCCATAAATTGTATGAAGCTCGACAGTGGTCCCAGGCTTCCCAATGAGCCCATAGCAAACTCACTCTGGGTAAGAGCTGGCCAGAATCCAAGGTATTCCTATGACACTTTTGGGATTCGAACCTGCGACCTTCCAGTCCGTAACCCAAAGCCTTAACCATTGCGCCAAGATGGCTGGTTCTATCAGAAGTTTAGGTAGGTCAGAGACATAAAATATAACTGCTGAAAGTGCATTTTTTATTGAGTAGTACTGTTCACTGGCTTGCATCTCCAGAAGCCAAACAATCCATTGTATGTGAAATGATTGAACAGGGTGAACTATTTTCTAAAGTAGGTGTTCAGCATATTCAGATAGTTCTTCCCTATCCCCTTCTGGGGTTCAATCCAGATTCCCCCACAGATTATACCAGTCTATACAGTTTAGCACAGCGAGCCACCTGGATAGTAGATCCTGCACCAAAAGAAGTGTGTTAAATGCCCTCTCGGTATAACAAATTCAAAATGCAGCATACAGAATATGGTATTCGAAAATGAGAAAGTATTAGACAGTAGCACTGTTAGCAGCAGATACTCATAAGAATATTTGTCCAGAACAGAAAGATATCGAGTGAAAGAAGAAAGGAGGTTTTTGGGTTGGGTTGGGGGGAGGGGGGGGGGAGTGATGCAAAGTAATTTGTGAATGAGGGGAACAGATGCTCCAAGAAATGTAAAATAAAGTCCATATTTGAAGCTGTATTTTTTGTGTTTGTATTTGTTATCACAATATTTTATCCAGCAATCATGAATATGTGCTTGAGCGAATCTACTGAAAAATGGTCTGTGGTCACTGTGAGGCCTCATAAAGTCTCAATTTATAGACTTGCGTTCATGTACATTTTATTTTATATGTTTAGAGTACACTGCAGGTAAGTTCCAAGGCTGGTTGGATTAACCTACAAGACACTCAGGATTTAAAGACCAGCTGGAGAGAATTCAAGAACTATTGTTGTCCCCCAAATTTACAATTACTCAACAAGAGAAAGGATTTAAGAAACTTTTTCAAGATTTTTTTCTCCACAGTTCTGACAAAGACCTTAACAAATCAACATGCAATTCTGGTCAATTAATATAGTGTATCAATGCATAAGAAAACACACTTCCTTGTTAGCTTTAAAAATTTTAATCAAAATATACAGCCCTATCTGGACAAAGTTCCAACACTGAACACAGATTATTTCTGATAAGCACATAACAAAAATATTCAACAAAATAAGATTGCCATTTCTAAGGAACTGCCAAATAAGATTGCCATTTCTAAGGCATTGCCATTTCTATGGCATAAATCAATCAATGTATTAAAATAGTCACTGAAATAAGCATTTTGTAACACTTACAACAAATTATCTTAAATAAATAAAAGACAATGCCAAACTCTTGACATTTTTCTGCGTACTACTTTTCAGCACTAATAAATTAAGTCTGAAAACGAAAATGAACCAACTTTTCAACTTCTTAACACTATGGAGAAGGTGGCTCTTGTAAAATGGACATCACTTGCTTGATGGTTGTTCAGATTGAATTTAGCCAAGGTGTACAGATTGATCTTTGCAATCAACTATCAATTTTCACACTTTGGTTCCACTTTCCATCCTGTTTAACAGCAGAATAATAGGACTAGGACTACTGGTTCATTGTACAACAGCAAAAAGTATTCAATTGCAGGTACCAAACTCCAAAATGAGATCAGGAATTTCTCACCAAATGTTGTTAGACCGCCTTGATAAAGATTCTCTGAACGCATACCAAACCTTAGATATGTATGTTTTCTCATCACGTGGAAACAGACCTCGATTCATCAAGTGCTATCATACCTTACATATTTGGATCTTCTCACCACACGTCAGATTTTGCAAACCTAGATTTTCTTCCCATGTGCACATTGAGAATGTAAAGCCTGGTAGCATCACTTAACATCTAAATTTTGTCACCAAGTTCACCGTACATAAGCTTAGATTTTATCACCTTACAAAGTCAAGCCTTAATCTAGGTTTTTTCACCATATGCACCTTTAAAATGGGACTTTTTTTTCCCAAAACAGTTGTACCTAGCAGGTTTACACTTTCTCATGATGTACACTTAAAGAATAGGTTTTACCTCCACACAAGCTTTGCAAATCTGAATTTTCTCACCATGCACACTTCAGGTTTTTTTGTGTTACTGTATGTGTTTTTTTGTTTGTTATTGTTTTTTGTTGTTTTGGTTTTTTACCACAGTCAGCAATTGGCAATCTGAGTTTTCTCACCAAACAGTTTAGAGTTTCTCACCATGTGCAGTCATGACTTTGGCATAACATGTTCTTAGCACGTATGCTCAGACCTTACAGATGTGAAATGTTTTCACCACTTGCAGTTTGCCTTAGAGACTAGATTTTCTCATTAACTTTACAAATCCAGATTTTCTCACCATGTGCAGGCAAACAGTATTTTCTCAATGTGTGCAGTCATGTCATAAATGTGCAGTAATAACTTTAATAACATTATGGCTCAAACCTGCCTTGTTAATATAGCAGAACTCTTAAATTTTACAATCATTTGAAAAGCTGTTGCAATATCTGCCTAGTTTCTTTTATCAAAATCAAGGCTTATACCACATTGAACTACCAAGGCCTGAATTGTACACACCCATACCAAAATGTTTCCGAGAAAAAAAGCAACCTTGACTATACTATATTAATTTAGCAAATCTTACTCATAGTGACATTTCTTTTAAAACAACAACTTAATCTTGTCATAATGAATAATACATAAAGCTAGGTGCGTCTGAAATGACAAATAATACTTGAAAATAAAACACTGCTTTGTTGTTTTTAATTAAATCATGCAAGAGACCTCTTGGGGTGTACTAAATGAATTTTATGAAGTACCCTAAAATATTTTTGTACTTGCTGCATACACTATCATCCAATTCCACAAAACCCCAAAGTTGTATCATTTCCATATAAAGTATAACAGCATAGAATAACTTAAATCCATTCTTAACAAGTTTCTTTATCCTTTATAACAGTAAATCATGCATCAATACATTTCATTAACCTGTCAAGTGACCCACTTTGATTTCATTCTTAATCAATTTTATAAGTAATGTTATGAATTTCATTGGTTTTGTTTTTTTAAGCAGAATCATAAGAAATGTTTATGATTGTAGCTGTGTTCTCTCTCACCCTCTCTTGTAATTTTGTCCAAAAATTAAGCCTCGCCAGACAATGTGATGGTTTGTTACACAATTTCAGCTGCCTTAAGTTTCTCTATCGATATGGCAGCCGCGGTTTCCATGCTGTAATTGTCCAAGTTGTTCATCTCTGTCTCTTCATTACTGAGGATGTAGGTTCCCTTTTGCTGCCACCTACGAACAAAGACTAGACCCAGCACAGCACAGCCAAACATCGACAAAGCCGCCAGAACACTTATAATGAAGTTCAGTGCCGTTTTCTCCTGTTGTTCATTTTTCTTTTCATTGTTGCCAATTTTCTCTTCTTCTGGATCCTTGTGAGTTTTATTGTTCCATGGTTTCATCATCTTCTCATCCATGCCACTGCCAAACATTTCCTCCAGAGAAGGGTGAGATGTGCCTTCATTCGTTCTCTTGTTTTCCACAATTTCTCCAGAACTTGATACAACAGACGATAGAGTCACCGGATTTTTAGTGGTAACTGCATCACCTCTTTCAGCATTGGCAGTCACCTGGCTGTTAGCAGATTGTGAAAAAGTATCCTTATTGTCTGATTCGAGATCACTTATGCCATTTCCTCCCTGAAAATGTGACAATTTTTTAGTGGCATTTTTTGGTTTATTATCCTGGACAGAAACCCTCTCACTGCTGCTATCTGGATTCTTGGCAGGTTTGGATGTTTTGATCTTGCCTTGATTCTTTGACAAAGTCTCTGTGGTGTTTGTTTTCTGAATCTGGTCGTTTTCATCTAAGTTTTGTAACTTTTGTGTGCCACTATCTTTCATGTTGGGCTCCAGAACACCACCTGCATAGTCTGTGTTGGATGGCAGATTTTGGTCTTTGTTCTGCCTGCTGATCCACACAGAATCATCTTCAGTTTCTCTCATGGACTCTGTTAAACTATCTGTATCATCTCTATCATTGCTTACTCTGCTGGATTGCTGAAAGCTGTTTGCAGAATCATTCCTTGGAGGCACGATATTTTCTGAAGTACCTAGTCCAGTACGATTTCTTTTGGGAGTATTTTTGTACCCTGGTTTGTTCAAGGTTTGAGCAACCTTGTTAAAATTCTGAGTATCCCCAAAGGGAGCATCATCTTTTGCTTGGGGTGAGACCTGTTTCTTATTTGATTTTATATCTTCTTTCTGGGTTTGGTCAGATTTATATGATGTATCATCAGGAGTCTGGCGTGAATCTGACCATGCAGAACCTGTATTCTTCAATCTTTCGGTGAACAGTTTTCTGACAATAGTTTCATTCTGTGTGGGCTTGATGCCTGGCACAAGAGGATCAGTTTTTACAGTGGAAGGCTCTGAATCATTCACTCGGGCTTTCTCTACACCTTCAGGGGTATCACCTGATGATGAGCTGGACAAAGGACTGATGGAACTGACAACAACAGCTACAGACTGTGTCGTGGAGAGGACAGGAGGTTGTTGCCTTTGTGGATTGGGTATTTTTTGCTTGGCATTTTTTCCCTCAACACAAGAAGCGGGTACTGGAACATTTCTGATGTACATGTCTTCATACCGTAGAGGAGAGCTGCACTGACCTTCCACAACAATTTTTCTGCACTGATGGAAAGCTAGAAGGGAACAGTCGCAGTGCAGTTTGTTGCCCAACATGTTGATATTTTCCAGATACACAAACTGACAGAGGCGGATTGCAGGCACGTCGCTTAACTCATTTGAAGCTAGATCCAAGGTCATCAAAGATCTGCTGAGCTGTAATACTGCCTCAGGAAACTCCACCAGGTAGTTGTTAGACAAGTACAATGACTCAAGCTGCAACAGACCTTTGAAAAGGTCCTTGGGCAAGGAGGTGAGGCGGTTGTTGTTTAGGTACAAAACGGTTAAGTCGGTCATTCCCATAAAAGATTCAGTATAAACATTTGTCAGAAGATTTTCACTGACATCCAAAAGGCGAAGAGAGTTCTGTTTGCCCAGAACATCTTTGTTTATCTCTGTGAGAGAATTACCTCTCAGGACTAATGTCTCGAGTGTCTTGTTGAGAGGCATAAGCATCTTGGCAGTGATTTGGTTCAACTTGTTGTTCGACAAATCCAGATAGTGGAGACTGATAAGTCCTCTAAATGCACTTTCATGTAATGTTTCTAGTTGAAGTCCTGAGAGTGTAAGTCTCTCCAAGCTATACAAATGATTAAACCAGCCTTCAGGAAGACTAGTCATGGTACTGTCAGTCACAAGCAAGGTGCGCAGGTTAATTGCCCCAGCCAAGAAGCCCACCTGAGAAAAGTGACCTATCTCTTTCAGCTGCAAGGTCTCCAAGGTGACAAGCTTGTTGAAAAGCATGGCTGGCAGGTTGCGGATACCACTTATTTCCACTTCCTGAAGGCTGGCAAGACGCATGTTATTTAGGCCTTCTTTAGGCTGAAACTTCTGGCTGTGAAAGAAGCCTTTGGGAAGCTGCTCGACAGAAGGCAGGACAAGATACAACTTCTTCAAAACGCGGAGTCCATCCAAAAGATCCTCATCCACCTCAGTGATGCGTTCTCCAATCAGCTGCAAAGTTTTCAAGGAGTTCTGTCCAAACTGGAACACTTGCTGAGGAAGAGAAACAGCCCGTGTGACAACAAGGTTCAAACTCTGAATGACCAGATCATCAAACAGCCCCTTGGGAAGAGAGACGCCGTGGAATATGACATCGAGATCTTCCAGGCTGCTTAGAGGCTGAAAGATGTCCCTTGCCACAACTGTCTCTACTTCCAAACCGAGAAGCCGGCGCAGATTTCTTAGCCCTGTGAATGTCTTGGAGTCTACTCGGCCCAAGCGATTTCCTGTGAGGTTGAGCTCCAGCACGGAAGAACATTCTTTTAAGATGTCAGAAAGAGATGTTATGCGAGCAAATGCCAAGGATACAAACTGAAGGGACTGGAACTTACACAGGTGCACGCGTAGCTGTTCTACATCCAGTGAGTTCCACGATAAGTCCAGGGCCATCAGGTCTTTGGGAAGGCTGGCAGGAATGGTGCTGAGCCCTCGCCTGGAGCAGTTAACCGTGCGCACTCGTCCAAAACTGTCAACATCACAAAATATAAACACGTTATTCACAGGGTAAAAAAAATCTTTAGAATTATTCTCCATTTTCTGGAGTTAGATTTTGGGGGTGATTTTTTTTGGGGGGTGGGGGATCAGTTTGTTTTTTGCGTCTTTTTTTTTTTTTTTTTTTTGGGGGGGGGGACCTATCTACAGCATTTCTTGACTCTTGCTTTCATTTTTTATGCACCATACAGCTTTTTTATGACAAAATCTGACATGAAATGTAGAAAAGCCACTTGGGTTGGATTTATAAAGTGAAAATCTGTCAGAGAGGGTTTTTTTTCAACCCTTTTGTATTTTTTAAAATAATGATAAATGGAATTTATATAGCGCTGTATCTTGCACAAACAAATCAAAGCGTTTGCACTCAACTCATTCTTACTCAGTCATGTGTGAATTATGGCAATATAAAAAGCTATAGAAGTTTTAAATATTAATATTCAAAGGTAGTTCAACACTGAATCTGGCCCCCTCCAAACCAACATAAAACTCACCAATGGTTTTGCAAGCAGCTGCACTACACGAAAGCATTTTAGGCAATGACTGTAATGACAGGATAGATTAAATCTGTTGGACAAAAAGCCAATTATGTTTTTATACGTGTTCAGTGCTTATAGTTAGTAAAGCATTTTAATCTGATTTTTCTGGTAACTGGAAATTATAAGCGTGATGGGGGCAGGGCAGCGTAGTGGTTAGAGCATTGCGCTCGTGATCTGATGGCCTGGGATTGAGCCACCTCGGAGGCACCCGTTTTAGGGAATTTTTACCCTGGAGTTAACATGAGGTACATAAAAAATGAAAGCAAGAGTCAAGAAGTTCTGTAGATATGTTTGCCTCCCCCCCCCCCCCCCCTCCCCTTCCAAAAACAAAAACAAAAAAGTCGTTTGATGAGACTATAAACCAAGGCCCCATGTGTGAAAGTTTGCAGAACATATTGCGCATATGTTAAGAATATATGTCTTAACCTGTACACTCCTTCACGTTCCCTCCGCTCTACTGCAGATACCTTGTGCCTACGAATACCTAGATTCAACCAATCCACTGTTGGCCGCCGCTCTTTCTCTATTTCGGGTCCATCGACCTGGAATGAGCTCCCTCTCTCTCTTCGCCAGAAAACTAGTTATGACACTTTTAAATCCAGCCTCAAGACATATTTATTTCAAACCTAAGATCCCCCCCCCCCCCCCCCCCCCCCCCCTCCTGTTTCATATCAGAGCTATCCCACCTTCACTAACCCATGCCCTATCACCCTGCTAAAGTATACGACCTGTGTGAGTGTGTGTGTGCTTTTGAAAAACATTTGACTATTTACATTTTATTTCATAGATTTTGTCTGCAGCACACCATGTTTGTAAATATCTGTTTGTTTAAACTATTGATTATTTATCATTGATTGCATGACTGTGTAAGATTAGGTTGAATGCATGCGCTTTGATTTGGCTTTGCAAGATATAGCGCTATATAAGTTCCATTTATTATTATTATTATTAAGAATATGTTCCGCCTTTCAGAAAAGTAGGCCATTTTGTGCCAGTAGGAATAGATGAGAAAATCTTGACAAATGCAGGCACTTCGTTATCATGTTTAGACACCATCCCCAAAGTTGGAATGCAGCTACCTTAATGGTGGGCTAAAAAAAAAAAAAAAGGTCGCATACACAAAATCTCACCATTTCTGAACCTCGGAGCTCTAGCTGAGGAACAAAAAACAAAACAAAACCACCACCACCAAAAACAAACCCCAACCAAAACAACGTCGTTGCATCTTTTCCAGATTAACACCCGGAGGGTTCACAGAATGTGCACTCTGACTCACTCATCCCACCTTCGAATCACTGAGAGACTGAAAATGCACACTAGCACTGGATGAGAAGTTTGCTTGTACGACTTTGTTAAAGCACCTCGCTTTATAGGCTGCAATACTCCGACTTTTGAGGATTTATTTCCTCCTTTAAAGGAGAATGCAAGTTATGCTGTGATGTCTCTGTTTCAAAGGAAATTGAAACGAGTAGCTTCTTTTTTTCTAAAACTATCTTATGTCCACATAATATGTTGCCGTCTTACCTGGTAACCTTGTACCCGCATTCACAAGGCCGACAGTCCCCACTAACGGGCCATTTTTGGGCATCAGCCAGGAGAAGCAATGTGATGAAGAACAATGCACGCAGTGCCATGACGGCCCAACCGCTCCGCTGTTGCCCACATCTGCTGCTGTCCCGTCCTCCCTTTACCTCGCAGCTGTTCAAAGGCAGCAGCGCCATTCCTGGCATTTTACTCTCTTCTGCATGCAATCTACAAGTCAAAAATGAACAAACAAACAAAGGAAACCCATGCAAAACCAACAGAAGGAGCAACGAAATGTAAAACAGAAAGGAATTTGTAAAGCATTAGAGTAAACAGGTGTAAGTTTTATTCAAGTAAAGTAAGTATGACCATCTCCACAGCTCAGCTAAAAGAAAATATCAGTTAATTTGGGGGGGGGGGGGTAATTTTCATGCTTTTTTGGCGTTTGGGGGTTTTTTTGCTCCTTTTTGGGGGCGTTTGTCAGATGGATAGCACAGTCTCTCTGTGACAAAGGCAGCTATACCTGCAGGTCCTCCAAGTCTCCATAGTGCTCCTTGGCCACTTGGGTGAGTCAGGCCAGATCCAAGTGCCCCAGATCCAAGAACCCCATGTAGTGGGCAGGACTGCAGCTCACGTCTGGCTGCCAGTCTGGCAAGGGCACTCTTCTGTGTGACGTACGTAGGAATTTTGTATACATTGGTGGTTTAGGCGGTTGTAGCCTGTCCTGAGTCTGAATATACTGACCTGCTCCCATCGTGACAGCATGTAGTAGGAGTCGCTGTAGTAGTAGTAGTGGATGTTGTTGAATGCACTTGTGCTGTTTGGCTCTGATGATGGTCTTGCCTTCAGAAAAAAAAAAATTGACCGACCATTCCACCTGATTTTGCCTTCCTTTTGCATGAGAGTTAGCAGTCTCATTGCCAAGCACACTGCAATGAAAGGGGATTCACTGTGAGGCTACTGTTTCGCTCCTGTAGAGGGAGGCAAGAGTGGAGGATGTGTCGTTTAGGTCAACATTTCTGTCGGACTGTAAGACAGACGAGTCGTCAGTCAAAAAGACTACTCTGTGGGAAGGATATGAGCTGATAGTGATGCGCTTTGATTTGTCTTTTCAAGATATAGCGCTATATAAGTTCCATTTATTATTATTATTATTATTATTATCAAGTTGCTGCTCTCTTTTTCAAAGCTGCTGCCTCTGCTTCATAGTTTGAGGAGTTGAGACCAGTTGTGCGACTAATCCTATAATTATTCTCTGCCTTCAGGGTACTGAATGTAGATCCCTGCCCCTCCATTTTGCACAGCATCTTCAGCAAAGCCATCAGTGAAGACACAGGTCCACAAGTCTTTTAAGTAATGGATCTACCTTTCCTGTAAAAATCATGATTTTTCTGTCCATCTTTATGCTTTTTATTGAAATGTTCACATACATCGATATTTGCTTAGTTAACGAAGCCCACTAGACCTACTCGTGATAATATTTTACCAGATTAGGTAAAGTTCTAGTAATGTATGTCCGTCATGTTGATAAACTTTTCACTTAAACCAGCTAAATGACTGAAAGTGACAACTGAATAACAATTGTGATTCAAACAAATTCAAATATCTGTGATAACTATGATTACCTTATGGTACTGCTAATTACATAATCACAGACTTCACTGCTGTTTATCGAAAAATCATTGAGATATAGACTTACGAATCTGATCTTCCGGCTTTACAGTCCTTCACTGCAGATGTAACTAAACAAACTCTTCTCTATGTGACAACCATGCATGACTGCCTAATAGCATCCTTCACCACCAATGTAATCATCACCGACTTATTACCAGTATTTATAACCTCTCGAAATCTAGACTTAGAAATCTGATCTGGATTTACAGTCCTTTACTGCAGTTTGTGCTACTGTTACAGACGCTTGCTGTGGAAAGTTTTTTTCTTAATTGTTTAACCTTCTTAAAATGTAGAATTCCTTTAAAAATAATTTAGATCCAAACTTTTCCACTCCATTCACACTAAACTGCAAGCACACACACACACACACACACACACACACACACACACAACACAAAGGGGACGGGATAGCATGGTGCTTAGAGCATTACACTTGCCATCTGATTCAAGCCACCACCGACTCGCCTGCTCAAGGGAATGTTTCCCCTGGAGTTAACATCAGCAGTGATCCCACTCACCCGAAGCCCTGAGAGAGACTATAAAGGAAGTACCGTATGGGAACGGGCGCAAAACATATTATACACGTTAAAACCTGTTTCACCTGTCAAGAGAGTTGGCCGTTTGTGCTGATGGGTACGGACATGTACACAACTGCATGCACACAGGGACTGTATATAAAAAAAACCACATGTGTGTTTGTTATCCTCAAAATAATAGGTTTCAAAGAGTGCTGGAACCTCTGAAGAGTGCTCAACCAGGAGCCGAAACTCGAGTCAGGTCAGGCCGAAGGCATGGTCCTTACTCAAATATTCCCCTAATGCTGCCTTCAAAGTTTTATCTTGTAGTGATTTTTGTTTTCCTCGAATCTAGGACCAAAATTAGTTTATGATCAGAATGAAGTTGTAATTGGTTACCTGCACTTGTTTTTCCTCACTCTTTTGTCTCAGTTATATAATTGGTCAAGTGGGGAAATAGCATCTCTTCTGAGATCCAAGTAAAGGCCATTTATCTTCAACTTCTTCTGCCTGTGTCAACACTCAAATGTGTCTGACAATGTTCGGTTAACATTGCTATCCAGCTAAAATTGACCCATTGGCTGGACACAGACTGTATGATCTCCCTTGCATCCTTTAGATAGAAAAAAGGATCCCCAAAGAACATAAGGCACAAAGATTCATTAGCCACTTATTTTCACACGCATTTTTAAAGAACATTTTTTAACCACTATTATTTTTGCATAGTTTTCTTCTCTTTCTGTTTTTCATCTTTCGCTGGCAGCGGTGGTAGGCCACAAAATTATCTATTTATTCTTAGGCTGGCATTAGACACTTATAAATTCTGGAGGGTGTCTTGCTGTTACCTACCACAAAGGAGGAGTGAGTTTTCAAAGAGTGCTGGGACCTCTGAAGAGTGCTCAACCAGGAGCCGAAACTCGAGTCAGGTCAGGCCGAAGGCATGGTCCTTACTCAAATATTCCCCTAATGCTGCCTTCAAAGTTTTATCTTGTAGTGATTTTTGTTTTCCTCGAATCTAGGACCAAAATTAGTTTATGATCAGAATGAAGTTGTAATTGGTTACCTGCACTTGTTTTTCCTCACTCTTTTGTCTCAGTTATATATATATATATATGTATATATATATATATAAGGGACGGGGTAGCTCAGTGGTCGGAGCACTCGCTTTCCCCTAGCCAAGTTAAGCAGCGTCGAGCGTGGATACCAGTTGGATGGGTGACTGTTTGCGCGCCTTGGCTTCAATACAGTTCCCCCAGCTGTAAATGGGTACCTGCCCTCTTTAGGGTCAGGGAAGGTAAAGCAGCGAGGGAGAGATGGGTGCCGCCCTCAATATGGGACTCCTTTACCTTTATATATATTTGTACTGATGGGTATGGACAACATGTACACAACTGCATGCACACAGGGACTGTATATAAAAAAACCCCACATGTGTGTTTGTTATCCTCGAATGAATTATATATATATATATATATATGAAAAAAGATCAAACACACACACACACTTTGGATAGCCTAGTGGTTAAAACATTGCGCTCACAATCTGACACCCGGGTTCGATTCCCCTGGAGTTAACATCAGCGCAGACTCCACTCTTCCCAAAATTCCTTCGAATGAGACTATAAACCGAGGCCCGTGTGTGAACGTACGCAGAACATCTTGCACACACCTTAAATCATGTTCCACTTTTCGAAAGAGTAGGCCATTGGTTGCATATGACAAAATATACAAAAACTGCAAACACATGGGTTTAAGATGTACAAAAACATGCAAGTGCTTATTCCATTATCTTCGATATAAAAGGATCAATAAATAAAACACACACACACAGCAAAAGCAAAAAAGATGTCATTGAATCTCTGTACAATATAAGTACAAACTATCATGTAAGGAAAGATTATAATTTCATCACAAAGATGCCTTCTCCCTCTCCCTGGTTTTTTGGTGTTGCTTTTTTTGTTTTGGGGTGGGGGGTTTTGTTGCTGGGTTTTCGTGGGGTTTTTGTTGTTGTTATTTTGTTGTTGTTTTTTTGTGTTTTGTTTTAGGGGGGGGGGGGGTGAGTTTAGGAGTTTTCTTTTTGTTCAGTCTTGGAAGGGATAGGGTGGGGATCCCATCTTACTGATTAAATTTTTCACTGGTTACAGCCTTAGAGCAACACCACCTCATTTCAAAACAATTATTTTTCAAGCTCTGATACTGCCAAACTTCTGCTATATTTATTGGCATTATCTTATAGACAGTGCAGATTCGATGAACTAGCAGAACTTAATAG
>CM054146.1:24853603-24906103 GCA_028751875.1 Rapana venosa
GCTGCTTGTAATATATATTCTTTAAATTTTTCATAAAAAGTATCAATATCATTACTTTTGATTCTTTCAGTATTAATTTGTGTCAAAATGTCTTTAAACTTGTTCCAATCTGCATGACGATAGTTGTACTTTGGGATAACATCTTTTTCTTTGTCATTTCGTACAGAATTATCATTAAGAGTGATAGCAATGGGAAAGTGATCACTTCCCATTGTATCACTTTCTATTTCCCAGTCACATATGGGGACAAGAGATGGAGAAACGAAAGATAGATCTAAAGCACTAGGTCTCTGATTCGAAATATCTGGGATTCTTGTAATGTTACCATCATTAAGTAGACACAGACAAGAATCAATTACGTTTTCGATAAATCGATTACTGGTTACTGATGTCCAGTTTTTATCCCAGAAGGGGGAGTGTGCATTAAAATCCCCACATATTAACCATTTCTTATTGGAATCTGGAAATGTGCGCAACCATTCTGTGTTGCTGTCATTGGGGCCTTTAGGCAGATATACCGAAACAACATTTAGATTTATAGATTTGCTGATTTTTATGCATGCAGCACACGAGTGCAGATTCGGTACATTTGTTGGAACTGGCGAGGTACATTCATTATATTCTACTCCGTTATGCACATAAATGGCAGCCCGAATCTTTTCAGCATCGTTTGCAACAGATTCATAGGTAGGTGGATAATAGTAATTATTGAGATTGGGTAGTCGATTTCTGGTACTGTTTAAAGATTGTAAGACTAAAACCTCAGATCTAAATGATGCAAGATAGGGCAAATTTGTTGTCACAGATCTGCAGTTCCACTGCAAAATTTTAAAGGGACAAGTTTTTACCATTTTTATAAGAAAATAAATCACAAGTTGTTGTTTTTACAAGGATTTGTATAGAAACACAGCTTAAAAATAATTAAAAAAAATAAAAAGTGTGTGTGTGTGTGTGTGTGTGTAAAATCTGGAATATATCTAAATTCTTTTATTTCGAGGATAATGAATAAGAACCCATGTACTTTTATACATCCAGTCCCTGTGTGCATGCAGTTTTGTAAGATTTGTCATCCATTCTCACCCTATGGGCATACCATTGCCTACTCTTCTGAAAGGTGAAGAAATGTTAAACATACATGCAAGATGTTCTGTGTGCGTTCACACGCTGGATAGACCTTGGTTTATAGTCTCTTTCTTAGGACTTTAGGCTGCACACCCGTATTTTTAAAAAAATCACTCTTTTCCTTCTGTTTTTCTATGTGACTCTTATATTCATACCGCACGTACTAAGGCATCCACAGAAATAAAAACCACTTCTGTGAAAGACTAGCCTCTGACTCAAAACTCATGTGATTTTGAAGAAATTTGGTAGGTTTGAATTTTTTTAATTTTTCAGCAAACACTGCACCCCCTCAGTCCTTTGACGTCTGCTAGCTTCCTTAGTGCAATATGCATGCTCGGGGTCAACGCTGTAGGAATACAGGCAAACCTCATTTGATGGTTATTTCCAACTTTCTTGTGACTACCTGGTGTTGCTCTATGTCCTCAATCGCCAAAACAAGTGCACAGTCCATTTTTTCATGCTTAAAAAAAAAAGTGAAAATCACCAACATTTTTTCCCACTCACACTCTATACAAGATACTACGTGATCCCCAAATTAATACCGGTGTGCGGCCTATATTAGGAGCCATGGAGTAGGCACTGTTAATAACTCCTGGGGAAAAAAATCCCCTTGAAGTTGGCATCTCGGTGATGACTTGAATCCGGGACAATTTCTTTTCTTTCTTTTATTCCGAGGATAATGGAATAAGCACTCGTGTGCTTGTTTTTAAACATCCAGTCCCCGTGTGTATGCAGTTTGGAAATTTTGTCAGATCATGAGTGCAATGCTCCAACCACATGGTTATCCCTTAGGAGGGCTCTACCAGGTTCAATGTGCCAAGACTCTCAGATTCTTAGCAGTGATACTCCTGAAAATCTGCCTTTTCCCTTGAGTCATATGTCCTACTGCCTTAAAGATATCCCAAATCGGATGATACAGAACAAGTTACGGCTAAATGCAGATAAAACCGAAGCCATGCTTGTAGGGACCAAACACAAACTCTCTTCCATCACAACAGCTTCAGTAGAATTCGGCAATACGTCTGTCCCTCTATCCACTGCTGTGAAATATCTAGGAGTCATTATGGACAACACACTCTCCATGCAAAAATTCATCACCCAAACCTGCCAGTCGTGCTACTATCAATTACAGCGCATCAGTGCAGTTCAAAAGTACCTGTCCACTGATGCAACATCCAAACTAGTCACCTCTCTCATTCTCTCATGTCTTGACTATTGCAATTCTCTTCTGGCTGGTCTGCCAGCTTCATCTATCCACTCCCTTCAACGTATACAAAACTCTGCCGCTCGACTAGTCCTCAGAAAGAAAAAATCTGAGCACATTACTCTTCTCTTGCCATATCTCCACTGGTTGCCTGTACCATAGAGAGTAAACTATAAGATCAGTACCCTTTGTTACAAATGCCTCCACAAAACAGCACCTTCCTACCTCTGTGAATCTTCACCTGCACACTCCTTCTCGTTCCCTCCACTCTGCTGCAGACACCTTGTGCTTAAGAATACCTAGATTCAACCAGTCCACCGTTGGCCATCACTCTTTCTCTGTTGCTGGTCCATTGATCTGGAATTACCTCTCTCTCTCCCTTCGCCAAAAGCCTTCTTATGAAGCTTTTAAATCCGGCCTCAAGACATTTATTTCAAACTCAAGATTCTCCCCTCTTGTTCCATCTCATTTCTGTCCTTGCCCTCAACATCCAAAACCCCATCACCCTGCTGAAGTGTATAACCTTTATGTGTGTGCGTGCGTGCATACATTTGGATTTGTAAAAACTATTAATTGTAACTGGCTGCATGTGAATGAGTGGGATGAAGAAAGGGCTTTGATTTGTGTTTTTTCAAGATATGGTACTATATAAATTCTATGTATTATTATTAAGACACATTGCCTGAGAAATTCAGTGCAGTGGTTCAACCACTCCTCAAGGAGTTTTGCCAATGAAATATGCTGGTGGTCTGCATTCTTTTCTTTTTCCTTTGGTCTTGCCTTGAAAGACCGTCTTCATGAGGTTCAAATCTTGGTTTTGTAGCACATGACCTACATTCTCAGTTTCCTTTCCTTTGTTGATGTGAGTAGTCTTCTTCATGTTCCCAGTTCGTTTAGTAAGCATTTATTTCTTTTATGTGTTCCAACTGACAATGATTAAGGAATTGCACAACTGTTACACGAGAACAGTGTAATATCATGTTTTCACCCCCAAATCCTGTATTTTATCCTCATCCTGATAAGATTTCAATGTCTGGCTCTGGGGCTCATCTCTCCAGATGTAACAAAATGCCATTGCCAGTTTTTTGTCCTCTTTCCTTCTGGGTGTCTACCTTCTTGCCTGTGAGTGTTAAGTTTTTAATGCAGAATTTCTCCAAGACAACCGACACAGTTTCCTTAGTTTTTTTTCTAAATGTGTAATGATCACAGACGAGAAAAGGAAGTTCAGATGGTATGGGCATGTGACAAGATCAGATGGGCTCTCCAAGACCATACTGCAAAAAACAGTGCAGGGGAAAAAGAAGGCGAGGCAGGCCAAAGAAGAAATGGGCAGACATCACTGAATGGACGGGGAAGAGCTTCTCCACAACCCAGGCACTTTCCCACAACCACTGCAAATGGAGCCAACTGGTGCAAAGTTTGTCACTGCAGTGCCCCTACGACCCCAGAGGGGGTTATGGGTTCTGTTGCCATGGCTCTTCAAAATGGATAGTCCACATGTGGCCTTAGTTAAGTTAACATTATGCCTAAAGCTTGGTTGGCTGAGATTTCCCACTCCAAAACGAGGAATTGGGAAAAAAATGACACTGGTTTTTAGTCTCCTGGGCACACACACACACAATCAACAATATACAATACACAGGCACAGGAGGGGGGAAAAAGCCCACAGCAACAGATGTTCACATTCTCACACTTACCACCTCACAAAAACAAAAAAAACCCAGCATTATAGTTCAAATCATTTTAATGAGCGCCAGAAGGTGAAAAGTGAACCGGCACAACATACAACTCACCAGGACAGTTAAATATTCGGCAACAGTGGGACAGCCATAACACTCTACATGTACAACAGTCAGCATATTTTGTAAGTTGATCCTCACTTTTCAGGCACCACAACATCAACCCATTTATCAATCAATGAGCTCCTTTCACCATTTCAACACAAAACTTATTCACCAGACAAAATGTACTGTGTTATACGTCAACTTCTTCTGCAAACTTTTATGGCAGAATTATGTTCCCTTTTGTTGTAGATCCACTTCTGAAAAGATGTCTGTGGAGATAGAGATAGATAGATAGATAGATAGAGAGAGAGAGAGAGAGAGAGAGAGAGAGAGAGAGAGAGAGAGAGAGAGAGAGAGAGAGAGAGAGAGAGAGAGAGAGAGAGAGAAGAATAAATATTTGGGTTAACCCCACATAACATGAATGATTTGAACACACAACTTTTTACAAATGCTTGTAATATACACAATTTCATATGTTGTGCATAAATGAGTATCAATATTCAACCACCACAGTGAGATATTTATTTTGTTTATACAAACCCTGATACATATCTTATGTACATCTCTGTCCCCTCACTCAAGTCATAAATCTGATGGATTTATCATTTTTGTTAACACAAAAGTCCAAACACTAAATGGAGTACAGTGTGAAATTTTAGGCTATCTAAGTGAATCACCATTAACAATCCCTTTATTATAAATGGTTTCAGAGGTAAAACATAACACATGGTAAAAACAATTAAAAAAATTAGTTGTTTTTTTTAAAAAAGTCAGCAGAAGAGCTTATCAAGAACTCAACCACAACTGGGTTTTTTAACTTAATTATTTACCACCTAAAACTCATCACAAATGCACTTTATCATGTTCATTCTGATATTAAACAATATTTTTTCTGATGCTGTTGTTTGTATCTCCTGGCCTTAGAGCCTTGACAGAAAAAAGACTGAAACAACCCACAAAATAACCCAGAAAGGAATGTCGGGGAAGAGGGAGGGGGGGAGCAGACACACAAGAAAGTAGAATAAATTATGCTAACTCAACATCCTCCACCATACTTAAATGCACAAGTGGTACTTTTGCACACAGTGATCAAAGGGTCCGAGTTCACAGCAGCAACAGCGAAACAGCAATGTCTATATTGTATCAATGCATATGTTGAAAATGTTTCTCCTTCTAATGATACAGTGCTTGAATTCATAATATCACAGAGAGATATACAGAAGACAGGTCAATTTACAAACAGAGAAAGGTTTTCCTCACAAGGACGTCATCAATTGCTGTTATAATTGATCAATATCTTCACTTTTAATCGTAAAATAGTCAGTATGAGACGTTGTCAGAACTGTTTAAAATAGTATGGGCAACATTTCCTTAACAACCGGAGAGCAATGCAAAGATGAGAAGTGTGAATCAAAGGCCTTGCCATCTTCAACACATACAAGGTATCAACAGACAAAATTAAAAAAAAAAACCCAAAAAAATCACCAGATTGCAAGAACCAATAGCGCTTTTACAAAACATTGTTTCTATTGCAACTTTCTTAATCATATCATGCGAGAAGGGGGCATTCTGAATTCCACATCTTCCAAGGCTTTTGTTAACGAAACGCAATTCACTACAGCAGCCAATACAGTGGCTGAAATCAGAACAGTCATTAGGAATGTTCTGCAAGCGATAATTTGTTTACATTTTTTGTTTATATTGTCTACAAAGTATACACACACACACACAAAATCCAAATAAACTAAAATTTTTTTCCAAAAGACGCAGTCTTGAGAAGACTTCCTCAAAAGCTCGGTCAAAACTGCAAGCGTCACATGTTCCAGAGACGTTGCTGGTGTCACACACACACACACACGCACACACCAACACAACAAAAGCACGGCCCAGTGGGGCTAAGATCCGCATTCAGGGAGTCATGTAAGAAAACTTTGGCACCACAGTTAGGTCAGTTCCTGGAGCTTCAGGAACTGGCACATTGTGTATGGAGGTAGCTCTTCTCACGCACCTTCTCTCAGACAACGCTCTCATGTGAAATTTATCTCTAGTCAACAGTAAAAAATATGAACGGTTAAAAAAAACAACAACAACCACAAACAAACACAAAAAACTACCGGATAAAACGACGATAGTTTTGATGATTAAAGATGACCAAAAAATCTTACACATCACCCAGTGATGAGACAAGTAAGATGAGACAATTAAAAAAACAGGAGTTAATGGCTCTGAACCAGGCTTTTTTCCCCCACTCTCTCGCACGCACTCTTTTTTTTTTTTTAAAAGATCATTCATTGCTTTTGCATAATATCATTTTCTGTACAGACAAGACACAGGCAGCCACTGGTTCACCACCTCTACACAGAACCACTTAAAAATTTATTTTTTTTAATAGATTTATTTATATATACACTCTTCTAAATACATCATTCTCATAAAACCACACGACAAAACCACAAAACAAAAAAAACAAACAAACAAAAAGTTCAGACAAGGCAACGTATAATATGTAAAAATGCGGCGTCGACTCCACAGTTCCGGCACTCCAGCACGAAAGGACCAGCAGACTACACGAAGGAAGTCGCTAAGCGAATGCTGGAGGTGCTGCGTGGCTGTGGGGGCAAGTCATCATCGCCGGTCCTCAGTGAGTCGGGTGACCATTGGCCCACGGCTTAAGTTGACAGGGCTGCAAGACATCAGCTCTGAAATAAACGTACATGACAGACACTCATTAAAGTCCGGAACACTTGAAAGCATTACTATATGTGGAGCGATTCCTTTTGTGTTCAGTTTAATAATAATAATGATAAGGATAATAATGTAATAATAATAATAAATGGAATTTATATAGCACTGTATATTGAAGAAACAAACTAAAAACACTCAAATGTCAACAAATAAATTGCACAAGTTTACTGTACCAGCATACAATGTGTATTATGTGCACTTCTATATGTACACATTCATTTTATGCAAATATGTAATTAAAACTACGGAGTACTATATCAATCTGAAACACACACACACAATCTGAAACACACACTGGAGAATTCCGCTTCTGCAGCAACATTCAAGTAAAATCCCCCCCCCCACCCCCTCCCCCACAAAAAATGTTGACATGTTTTGCAAGTTGTTTCAGCGAGGGGGAAGGGGGGGGGGGGGGTATTTACAGCTTTTTCCCCCCTTCCAAAATGTAATGTATACAATTGCTTTCTGTACAACTGTTTAGTTGTAACATTGACAATCACACCACTAGATATCTCGTGACAGCTTATTACATTACAAAGTCTCTCTCTCTCTGTCTCTCTTGTTTGCCAAGAACATCCAACTCTTTTTTTAAAAGCTTTTTTCTACTTTAAAAAAATTATTTATTTTATTTTATTTTATTTTTTTAAAGAATTCACAGATCAATAAACTATTTAATGTGCTTTACACATGAACTATTTCCCACAAGGATCTTCCTCCACTACCTGGACAATTAATGAGAAGTCCATAAGCCTATTAAATTCAGGGGGAAAAAATCCTCAACCCACACCAAACACGCATGTGTGCATGGCGCACACATTACAAACGCATGACCTTCCATAGTAAGTCTGTATGCCATGCACTGCGTCCCCATTCCACAGTTAACAAACACTTGTGCACGCTACATGTATATACATTTGCCTTCAGTTTCAAAGGATGTTTAATCTGATATGCACACAGTCTTCTGAATGTAAAACTTGGGATTTAAAAGGTTGAACAAATATACGAGTACGCTGTCACATAGTGCTGTTCATGTGAGAACTGTGTTCCCGATGATTCTTGATAATCTGGAAGTGTTTCTTCTTCCAAAATGTCCCAATAAACACTGACATGAATGTCACACAATATGTGTGGATTAGAATGAAATATCATTCATCCATAATCATTCTGTCTCTTTAGCTATCTGTATAATTATAACTCTGAAAGGACTAACAAAAAGAAAAGTATTGTACCAGAACATATTATTTCTTGTCATTTTTACATGCATCATCTTCATCCATGAGTGACTGAGAGTGTGTGTGTGTGTGTGTGTGTGTGCGTGTGCACGTGCATGTGTGAGAGAGAGAGAGCATGCGTGCATGCATGCGTGTGTGTGTGTAGATTAAGCAAAGGTATTACAATTTTAGGACAAATTTCACAAATCATTGACATTTAATGGATAAATTCTGTTAGACAATATTTTCTCTTTCAGATTTGATTATCCGAACAAACTAAGAGCATTTTGTTGATTGAATGCCATGCTTACTTTAAAACTACAAAATGTCCATTCTATACTTTGATGACACTTTGATGAACCATTTATGAAAACACACACACACAGAATCTCACACACACAGAGTACAAATGAAGTCAGACCATGTTCACTCTAATCATGAATGACCTAATCCACATAACACCACTTGATGTTGCACCAAAAATAAACATAAACACGCACACACGTGTACACACACACACTCAGAGTACAAATGAAGTCAGACCACATTTACTCTAATCATGAATGACCTAATCCACATAACACCACTTGGCGTTGCAGTAAAAATACACATACACACACACACGCAGAATACATGTCTAGTCAGACCACACATGAATAACCTAATAAATCCACATAACACCACTTGGTGTTGCTGTAAAAATAAACCACATGGCACATTCTTCTCTTTAAGTGCGCACAAATATTTCTGGTATTTAAATACTTGGTTGACAGTCAGAACAATATTGTAAAATGATGATACAACTGCAACTAGTGTTTATCAAGATGATAACTGCCACTGGTGTTTTTAAACTCTGATTTACACCCCCCCCCCCCTTCCCAAATTTCATGACACATCCCCACAACATAAATAATTTACAAATTTCATCACTCCTCTCAGACTGGCACTATAAATGAATTCAAATTACTTCAGGTTGTGTAATATGAGACTGAACCAGCAAAGATAATTATCCTACCCCTATTATGTCCAACAGATTTTACTTCCCAAAACTTCAGAGCAATACACAACACAAGGCAGGGAATTTCAACACACTTATGACGCACAACAACACAACGGAGCACAGGACTTACAATAAAGAACAAAAGAATCATTTCTACTCCAGCTATTACTGTGTTTTTCTCTCTCAATAAAACCACAGGTACAGAAGGTCAAACATATAATTAGACCATGTAATAACTTATGATACAAACAAACAAATCAGTGTCAGCCAACAACAACAACAAAATACAGATCATGAAATAAATCTCAAAAACATAACATTCTGCTCCATATAAAAAAAGACAATAATATGAAAATCATATCTGCTGAAAAAAAACAACCCTTTAAATCCCTTTATCTTACTTAGAACCACAACGATAATTGTGATGATAAGATCAGATCAAAAACACTGATACTAATGACAGTGATACTATACTATTATTTGATCTGAAAGTTCGTAATCACAGTGTGACAAATCATGTTCGATATTTAAATAAAAATGTCCCAGTTGCATCATCTTCTTCAATCCAAATGACTTGGCCCGGGCCACAAGCTTTATATACATCAGTGATGTAATTGTAAGCAAAGTGTCAAAGCCTACATTAAAATATTGTTATGCTTTGAAGTGTATGCCATTATCCATGACAAGATGTTAGCATACCAAACCTATACTCTCCAATTAAAAACAAAATCCTCTGAAGCTGGAGTATGGCTGCCTCTATGGCAAGGTCCTTAAAGACAACCATGCATGAAAAAGAAAAAAAACACTTCTCCACCAGTGCATACTTGCAGTCTCACAGAGGTTCTCTGGTGAGATGAGTGAGACAAGAACACACATTCTGGGTGGTCCCATGGTGATAAACAAGGGGATGCCCAACAACAACAATAATACCAACAACAATGGTCATAAAATAATTTATATAATGATAACATGATGTTCATATCACATGCCTTCACTTAAAAGTCCGCTTAATGTTAAGTCCTTAAAAGTAGCCTGTTCAATTGATTTTCAACAAATCAACCTTTGCCATCTTAATTTACACGTAACAGTTTACTGATAATGTTCAAGTTTTTGTTTTTTGGCTGATGATGGTTTTAAAAAAAACAACAAAACCCACACTATTGTAATTATGGTGTCATATACAGAACCCTGTGGTTAATAGTAATGGGGTGAGTCCATGAGTGAGCAGCAGTAATAACAGTAAGTTTTATATTAAATATAAGCAAACTTAGTTCAACTCACTAAATATTCTTAAAGCTGAAAATTATATATAGATTAAATACATGTTGTTTTTTAGTTTGCAACAAAACAATCTGAAGTATACATGTGCTTTTAATCTTGCTCACTGTTTTCTTTTCTCCTGAACCCCCTATGAAAAGAAAAAAAATTTCATCAAGACACTGTTTTTCAATACTTGTCAATTTTAGCCAAACAGCTTTAACATGCTCACACAAATGCACCCCCATTCACTCTCTCTACATTTACAAAATCGCACACAAACAGGGACTGGATGTGAATAAAAAGCACAGGAATGCTTATTCCATTATCCTCAAAATAAGATAAAAAGATAAGTATAAAACTTGACTCTCTCCTCCCTGTTCTTCTCTATGGGTAGCTTGATAAAAAATTTGTAAAAAGCAACAAAAAAAAGCAAATGTAATGCTTGTTTAAATGTACCATCTGGGAAGAAAAATTTGACACAACTTTCACTCACAGTCACACACACTCACAAACACACCCACACACTTTAAACAAAGCCAAAAATTAATACACACACACACACACACACACACACACACACACACTGACAAACATACAATTGCGCCTACGCACAATCTAATTACCAGAATTAAGTGTCACTAAAATTATTGACACTGACATACAATGAATTGGAACATAATGCCATTTTTTTTTTTAAAGATAAAAAATTTATCTCTGACACTTAGGGAAACATACACACACACACACCACACACTCTCTCTCTCTGTCTCTGAGAAACAAAAATTGAGTTCTCACACACACACGCATGCACGCACACATCCACACACACATATAAAAGATAAGACAGCCTGAAGGAAGGAAAATCAAAATGTCTTAGATAAAATATTTACAAGTAAATTTGCATTCATGAGATGAGAAAACAAATTCAGGCCCATCAAAACAATAATAGAAAATTAAAAAAATGTCCACCAAAGCCTAATGATAACTTCACTCTGACCTCTACAGAATATCCTTTTTCTGTTGTGTCATGTAAACCAGCATTGACTTTCTCAATTTGCCTTATACACAAGTTTACTGAACATGCTGTGACACTGCTCCAAAGAACAACCAGTGCTATGCCCTTTCAAATAACCTCCTCGTCTTACAAGTAGAGATACCTGCTGCACTTGTGAAGCTTCCTTGAGCAAATAACCCTCTCTCCTAACACCACTCTTCTCCCCAAAGTGGTTCAGTGGTTGTGAGGTAATGCATCTGTCTAGAAAGTGAAGTCTAGATTTCAATCCTTGTCTGAAACTTAACTCCCCCCCCCCCCCCCCTCCTTCTCACTTGTCCTTATGTAGTGGCCTGGGAGCTAGTAAGGTAAGGTGAGACAATAAACTGAGGTCTAATGTATGCAACACACATTCAGCATAGGTATCAGAACTCGGAGGAACGAAGAGAGTTGGCAAAATTCTGTTGTTAAAAAAAGCCACTCTATGGAAACAAATACACATTCAGGAACACTCCCCCCCCCCCCCCCCCCCCCCCCCCCCCCCCCTGAAAGTCTATAACTTGTGTTTCACTTGCTAGAAGGGGATATATTCTCTGAAGACCTTGGCTTCTGCTGTCCACATCAGTCATCACCCTGTGTAAACTTCTTTGTTCTCTCATTACCTGTGAGTAAAAAGATTACTTGGGACAGTGAGTCACTGAGACACCAAACAAAGGGGCAGCATGGTGGTAATCATCACCCACAGCAGGCTGTCTCACTCTGCTGTGTCTGGCCCTAGTGTGGACAGTAGGCTTTAGTGCCGACATATGCAGGAACTTCTGACCACCACCCAAACCACCTCTGTGAAATAAAGAGTCTCTTCTGATAGACCCGTGCCCTCACAGCTGCTCAAAACTGATTATTCCAAAGTGACATGAGAGTAGCAACACGGGAATGGCACCCCCCCCCCCCCCCCAACCCCCGAAAAAAAGAAGTTTACAAAAAAGATCAAGTTTTTAAAAAGTTTACAAAATTAAGCAATTTAATGAAATCAAGAGACTCCAAGAAAAAATAAAATTTTGTAAATAATGCATGAGCCCACAGTAAATTACTGTCAAAAGCACATTAAAATCCCCAACCAACAAACAAAAAAATCAACAAGATGGTGATCAAAATCAGCAACAGCAAAGAATAATTTTAAACCATCAAGAAGATGATCCAAACATGCTTTCTGGTTCTTTGTTGTTTTCTTCACTGTCATAAGGGTGTGTCAACTGGTGCCAACAAACATCAGTAATTCCAGAAAGAAAAAATAAACATTAAAAAAAACCCTCATCATTTCACGTACATTGACATAATGATGAACTGAAAAGTTAAACAAAATCTAACTGAAAAGTTTTATAAAATTTTTGATATGCATAACAGACAACTTCCGAGAAACATACTTACCTTCATGGTCTAAAAAGAAGGAAAAAAGTATAATTTTTATGAATACATCATTTTTATAGTCCTAAAGCTTTAGATCAAATCAGCAAAATCAAGTTCAGAGTTAAAACTATCAATTCACTGATCGTTTTGCCCAAAAAGACACAGACACAGACAGACACACATTCTATGCCAGACAATTAGACATACACCCACACACAGATACACCCAAACAGGCCACACCACATCACACTACACCTCCCAACCAATCCATCCACACACACACACACACTTCAGATGAGACTATAAACCAAGGCCCCGTGTTCGAACGCATGCAGAACATCTTGCGCACATGTTAAATCCTGTTCCGCTTTTCGGAAGAGTAGGCCATTGTGTGCCAGTGGAAACAAGACAAAATTTACAAAACCGCATACACAGGGGGACCGGATGTAAAAAAGCACGAGTGCTTATCCATTATCCTTGATATAAAAGAATAAATAAATAAATAAATAACACACACTCACACACACTCTCTCTCTCTCTCTTCCACCCCTTTCTAATCCCTCTTTCTTACACATTAAGCAACTTACATACTGATAAAACAATAGAATATTCACAAAACTTAATGAAGCAATAGAAGTAGAACTTTCCCAAAACTTATTTCACAAAGAACAAATTCCTTAAAAAAACAAAACCAAAAAACCCCCAACAACAACAACAACAAGAGATCAGCAAATGCTATGTATACAATGTATAACAATATAAAAAAATCCATCTAAAAAAAAAAATCCAAACACCATGCAGCAATACAGAAAAATAGGAGCATAAAAAGGCAGCAAGACAATGGCTTAAACATAAAGCCAGGAACAAAATATAGGCATGGTATATTTGCATTCATGAAAAAAAGTACCAATCACATGCAAATCTGAAATAAGTACATGCACATGAAAGTCTGAAAGAAGTACTGAAACACATGCATGTTAAAAAAAAATACAAAAAAAAGTACAGGCACATGCAAGTTGCAAAGGTAAGATTGAAGGCAGTGTGCAGAAAGAAAAGGGAAAAGCTTACGTTTCATCGCCTGGGAAAGGTCCGGTGAACAGCAATTAGCACAACAGGCACACAACAAAGTCATTTGTTAGCCACTCACCTTACAACTCTTTCTGCCTATGATGTAAATTGGTAATTGCAATTTGCACTTGGAAAACACCTATTATCTGTGTTAAGTCTTTACAGCTCCACATCGGCATTTAGTCTTATCAGCTCTGCACTATTTATCTATCTCTTGTGAAATAATTTGTGCTGAAAATCAGCAGTTTTCTTTCACTGATTTACTCACTCCTCATTGATTCCTTTACTTTTATAAAATCCTAAGTGTCTTGCTGCATGGGAGTAAGCGTTTACTGCGTGTGAGCATGTGTGTGTACATGTATACTGCATGTGTGCATGTGCATGCATAGATCTATAGTATAATCTATAAAGTATGTGACTTTGAGTGTCTATGTGTGTGAGCTTTATCAGTTATATGTCCCTAATGCATCAACTTGTACAACAGCACAGGGTTCCAGAAAGCTATATTATGGGAAATAACCTGTTATTAACTGCTTTTAAATGGAAAGCTATTTTTGAATATTCACTAAAGGATCATGATTTCAGAACACTTTACATACATCTCATAGTGGTGCAGAGAATTTTCAGCATAATGCCGCAAATTCTTAAAAAATACTAACTATCATCACAATCAGTAGCTATCATCACAATCAGTATACTATCTCTTCAAAAATCTTTGTTCTCATTTTTTTCCACAACTGTAATTAACAATCCATAAATTGACTACAATCCAAACAGAAATCCTGAAAAATCCAGTTAAACTTGATAAAATCTTAAGTCATCCCTATGTGAGGTTAAAAAAACAAAAATTACAAAGAAATGCAAGCGACACTTAAACACTGAACACTTTTTTTTTTAACTGACAGACAAGATCCCACTCAACAAAGTAATACGCTATAACGTGAAATGATGTTATCACAATCATTAGCCATATCAGTTTTCAGTCGACAAGAGCAACAGCTAAACTGAATACTGTGCGGTGTACATACCTCTCCAGCTTTTCAGCTGTAATAAAGAGCGCTGCTCGAGACCACGGAGCATCCAGTTAGGAGAACTAGGGAAAGTGCACTTACCTGATTTACTGATGACCAAACAACTGCAGCCTGACTATCCACCACCACAGGTCACGCCAGGAAAGGACTGACTAAATACAAGGAATCTGTACAGCCATATGAATTCTGAGTGAAGTTCTACTCATGAGACAATAAAGGCTGAACATGATCTCTGACCAAAACTGCTGATCAAATACAAAGTAAGAGGGAAAAATGTAAAAGTTGGTGATCAGACACTCCTAAAAAAAACAACTCCACCAAAACCAACAAAGTGAAAAACTGGATTTATTATTTACCTTTGCTAAACTGATTGCTTCAAGATCAACCTCTGTTACAAAGGACGGTGTCATGGTTTTATCAAGATCAACTTTTTTCCAGGTGCTTTTTGGCCTTTAAAATTTTTTTTTTAAATAGCAACACCATATAACAACTTTAAATCTTAGTCCTCGTTTTTACTGGAAATTACGAATTTAGAAAAAAAAAAGTATTCAAATTTATTGTCTTATTATTGGATGCTGGTCCCTTATTATGGATTTTGTTTTCAAAATTGTAAGCATTTTGCTAATACAAGTAACTGATCTCTCTATTAATCTGCATACAGTGCAAATGAACTGCTAACATGCAGGGTCAAACCATGCTGTAGTTCTGAGTTTACTTTTGACTACTTTGCAACCACTATTTCCTCATGCATTGTGTATGTTGGTATGATAAATTCCTGAACACATTCATGGCACAGAAGGACGACAAATGCTGTTATTATCAGAAATGTGATAAAGGAAACAAAGGGATAAGAAATATCTTTAGAAGTCACAGACTGACAAGAGTGAGTGATGTGACCGCATGAGTGTTACACAGCCTACAGATATGATAGTTTACCCACCGGCTAAGTTTGTTTGTGTGTTTAAAAGAAAAGAAAACTTATGCACACTATTTTTCAAGCATTTTCATGATTCTGCAAAATGAGTGGAGTGGTACTTTTTGCCCCGACTGGGAATGTATATATGTCAATCTTAAAACTAAATGACGATGCACAGAAATTAATAATTTCAATCATGAGTCCATTTCACATTCAAAAGCCATAGATGAAATTGAGAGAGAATAGAGCAGAACTATGGCTACTCTAGTACTAGACAGAGATCATAAATACTACTGCTACAAGACAGATCACTACAAAAAAAAAGGGGGGTATGTGAATATATGGCAATGTTAGTGTACAAAAAAAAAAAAAAAGAAAGAGAGAAAAAGGCTGGGATACACTACAGAAGCAAGGGTTAGAGCTACAAGAGGAATCTGCACCCAAGATGCAACTAGCCAACTATCCACCCAGGGTAACCAGTTCTAGGAGATGAAGGTTAGATCAGAAGGGCATCTGTGCTAGCAGGACTGGATAAAGAGAGAAGCATAGCAGGCGGGCGTGTTAAAACTTACCCAGCAAGAAAGGCAAAGCTCTGCAGGGCCCCTGTGTCCCCTACTCTAATAGTCTCGGCGAAAGTTTTGGAAGACACGCCTTGAGTAGGCCCCAGGGTCCTCTGAGGACATCTGGGCCGAGTGGCTGGGACTTACTTTGGAGTTGGTCATCTTGCCCGCCCCGCGTCCACCCGGCCGCCGGGTCATGTTGCGACGCTCACGATCAAACTCCAGGTCTTCTAGCCGCTGAGTGAGCCCCAGCTTCTGCTGGATGGCCATGCGTAGAAGAGAGTTCAAGGTCTTCTTTTCTTCTTCAGCTGCCGACAGCTGTCGCTGGCTCTCGTCCAACTGGGTCACATACTCGTCGCAGCGCTGGGCAAACATGGCCCGCAGTGAGGCAAAGGTGGCAGCGTCCTCCTTCAGGGATTTGAGTTCATTGCGCAGTTTCAGCATGGTTTCTGTCACAATGACTTTCTCGTTCTCGTACTTCTGTTTGAGGTTGGCCAAAGCCACCTCAGCGGTGGACTTGTTGGCCTTGAGAACGGAGCGCAGAGTGGCAATCTGTTCACGCTTGGTGGACAGCATCGCCTTCAGTTTCACCACCTGGTCTTGCAGCTCTGTCACGTCCTCTGCGTTTTCTCCAGAAGTCTCATCACGGTTCCACTTCTTGGCGGCCTCCATCAGCTTTTCTACTCCCTGTTTCAGGAACTTGACCTGGTCCACCACAGTGTCCGTCAGTCGCTCACACGACGTGGGGTCACCGCCTTGTGACCCGTTGGCAGCACCCTTCTTTTCACGGCGGGATTTGACTTTGGATTTGGTGGGTTTGCTCTGAGGAGTGGCGGAGGAGGCCTCCTCTGATTTGGCAGCCTTTCCTTTGTGGGTGGGTGTGGCGGGTTCTTCGCTGCTCTCTCGCTCGCTGCTGTCCGCTGAAGCGGCGGTTTGGGAGATGGACTTGGCATGGTCCAGCATCACCCGGGAAGGAGTCTCCCCGCTCACTTCACACACCAAGTGATACAGCTGCGCCAAGTCCTCCGTGACACGAACCAGCTCAGTCTGTGTAATGCCAACGCTCCCCTGGGCACGCGCGACCACATCGGACAAGCTCTTCATCTCCCGCTCTTGCTCCTTGATTGTCTCCTCGTACAACATGCACTTGTTCTTCAGTTCTGACAAAGCTTCATCAAACTCTGCCCCGGCACCCAGAGCCGCCGCACTCTGCAGCCTGAGGATCTCGGCCTGAAGACTGCCAATCTCGTTCAGGGCCGACCGGTACTTCTTGTCCTTCAGCTGCAGGTTGTTGCGCAGCTCCAGAAGGGCGCGCTTTTCGGGGTCGTTTTCCTCCTCCATCTCGCGCAGCATGGTCTCGTCGAAGGACACCTCCATGTCGTTGGGCAGTCGTGCGGCGGAGGTGTCCCGCACAGCCGACAGAGAAGCGATGTAGGTTTTCAGCTGCTCCACACGTTTCTTCTGCTCTGTCAGGTCCAGCTGAGTCTCCTCCATCAGCTTGCGGGCATCATCCAGGGCCTTCTCCATCTCCGCTCTGTCCTCTTCAGACTGCTGCAGCTTGCTCTCCAGCTCACCTACCTCTTTCACCTGAAACACAGCAATGCTCGTCTTACATACCTGAAAACATAGCACTGCTAGTGTTACGCACCTGAAACATAGCATTTCCTCATGTCACACACCTGAAACATAACACTGCTCATGTCACACACTTGAAACACAGCACTGCTAATGTTACACATGGCCAGCCTGCTGGTCTCTCTAGTCTTGAAGGTGTTTCTACTTAATATACATCTTTGCTTAACAATTCGCAAAACTTGTATATATTATATTGCTGTGCTAGAAAAAAAATCAGACGCACAAACATGTGCAAACTTAATACACACATTGAGGGAGGACGGGATAGCCTAGTGGTCAGAACATTGCGTTCGCAATCTGACGACCCGGGTTCGATTCCGTTCAAGAGGATACTTTCCCCTGGAGTTAACATCAGTGCAGACTCCACTCTCCCTAAAAGTCCTTCGGATGAGACTATAAACCGAGGCCCCATGTGCGAACGCACGCAGAACATCTTGCGCACACGTTAAATCCTGTTCGTGTGCCGGTGGGAACAGATGACAAATTTATAAAACTGCATACATACGGGGACTGGATGTAAAAAAGCACATAAGTGCTTATTCCATTATCCTCGATATAAAAGAATTAAATGAAAAGATGATACATACATAAATATGCAGGTATGCAAAAACAAACCCTACACATGCACACACATTTTCTGAAGAAAACACAGGTTGACAATGTGGGATTTTTTGACACTGAAAACTGTATATAGTCATGGTTGGTCTTTGTTGTGTCATAACGCTTATAAATGTACTTTTTTTTTTTATTCATCTGTGACCAATGGACCACATATCTATTGGCTTTGGTTTCAGATTTTTTTTTTTATAGAGAAAGTAAAAATGTCTACATTCCCTTGAACTTGTAAATTCAAAGAACTGGCACAGAAAAGCATGTGCACAGCGCAAGCACGCGCGCACACACACACACACACACATTCTTTAACTTTTGCTTGCACAAAGCACAAGCCCCAAATCTTACCACCCCTGCCAAAACCCAGACACACAGCTCACCTGAATTTCACTGAGGATGTCCCCTACAACACCAGGGCGTGGTGTGGGAGGGGCCTCCCGGTCCTTCTTGGCGAAGGAGAAGTCCGCCTCGATGCGCTTGAGCGCCGGATGGGCGTGGTCCTGCCCCTCCCCGTCCTCCTCGGCACCAGAGTCATGCGACGACTCGTTGTTGGAGTACGACGAAACGGTGAGGCCCTCGGACAGGCCGCTGAAGTGAGCCAGGTTGCTCAGGTTGAACATGGACTCGCGCGTCAGGCGCTGGTCCAGTTCCTTCTTCAGGTTGTTCTTCTGCTCCCGCTCGGCCTGCAGGGAATTGAGGGCCTCCTCCAGGTTCTTCTCCACGATGCGGCGCAAGTTGGTCATCTCCTCCAGCTGCATGTTCAGGTCCTCCGTCTCCTCTTGCAGCCGCTTGCATTCGTGCTTCATGGCCTCAAAGTCCACCTGAAATCGCAGGCGGTAAGCGCTCGGTTGAAATTATACACAGGCTCTGGTTATGTCTACGGAAATAGTTTTTTTTTTCATTATAAGATAGCTGGTAGTTCAACTCACTAGAAAAAGATGGTTACAAACTGGCATTGCAGAACACAAAACAATGACAGGGGGACTTGATGCTGGCAGTTAAAACAAATAGCCATGACAGACTCTCACTGTCATTATCAGTCCCTTGACCATGATGGCTGTTTGGGGGACATGAGGGACATGTTGGTTCACAGGTTTTTTCAGGCTGGTCTTCTAGACTTTCACAGCAAAACAGCCCTGTCAAGGCTGGTTGAATATTTGATGTTCTCCATCCAGACTGATTATAAAGAAAACTAAATACCTACATTTTGCACTTATTCTTGAAGAAATAGTTTAACTCACATTCAATGATGTTGGCAGTCAAATAGAGACATTCACTTGGCAAATTATGCATCAATACACAAATCACTCAACACACACAAAACAGGCCAATTACCTGACTGGTTCTCAGCTGGGACACAGTCTTCTGGAGAGAGATGTTCTCCTCCTCCAGCTCAGCATAGTCAGTCAGGTTGCGATTTTCACGAACCTTGTACTCCCGATTTTCATGTTTGAGCTGCTGGCGCTGAGCATCCAAAATCTCCACCTGCAAAACCAAGAGCGAGTCCATGAATTCAGGAAACAGATCAAAACAGTCTGCTGATTGTCAGCTACTGTATATCTTCAACAATTAGTTTGGACAGAGTAAAGACAGAACATGTTATGTTGGTTTTACTTCTGTATATTTTGTAGAACCTAGTGGTAATTATGTAAAAAAACACTGACAGCAGCAGTTTACATAAATTTACATAAATGTAATGATTTTATGAAATTTAAAGATTATGGCTCTTGAATTGTGACTTAAAACATGTTAAAAATTCATAATGAGGAAGATGATTTTATGAGTACTCTGAGGAGGTAACTTATCTTCTGTCTTTCGCTAATACTATAGACATTATATCAAACAGTATCATATGAGACCCCAAGAATTTTAAGGCAAAACTCAGATAATTGAAACAAAACAACTTGAAAACAAATAATAAGAAATAGCACAAAGGTGTCGGGAGCAGAAAAAAAAAAAGTAGCACATCATAAAACTCTAGGTAAATTTCTATCAATTTCAACTTGAAGTCAGAATTGTACATGATATATCTATCTTTTCAAAGCATAAAAATGATACTATGCACTCATGTATCTTACTCTTGAAACCATACCTGATGAGAAAGCTCAGAGATGTTCGATGTCAGTACTCAATCATACCTGATGAGAAAGCTCAGAGATGTTCAATGTCAGTCACTACATTAACTCAATCATACCTGATGAGACAGCTCAGAGATGTTCGATGTCAGTCACTATATTAACTCAATCATACCTGATGAGAAAGCTTGGAGATGTTCGATGTCAGTCGCTACATTAACTCAATCATACCTGATGAAAAAGCTCAGAAATGTTCAATGTCAGTCGCTACATTAACTCAATCATACCTGATGAGAAAGCTTGGAGATGTTCGATGTCAGTCGCTACATTAACTCAATCATACCTGATGAAAAAGCTCAGAAATGTTCAATGTCAGTCGCTACATTAACTCAATCATACCTGATGAGAAAGCTCGGAGATGTTCGATGTCAGTCGCTACATTAACTCAATCATACCTGATGAGAAAGCTCGGAGATGTTTAATGTCAGTCGCTACATTAACTCAATCATACCTGATGAAAAAGCTCAGAGATGTTCAATGTCAGTCGCTACATTAACTCAATCATACCTGATGAGAAAGCTCAGAGATGTTCGATGTCAGTCGCTATACATTAACTCAATCATACCTGATGAGAAAGCTCGGAGATGTTTGATGTCAGTCGCTCATTGTCAACAGCACAGCGCTCCAAGGAGGCGTTGACGGCTTTGAGCTCCGCCTCCAGGTCGCTGATGGATGACTGGTAGTTCTCCTCCCGCTCAGCGGTTTCTTCCAAGAAACGCTCCTCATGATGCACTCCAGTCTGGTGATGTCGTCGCAGGTCAATGTGGTGTTTGTTCAGTGCCTGCCCACACAGCATCCATACATATAATATAATGTAGTACATATAATAATCATAATAATAATGTATGGAATTTATATAGCGCTGGTGTAGTACATATCAGATGCTATATATAGGATATAGTTTAGTGTTTTACTTTTAGACCATTCCACTTCAATCCCATGGGCCCATGAAGCCACAGATTTGAATCTTGGTGGCATCTGGTGAACTAAGCATGGGGACTTTTACAATCTTCCAGGTCAACTTCAAGTGCAGACCTGCCAGTGTCTTAATTCCCTATGTGTATGCAGAAGATAAAATATGCACATTCAAGATCACATAAAAGGTACAATTCATGTCAGTGTTCAGAAGTTTACGGAAACACTAACATACCCAGCACACATCCCCGAAGTCAGAATGTGGCTACCTTCACAGTGGGCAAAAATGGTTCCACACACAAATCTCACCATTAGTGAACCTCAGAGCACTAGCTGAGGAACAAGGTGGTGGTGGTTGGGAAGGGGGGGGGGGGGGGGAGTGTTACAGGGCTTCCCATACAACAAAGATCATGCATTATCGTCAATCTAGCTGTTTCTACTCCAGCCAACCTCAAGGGCTTATGACTGGCAAGGGTTGACAATCCGTCAAAGAAAATCACTATCATTGTTGCATCACCCACAAAGTCCAAAACTTGATGATTAATAATCTCAAGTGAAAACCAGGACAGAAGATCTGTATTAATTACTATTAGGCTGTCCAAACCAAAGGCTGATTACATACTGATAACCAGCACAAGGAGGGCTGGAAAAGGAAGAGAAACCAAGGACATGGCTGTGAATTGCAATACACACAATATAATAAAAAATAAATATAATTTTATTAAATTAAAATTTCCCCTTGGCATAGGTTCAAATTTTCAGCCAGGGCCATAAAAACAAACCTTACAACAGAAAATGTTGCCCATTGTTGCAACAAAGTTCCCCTCTAAAAATCACATATATTTGCATTTTAAAAAAAATTAGAGAGGCAATTCACAAACTCCAGCCACCAAAATATAATAAAATGTACCTCATGAACGATCATCAGGTCCTTTGATCAATATCCCAACAAAATAGCATCAATCAATGAGAAATCAAAAAGGTAAAAAAAAAAACCCCAAACCCCTTACTTATTTGAAACAGGAAGCACAGAATTTTCAACAACCCCCCCCCCCCCAAAAAAAAAAGAGGGGGGGGGGGGGGGGGGAGAGAACTGTTTTGCACTGAAAGTGTGATTCCTGTGAAAGAGTTCAGCCATCCAGGAGAACTTTAATTCACCCTATTGAAATTTATAAACTGGGAATTCTTTCACATGTATACACACAATCCCTTTTTTTTTTTTTTTTGGAGAGAGAGAGAGAGAGAGAGAGAGAGAGAGAGAGAGAGAGAGAGAGAGAGAGAGAGAGAAGAGAGAGAGCTCAGAACATTTTAATTGTACTTTGGCCTTGGGCCACAATAGCGAGAGAGAGAGAGAGAGAGAGAGAGAGAGAGAGAGAGAGAGAGAGAGAGAGAGAGACAGACAGACAAGACAGACAGAGAGATTGAGAGAGATAGAGAGCTCAGGGAGTGTGTGTGTGTGTGTGTGTGTGTGTGTGTGTGCGTGCGTGTGTGTGCGTGCATGCCTGTGTGTGTGTGTGATCACACAGAGAGAGAGAGAGAGGGAGAGAGAGGGAGAGGGAGAGAGATAAAGATAGTGTAGACTTCTAGTAGTAGTAGTAGCAGTAGTGGAAATAGTAGTAGTAGTAGCAGTAGCAGAAGCAGCAGTAGTAAAACTAGTAATAGTAAAACTAGTAATAGTAGTAGGAGTAGTAATAGAATTAACATAACTTGCAAATAATTATTTCAATGTACAGTGCACAGATAAAAAGATTATTAAAACAAAGGTTTCTTACCCCCTCCCTTTCCCCCTTCTCATACTTTTTTTCTGAAATTCTGTAACCTTGATGTACATTTTAATAAGCAACAAAGCTTTTCCACAAAACTTCAATCAGATTTTGAAAAGCTTCAAAAACATTATTACATACTAACATTTGAGTAACGTCAGGTGCATGCATTGACAAAACAAAATGATAGTGACTCGGCGGTTGATTCGACAGCTGCCTCATTTTCAGCTGATCACAGTGAATACAGTTGGCAGCTTCCATTGGAAACAAATATACGCTGGAGCCTCAAGAATTGATTTTGAACACCACTGTCGTGATCAACTGAATTATTGAAGAGATCAACAGAACAGGAGACTGTAAATACCATCAGTACAACTGACACTGATCACTTACATATGAAAATAGTAGAACAAAAGGGAGAAGCATGGATCCATTCATGGCTGAGACTACTAAGAGATTGGTCTACTGTGTGTATTTTTACATGTTTACATGTGTACAGTGCTAATTATGAATGGCAGTCTAGACTTGAAATCAAATACAGAATCAGTACTCACTGCCCTGTTTTATGTGGAATGATCACTTGACATGATACACACAACACAGTGGTTAAGCAGCCTCCATCATCATAATCTCATAGTTCTAACTGTGTATTATATTTGCATTTACAATACAAGCAGTCCTTGCTACATTTATAGCAAGTTAAGTTGTTTACTGACAACATGTCTCTCCAATTTCAGATTAAATCTTGTACAGCTGTCTACAACATGGTAAAATTCACATAAATCTAAAATGGTCACTGCTAGGAAAGTTATACTCACAAATGTCTCAATGACTATTCAAAAACTATTTAAAAGCAATTTAAAATAAGTTATAAGCACAACCCCCCCCCCCCCCCCCTTATAAATATTGTTTTGGGATTAAAATCAAATTGTGGATAGATACAATAAAAGTATGGTGTTTTTTTTTAGGTCTGTTGGGCTGGGTTTGTGCAGCAAATTTAGCTGCACTATGAGTAACTAACAATGTATGAAACAACTTTTTAAAAAAGCCAGTTTGAACAACATGTTGGCTGTGGCCATATTGTGTTTGTTAGGTAGTGCAGTCATCAGTGTCATGGACAAAGTGTTAACAATGCAATGCTAAAAATATGTTTGTTTATAATTTTTTGTGTTTTGTTTAAATACTGTATTATTATATCTATAAAGTCAGAATGTGGCTACTGTAAATCATTAATGGTGAGGAAAAAACGGTCGCACGCATGCAAAAAATATCACCACTTGTAAACCTCAGAGTTCGCCTCTACTTTAGCCAAGGAGGGGAAAGAAAAGAAAAGATATGGCAATAGTAGCTGTTAGGTTAAATCTTATACTCTCTATAACATGTATGTACTATGTAGTACTTTTAGAATACTTCACCTTACCTATCACAGGAGATTTTCAGCAACAAAACGCTTTTCTTATACCGAGTTCGTTCAAACACACACGTTATATATATATATAATATATATATATATATATATATATATATATATATATATATATATATATATATATATATATATACACACACACACTTACATGTGTGTACACATGCAAGCACATGCACACACAGCAAACTTAATACTTAAGCACTATCTAAGACTAATAATATAACAATTATGGAGTGAGAACCTTAGTGTATAAAACACCACAATATCAATAATGAAAGACAAAGTCAACCTGTAGATGAATTTAATCAGGACGTTGTTTCTGAGATTACTGACCCACATATAATATATATTATATATAAACAAAAAAATTGTCAAAATGACTAGTTCATACTTTTCTTTGGTTTTTGCAGGGAATCAAACTTATCAGAAACACTGATCCAATGTACAGGAAGGCCATGGTCTAACTACTCAAACAAAACTTTCCTGGTAATTTCCTGTATCCAAAAAATATTGTATCCTGTTTCTTAATTTAAGACAATTTATCAGTTGTTAAAGGGGCTAATCACAGTAATCAGTGTGTGTACACATGTATACATACATGTACACATGTGTGTGTATGTGTGTGTCTGCATCTGTATGCATGCATGCATTTGTGGACACTGTGTGTGTTCATTTGTGCGCATGTCACTGTGTGCATATGTGCACACACATGTGCATGCATGTTTGTGTATGCGTACATGCATGCATGTGTATACATGTAATACATGTGTGTGCATGATACATGTTCACGAATTCCAATGTTTGTAAGTTTTATCCTGCATCAAATTTGGTCCAAACTCGGTTTACAATACAATTCACACACATTATTTGGGGCTGTTCAAAACTAGGCTACAGACAATACAAACATGGTATACTTTTGTCAACATATCAGGTTACAAAATCTTCTATATTTCTCTACCTTCCCTAACTTTAGACAAGATGTCTAATCTGTTCTCGGCAAACCTGCATGGAATGCTGATCATGGGTTTCTAGTATTAAACCCTTAACTTTATGCATGAGTGGTTTTCTTCAGACTGTACCTGTAGGCACAGCTATGTCAACACACCTGTCTGACCTACTAGAATACTCTCCCACTCGCAGCTTTTAAAATAGTCATAACTCAGCTCCCTTGCCCATCCTTGCTTGCTGGCTAGATAATACGGTCCTTATCTTGCGGTGGGGGACAAAATTTCCCCCTCTGCCATGAACAGAGCCACAAAACGCCCACAGAGTCAACAGGTAAAACTTGTCGCACAACTCGGCCGTAGCTTTATGTTTTTTTAACAGCACACACTTCGTGGCTGATATTTTTTCTGTCTGGCGGGAAGATTTGCTTTCTCAATCCTCTCCCCTCTCATTCTTGAATACACATTGACAAAACATATTCCTTCCTCCCCATGAGTTCAAATCAACACAACACAAAAATGCACACTAGATGAATAGATCACATGCACAACAGTTTGGTGTTTCATAATCACCCATACACTACCACTATGCAAATAACCTTTTCTTTTTGTTCACACTTCTTGAGCACTCAAGAATTCTTCCCTCTCTCACTGTTACCCCACATATATATCTCTCTCTCTCACACACACACACACACACACACACACACACACACACACACACACACCACACACACACGATTGTTTCACAAAGTTCAATATTTAACGATCTACACGTACAACTTCTGTGTGATATAAAATTGATAATAAACCAAAATCCAAGCAGATAGATCTACAGTACAAGCTTTGCCTTATGTTACAAAGTAGTCTACATACTTTTTCAAAAAATAATCACCACAGAATAATAAAAAGAATGTATACATGTATACATACATACACAAACATTTCCTGTTAGTGTACTTTACAGTAGCACTAGTAGTAGTCAACTTTCTGCACCTGGTGATCGTTTCCTTACTTTCATGTTAAACAAAATGAAACATGCTTGTTCATAAAATGTAAATTATAAAAATTTCATGAGCTTAGATTGCAAAATGTACTCTACTGTTAACAGAAATCATTGCTTTGGTGAATTAGTATAGTCATTAGTAGACATTACTGTAATTACTATTACAGTATTAGCTTCAAATACTCGACCAATACTAGTAAGGTATAATTTTAATAAAATTTAGATAACAAAATACCCATCAATTGGCAATAAATGATTAAACTAAAGTTTAAACACAAAGATTCTTTATATGAACAAAATGTAAATGTCAAACTAAATAAATTTAACCTCTGGTTTAAATCAGTGTATTGTACACAACCAATCCCTCCTCCTTTCATGTTAACACCTCCCTCCCTGTCCCGTCACACACACACCCATCCACCCACACATACATGTATGTATTCTGTATATTATTTGACTGTCCAACAGACTACATTTTGGCTGCTCCTATACATGCTCTAATAAACAGTTTAAATAATGCATTACCTGCATATTTCAAATACCCTGTAACGAAAAAGAGCCACCACCAATTTTTCTGAAATGTTTTATCTTTCTGCGCACATGCGAGTGTGGCTGAGAGTGGGTCCGTGAGAGAGTGACAGTGAGTGTGTGTGTGTGTGTATGCATGTGGGTGTGTGTACATGTCATGTGTGTGAACGTGTGTGTGTGTGTGTGTGTGTGTGTGTGTGTGACTGTATGTGTGGGTAGTGGGAGGGGGAGAGGTGGTTGGGGGGAGGGAAGTGAGTACCTTTCTTAAATTATTAACAAAATCTGACTGTACATAATGCACAGGGGGACGGGGTAGCTCAGTGGTCAGAGCACTCGTTTTCCCCCAGCCAAGTTAAACAGCGTCGAGCGTGGTTACCAATTGGATGGGTGACCGTTTTCGCGCCTTGGCTTCAGTACAGTTCCCCCTGTCCACCCAGCTGTAAATGGGTACCTGCCCTCTTTAGGGTCAGGGAAGGTAAAGCAGCGAGGGAGAGGAGATGGGCGCTGCCCTCAATACGCTGGCCCTAGAGAAGAGAGGTCTCTGATGCCTCGCTCCCCTACGACCTTCATATAGGTTATGGGACTCCTTTACCTTTTTACATAATACAGTGTTCAGATGGCCAAAAGATAGTACTACTTAATTTTCTCCCTAAAAATAATGGCAATGACAGTGGGGGAGAGCAGTACTAGTACATGGAGACTTTAACACAGCATGGAGACTAAATCTAACACATATCTCACCCCCCCCCCCCCCCCCCCCCCTTCCTCTAAAAAGACCTTGATAACATTTTGATGATTGAAGGAGGGGGGTGGGGGGAGAATACATGCACAAAATGATGACATTATTATTTTTATTATTGAATTTTAAAACAATAAATATTGCATTTTATTATTATTTTTTTTTTTTTTTAAAGTATCATAAGTATGTGCACCACAGCATGTGTGTCGGAGGGATATGAAGAAAGAAGGGTGGTACCTAGAGAGGTTGCACATGGGTGTGTGTGTGTGTGTGTGTGTGTGTTGTGTGTGTGTGTGTGTGTGTGTGTGTGTGTGTGTGTACAGCTCATGTGGTGTGTGTTTATTTATTAATGGTTATTCTTTTATTTCGAGGATAATGGAATAAGCACTCGTGTGCTTTTTTCATCCAGTTCCCGTGTGTATGCAGTTTTGTAAATTGTGTCAGCCATTCCCACCAGCATACAATGGCCTACTCTTCCGAAAAGCGGAATGGATTTTAACATGTACACAAGATGTTCTCCATGCGTTCACACACGGGACCTCAGTTCCTCAGGGTCTCATCTAAATGACCTTTGGGGAAAGTGGAGTTAGTACTGACATTAACTCCAGAGGAAAAATCCTCTTGAAGGAGAATCGAACCCGAGGCCAGCAGATCATGAATACACCACTCTAACCACCAGGCTATCCCATCCCCCCCCCCCCCCCCCAGTGAGTGAGTGTGAGTGTGTGTGTGTGTGTGTGTGTGTGTGTGTGTGTATGTGTGTGTACATACACAGTTCATGTGGTGTTGTGTGTGTGAACAGCTCACATGGCATGACAAACCATAAGAATGACAAGTGCCACCAATGAATTCTATTAAGTTGAAATGTCATCAATTCTAACTAAAGTTTATACAACTCAAATGCACAATTTAGAACTTTTATACAACACTCACTGTTTGAGATGATTTCAATTCTCGAGTCAAAAGAACTGTATAGTGTATTAATCTAATCTTTGCTTCTTTTTCATCCTTTTTCGTCTTGTTTCTCCCAGGGGAGGTTTGACATTGATGAGCCTTCTCCATCTCTCTCTGTTTTGAGCTTCCTCCTTATTTATGCCCCTTTCTCTAAGATCATCTGCAATACAGGCAGCCCAGGTCTTGCTAGGTCTTCCCTTTGGTCTCTTTTCATCCACTACGAAGTTCATTGCTCTTGTGGTGGTCTGCTTTCCATTCAACTTGCCCAAACCAGTGCAGTCTATTGGTACTAGCTACAGACTTCAGATCATCAACTTTGCACATTCTCCATAGTTCTTCATTTGTGATCCTGTCTTCTCATTTGATCTTTGTCATGTAGCATAGCATTCGGTTTTAATCTAATGGTTAACTATAAGTTACATGATCACTATGTGGTGTTTACTCTGAACAGAAAGTGATATTAAACTACATTTAATAATCTTTCGATATACCTTTATAAATTATCAATAACTAGTACCAGTGTTTTTGTCTTTGACCAAAACTAAAAGCTTTATCAGATTATATCAAGAAAAATGCCACAGGCCAGATAAGTCAAATTGAGACTGCCGATGGTAGCTGGTCATAATTAATTGCAGCAAACTTCTCATCCAGTGTGTCTCACACTCACAGAGATTGCCAGGTGACGAGGTGTGATGAGTGAGATGCAGGATGTGTGACCTCAAGAGTACTCAAGCCTTAAGAATAAAATTTAAATTTAAACTGGGGAATACTCTTGAAAGTTGAAACGACATAAATTTACACATTACTTCATGAGTTATCTGTTATCTTAAGTGTTTAAATTTGCTTTGAGAATGGACTGGCTGAGTGACTCCTGGCAGTATGAAGACTGCTGCTAGTATGAGTATGAACTTTTTAATGCAATGGATTGAAAGTAACATAGTTAAGCATTTCATAAGCCTGAATTTACTTTAATGTAAGTCATAAGACTTCATAAGTATATTTAATTACTCCCTGAAGTCAAAACGTGGCTGTAGTGTTGACCTAGGCTAAGTTAATGGTGGGTAAAAACAGTCGCATGCATGAAATCTCACCATTGGTGAACCTTGGAATAGCCTAGCTGGAGCTGAAATGTTTTAAGTTCACAATTAATGTGTTATTCACTGATCATAAAATTATATAATTTACAAGCATTTTGAACTGTCAATGGTACAGTGTTAGTATGGCACTTCCACTAGTTCCAGCTCCACACCATGCTAAATATATAATATAATATACACAATTTAAAAATGTAAAACAAAAAACATCCAAACAAAAAAGCACCCCAATATAGATAGTCTATGTGGTCAGCTGTGCTGAATTATCATAACTGACCAATTCAGTAATTTGGTATCCTGACTAACTGAGTAGCCTAGTAGTAGTACTAGTAGTAGGCCTCAGGCCTCTAATTTGTTACTAGTGGCAGTGCTGTCTCGTAGTGGTTGCCACACCCACAATTTAAAAAAAAGAAAAAGAAATTTAAACATGTGCCAATGATTTTAGACTAATCGGCTCTCAAAACTATGATGAACTGTGATTTATTTGATCTCTCGAAAGAAAAAGAGCTGAATACAACATCTAGCCTATACCATACGTCATCCATCTCTTTCCAGAACCTTGGATGCGTGCACTAACTCGACGGAGGATGTGCATGGATTTTGCGCTTCATTTCATTTAAGTTTGGGAACTCCGGTTTGAAAACAAGATAGAAAAGTCTAATCATGATGCATAGATCTAACGACCAGATGAAAATAGCTACAAATACAGAAGAATGACTCACCTCTTTGGCACAGTCCAATTCTGTTTTGATCGCTTCAAAGTGAGATTCTAACTCATCGTACTGAGCTTGCAGTTGTTGCTTTTCTTCGAGGACAGCCAACCCATATTCAGCTGCCTGAACTTTTTCATTAATAGTGTCAGCAAGCTCCTTAGAAAGCCGCTCAACTTCTTTTGCTAATTCAGATGATGAATCCATTTTGTACCCTGGCTTTTAATTCATACTGTAACAGAAGAAGACTGAGCGTCACAAAACCAGAGGAGGGTGAGAAAACTTTCACGGCGAGCCGTCGCCATGTCTGAACGAAATTATGCAGCTATTCCCAGGTCGTGAGGTTTCGACTTCCGGGTCAAAACAGGGGCGCTCACACAATGGCCGCATACCGCAGTTACATATTTTTCGCTCCTACCTACGACAACGACAATGGAGACAACCGAATTGAATAATAATTATTTATAAATTCCGCACAGCACTCACCAGCCCACTAGCAATGCTTCTTCTTAGTGTTGTTGGTTTTCTTTTTTCTTTTCTTTTTTTCTTTTTAAAAATCTACCACAGATTCACATCTCATGCCAGTGGGAAGAAAGTCTTTAAATCTTTGTTTTTTAACCACTGAATTTAACGCCAGGAGGCCTACCCTCATTTCTTTTAATGTTGTCTGCTAGCTGCCTCACAAAAATAATATGCAAGCACAAGTCATCGGGAAAGAACACACAGAATCACAGGTTATGATTTTTAAAAAATCACCACCACTACTACTACTTCCATTCCTAATACTGCTGCTGTTGTTACAGCTGCTGCTGTTGCTGATAACAATGATAATTCTAACAATGATGATGATATTAATGATGATGATGATAAAGGTAATGGTCACCACGACGACGATGATGATGATGATGTGGAGGAGGGGGAGGAGGAGGCAACATCATCATACGCCATCGTCGTCGTAGTAGTAGAATTGGTGGTAGTAGTAGTAGTAGTAGTAGTAGTATAGAAGAGGAAGAAGAAAATTTGCCAACGAAGTGAATGTCATACAAACAGTCCAAACATGGGTCATGACTTTGACAGAAAAGATAACCGGTAACATTATCACTTTGTCTCCAACCGGCCTAAACGCTTAAAAATTGCATAAGAGGGTTGTTGTTATCACAATGATAACCATACAGCTCCACGAAGAAGAATCCATGTTAATTTGGCTTTTCGGTTTGTTGATCTCCAGGACAAACGATGACAAAAATGTCAAGTAGTCAGCGATTGCTGATGTGATGGTTGTCCATCAGTTAACAGCTGAGTCATATTATTGTTTGTCCGTCATTTTCCTTCGCCTTCACCTATCCTGTAGTCCCGTGGACCGTGGGGGCACCAGTGAAGATTTTGTAACCAGCTTCCTCCACTCCCCGCGGTCCTCTGCTTTCGGGTAGCAAGCCGTTCCACCGTTCCACTCAAAGCCAGCCCACCCTCTGATGTTGTCTTCCCATCGTTTTCTCTGTCTGCCTCTTCGTCTCCCTTCTTGTACTGTTCCCGGTAGGCCTAGGACAGTCTTGACAAGTCCAGATGTTCGTGTGACATGCCCATACTACTTTAGTTGCGGTACTTTTTTCCTCACTGAAGTCAGGAACTCTGCATGATGAGTCCGATGGCGTTTTTAATTCTGGTTTTCATTTAGTGATGAGATCTCTGTATGACATACAAAGGAGTTTGTCCACATTATTAAGAAATTTAGATCTCTTTCAAGGTAGTCACCCAGTTTTTCGAAACGCGACAAAGATGAGAGAGTGTTTTTGTGTGGAACTCCTGTGGTTTTCACGGAAAAGAAGAAGTACATGGAAAGACTACTTCGATCTTCTTCTACAGTTACATCTCTTACTCGTTGTTCCTACTGTCAAAAGGCATCTCTGTCTTCATCGCCATGCCTACGCGTGTCATGGTGTGTGTGTGTGTGTGTGTGTGTGTGTGTGTGTGTGTGTGTCGTGTGTGTGTGCGCGCGCGCGTGTGTGTATCGTGTGTGTGTGTGTGTGTGTGAATATCGACTCGAACCCATAACAGTGAAAAGGATGATGTTGTTGATGCAGGCGATCGTCACCTACTTGGGAGCAGGTGCTAAACACACACACACACACAATACACACACGCGCACACGCACGCATGCACGCACGCACACACACACGTAACACTCACCACACACACACACACGCACGCACGCAACACACACACACACACACACGTATGCGTGCGCGCGCGCGCGCGCGCATGTGTGTGTAGCATCTGCTCCCAACATCACCCTTTTCACTGTGTTGGGTTCAGGTCGATATTTTGTATAATGTCACATGCATTCTATGCCCGCGCGCGCGCGCGCGCGTGCGTGCGTGCGCGCGCGCGTGTGTGCGTGTGTGTGTGAGTGTGTGACTCCGCGTTCACGCGTACGTGCGTGCGTGCGTGCGTGCGTGCGTGCGCGCGTGTGTGTGTGTGTATGTGTAAATCCCTTCAGTCACAGCTATGCCAAGCAAGAGTATATACTATCGGTAGTCAAGTCATGGATGGACAACATCAGAGAATGGACCAGGATGAATGACTCGGCACTACTGCGCAGAGCCGAGGACCGAGATGGATGGAGGAGGCTTACCACGGCATCGTCTTTCATGTCTCCCCCACGACCGCCAAGGTCACGGGTCTGATGATGATGATGAGTATATAAATGCTATAAAGTATACCACTTTCAGTTACAGCAGAAGATTTTTCTGCGTGGAATTCTTGCTGCTGTCCCCGGAGAGAGTGTCTTGCCACAAGAGCAGAGGCCACCCGTTCAATCCCCCCCCCCTTCCCCCCCCAATTTCTGTTTGACTGTATTTGTTTCCTGTCACCTGCAGCCTGTGGGGGGTTGATTAATTAACAGTATTCCACCTCCGTGAAACCATCAACAAGGGGAGGGAATCTCGGCACTATTTTGCTAGTGGTTTGTGTGATCCAGGATTGGTTGGTTAGTTTTCTGTTTCTTTGTTGTTGTTGTTGTTGTTGTTGGTTGTAGTGGCGTTGCTGTTGCTTTTATTTGGGGGTAGGGGGGTATGCGGGAGTGGGTGGGTATCGCTTTTGAAGTGTCCGAGTGTTTTTTTTGGCATGTATTTATTTTTCTTGTGTGATGTTCGGTGTTGCAGGGTATCTTTGGTGACACAAGATTTATTACAATTATTATTAATAAAAATCGATATTCTTCGTTCTGGATCCAACGAGAACAGAACAACTACAGTTTGATTACCAAATGGTGCACTCTCATAGTCAACAAGTAGGAGGATGAATTATTAGTGACAGTTTGACTGACTTGAGCCCACTCAAAGGAAGCTGCCTTGCATTGCGGCTGGGTCCCTTTGAAAGTATTCGGAAAAGTGCCTGTATATATAGTATGCTGTCAGAAAGGATATTGGATTAGTATGCACACAGGCACGCGCGCTAGCAGACGTGCGCATGCACACATACGCACACATTCATGCACGCGCACACACACACTGTAAACTGTAAACCTACTTAAATAACCCACATCCTTGATGAGCCAGAACAGCAATGAAATAAGACAAAATCAAAGACATACGGTAGATCGCATTTTTATTGAGCAAGAGAATAGGAGCAAAAATAGACGAATCTAATCACTTTTCGTCACTTTATTTTTAAAATGTCTCTAAATAATAAAACTTTGAGAAAGCAATCGTAAGTGCACACGTTCTCACTTAGCCAACTTTCAACCACAACAACAACAACAACATCGACAACGAACCCCAACTAAGAACAAACAAAATAACGACAAAACAAGTGATTGTCATCAACATTGGCATTTATAGCATATTATTTGACACACAATCTGAATAAGCAAGAACAATAGCAGCTTTCGAATGATAAGGGTAAGTAGCGAAAAACATTGGAGACAGAGACTTTTCCCCTCTATCATAAATATTGCCGTTGGGGGGTAAGAGTGCCTTGCACTCCTAATCTGACGGCCCCGAATCGAGCCACAACCCAGACGCCTGTTCGAGGGGATTTTCCTCTAGAGTAGACATCAGTACAGACTCCACCTCCCCTGAAAGTCTTTCGGTTGAGCCTGTAAACTGAGATCCCGTGTGCAAACGCATGTAAAACGTCTTGCGCAAACGTTAAAACCCGTTCCGCCTTTCGGACGAGTAGGTCATTTGTGTCAGTCTGAACGGATGACAATATTAAAAAAAAAACCCAAGCCCGCATACACACTGGTGTCGTGTTTAGGACATCACCCCGAAGTCGGAATGTGGTTACCTTAACGGTGGGTAAAACGATCGCACACGCGAATCTCATCAGTGGTAGAATTTTAAATTCTAACCGAGGAACATAAATATATATCTCTCTCATACATACACACACACACACACACACACACACGTCTAATATCACTAGAAGTGAACAAGAAGTGAACAGACGTAAAATTGAAGTCAACCACAACACGCACGCACGCACGCACTCACGCACATGATGGCGCAAATGATCACAAAATCCGAAAAGAGGCGACAAACAGGCTAACCAATCAATCAATCAATCAATTCGTGAATCAAGCAACCCATCCATCAATCAATTCGTCAAAAGAACTTAATGGCAAAAGTGTCGCCCTCAAGAAATCTTAAGATAGTAATAATCTTCTATTCAAAATAACACCAAGCATGCATTAAAAGTACCAGTTACAAATTGACACAAAAAGAAGTATAACTATTTTTACAAGCATTCTTTTCTTCAATGATTAAAACAGGCCATGAAATATATATTTCTTTAGGATATTGAAACCGATCCGAAAGCGAAAAGTCCGGGTCGGAGGTGAGCAGTGGTTTGATCCCCGTTTGGGCCCGAAACTTTTCCCCCATCCATTAGACCATGAGTGGTGGTCTGGATGCTAGCCTTTCGGTTGAGACACTAAACCGAGGTCTTGTACGTTACACAAAATTATTTAGCGCACGTAAAAGAACCCACGGCAACAAGAGTAGTTGTCCCTGGCAAAATTCTGCAGAAAAAAGCCACTCTGATAGGGAGATAAATACAGTTGCAGACAGAAAAAGAAAAAAAAACAATGGGTGGCGCTGCTCTTGTGGCGACGCGCTCTCCTCGAGGAGAACCACCCCGAATTTCATGTAGAGAAATCTGTCGTGACTTAAAGTGGTATAAATGAAATAAATGAAAATGAACCCCGAATGAATGTTTTGGGGCATTTTTTGTTCCTGGGCTGGAGCTCTGAGATTCACCAATGGTGAGATTTTGCGTTTGCAACCGTCTTTAGCCACCATTAAGTATTCCGACTTCGGGGATGTTGTATGTTTGTCCGTGGTGTTCGACGAACAGCAGAGGAGGCAGCTACTGTTTCGGAAAATGGGCAGAACTTTGATGATAGTGGAGATGCCTTGCCCACAGTACATCCCAACTCTTTCAGCCAAGTGGGCATAAGGACAGTCAGCGTTGGAGATGTTCTCCAAAGGCCAGCTAGCCCCCCCCAGGCTGCAGCACATAAGGAATGTGCGAGTCAAACCTCCTAGTCAGAGAGTCATAGTCGATCACTAAAGACTAAGCTGTAAAGTGGAATTCCATGAGTGGAAAAGCCACTGGTCATACTACAGCCTCTCACTTTGCTCTTGCCCCCAGCGTCAATGGTTTAATTAAGAACTGTGATAAACCCCAGGCGCTGAGTGCGATGAATGAATGTAGAAAAAGACCAGCCAAGAAGCACCAATGAAAAAAACCCACACATAATTTAATTATATCAAAATTTGTACAGATCCTGCCAGAAAAAAAGAGTGCGTAAAATAATATACAAAAAATAATGCTAAAAGACTTGAAACAACCCCACACCAAGAAAAGACAGGCGGAAAATACTTCTTCTCTTCGTCGTTGTCGAACGCCCAGACAGTAACTACAGTTGTCTGTCACACGAGCGAAAATGCGTTGCGCTGCCGTTAAGCGCCTGACAAATCAGGCCCAGCGCATCCGACTTCGGCATGTACAAAAACCGGAGAAGAAAAGCCAAAGAAAAGCAAACAAACAAATAAACGAACAAGACAGGAGAGGAAAGAGAGGTACGAAGAAAAAGAGAAGAAGAAGAAGAAAAGAAAAAAGAAGAAGAAGAAGAGAGGAGGAGGAGGAGAGGAGGAGGAGGAGGAGGAGAGGAGGAGGAGGAGGAGAGGAGGAGAGGAGGAGAAGAGAGAGAGAAGAGAGGAGAGAGAGAGAGAGAAGAGAGAGAGAGAGAGGAGAGAGAGAGAAAAGTTTTCTGAAAGTTTTGCTCTCAAAATTTTGCTCTTTGCCGTATTGATCAAAATACTGTTGCTTTCACTTTGATAAGTCTGCTTTGGATGGATCGACCACGTTTTGTTCTACTTTGCTTGCTTGCTTGCATGTGTTGTGTGTGTGTGTGTGTGTGTTTGTGTTGTGTTGTGTGTGTGTGTGTGTGTGTGTTCTTCGGCTAGAGCTCCCAGGAGTTTATCGACGGTGAAACTTTTGCGTATACGACTGGGTTTTTTTTCCCCTACACAATTAAGGTAGCCGCATTCTGACTTCGGCCATACAGTCAGGAATTGAGCCTACCAATTTGGCCAGGACAGTCAGAAGATACCTCCCTGCTCTCTCAGATTTTCAACTGTCGTGGGTTCTTTTAACGTGTACAAGTCCGTAAACACACGGGTCAGACTAATTTGTTGTCTTCTTCGAATGACTTGACATTCAGTTTCATGTCCCCGTCAAACTGGGAAGAAAAGAAAAGGCTGGGAATTGAACCCAGAACCTCAGGGTTTACTTGTTAGGCAGGTGAGCGTCTAAACCGTCCTGCTACCTTCGTTTCTGCTTGTGTGTTTGAAAGTTAAAGTTTGGTGTATATACCAAACATTATTAGTACGAAACCTTGCCAGTACGAATGTTCTAGTATGAGTGAGAGAGAAAAGAAGAAGGAAGATGACATGTGATTGTTATGATGCTTTGATATGAAAACAGCTGATTCCTTGAAGAGCCAATATAAAGAAAAGTAAACCACTGATGCTAAGAAAATCTTCAGCGCAAGCACAATTAATATCAGTTGTCAGACTCTCGTGTATAAATTATGCAAATTAACGAAACTGTAAGGGAGTCTATCTACTCCAGTGCAGGCTTGGTCTTTTTCTTTTCCTTTCTTCTTGTTCTTCTTGTTCTTCTTCTTGTTCTTCTCCTCCTCCTCCTCCACCTCCTCTTCCTCCTCCTCCTCTCTCCCCCCCCCCCCCCCCCCACCTTATTTTTTCATTAAATGAGGTTAGACAAAACTACTACACAACAGGAAGAAGATGAAGTCAATGTAGACCGGAAGTTACGCAGCCTCTTCCTCCATTTCCTCCAGGTCATCGTGGTCATCCACGGTAGCGTCTTGGTATTGCTGGTACTCGGAGACGAGGTCGTTCATGTTGGACTCTGCCTCTGTAAACTCCATCTCGTCCATGCCTTCCCCTGTGTACCAGTGCAGGAAAGCCTGAAACCAAAACAGCATGAATGATTTTGTGTGTTTTCTTTCTGTAACCAAAATTGAAAATTCTGGCAGTATCGATGTCTCTCTGTGCCTCTCTCTCTCCTCCTCTCTCATCATCCTCACTCAAACTCTCTTCTTTGTCTCTTCTCTCTTCTACTCTCTCTTATCTCTCTCTCTCCTTCTCTTATCTCTCTCCTCTCTCTCTCTCTCTCTCTCTCTCTCTCTCTCTCTCTCTCTCTCTCTCTCTGTCTTCGTCTGTCTGTCTGTGTCTGTTTGTCTGACAGTGTTGTCTCTGTCTCTGTTGTGTGTCTCTCAGTGCTGGTGGTTTTCATGAAAGTGATAATGTTGGTGATGATACTGGCCATGTGTGGTGGTGATTGATTAAGTTGGTTGGTATTGGTATGTTGGATGAGTGTGATAGTTGGTGGTGGTGATGTTGATAGTGGTGGCGTGTGGTGGTGATGTATAGTGGTGGTGTTGGTGGTGATGGTGCTTATATAGTAGTGGTGGTGATGTTGACGATGGTAATGGTGGTGGTGGTATGTAAGTGCTTATCTGTAACCCTTGGAAATCTCTCTCTCTCTCTCTCCACACAGAGAACAACTTCCAAGTAAAATGTAAAGGTAAAGGTGTTTCCATAACCTATGTGGTCGTTGAGAAGCGAGATGTCAGAGATCTCAACTTCTCCAGGGGCCAGCATATAGAGGGCGGCGTCCATCTCCTCTCTTTCCCTCTCTGCTTTACCTTTCCTGACCATAAAGCGAACATGTAACTATTTACAGCTGGGGGAACTGCGGGATCCATACTGAAGCCAAGGCGCACAAACGGTCACCCATCCACTTGGTAACCACGCTCAGTGCTGCTTGACCTTAGCTTCAGAAAAGCGAGTGCTCTGACCACTGAGCTATCCCGTCCCTTCCAAATGCCTCTACCCAAACATCCATCCTTCCTACCCAAACATCATCCATAGAAAACTGCTGGGCATATCCTGGAGAGAACGAAAGACCAATGAATTTGTCAAGAGCCAAATAACACGGCTGGCAGGTCCACAGGAACCCCTTCTCACCATCGTCAAGAAGAAAAAGCTGACATGGTTCGGCCACGTCACCCGCCACAACACTCTGCCCAAAACGGTACTGCAGGGAACACTCGAAGGTGGCAGAAAGAGGGGAAGACAGAACAAGTCATGGATGGACAACATCAGAGAATGGACCAGGATGAATGACTCGGCACTACTGCGCAGAGCCGAGGACCGAGATGGATGGAGGAGGCTTACCACGGCATCGTCTTTCGTGTCTCCTTCACGACCGCCAAGGTCACGGGACTGATGATGATGATGATGATGAAACATCCTTCACCACATTAACCTTACACACACAATACTCAACACCAACCTCACCCCACAAAAAAAAGAGCCTATACCTTTCGGCGAAACATGGCAGAAAACTGCTCGGAGATTCGCTTGAAGAGCTCCTGGATGGCCGTGGAGTTGCCCACGAAGGTGGCCGACATCTTGAGGCCTCTCGGGGGGATGTCGCACACGGCAGTCTTGACGTTGTTGGGGATCCACTCCACGAAGTAGGCGCTGTTCTTGTTCTGCACGTTCAGCATCTGCTCGTCCACCTGGACCATAGTGCACAGTGACAGATCGGCCAGGGTGGATGGTGCGGTTGTTGTTGTTGTTGTTGTTGTTGTTGTTGTTGTTGTGTGTGTGTGTGTGTGTGGGTGTGTGTCCCTCTGTGTGTGTGTGTGTGTGTGTGTGTGTGTGTGTGTGTGTGTGTGTGTGTGTGTGTGTGAGTGTGTGTAATGTGTGGTGTGTGTGTGTGTGTGTGTGTGCCTGTAGTGTGTATGTGTGTGTGGATAGTAGATGTTGGTGGTTGATGGTGAAAGGGGTGGGTGATGTGGTGTGGGGGTGTGGGAAGGTGAGGGTGGTGACTAGGGGGGGGGGTTTGTGGTGGTGTGGGGAAGGTGAGGTGATGGTGGTAGTTGTGGTTGGTTGTGGTGGTTGGTGATGGTGGGAGGGTGAGGGTGAGGGTGGTGGTGGTTGTGGTTGTGGTGGTTGTTGTTGGTTTGGGTTGGTGGTGATGGTGGGGTGGTGGTGTGGTAGTGGTGGAGGTGGAGAAGGTGGAAGGGAGTAGTGGTGGTGGTGGTGTTGGTGTTGGTGATAGAGGTGGTGGTGATGGTGGTTGGTGATGGTGGATGGGGGTTGGTGGTGATGGTAGTGGTGGAGGTAGGGAGAGGGAACGGAGCAGTGGTGGTGTGGTGGTTGTTGTTGTTGTTGATAGTGGTGGTGGTGGTGGTGGTGATAGTGGGGTTGGGGTGTTGATATTGTAGTGGAGTGGGGGGATGGTGGTGGTGGTGATGGCGGTGGTGATGGTGTTGGTGGCGGTGATGATGTTGTAGTGGTAAAGGTGATTGTGGTGATGGTGGCGGTGGTGGTAGTAATGGGGTTGGTGATCGTAGTGGTGATAGTGCTGGTAATGTGAGGTGGTGGTGATGTCGGTGGTGGTGGTGGCGATGGTGGTGGTAGTGGCGGTAATGGTGATGGTGGTAGAGAGAGTGACAACGTTGGTGTTGGTAGTGATGATGATAGTGGTGGTCCCGGCAATGGTGATGGTGGTGGCATTAGTGATGGTGGTGGTAGCGGTAGTGGTGGTGGTGGTGGTTGCAGTGGTGGTGATGGTGGTGGTGGTTAAAATGATATTGGAGGGAGGTAACAGTAGGGGTAGTGGTTGTGGTGATAAAGAAGATGGTGCAGATAACAGCAACAATAACGATAACAACGACAACGACATTGACGATTTGGCCCAACGGGTTGATCACAGTATTTTTTTCATTTAAATTTTTTATGATGATTCTTCTTTTCCTTATGCTGATGCTATCGCTGTTACTGCTTTTTAAAAATACCACAACTATATATTTTTTTACTGTTATTACTGCTGGTGGTTTCTGCTGCTGATAATGACAAGGATAAAGATGATGATAAAAAAAAGGTATCAATGTTGTCTGTCTATCTCTCTACGCGTTTTGCTAAATCATTTTTAGTCTTTCCAGACAGACTGCACTGGTAACTATGACTCTGGCTTCAAAGATACGCATTTTATTATTTTACTTTTAAAAGACTACCGACAACATTCCAAATTTCGAAGAAGAAGAAGAAGAAGAAGAAGAAGAAGAAGAAGAAGATGAAGAAGGAAGAAGAAGAAGAGAAGAAGAAGAAGATGAAGAAGGAAGAAGAAGAAGAAGAAGAAGAAGAAGAAGAAGAAGAAGAAGAAGGAAGAAGAGAAGAAGAAGGAAGAAGAAGAAGAAGAAGAAGAAGAAGAAGAAGAAGAAGAAGAAGAAGAAGGAAGAAGAAGGAAGAAGAAGAAGAAGAAGAAGAAGAAGAAAGAAGAAAGAAGAAGAAGAAGAAGAAGAACAAGAACAAGAACAAGAACAAGAAGAACAAGAAGGAGGAGAGAGAGAGAGAGAGAGAGAGAGAGAGAGAGAGAGAGAGAGAGAGAGAGAGAGAGGGAGAGAGAGAGAGAGGAGGGAGAGAGAGAGAGAGAGAGAGAGAGAGAGAGAGAGAGAGAGAGAGAGAGAGAGAGACAGACATACAGACTGACAGAGATCAGAAGTAAAGTATATGCAAGACATAGATATCTATTTCCTTCATTTTCAAATAAATCTGGCTAAATTTTCAACAATAACCTCCCCACCCCAAAACAAAACAACAAGAACAAAAAAAACCAAAAACAAACAACAACAGCAAACAACAAATGATCACAGTTTTGCAGAGCATGATTTTAGTTCAGTACCAAGCACTGACAATAAACTCACTTCTTTCATGGACATACGGCCTCGAAACATGGCGGCCACCGTCAGATACCGTCCATGACGAGGATCACAGGCTGCCATCATGTTCTTGGCGTCAAACATCTGCAATAACCAACCAATCTCCGAACATCTGCAATAACCAACCAATCTCCGAACATCTGCAATAACCAACCAATCTCCGAACATCTGCAATAACCAACCAATCACCTGCTACAGGCAGCCACCATGTTCTTGGCGTCAAACATCTGCAATAACCAACTAATCTTGGCGTCAAACATCTGCAATAACCAACCAATCTTGGCGTCAAACATCTGCAATAACCAACCAATCTCCCGCTACAGGCAGCCACCATGTTCTTGGCGTCAAACATCTGCAATAACCAACCAATCTTGGCGTCAAACATCTGCAATAACCAACCAATCTTGGCGTCAAACATCTGCAATAACCAACCAATCTTGGCGTCAAACATCTGCAATAACCAACCAATCTTGGCGTCAAACATCTGCAATAACCAACCAATCTCCCGCTACAGGCAGCCACCATGTTCTTGGCGTCAAACATCTGCAATAACCAACCAATCTCCGAACATCTGCAATAACCAACCAATCTTGGCGTCAAACATCTGCAATAACCAACCAATCTTGGCGTCAAACATCTGCAATAACCAACCAATCTTGGCGTCAAACATCTGCAATAACCAACCAATCTCCCGCTATAGGCAGCCGTCATGTTCTTGGCGTCAAACATCTGCAATAACCAAACCAATCTCCTGCCAAGGGGCCATGCCAATCTTCTCTGTATCCTTCCAATTTGAGCATAATGTACTGCAGGCCAGTACCAATCTCCTGCTCAGGATGCCCTTTCTAATCATCAATCATCAGTCAAGAGATCTGCTGCTGTTGTTGTTGTGAGTTCCCCAGTTTACATCCTGGGGGGTCACCCAGAACGTGCACTCTGACTCGCACGTCCCACCTGGGGATCACTGTGAGATAGGAAGTACACCGGATGAGAAGTTTTGCGTGTACGACTCTTTTCAAGTGCCTCGCCATAATAGGCAGCCACACTTCGATTTCAGAGGATTTTTTTTCTCTCCTTTAAAGGAGAGTGCAGGTTGTTATGTTAAGAGCTTGTCATGGCTGAAGGCAATCTCAACACAACATTTTACAACATTTTAGGGTAGGACTTGGCAATTAGCTGACATCAATAACTGACACAGCTTTTGGCCTTTTTAATCACCTGAGCCGAAAAAATCTTAAACTTTTCATGTCTGAGGAATAGCCACAGACCAAAAACACCTTTCTGAATGTAATCTGTAAGGCTACTTTAGACACTTAGCCTTCTTTCTACGCCCCCAAATCGAACATCTCTACTGGGGCATAAACATAAGAAAACAACAACAACAACAATAACAACCTGCGAGGTCAATTCTGGCACAGACAGGGCCCGATACTGCTGCGATCCTCGTGAGGTGAGGGGAGCGAACCCTGGCATGAAGAAATGGAGGCGGGGAAAGGGGACCATGTTGACGGCCAGTTTGCGCAGATCGGCGTTCAGCTGTCCTGGGAACCTCAGACAAGTGGTCACCCCTGGAAGAGAAAAGATCGAAACGAAAACATCAATGCCTTTTTGAAGTGACCACATAGAATAAATGGTTTATGTAAGTGAGATGCTGATTGAAAGCTACCCCTACCCCCCCCTCTCCAAAAAAAAGAGCAAAAAACCCAAACAAAACCACCCCCTCCCCCAAAAAACAAAACAAAACAAAACCACCCCCCAAAACACAATAAAAGACAGCACAGTAAAACCCCATTACTTTAAAGTCATTGTCACAACTTATTCATCATGATTGTTTTCTTTCTTTTGTGCAGCCTCTTCTCTTTGATGTTCTCATTTTTTTTATTCCTTATGTTATCTTACTTCTTTTTCATCACACTCAAGCACAATATTGTCCCTTTATTCTTTTCTCCTTAAGATTTAAAAGCAATAACAAAAACCAGTGATGTTACACACACATACACACACACTCACATACACACACACTCACAGACACACTCACGCATTTAAGTACTTTAAAAAAATCCAGCCCTTGCCCTGATTAGGGACTACAATTATGAAATTTAGCTCATGATTCAAAGAAAAGAATTCAATTATTCAACAAGAGAGAGAGAGAGAGAGAGAGAGAGAGAGAGAGAGAGAGAGAGAGAGAGAGAGAGAGAGACACGCACAGACAGACAGACAGACAGACAGATGAACCGGGACAGAACCAGGGAGAATTGACACAGTACCACGGGACATACATGTATGCCTTCTCAATATCTTGACACAGTGAAGACAGTACTAAGGGAAATAATCGAGGAGAAAAAAAACAACAACCACGCAACAATTTTGAACATTCACTTCCAGTTTTGTTGATTACCCAATCGTGTGTGGATTCTCACCAGACATAGTGGCGGATACCAGATGATTGAGATCGCCATAGGTAGGGGTGCTTAGTTTGAGGGTTCGGAAGCAGATGTCGTAGAGAGCTTCGTTGTCGATGCAGAAAGTTTCGTCTGTGTTCTCCACCAGTTGATGAACTGACAGCGTGGCATTGTATGGCTCCACAACTGTGTCAGAAACCTGAAATAATCAGGTTTAAAAAAAACAACCAGTTAATTAGAACAATTGTTTCTATTTGCAATGAAAAAAATTCGAGAACGGTATTATACTTATCGACAGAACCTGTGCTTCAGCTGTAACAGAAAAAAAACAACATAATAAATGATAATCTCAATATAATGTTCCTCTATATTTCAGCGCCGAGAACATTTTAGACCAAAAAAAAAAAAAAAAAGAAGAGCTGCTTTCTACAGCCTGAAAAAAGAGAGAGATTACAATCAACTCTTTCGTTCTTTCTTCGATAATGGCAATAAGCAAAAGACTTAAAAAAGAGATTTGGCCATATCAGGCGGGATGCGTAGTGTCAGGTCTTCTCCTGTGCTTGTGATTCTGCAGAAGGTCTGCTCACTGGCTTCAGCAGACACATTTCGACTTCGGGGCAGCTCATTTATAAAATTAATAATAATTTTTTTTTTAATCCCTTTCCAGGTTTGCATGAAAAAAACCCGCAGGAGATTGCGTTTTGTTGTTGTTGTTTTAATGTTATCTGTTCCTACCAGCACGCAATGGCCAACTCTTCCGAAAAGCGGAACAGTTTTTAACGAGTACGCAAGATGTTCTGCGCGCGTTCGCATAATTATGGTACCTCGGTTTATAGTCTCTAGTCTCATCCGAGGGACTTTTCGGGGAGCTGAGTCAGTACTGATGGATGTTAACTCCAGAGGGGGAAAAAAAACCTTCAAACAAAGTGGCGAAGAATAGTGGTCTGACGGTCTAGAAGTAAAGCACCTCTCTAGACACTAAGAGGTCTGTGAGTGATGGCAATCTCATCCGAAGCCAGACTAATCCCGTCTTGCTCCATCCCCTCCCTCCTCCGCCTTCCATCACCCTCCTCAACACACCTCGCCAGTCCGATAGATCATAAATAATGGCCTGAGTGCTTGTCTTTCGGATCAGACGATAAAACGAGGTCCTGGCACACAGCGAAAATGAGAAGCAGAGGAGAGAGAGACAGACAGACAGAGACAGAGACAGACAGACAACGCAACATAGCACATAACGATATCAGCATACCTAAGCAGTCTAACCATTCACTGTAAACATGTGCTGTATACACATAGCTAACAGATGTTGCCAAAACCGACATAGTTATATGGAAGCGTTTATTACAGGTGTAAAAGTATGCGAGTGTATATGTGTCTGCGTGCATGGAATTCGTCGGACGTTTTTGATACATTACTTTGCAGTACAAAAGAAAACTAAAGTACCAACTCGTATATCCATTCCCATTCTCTTAGCTATCATCTGTTTAGATCAAAGAAAATAGATACCTCAGAGAGAGAGAGAGAGAGAAAGAATGAAGAGAGAGAGAGAGAGAGAGAGAGAGAGAGAGAGAGAGAGAGAGAGACAGACAGACAGACAGACAGAGAGAGAGAGACAGAAACAGAGAACAGACAGAAAGAAAGAAAGACAGAAGGATAGCCACACACACACACACACACACACACACACACACACACACACACACACACACACACACACACACCACACACACCACACCAACACCACACCACACACACCACCACCACACACACACCAACACCACACCACACACCACACACCACACACCCACACACACACACACACACACACACTCTTACCCCCAGACAACCAGACACGAAACAGTGACAGGGACACTCAGAAGCCTAACATAATGCTACCTAACACTGCAAGTGTCGACCATTCTCACCTTAGGGGATGGCACCACGGAGAAGGTATTCATGATCCTGTCTGGGTATTCCTCCCGCACCTTGGAAATGATCAGAGTACCCATGCCAGAGCCAGTGCCGCCACCCAGGGAATGGGTCAGCTGAAACCCTGAAGAAAACAAAAAATTCCATAATAAATATTCTGTCAGTCTAAAAACCTAATTTGTCGATAGTTGAAAACAGGAAAAATCCCTCAAAACAGTCAGTCTGAGAACACTTTTGTCAATATTCGAAAGCCTGAAACAAAATACATCCTCTGATGTCTGAGTATGGGTGCCTATATGGAGAAGTACTTAAGAAATAGTCATACCCGCAAACTTCTCATCCAGTGGACGACTTCAGTTTTACCATGATTCTCGGGTGGGCGGGGGGTGGGTGTGTGTGTGTGATTTAGTCAGAATACACATTCTGGTGCCCCCCAGGGTGTTAAGGTGGGGAACGCACAACAACAACTACAACAACAAACAAAATACCATAACAGTCAGCGAGTCTAAAGAATCGTTTGTCCATAGCTAAAAGCCTGGAAAAAAAATCCCACTATAACCACTCAGTGTGAAAACTGATTTTTTGGTGTCATTACTTGACAGCTCGAAAAATCCCATTATAATCAGTAAGTCTGAGGCCTGATTTGTCAATAAATGAAAGCTTGAAAATTTCATCTTAATAAGTGAGTCTGGGAACTCTTTTGTCAAAGGTTCAAAACCTGGGGGTGGAGTGGGGGGGCGAGGAAGCCATATAATCAGTCTTGTTTATCAACGGATGAACGCCTAAAAGATCACACAATGACCAGTCTGTCTAAAAATTCTTTTTGTCAATGAATGAGTTAATTGCAAAGCGTTCAAGCCATCATAGCATAGTCTCCACGTTTATGTTATATTGTTCTACTTCAGCACAAAGTAAGCTTGTCGCTTGTTGTTGCTATATTGCTCCTTTTCTGTTTCTCACGCATACGATTCATTTTGTGAAGTAGATAAAGCCTGTTTAAACCAAAGGGTTTGGAATTGTTTTGTTGTGTTTGTTTTTGTTTAATGTCCATTCACTACTTGGTGAAAAGGACACATCGGCATTCAAACCAACATCTCTCTCTCTCTCTCTCTCCTCTCTCTCTCTCTCTCTCTATCTCTCTCTCTCTAATGTATGTATATTTATATTATCACAATTTGGAATTGTACTGTGTTGTGATTTATCATGTACTGTTTCTTCATCGAATGCTCAGACAGCAACTTCGGAGGCCCTGACAAATGCCGTGGTACTCCAAAAGCCCTCCAGGGGTCCGAAGAGCTTGTCCCTCATCGGCAGGTGAGTAGGCCAGATATCGGCCCTCAGGTCTGGGTGTGTTGGACAGGTCTAGAGGAAGTGTTCCACACTCATTGGAAGAAGTAGCGCAAAGGCACATGGCAGAAATCACCCATATAGAACTTGGTGAACATGCGATGTCTTAGTCTGCAGAGTCCAGTCCTCATCCTCACAGTGGTCAGTTGGTCTTCTCTGGGCAGGAGGTATTGTATTGTATTGTATTGTATTGTATTGCTAGTGTTGGCTTGAGTTATATTTTCAGTCACTTCTATAATACAATTCAAGACACCACACTAACACACCACACCCACACCCCCACCCACACACCACCCACCCACACCACCCCACCACACACACACCCACCCCACACCACCCCACCCACCACCCACACCACCCCAACACCACATCACACCACACCACACACCCACCACTCTACACCACACCACCCCCCCACCACACCCACACACCCAACCCACACACACACCACCACACCACAACCACCCACAACCACCACACACCCCACCCAACCACACACCACACCACCCCACCCCACACACACCACACCACCCACACCACACCCACCCACACCACCCCACACACCACCCACACACACACACCCTCACCACCCCCACACCACCCCCACCAACACCACCCACCACCCCACCACACACTCCCACACCACCACTCCATCCCACCCTTGCACACCACACCATCCGCCAAGCATCCCCACAGACCCGAACGACACGTCATGACCACCCAGGCCCACTCACAACCCTCGAGCCCGTACGCCGTTGCAAAGACAATAGTCTCAAGCCGAAGCAGTCCAGAAAGGGCACCGCTGACGCCCTCCGATGTAGTGACCTTTGCCCTCTATCGCCCGATTGCCGAAGCACGTATTTTCTCGCGGAGATTGTTGCCGAAGGGCCCAACGGACACGTCCATGGTACCACGCTCCAGGTCCACCAGAACTGCTCGAGGCACGTACTTTTCATCTGGTCAGTTTTTGGGGGACAGGATTAAGAGAATAGGTTCTCAAAAAAGAAAAAAAGAAAAGAAAAGAAAAAAGAAAAAAAAGAATGGGCTGTATACATATTGCAACGATTGAGAGCTCTCTTTCTCTCTCTCTTTCTCTCTATCTCTCCCTCTTTCTCTCTCTCTCTCTCTTTCTCCCTCTCTCCCTCTTTTCTCTCTCTCTCCCTCTCTCTCTCTCCCCCCCTCTCTCCCTCTCTCTCCCTCTGTCTCTCTATCTCCCTCTCTCCCCCCTCTACCCCTCTCTCTCCCCCTCTCTCTTCCCCCTCTCTTTCTCTCTCCCTCTGTCTCTCTGTATCCTCTCTCTCTCCCCTTGTGAATGGGCATATTTGCCTAACACAATAAACCTTTGTCATTGTCATTTGTCCTTCTCTCCTCTCTCTTCTCTCCCTCTCTCTCTCTCCCTCTCCCCCCCCCCCCTCTCTCTTTTTATCTCCCTCTCTCTCTCTCCTCCCTCTTTTCTCTCTCCTCTCTCCCCCCTTCTCTCCCCCTCTCTCTCCCTCTCCCTCTCCCCCCTCTCTCTCCCTCTCTCTCTCCCTCTCTCTACTCTCTCTCTCTCTCCCCCCCCCTCTCTCTGTGTTGTTGTTGTTGGGTATAATTGTATCAGTTTAAAATATATAAAAACCCTATTAACGTTTTCAAAGATTGAAAAGTGATTCTGCTGATACTGAAGATCGAGGTTTGAACTATTTCCTGTAATAAATGTTTTCTTGCCTTATTGTGTTGTTGGTGTTTTTTTATGCAGTGGCTTGTAACCCGCATGGATTTATATGTTTTTGAGATGATGAATTATTCATGTTCATACACGAACCTCAACATATCATAAAAAAAAAGATGGCTCGATGAAGAAAATCCAATGCATTGCTTATTCAATGTACCATCTGGAAATAAGAAACTGGCATTGACTTGACACAGACCACACAGAGCAGTGCCCTTGCAAGACTGACCAGCCAGACAACAGACCATGTGCTGTATACAGTCCTGCCCGCTACATGAGGCAGCACTCTGAAAGAGGATCTGGCCTGACTGACCTATACCACCCCAGTGGCCAAGAAGCTCTGTGGAGACTGAGAGGGAGGACCTGCAGCAGAGTACAGCTGCCTTCATCACAGAGACAGACCTATAGATTTATCTGATAACACCCACCCCCTCCCCTCAAATAGTGTCATAATCGTATTCTTTTCTACAGATACACCGCCTGTAAATGGAACACTGCAGTCATACTCATCTTTTTCTACCGTCATATGACTCGAGTTTTTTTTAAAACTGTTTGAAGAGACCTTGGGGGATTGCATTGACCATCCCTCTCAGGTATCAGGTAAAGATGTTACCATAATCTATGCGGCCGAGGGAAAGCGAGGTATCAGGCGCCTCAACTTCTCTAGAGGCCAGCATTTTGAGGGTGGCACCCATCTCCTCTCCCTCACGGCTTTACCTTCCCTGACCCTAAAGAGGGCAGGTACCCATTTACAGCTGGGGGGACTGTGCTGAAGCCAAGGCGCACTAACGGTCACCCATACGAGAGGTAACCACGTTCAACGCTGCTTAACATCTTGGGAAGAACGAGTGCTCTGACCACAGAACTATACCGTCCACTTCAGGGAGTAGTGTAGTCTCTATAACGTGCATACTGCATTGCGTCTCTCCCTTTCTTTATTCACCTATAAACTAGTATCTCCATAGACATGCCAATCAGATTTAGTTTGTAAACTTACTTAGATGATAGTTTAATCCTTGATTATTTTTCAATTAATTATAGCTCAGCACCCGGGTTAGAACCTATGTCCTTGTTTCAAGCTACGCTAACCTGTTGTGGTTGAGATATTACAGTCCCAGCGGAGATATCCGATTTTGGGACTGTGGTCGCAAGTCATCCCACTTTGGCGCCGCGGGCCACCCTAAAAAAAGTACAATTCTAGAAGCAACTGGGCTATGCAAGCATAAGGATGCTGTGAAAGCCTCTGCTGCAGATTCCTTGTGCTTACCAATACCTAGATTCAGCCAGTCCACTGTTGACTGTTGCTCTTTCTTTGTTTCTGGTCCATGGATTTGGAATGGCCTCCCTATCTCTCTTCGCCAAAGGCCTTCTTGTGACTCTTTAAAATCAGGCCTCAAGACATTTGTTTCAAACCTAAGATTTTTTCTCTCCTGTTTCATTTCATAGCTGTCCCTGCTTTTCAACAGCCAAAAATCCCATTACCCTGCCAAAGTACATACCCCCCCCTCTCTCTCTCTCTCTCTCTCTCTCTGTGTGTGTGTGTGTGTGTGTGTGTGTGTGTGTGTGTGTGTGTGTGTGTGTGTGTGTGTGTGTGTGTGTGTGTGTGTGTGTGTGTGTGTACATTTGGATTTGTTAGAACTATTGCTTGCTATTGGTTGCATGACTGTGTAAGAATGAGTTGAGTGCAGGCGCTTTGATTTGTCTGTGCAAGATACAGCGCTATATAAATTCCGTTTATTATTATTATTATTATTATTATTATTATTATCATCATCATCATCATCATCATCATCATCATCATCATCATCATCATCATCATCATTATTATTATTATTATTATTATTATTATTTATAATATCTCGTAACGCGTTACTCTGAGTCTGTACCCGGTAATAATTACGGGTGGGGAACTCACCTTGGGCCTCGTTGTAGTAGACGTCAATTCTCTCCAGCTGCAGGCCCTGGGCAGAATCCCCGATGTACTTTCCGCTGGGATCGATGTCATGTTCGTCAGAGATCACCTCCCAAAACTGCACGCGACCATAGCAGTCTGGTTATATACACTGATATTAGGTTAATATTTAAAAAACACATGTTGCTGATATAATTATAAGACTGGTTATATATATATATTGATGTGAAGCCGCTTTCTGCTACCATAAAAAACTGGTGATAATAATAATAAGAATAAGAACAATAATAAAAATCATCATCATAAATGGAATTTATTTAACGCTATATATTGAAAAAAAAAATCAAAGCGAGAGAGAGAGAGAATGAATGAATGAACGAATGAACGAATTTTATTTGACAAAAGCTACAAGCCCATCAGTCAAAGGGGGTAATTGTAAATGACATATTAACATAGGAATGAATATGAAAAGGACATGAGTAATAATCCAAAGTCCAGATAAATGCCAACAAGCAAACAAAAAATGAAATTCGTCTTCTTCTTCTTCTCCACGTGCTGGACAAGAGTTGTTGTCTGTCTCTGCTGTAATATACCATTGTTTGCAGTTCAAAAGACCACACAATCTTAGCCTAAATTTGAGTAAATTACTTCGAAGCCTTTTATTAGTTAACGATATCAGATACTGTTCTGGACCAAACGCATCTTTAAAGGAGCTATACCAAGTGTATTTTTCACTAGACATTAACTGTTCGTGCCAGTTTTGATGAAAACATGAAATAAGTCTATCTTTCAATTCTCTAACAAACTGTTCTTCGTAACCCACCCCCTGGCATAGCCAAAAAATACCAAATCCATTTATCGTCAAAAGATCTTTTGCTTTAGTCGCCCAGTTTACTTTACCATTATTATGTCGTATAAGCAGCATCTCGTATGCTTGTCTGTTTATTCTTGACATAGGAAGCCTGATAAGTTTAATCCAGTATTTAATGCATTAAGTTATGGTTCTTATATACAAGGGGTATCTACCAGTTTCTCCGTACATAAGTTCATTTGATGCATGTAATGGAACACATAAGAATTTTTTCATGGCAAAGGTGTGTACTTTTTCAA
>CM054146.1:24911103-24918603 GCA_028751875.1 Rapana venosa
AAGTGGTATGCAATACAATACAATACTGTACAATACTATATAATACAATACAGTACAGTACAATACAATGCAACGCAATACAATACAGTATAGTGCAATACAATAAATCGTTTGTTCCACGTTCACGTGTGCTTCGTCCCTCCTGTATAACGTACAGAAACGTATTATGTTTCCAATATAAATTTATAGTCTAGGTATGTGTGTGTATTAAACAGGAAAGTACGCCATTCTTACCGTGTAATGTATACCGCTGTACCCATTGTTTTCTGAATATAATTAAGCATTTTTTGGGTGGTCTTTCAAAAGTATCTGGGAAATTCTCTCTCTCTCTCTCTCTCTCTCTCTCTCTCTCTCTCTCTCTCTCTCTCTGTGTCTCATCTGTCTGTCTCTCTCTCAATCCGTCTGTCTCAGTCTCTGTCTCTGTTCTCCCCACCCCCCCTCCCCCGACTGAAGTCTGTCACTGTCTGTCTCTTCTGTTCTCTTTTTTCTTTGCCTCTGTTTGTCTGTTTTTCCCTCTGTCTCTCTCGTCTGTCTGTCTCTGTTTTTGTCTCTGTCTCTCTCACTCCGTCTGTGTCTGTCTGTCTCTGTCTTTGTCTGTCTGTCTGTCTGTCTGTCTGTCTGTCTGTCTGTCTCTCTCTCTCTCTCTCTCTCTCTCTCTCTCTCTCTCTCTCTCTCTCTCTCTCTCTCTCCCTCCCTCCCTCCCTCGTAACATCACCGGGATAAAATGTCATTTTATTACGTGTGTCATAGTTTGCTTCAGGTGGTGTGATGTGACGATCCTATATCATTATTATCATATGTGTTGCTGCTCAGCTTACGACTAATGATGGTTGCGCTGCTTCAGCTTGTATTAGTTTTCTTCCACACAAGCTTGTGCCTTAGGTGCTCAGATTATTAAAAAAAACAAACCCACCCCCAAAACAACCTAAAACAACAACCCTAAAACAACAAGAAGAAGAAGAAACCAGACATGGCAGACGAACAATCCAAATGACAACTAAGCTGCAACCAGCATCTAAGCTAGCCGGTTTAGAAGCTGGTGAGTCATGGCCGCCGCGCGCGCGTGCGTGTGTTTTATTTATTTATTTATTTTATTTTATGCTTTTATTTCGAGGATAATGGAATAAGCACTCGTGTGCTTTTTTCATCCAGTCCCCGTGTGTATGCAGTTTTGTCATCCGTTCCCACCGGCACACAATGGCCTACTCTTCCGAAAAGCGGAACGGGTTTTAACGTGTGCGCAAGATGTTCTGCGTGCGTTCGCATACGGGGTCTCGGTTTACAGTCTCATCCGAAGGACTTTTGGGGAGAGTGGAGTCGGCACTGATGTTAACTCCAGAGGAAAAAATCCTCTTGAACGGGAATCGAACCTAGGGTCAGCAGATCATGAATACATCACTCTAACCACCAGGCTATCCCGTCCCCCCTCTGTGTGTGTGTGTGTGTGTGTGTGTGTGTGTGTGTGTGTGTGTTGTGTGTGTGTGTGTGTGTGTGTGTGTGTGTGTGTGTGTGTCTTTCTTTTCTTTCTTTTATCTTTATTTTTCAAGATAAGCATTCACATACTTTTTTTTTTCATCCGGTCCTCCCACTCTCTCTCTCACTCTGTGTGTGTGTGTGTGTGTGTGTGTGTGTGTGTGTGTGTGTGTGTGTGTGTGTGTGTGTGTGTGTGTGTGTGTGTTGTGCGTGCGCGCGCGCGCGTGTGTGTGTGTGTGTGTGTGTGTTGTTGTGTGTGTGTGTATTTTCGGTTTCATGTTACCTCTCTTCACAGAAATGTGATATTAAACACGTGTGTGTGTGTGTGTGTGTGTGTGTGTGTGTGTGTGTGTGTGTGTTTAGAGGGTGTCTTCGATCCTCGGTAACAGTTCCGAGGTTCACCGTTGGTGAAATTTTTGCGTATACAAACATTTTTTTCCACCATTAGGTAACCGCATTCCGACTTCGGAGATACAGTTGGGAATTGAACCTACCAATTTTGCCAGGACAGTCGGGATCTACCTCCCTGCTCTTTCCGCTTGTTAACTGTCGTGGGTTCTTTTACGTGCCCAAGTCCATAAGACTGGTTTAGTCTCCTTTGAAAACCTTGACATTCAGTTCAATGTCCCCATCAAACTGGGAAGAAAGGGCATGCAAGGCTGGGAATCGAACCCAGAGCCTCACGGTTTACTTGATAGGTAGGTTGAATGTCTAAACTGATCTTCCACCTTCCTTGCTTTAGACAATGGTATGATTCCTAGGTAGTTCTTGTCAGTGTCGGCAGAATATCCCATCAACTGAAATGTTGATAATCATAGTGTTGATAGCGATTTATTTACTTATTTATTCATTTTATTTATTCTTTTATATCGAGGATAATGGAATAAGCACTCATGTGGGTTTTTTTTAACATCAAGTCCCCGTGTGTATGCGGTTTTGTAAATTTTGTCATCTGTTTCCACCGGCACACAATGGCCTACTCTTCCGAAAAGCGGAACAGGATTTAACGTGTGCGCAAGATGTTCTGCATGCGTTCCAACACGAGGCCTCGGTTTATAGTCTCATCCGAAGTTGCCCTTTCCCTTCGCCCAGAATTCTGCTATGCGTTTAACAGTTCACGCCCTTCACTCGTGTTTGTGATCTTTTAAGCTTGTGAATAAAAAACAACAACAACCTAACAAGCAAAATAGCCTTGGTTTAGGGTGCGGAGGTGAAAGTTTCATAACTTGACGTGCTCCTACGTGTGATTTTAGCAGATGTGTTTATCATAATATTCTCTCTTTTTTTCTTCGCTCCTCGAATACAGCTTCGAGATTTACCAATGGTGAGATTTTGCGTATACGACCGTTTGTGCCCTCCATGAAGGTAGCCGCACTTCAGCTTCGGAAATACAATAATCATTAATTTCAAGTCATGCTCAGTAAAGATCGTGGCTACTACGATATTTTGTTTGTTATATCTATTAATGGATTGTGTGATGCCAATTTAGACGGAAAAAAAATCCCATTAAGCAAGACACCGAAATAATTGTATTCAGATTGTTCCTGTTAAAAGTTTGTTCAGTCTCATAATTATATCTGCTTTCTGGCTCATTAAATACTGAACTAATTCAAAAATACATTTTCAAAGAATTGCACACTGTTTAATCATAATGAATATGTATGAGGTTTTTTTCTCATTCCTTGGCTAGAGCTCCGAGGTTCACCAATGGTGAGATTTTTGCGAATGCGACCGTTTCTTCTTCCCACCATTTAGGTAGCCGCATTCCGACTTCGGGAATAAATCCGTGAATACATTGCCTTCATGTTGATTCATAAGTTTTCGCAGATTTTGATGTGAGCCAAAGAGACTCAAGAAAAGTACACTAAAATACGATTCTGGAAAAAAATATTTTAAGTAGCATTTTACCAGAGAATGTTTACAGAGACACTACCAAGACAGATATAATAATGGCGTACAAGTTTGATGCCTGAAATCGAGTAATCTAATGAAGTTTTTTCAGGTAGGCCTCTGTATGTGATTAAGTCCCTGGGGCCCAGTTCACCCAGATGTAAATGGGTACCTGCCCTCTTTAGGGTCAGGGACGGTAAAGCAGCGAGGGAGAGGAGATGGGCGCCGCCCTCAATATGCTGGCCCCTGGAGAAGCTGAGGTCTCTGATGCCTCGCTCCCCTACGACCACATAGGTTATGGGACTTAACCTTTAACTTTTATCTGATTAAAAACCTGAAAGCGGAGAGATGAACAAAATGTAGACAATATAAAGTGATGTTGACATGTAGAGATCATGTTCTTTTAATCAAGAGTTTATTCCCAGTGTAATAGAAGAAGAAAAAACCCAACCCCAAAACATTATGGAGTAATCCAACACTGGGTAGTAAGTATTAAGTTATTTCATCATGTGTTCATTCTGAGCTACATGAAATGAATCTATAAAAAAAAGCAAATCCCATACAACAATTAAATATCAAAATTGTCTTAATCACCAGCCGCCATAGCGCAGTGGTTAGCGCCTTGGGTTACGGACTGGAAGGTCGCGGGTTCGAATCCCATAAGAGTCATAGGGATTTTTCGGACTCCGGCCGGCTCCTACCCAGAGTGAGTGTGCTGTGGGCTCAGTGGGAAGACTGGGACCACACAGTCGAGCTTCATCCACTTAACGGATGCGAGTTTGAGAGTGTTGCTCAAATTACCTGACCAATACTGCAGGTGTCTGTATCTCTCGGGCCCGGTTGACGCCGGGATATATTATGATAGTAAGCGTAGAGTACAACCCTGTCAAGTAGTCTCAAAGCATATGCACTTCCACAGCAGCATAATTACGTCATCCTCATTGTCACTGATCATCATGCAATAACAAAAAAAAATTGCCTCTGATTCGGTGGTCCCAGATTCTCTGGTCTCATGGTGACCTCAGATTCGGTTTGCCCATACACTTCTGTGCCTGTGATGAGTTTGTGTCAGAGCCTTTGAGGTTGGAAGGTTCGCGGGGGACGGTCGTTGGAGGGACGTTGTGGTGGATGCCACCTCGGGTGGGCAACTCACTCAGTCTGGCTCCGCGACTGAGCTAATACTGTCGTTAGCAGGGGGCTTAGTAGGTGGTGTCCTGCGTATGTTAGCTCAGAACAGGCACCACTGAACACCGCCAAAGTGACCCAGCAGCAGTGCAGGGCCCCTCTGGCTGGTGGCCCCGCGGCGGCCTGAAAGTGATTGGCTCCTTGTGGACCTCCGACTCTGAGGATGAGACATAACAAATCTGGGTATGGTTGTGGCGGGGAGATTGGAATGAGCGGCGTGGGAACAGCAGGACGGGGGAGGTCACAGAAGATGAGGCAGCAAAAAAAAAAAAAAAAAAGTCTTAATCATGTTTTCATGTATATGCACACATTCCATTTTATGAATATATCTACCTGCAAGTGAACACACAATTATAGGTGTTCATGTAGGCATGATGAATAGGCCTAATATACACATCACTTTGGTTGTCATATTTAGATCTGTTGTTCCTAAAGTTTTCTACACTGTTTTTCCTTTGCGAAAACACTTGCAAGTGTTTGTTGTACGTCACTGAATATCTACACCCATCTTCAACCCTGGCACATTTTCTAATGTTGCAGATGCATTCTTTTTTTCCCTCTCGTTCCTCAGCTAGAGCTCCGAGGTTCACCAACGGTAAGATTTTATGTATGCCACCGTTTTTGCCCACCATGATGGTAGCCGCATTCCCTCGACTTCGGGAATGCAGATGCGTTCAAACCCTTGATTGATGAAGTAAACTCGCTGCTAGGTTGTGTCTTTCACATGCATACCTTTGTTCACCGCTGTTCAACGATGTACGTGTGATATCACTTTTCTAGTTTTGTCTGAAATCGATGTGTCACACACGCGTGCCTGTTGACACTGTAAACTATATCAGCGGCAGCCGTGTGTTGGCTGTGCTGTCCTTTTCTTTAAACAATTGCCTGCCAACTTCCTTCCTTTTAGTTCAAGTCAGTGTTACAGCAGGTTGAGTTATGTAGTCTGTAAGCTGTACTAGAAAAACCTGTCACACACACGCGTTCTCGCGCGCTCGAGGACACACACACACACACACACACACACACAGAGTCGACTCTACAGCACTTTATGGCATTTCAACATGCCATACTATACTGTACTGTACTGTACCGCATGGTACTACACTGCATAGCATGAATATGGCTGACCTGCCTCTTTCATGACCTGCCCTGCTCTTCCCTTACCTGCCATACCCTACCCTACCCTGCCCTGACCTGCCATACCCTACCCTACCCTACCCTTCCATGCTCTACCCTACCCTGCCATACCGGGGCTGTCATCTCGTAAAAAAATTTAATCTCATAAAATTATTGTGACATCTTCGTTTCCTTTAAGTTCTATAGCTATCGCTGGACAATTAATCTGGAGAATATTTCACCGATTTTCAATTATGCTGAAAAGTGTGGGAGATAGAAGGCAACCCTTACAGACTCCCACTGAAGTATAGAATCATTCGCTGGCATCATTTGTAAGATTCATACCGGCTGCTTACAGGTTGGTGGTGGTGGTGGTGGGGGGGGGGGGGGGGGGGGGGGATAATCTAGTGGTTAGAGCGTTGCTCGTGATCTGAAGGCCTGAGATGAAGCCACCAGCGAGACATCCTGTTCGAGAGGATTTTCCCCCATAGAGTTAACAACAGTATAGACTCCACTCCTCTGAAAGTCCTTCGGATGAGACTATTATACTGAGGTTTTGTATGCGAAAACACGCAGAGCATCTTCAAAACATGTTTAAAACCCATTTTGCCTTTTGGAAGAGTAGGTCATGGCAAGTCGACAGGAACGGATAACAAAACGGATAACAACGCATGCATGTAGGTGTCGTATTTAGAAACCACCCCGAAGTCGGAATGCAGCTACCGTAATGGTGGATAAAAACGGTTGCGTAGGCAAAGTCTCATTATTGGTAAACCTGGGGAGCTCTAGCCGATGAACGAAAAAGCAAAACCTGGTTGCTTTCGAATGAAGTTGCTACATCATGTTGCTACTTAACTTCTGGCCAAAGTGGACTTTCTTCATTATGGCAGAGAGTGCCTCATGCCATGGGACATAGTGTCACCTGCCAAGGGGCATGGTACTTCGTGCCATGGGACATAGTGTCACATGCCAAGGGGCATGGTACTTCGTGCCATGGGACATAGTGTCACATGCCAAGGGGCATGGTACTTCGTGCCATGGGACATAGTGTCACATGCCAAGGGGCATGGTACTTCGTGCCATGGGACATAGCGTCACATGCCAAGGGACATAATGCCTCATGCCATGGGACATATCGCCTGTGCCAAGGGACATACTGCCTCATGCCATGGGACATAGTGTCACATGCCAAGGGACATACTGCCTCATGCCATGGGACATACTGCCTCATGCCATGGGACATAATGCCTCATGACATGGGACATAGCACCTCGTACCATGGGACATATTGCCTCATGCCATGGGACATACTGCCTCATGCCATGGGACATACTGCCTCATGCCATGGGACATAATGCCTCAAGTGGATCGGTCGTCTAGAGGTAAAGCGCCTGTCTAGAAAGCGAAAAGTCCGGGTCGGAAGGGTGCGGTGGTTCGAATCCCGCTTGGGCCCGAAATTTCCCCCCCCCCATTCATTAGACCATGAGTGGTGGTCTGGGCGCTAGTCTTTCGGATTAGACGATAAACCGAAGTCCCGTGTGTTATACAGAATTATTCAGCGCACGTAAAAGAACCCACGGCAACAAGAGAGTTGTCCCTGGCAAAATTCTGTAGAAAAAAGCCCACTCTGATAGGGAAACAAATACAATTGCAGACCCCCCCCCCCCCCCCCACCCCCCCCCCAAATGTGGCGCTGCTCTTGTAGCGACGTGCTTTCCCCGGGGAGAGCAGCCCGAATTTCACGCAGAGAAATCTCGTGACTTAAAGTGGTATAAATAAATAAATAAATATATAAATAAATACCATGGGACATACTATCTCGTGCAAGACTACGAT
>CM054146.1:24923603-24951103 GCA_028751875.1 Rapana venosa
AAAGTATAACAGTGTGTCATCATTTGATATCAGGCCACCAATGCCTGTGTCACCTCTTCAATCAGAAAGTTCAAGGGAGTCAGCCACAGTCTTTCTAAAGTTATTACATGTAGTTTACTGTTGGGAAGGGGATAGCTAGCGCAGTGGTCAGAACATTCACTTTCCCCAAGCTAAGGTTAAGCAGCATTGAGCATGGTTACCAAGTGGATGGGTGACAGTGTGTGTGCCTTGGCTTCAGTATTAATCAATCTATTACAGTCCCCCAGATCACCCAGCTGTCAATGGGTACCTGCCAATTTAGGATCAGGAAAGGTAAAGCAGTTAGAGCGAAGAGATGGGCGCTGCCCTCGAAATGCTGGACCCTGGAGAAGCTGAGGTTTCTGACATCTCGATTCCCAACAAACCTATAGGTTATGGGAACAAAAACAAAACACAAAAAACTTTTGAGTACTTTGGTACTGGCCACTGAAGATGTGAAGTAGAAAAATCAGCAAAGTTGACATCAAATACTGTAGTGTAATTAATTTGTTTGAAGAGCTTAATAATGACTTTTGTTTTTAAATGGTTTCGTTGATTTTTTTTTAAAGATCAGATTAAAAATGTTCCATTGTGCAAAAGTTGATAATTTTACAATGTTATAAAATTACATCTGAAGGCTAAGGAGTTTATTGAAGTGGAAATCTTTGTTTTCCAATTGCTAAATAAAAATATATTGTGATGGACATGAATGGAGTATGCAGTAAGTGCTGTCTCTCTACTCTGTCTCTCTCTGTCTAGAGCTGTCTGTCCAGGTCTATATAGAGCTCTCTCTCTCTCTCTCTCTCTCTGTCCCTCTTCCCCTCTCTTGTGCGCACACATGCATGCACGCACGCATGCATGCGTGCATTTGGTAGTCCTCTGTCTTTTCAGAAACTGAGAAAGATTTCCTTGTTGTTCCCCTTCTTCTGGTCTTTTTTGTTGTTTTTTTCAGTTTGAGTTTAGTTTTGGTTCTTTGGCTAGAGCTCCAAGGTTCACCAATGGTGAGATTTTATATTGTTAAATACTTAAATTGTGAGTTGTGACAGTTTTTATTCACCATTCTGACTCAGGGATATTTGATTTTGATTCTTGCTCAATCTTGCACAGGTCTACAGTGTCATCTCTTGTATGCAAAACTTTACAAACATTCATGCTAAGATTATTTAAATGATGTATTAAATTACTCAGTAAGTTTTCAGACTGTATTTTAACTTTTTAAAGTGATGGATGAATTTGCTTTGTGCAGAACTTTACTGCTAGGTTGATTGTGCCCACGTGAAGAACAAGATGGCCTCCAGACAGCGAAGAGTACAGCAGCTCCAGGAGAATATCGTGATTCGCAGTTCACTTTTGCGTCATCAGGCTGAAGAACTCCAGACAAACCTGACCTCATGTGTCAATGAGGTAGGCCAGTTTTCATGTTGAAAGTGTTCACAATATTTTTAGATTTTATTGGATGTGATTGATTGATTTGTGAAAGCCTGCATGATATTTAATCTTATTGGTTAACCACTAGACTAAATGTGCACCCTATACGCCTACAACCCGGAAAATTTCCGGGGTGTCGAACCAGCTGCCTTGACTACAGTTAATGGGAAAGAACTCCAAAATTAGTGGAGATCACTCTCCTGTTGCTTGGCAACATCCAGCTGCAAAAATCGTGGCAAAAACGATCGTTTTTAGCTTGGATTTTGTGTTTTTTATGCATGACTGCTTGGACAGTTCTTGTTCAAAATGGCTGACACTTCTTGTTGAAGGCATCAATAACTTTACACAGCTGAAAAAGGGGCAAATAAAACTTTAGATTTATCTGACAGTGATGAAAACGATCGTGTATGATTCAGGAGATCGTGCATTAAAAAAAAAAAGAATGAGATTTGGCCTGGACTTATGTTTGACATTACTGAGATGGGGGGTACTCAGAATGACAGTGGTGATGAAGAAAGTGTATTTTTTGTCAAATTTTTACATTTTAAATATGTTTTTGAAGTGAAATCACTGAAATATGAATTAAAGCTTGCCTCGAATCAATCTACGATATATATACTGTCATTAGGTAGACTATCAGGATTATTCATGTAGTAATTTCTGAGTAAGAGGGATATGAACATAGCAAGTGGTACATCAGAATTTTATTCCCCAGCATATAGGGTGCACTTGCACTGGGCAGTTAAGAGGTTAATTAAACAAGAATGTTTGAATTCACTGTTATCCAGTCTAGGAAAATGATCAGTGCAGTTTATAAATACACGCACACACACACACAAAGAAAAAAAAAAGTATGTTATAATAGATAATTTTTTACAAAGTGTTTGACTTTTTTCTGTTTATTGCATTTTTTCAGGTTTTATTCTGTGACTCAAGATAACACTAACCGATTGATAAAACTAAGATTTTTTTGTGTATTCGTCATCATGAAATACGTTTGTTTAATCCTGTATATATTGATTTAAAATTCTATTGTCTTATTACCATTGACTTGCTTTGATGCTTTGATTTGCATACAAGTTGAAAAAGTGTGCTAAAGAAATATGAAACTTTATCAAGTTAATGCTATCCAGTTGAACATTCTTTCAGATTTTTTAACAGAACAGAGAGGAGCTTAGATTTGAATACTGTTATCAGAGGAAGAATTGTGGGAGAAGCAATTTAGAATTGTTTTCTTTGATTTGTTTTTTAAGAGAAGAAAAAAAAGAATCAGGTCTGCAATTAAACAGATTTCAGAGTAATGGCCTCACTGAGACTTGTGGTCATTCAAGCAAATTATCAGCTCCGTTAGAGTGTCTTCTCATCATCATCATCATCATCATCATCATCATCATCATCATCAACCATTACACCCAGTGGTGTGTAGGGCAGCAACAAAGCGCTTCCACTCCTGCCTATCCTGGGCCAGCCTAGTCACTGATCCCCAAGAGTGCTGCATGGCCTTCATCTCAAGAGTGTCTTCTGAGCCGCCATAAATGGCATAACTGTAGAATGGAACCAGAACCTTGATTCAAACTGGCCAGAGGGAGTGACAGACTAAGTCTGAGACTAGGCAGTAGGCTCCTAAACTGTAAGGCTGGTGCAATCAGGGTGAAACAGATCGGAGATCAAGCCTAGAGGAATTATCAAGACAGGCCGAGTCATGCTGTCATTATGTCTTCTCTGCTTTCCCTTATTGGGTGGGATGTAGAGTGCCTGGTCTTCTCCTGTGCTGGTAACTGCAGAACCGTCACCGTCAGCACCTGGGCTTTATCACAGTTCTTGATTAAACCATTGGCGCTGGGGGCAACAGCAAAGTGAGAGGCTGTATGACCAGTGGCTTTCTTTCCCACTCATGGAATTCCACTTTACAGTTTAGTCTTTAGTGATCGACTATGACTCTCTGACTAGGAGGCTTGACTTGCACAGTCCTTATGTGCTGCAGCCCTGGGGGCTAGTTGGCCTTAGGAGAGCATCTCCAATGCTGACTGTCTTTATGCCCCCTTGGCCGAGAGAGTGGGGATGTACTGTGGGCAAGGCATTTCCATTATAATCAAATTTCTGCCCAATTTCAGAAACAGAAGCTGCCTCCTCTGCTGTTTTGGAGGTCATCGTCGAACACAACGGACAAACATTAACTGCAGAAGGTCTGCCCGCTGGCCTTAGCCAGCTCATTCTGACTTCAGAGCAGTCCATTTATTTTGTACAGGATGTATGCTGGGTATGTTTTGTGTTACCATAACACACTGGATGGTAACATGGATTACAGGATTTTTAACATGCATATTTATCTTCTATATGTGTGAATCAGAGCACTGGCAGGTCTGCACTTTTAGTTGACCTGGGAGATAATAAATCCACCATTATTAACTCACAGCCTGCTAACGTCTGCGATTGAAGATTCTGCCTTTAAAACTGTTTTCTGCTCATGCTATAGTGAGCAGAGCTAATCGAGGGTAGCCATCATGAAGTCTCATTATCATAGCGAAACCTCTGAACTTTGACTCTCTTGTTTCACCAACGATGTTGCAGTTTGAGGTCTATCTTTACACCACCCGTAGCGTTGCTTGTGTAAGTGTAAACAAATAATATGATTGTTCTCCTCTTTATAAAATAAAAACATTAAAACAGCAGCAAGTTTGAAATTTTGATGTTTGTTTTTTCAATATATTATCATTCCTGTGGCCAAATTTCAGGACTGTTGTCTTTTACAGTTTAAAAATTTAAAAAACTCAACAAGACTTATTATATAAAGATACAAATACTCAGTATGCAGAGGAATGTAAGACTCCAAATTGCCTAGTAAGCAGTACTATGGAATGAGTGAATTCACCACGTGCTAAGTACTGCAGAGATTCTAACCCATGACTTCACGGACCCACTGGTTTGAAGTCGAAGGGTCTTATCCACTCGGCTGCACTGTAGCGTTCTTTGATGTTCTTCTACCTCAATGTGTATACATGTAGTATACATACAAGTACATGTGTAATGGCAGGTTCACAGCGAGGCAATGCAGTGTTTGGGCACTGCGGGCCTGAATCAGGCTGATGTCCAGAAACTGCAGATGATGCTGAAGAAGGTGGACAGGGTCACGGAGGTCATCTCCAACTTGAACTCTACCTTTTTCGATCTGCTTGGTAAGTTCATCATTAAGTTGATTATCTGGGGCCAATTCTTTTCTTTTTGTTTTTGTTGTTGTTGTTGTTTTTGAATTAGATTAAAAAAAAAAAAAAGAAAGGCAATGCTTGATCAGTGTCAAAGTCATGTGTGTATGTGTGTGTGTGTGTGTGTGTGTGTGGTAGTGTGCATGCGTTGTGCATGTGCGTGTGTGTGTGTGTTTATTTTATTCATTTATTTCAAGGATAATGGAATAATCATTCATGTGCTTTCTTACATCCAGTCCCTGTATGCATGTGGTTTTGCATGTAGTTTAGTGTAGGAATGGATGACCCCCCAAAACCCCCCAAAACAAACGCATGCACACAGATGTCTTGTTTAGACACCATCCCCAAAGTTGAAATGGTCACTGTGGTGGTGGGGGGTGGAGGGGGGTGGGGTGGAGGGGAATGGTTGGAAGCGCAAAACTCTCAGAGCTGTAGTTGAGGAATAAAAAATATAATCCCTCCCCCCCCCTTCCCCCCATCAGTGTATGGGAGGTTTTACAGGCTGGCATTCTCCATTAATAACATATGTTATTGTCCTTTTCATACAGCAGTTTTTGACAGTAAAAAATGTGATGTTTATCATCTTGTTAAATTTTGTTTGAATTCTTCTTTCTCTCTTTTTTTTTTTTTAAAACTAGCTCTGTATTTGTCTCTTAGTCTGTTCATTTTTGCGAAATTTCGTTAAAAAAAAGAAGTTTCCTGTATACACTGAAGAAGATTCATACAGAAGGAAATGTCATCAACAAAAAGTTCAGTTTGTCGGTGTATTGGCATTGTAAATGTCTTAACAACACAGATATTGTAAGCAAGAGGAAAGGTGGCAGGACGGTTAAGATGTTCATCTGCCTAACAAGTAAACCGTGAGGTTCTGGGTTAGATTCCCAGGCTTGCCCTTTCTTCCCAGTTTAATGAGAAAATTGAACTGAATGTCCTACCCTGTGGGGATGCTGGGGGCCTGTCAGTATAAATAGCATCCCCCACCTTTTGGAAATGAATGTGCTAGAAATTTCCTCTTTTCTATCCCTCTCTGCCTCGTTCCTTTTCTTCCTGTCACCTCCTTGTCTATTTTCTGCCCTCTTGGTCCATTGTCCTGCTAGATAGTATACGTGATAGTTGTAAATACATGCCTATGTTTTTTGTCATATGTATTCAGAGAGCTATGCCTATGTTTTTTGTCATATGTACTCAGAGAACCCCACCAATGAGGAGGCAGAACAGCAGGGTGAGGGGGAGGGTGACTGTCGGCCCCCTTCTGCTTCCAACCGACAGGAATTATTCTTCTCCTCCTCCTCCTCTTCTTCTGTTTACTCCCTGGATGACGATGGTGACCCTCGTCAGCAGTGTCGAACAAGTGAGTGACAGTGACACAGGTAGTGAGTGATGGAAGAAGCTTTCTTTAAGTTATGTCAGGGAGGATGACGCTGTGATGTTCTTGAAAGAATGTCCTTTTCTTATCTGTGTGGTCGAGTCAAGTCAAATCAAGTCAAATTTTTTTTTCCAGATGGTACATTTGAATAAACAATGCATTTGCTTTTTTTCATCAAGCCATCTATCTAGGAACAAAAAACCAACTTGATCAGTATTATCTAACTACATTATTACCATAACCAATAATAATAAAACTAACTCCAAAAGAAAAATAGAAACAGAGAAAAGAAAAAAAACGAAAAAAAACACACACATACACACACACCATACACACACACACACAATACACACACACACACACATACACACACACACACACATACCCCACACACACACACACACACACACACGCACACACATGCGCCCAAAAACCCCAAGAAAACTCATCAACAACAAAAATGGACCCCGCCCCCCCCTCTCCAATCCTCCCCCAATCAAGAAAAATACACTGCATAACTTGTACACACATACATGTGCACACATGCGAAACACGCACACACACGCAATGCAATATAACACAACACAACACCAACGCAACACAACACACAATCACATTCACACACATATTCACATACAAACATGCGCACATTTGTACTCACTTAGATTTGGATGACAAGAAAATGAGAGGAAAAAAAGTAAAATATCAAACAAAATATATCGGGTTACGATATTACCCGTTTCATTGTCATACTTTAATGATAACCAACACACAAAAAACCATGAATCCCCCCCCCCCCCCCACTCCAAAACAAACAAAAGAATCAAACAAGGGTGATTCTTTGTGTGTGAATGTGTGTGTATGTGTGTGTGTGTTTCCTCACTGTTTTCTCCTTTTGTATGGTTTATAGATATGTTTGTTATTGTTTGTCCATCTCTTATGTCTGTTTGTTATGTTTTACTTGTTTGCTTATTTGTTTATCTCACTTTGCTCGATGGCTTTGGTTGAGATTTATTTGTCGTAGTTATTATTGTTGCTATTATTATTTTGTGTACTTTTCCCAGATGTCTATAGAAATAATGTCGCCTTTACATTAACCGGTTGAGCGCAATAGCATCACCTCAGATAGTATCTATATTAGATGCAAGATCATGCCGAAGTCAGATGTGCTGGGCCTGACTTTTCAGGTGCTTAACGGCAGCACAAATATTTTTTTTTCCACTCAAATGAAAGATAACAATCGTTGGTTTCTGAGCATTCAATGAAGAAGAAGAAGAAGGAAAAAAAAAAGAAGCAAAATTATTATGTATCAGCTGTGCACCAACACATCATTAAAGAAGTTAGAAAGAATAGTATAATTTTGAAAAATTCTGTTTTGAAAAATATTTCGTTTTTATATACTTTTCCATGTAATGTGTTTGATACATTCGAGACTCAAGAGTTGCCTTTCTCCAGTCTGCACCCGCCCACCCCCAACCCATCACATAACTGTCAGTTTCCCCCACTTTCAGCTGCTCTCAGCTGTTATCCATTCCATCCCATCTCAGCACAGCTGGGGGCCAGATGGTTTTTATTTATTTTATTTTTTAATTTTATTCTTTTATTTCGAGGATAATGGAATAAGATTTCATGCGCTTTTTTTTCATCCAGTCCCCGTGTCTATGCAGTTTTGTTAATTTTGTCATCCGTTCCCACCGGCACGCAATGGCCTACTCTTCCGTAGGTGGTGCTAATTATAGCCGGAACTGACCACGATTGGACTAGGTAAGTGGAAGGCGCATGCTAAATTTAGCCTTCTTGACTTGAGTGATGATGTTGGATTTGCAGGCTGTGACTGTAACTTCCCGTTGTTTCTGTGTACCAGGAACTGCTGCACCTGCACCCAGAGTTTCACAGCCGTCAACAGAAGCACCACCACCAGCTCCGACATCACAACCCACTCCACATCTCCAGCTTGCTTCACACCCTCGGCTTGCTTCACATCCCCAGCTTGCTTCATATCCTCAACTTGCTTCACATCCTCAACTTGCTCCAAATCCTCAACTTGCTCCACATCCGCAACTTGCTCCACATCCTCAACTTGCTCCAAATCCCCAACTCGCTCCAAATCCCCAGCTTGCTCCAAATCCTCAACTCGCTCCACATCCGCAGCTCGCTCCACATCCTCAGCTCGCTCCGCCGGTGGCTGCATCCTTGATGACTCTCCCCGCTGTGCTTTCTTCGGCAACATCCACAAACATCTCGACAGCGCAGCCCTGCATCGCTCGGAGACACCCCCCAGGACAAGCCGTCCCAGCAGCGTTCGCAGCCTCTGCCTCCGTACCGCCTACTCTGGATGCGGTCACCAACTCCAACTCTGCGCTCGCGCCCCCGATCGGTGCTGGCTCGTTGCCGCGGTCGATGAGTGCCTTGTCCTCGCTGATGTCGGCGTCCTCTTTGAGCGATCCTCCGGCCACGGACTGTGTTTCGTTGGCCTCGACCATGGCTTCGGTCAAGACGGTCGGTGCTACTGTGACCGTTGCTACGGAGAGGACTCAGACGTCGTCCGGTGTGGTGTCTGTAGGTTTACGTGAGGGTGTTGGCTCGGGACAGGGTGAGCGGGTGGGGGGAATGTCGGCGGCACTGGCAGAGCTGTGTTCCAGGGCAGAAGTGGCGGCGGGAAGCAGGGTTCCTCCTTTGTCGTCTCAAGTTGTGAGTGTGTGTCTGTGTGTGTGTCTGTGTGTGGGTGGGTGTGGGTGTGTGTGTGTGTGTGTGTGTAAGTAAGTAAGTAAGTCGTCAATTTTAAACGTCTTTCCACTTTAAGTGATACCAGATGATCCTAAAGTAGGAGGCTGAATATGAGAGAGAGAGAGAGAGAGAGAGAGAGAGAGAGAGAGAGAGAGAGAGAGAGAGAGAGAGAGAGAGAGAGAGAGAGAGAGAGAGAGAGAGAGAGAAGAGAGAGATACTCTGTGTGTGAGTGAGTGTGCGTGTGTGTGGGCGTCCCTGCATGCATGTGCACTTGTATGTGTAATAAATAGTAATAACAAAGGAAATAGTATTCTTAACATGAACAAATCAAGAACAGTAATTTAAAAAAAAAAAATTCAAAAATAACTTCAAGAACTACAATAAATGCCCTATAGGACTTAACAATAAACCCTTAGCAAGGTCAATTGTTAACTTAACATTGTTCAAAATTTCTTCAATGGAATTCTCAGAAAAGGCAGGGAGATGAGGTTTTAACTTCTCACATTCAAGTATGATATGGGTATTTGAATTGTGTGTGTGTGTGTGTGTGTGTGTGTGTGTCTGTGTCAATATGTGTGTGTGTGTCTATGTGTGTGTGTCTGTGTCTATGTGTGTGTGTGTGTCTGTGTCTATGTGTGTGTGTGTCTGTGTCTATGTGTGTGTGTGTCTATGTGTGTGTGTGTCTGTGTGTGTGTGTGTGTGTGTGTGTTGGAGGGTGGGGGTGTGTGTGGGGTGTGTGTGTGAGTGGTTTGTGCAGGGCTGCCTACTCATACCATTTTTCTGTAGTCTTTATGGAAAATGAGGTAAAATTACTGAACTAGAGTCACGAGGTAGTGTAAAGGAAGGAAGGTAAAGGAGTCCCATAACCTATAAGGTCGTAGGGGAGCGAGGCGTCAGAGACCTCACTTCTCTAGGGCCAGCATATTGAGGGCGGCGCCCATCTCCTCTCCCTCGCTGCTTTACCTTCCCTGACCCTAAAGAGGGCAGGTACCCATTTACAGCTGGGTGAACTGGGGGAACTGTACTGAAGCCAAGGCGCGCAAACGGTCACCCATCCAACTGGTAACCACGCTCGACGCTGCTTAACTTGGCTGGGGGAAAGCGAGTGCTCCGACCACTGAGCTATCCCGTCCCACGAGGTAGTGTGAAGACTGTATATATGTGTGTGTCTTTGTGAGTGTGTAGTGTGTGTAAGTGTTGTGTGTGTATGTGTTGTGTGTGTGCATGCAGGTGCATGTGCGCGCATGTGCACACGTGTGTGTATGTGTGTGTGCATGCTTGTTTTCACATGCATGGATGTGTACAGAAACAAAGGCATACAAAAGATGCTCAACCCTCAGTTCATGGAGTGTAGATAGAGATGTTTGAATACGTAAAGATGAAGCATCAAAAAGCCCTCAGTCACTTGCAAATGAAAATCACTCATTATCAGAGTTGCAACTTGTGCATAGAAAGGAAGAAAAAAATGTGGACAAAGGTTGATCTACTCCCAGAGGTGTTATCCTCTTCCCCAATTCTCCTTGTATATATATATACACACTCTACACACATGCACGCACGCACGCACATATGCACGCAGACACACACTTAAACACACGCACGCACGCACGCACGCACCCACCCACCCACCCATTTTGAAAACGAAATCTCGAAGATCTCTGAATTTTCATCAGTGTTCTTATTGTCTCACTGCCTCTCACATGACAGCAGCAGCTGCCTCCACCTGTTACGCAGCCCATAGGAATGAAGGATTCTGCCCAGCCAGGCAGTCCTCCAGTTCCCATCGCAGATGAAAAGCCGTTATGTCGAGACAAGCTGCGCCCAAACAGAAAGCTACGAGTGACAGTGACGCATGTGGAAAACCCGTGGAGTTTTTACATCGCTCAGTCTCTGCAGATGATCCAGACGTTAAACAACCAGATCAAGTAGGTTTGAATGTTGCATCAGGAGATTGAAAAAAGAAAAATTAAAAAAAGATGAAACGTAGCATATTTTGTGATTGAAAGAATACAAAAAGGAAAAGAAACTTACGTGTTTCTTGTTTTTTAAAAATTCATTTATTTATTTATTTGTTAAATTCTTTTATATCGAGAATAATGGAATAAGCACTTATGTGCTTTTTTACATCCAGTCCCCGTGTGTATGCGGTTTTGTAAATTTTGTCATCTGTTCCCACCGGCACACAATGGCCTACTCTTACGAAAAGTGGAACAGGATTTAACGTGTGTGCAAGATGTTCTGCGTGCGTTCGCACATGGGGCCACGGTTTATAGTCTCATCCGAAGGACTTTTGGGGAGAGTGGAGTCTGCACTGATGTTAACTCCAGGGTAAAATATCCCCTTGAACGGGAATCGAACCCGAGTCGTCAAATTGCGAGCGCAATGTTCTAACCACTAGGCTATCCCGTCTTGTATTTGTAAGTAAAGTTCAAGGGAAAAAATCTGTTAGTTTTGTGTAAAGCTACTTGAAAAGAAACTTTTATGTTTCTTGTTGTATTTGTAATTAAAGTTCATCCAAAATTTTGCTAGGTTTGTGTAGATCTGTGTGAATCCTTGACTTTTTCTCCTCGCTTTTGCTAGCAGTAGTGTGAAGGACATTTCCTGCGTTTGTTTTAAAAGTGACTGAGCTGACCAGTGGACGTTATTGAAGGAAACGGTTGGAATGTTCATGCATACTAGAATGTGGAGAAAGTATTCACTGCCTGTCCTCATATCTCTCTTGATGGAAAGCAAAATTAAAAATGTACAGGGTAGTGACTATGAAGTTGATCAGTGAAAAGTTTTATATTTGATATTCCTACTGTGTATGAAGTCTTTCCCTGTTACTCGTAAATACCTGGTAACTGTCCTTGCGATACCCCACCCTCTCCATATTTCCCTTGGTTAGACTTTGTTAGTTTATAAATTGTTTTCATGAAGAGAAAGGAGGGAACAGTATCCTGTTTTTGAAGGAAGGGTGGATGCCATTTTTTGGATAAAGATTTATAGATTTACGCAAATTTAAGCCTCCTCAGTCTCAGGTATCAGTTTTGAAGTAAAAAGTTGCCACCATATTTACTGAAAAATCAAAGTCTTACATGTTGGTGTCCTTTTTTGAAAAAAAAAAATCCCGCGACCAGAAACAAAATTAAAAACTTCTCTTCTTCTTAACGTTTGACGTTCAACTGATTTTTTATTTATTTCTTTATTTATTTTTTTACTGGCAGTTAACTGGTAAAGGGAAAGAAATCACGGTCGAGGGAAATGGTTGATCTTACAACATGAGTTGTTTTCCTTTGATTGAACACCATTTTACTATTAATTTTTCTTTTAAAAAAAAATCTCGCCGGGGGAATATGGTGTGTCAGTTTGTGGCATAAAAACTGCTGTAGCTGTTAGAAGTTTATGACTGATGATGTGGTATTTTTGTGGTTGTTTTGTTTACGTTCCTCATCTAGAAGTCTGAGGTTCACCAATGGTGAAATTTTAGTACATGCAACTGTTTTTTCTCCCCCCACCGTTAAGGTAGCAGCATTCTAACTTCAGGGATACAGTTGGGAATCGAACTGACCAGTTTTGCCAGGACAGTGGGGAGGTACCTCCCTGCTTTTTCCGATTTGTCAACTGTTGTAGATTCTTGTGGTCTGCACAAGTTTGTGAGTACACAAGGCTGACTGACTGGTTTAGAGTCTGCTCCGAAAGACTTGACGCTCAGTTTGGTCTTCCCATCAAAATGGGAAGAAAGGGGAGGGAAAGGCGGGGAATCAAACCCAGAACCTCACAGTTTACTTGTTAGGTAGGTGAATGTATTAATCATCCTTTCACCTTCTTTTCTCAGTAGGAATAATGTTTCCTCCGTGGGGGATGTCGGGGGGCCTGTGAGTATAAACAGCATCCCCACCTTCTGGAAACTCTGTGCTAGGAATTCCCTCCTCTCTTTCCCTCTCTTTGTTTTTACCTCGTTCCATTTCTTCCTGTCACCACCCTCTTGTCTACTTTCTGCCTTCTTGGTCCATTTTCTTGCCTTTTTCTTCCCCAGAAAAGACTTAAAATATAAAAATTTCCTGGCTGTGGCGGGGAGATTAGAATGAGCGGCGTGATAACAGCAGGACGGGGGACGTCACAGAAGATGAGGCAGTTTTTATTGCATGATGATCAATGACAATGAGGATGACATAATTATGCTGCTGTGGAAGTGCATATGCTTTGAGACTACTTGACAGGGTTGTACTCTACGCTTACTATCATAATATATCCCGGCGTCAACCGGGCTCAAGAGATACAGACACCCTGCAGTGTTGGTCAGGTAATTTGAGCAACACTCTGAAACTCGCATCCGCTAAGTCGGATGCGCTGGGCCTGACTTGTCAGGTGCTGTAAATGGCGGCGCAGTGCATTTTCGCTCATATGACAGACGACGACAATAGTTGCTGTGTGAGCTTTCAAAGAAGAAGAAGAAGAAGAAGTAGTGATGTTGACGTTGGTGGTGTGTGTTTTCAGCCAGCATGTGCGGCAGACGTGGGAGACGCACCCCAACGTGGGCATCGGTTCTCTGTGTCTGGCCCAGTTCAGGGATGGAGTCTTCTACAGGGCCCAGGTCCAGCATATGAACCCTGGTATGGCATCACTCTGTGTGTGTGTGTGTGTGTACATGTGTGTATGTACATGTGTGTGTATGTGTACGTGCGTGTTGTGTGTGTGTTTTGGTGAGGGGAGGGGGGGGGGGGCAGGTTTTAGAAATTTTAAAAATTTTATTTATTCTTTTATGTCAAGGATAATGGAATAAGCACTAACGTGCTTTTTACATCCAGTCCCCCGTGTGTATGCAGTTTTGTAAATTCTGTCATCTGTTCCCACCGGCACACAATGGCCTACTCTTACGAAAAGTGGAACAGGATTTAACGTGGGTGGGTGTGTGGGTGGGTGAGGGAGGGAGGGTAGGTGGGTGGGGGGATTTATTGTTATTTATTTCATTTATTTATTTTATTCTTTTATTTTTAGGATAATGGAGTGCTTCTCATGTGCTTTTCTTCATCCAGTTCCCGTGCCTGTACAGTTTTGTAAATTTTGTCATCCGTTCCCACAGGCACACAATGGCCTACTCTTCCTAAAAGCAGAACGGGTTTTAACATGTGCACAAGATGCTCTGTGTGCGTTCACACACTGGACCTCGGTTTATAGTCTTATCTGAAGGATGAGTGTAAGTGGCGTGTGTGTGTGTGTGTGCGTGTGCATTATATGAGTAGTGCATGTATAGTTTGTGAGAGGAAGGGATACAGATAGAGAGAGACGGAGAGAGAGACACACACAGAGAGAAAGAGATAGAGAGAGAGAGAGTGTGCTATTTTTATGAAAGGAAGAGGGTACTTTTGTGATCTAAATATGTAGTCAGTTTTCCTTGTTGTGCTCAAGGGACAGAGCATTACATAAAGCATTGGTGACTTTTCTGTTGTCAGACGGCAATGTGGCTATATATTTTATGGATTATGGCAATGCTGGTTATTTTCACAATAAGAAAAGGGTATAGTTTTGTGAATTGTATTTTAATCTGTTTTCTTCGTTGTACCCAAGTGACAGAACATTGCATCATTCATTGACGACTTTTCCTAGACAGCGGTGTGGCAGTGAATTTTGTGGATTACAGCAGTGTTGGCTATTTTTTCGAAAAAGGAAAAGGGAACTTTTACGATTTGTATGTAGTCATCAGTTTTGTTGTTGTATCGAAGTGATAGAATATTGCATCATGCATTGGTGTTTTTGTTCCTAGGTAGATGGGTTGATGCAAAAAGCAAATGCGTCGCTGAATAAAAATTTGACTTGACGACTTTTCTGTGGACTGTTGTCAGATGGCAGTGCAGCAGTATATTTTGTGGATTATGGCAACGTGTACATCACCAAGGTCAACCAACTGCTGGTGTTGCCTCAGCACTTACGGGAATTACCTGCCCTTGCTATACATTGCTGTCTTAGTGAGGTGAGTATGGGTGTTTGTGTATGTTGTGTGTGTGAGTGTGTATGAATGTGTGAGTGTGTGTGTGTGTGCGTGTGTGAGAGAGAGAGAGAGAGAGAGAGAGAGAGAGAGAGAGGGGAGAGAGAGATTGTGTTTGTGAGGGCTTGTGTGTGTGTTTGTGTTTGTGTGTGTGTGTGTGTGTATGAATGTGAGTGTGTGTGTATGTGAGCGAGAGAGAGAGAGAGAGCGCTTATGTGTGTTTTAAAAAAAACAACACCCAAACAAACCAACAAAACAAAAACAAACCGCAGTGTGTCTTGGGCAAGCTGAACTTGGCGGATCATGTCCCTCTCCGGGTATTAAGTTGCATGCTAGGCATGTTCGTGTCATCCATGCCACCAGCCATGGCTGGCCTGCACTTCCACCTATCCTGATACAAAGCACTGCTGCGTAAACTTGAAGGTTCAGGAAACCCCCTAGCAACGGGGTTTCTTTACATGCGCTAAGTATGCGTTGCACATGAGGCTTCGTTCTATCATCTCACCCGAAAGAATAGCAGCATCCACCCAGACCCTCACTGTAGGTCTTAGTCCATGGGGGACAAGTTCAGGGTTCAAGCGGGAAGTCCAATTTCGGACAGGTCAAGCTTTCTAGGAGGATCGGGGAGCAGGAGCAGATCCAGGCTCGCGGGAATAACTCTTGTGACTGGAGCTGCTACTTATTTTTATTTTATGTATTCTTTTATATCAAGGATAATGGAATAAGCACTCATGTGCTTTTTTTACATCCAGTCCCCGTGTGTATGCAGTTTTGTCAATTTTGTCATCTGTTTCCACCGGCACACAATGGCCTACTCTTCCGAAAAGCGGAACAGGATTTAACGTGTGCGCAAGATGTTCTGCATGCGTTCGAACACGGGGCCTCGGTTTATAGTCTCATCCGAAGGACTTATACTGACATATATCACTGTGTTTTCCTGAGCCTGCAGCGTAGATCTGTATGCCTTTAGAAAAAAAAAAAAAAAGACTACCTTTTAAACAAACCCTCCTTACAAGACTGAAAGGTGTTCGATAAACCAGATCTGGTGAGTTTTAATAAAATTCCTCAAAGTGGGAATGCGATTACCTTTAAACTGTGGGCAAACGGCCGCGTAATGCAAACTCGCACCATCAGTGAACTTTGCTGCTCTAGCCGAGGAACAGCACTCATTTGCAAGGGGAAGGGGAATCTACCATTCCGGAATAGCAGACGTGGCAGTATGTTCTTTCGAGCCAGAAGGCCCATAGAGCCGGAGCTTATCCCGGTTTCTGTAGCGTTAAGCGAACTGATGGTTTTTCACCACCCCTGTGACAGGACGCTAGTCTGTCGCCAGATACTTCCCCAGCAGAGCTGGTACCCACTTGTACACCTGGGTGGAGTGAGGAAAATAGGAGTAAAGTGTCTTTCCCAAGGACACAACACCGAGCCGAGCGGGGATCGAACCCGCGACCTCTGGATCACGAGTTGACCGCCTAAACCACTCGACCACGGTGCCTCCTGCAGACATGGCAGGCTAAAGGTTAACGGTTGTCTTATCTGGTTGCAGGTGGCCCCGGTGAGTAAGATGGGGGCGTGGACGCAGAGAGCCATCGACGAGTTTCAGGAGCTGGTGATGGGCGAGGAGTTGCTGTGTCGACCCCTGCCCCTGTCCAGGGTCTACCCTCACCTGCCCGTTCTTGTGGAACTGGACCAGGTAGTGAAGGAGAGAAGGCTGGGGGGGGGAAGGGGGGGAAGGGGGAGTAGGGGTGGGGGAGAGGGAGAAAGAGGAGGGAGGGGGAGAGGGAGGGTTGGGGAGGGGGAGGAGAGGAGGAGGGAGGGAGGGAGGAAGGTGAGTGTGGGATTGAGTGAGTGGTGTGTGTTTGTGTTGTGTGTGTGTGGTGGGTGAGGTGTGGGTGTGGGTGTGCATTGTGTGTGTGTGTGTGTGTGTGAGAAAACATTCCATATCTGCTGTTCCACACTGGTGAAGGCGTCTGCTTTCTCATATCCGTCTGTTAACCTCTTAACTGCCCAGTGCAAGTGCACCCTATATGCCGGGGAATAAAATTTTTATGTACCACTGCTATGTTCATATCCCTCTTACTCAGAAACCACTACATGAATATTCCTGATAGTCTACCCAATGACAGTATATATATCGTAGATTACTTCGAGGCAAGCTCAAATTAGTTAGCATGGTATTTCACTGCGAAAATATATTTAAAATGTAAAAAATCGACAAAAAATACGCTTTCTTCATCACCACTGTCATTCTGAGTACCCCCCATCTCAATAACGTCAAACATAAGTCTAGCCCAAATCTCATTCATTGTTTTTTAAATGCACGATCTCCTGAATCATACGCGATCGTTTTCATCATTGTTAGGTAAATCTACAGTTTTATTTGCCACTTTTACAGCTGTGTAAAGTTATTTATGCCTTCAACAAGAAGTGTCAGCCATTTTGAACAAGAACTTCCCAAGTAGTCATGCATAAAAACACAAAATATGAGCTAAAAAACGATCATTTTTGCAGCTGGATGTTGCCAAGCAACAGGAGAGTGATCTCCATTAATTTTGGAGTTCTTTCCCTTTAACTGTAGTCAAGGAAGCAGGCTTGTTTCGGTTCGACACCCTGGAAATTTTCCGGGTTGTAGGTGTATAGAGTGCACATTTAGCTCCGGAAAATATCCGGGGTAAGGCAGTCTAGTGGTTAACATTTTATTTTCTTTCTTCTGTGAAGAGTCTGGTTCATATGAAAAGTTAATCGTTGACGTTAACGTCATTTCTCATGGTTCATATGAAAAGTTAATCGTTGACGTTAACGTCATTTCTCATGGTTCATATGAAAAGTTAATCGTTGACGTTAACGTCATTTCTCATGGTTCATATGAAAAGTTAATCGTTGACGTTAACGTCATTTCTCATGGTTCATATGAAAAGTTAATCGTTGACGTTAACGTCATTTCTCATGGTTCATATGAAAAGTTAATCGTTGACGTTAACGTCATTTCTCATGGTTCATATGAAAAGTTAATCGTTGACGTTAACATCATTTCTCACTGACAGTATAAGACAGATTTTGTGTCAACACAGTGTTTGCTGTCCGAGTGAGTGTGTTGGACGTCAGAGTCAGTGTTAATGATTTTACAGTCTGTCCGTGGCTGATGACATTATATACAGATCTTCCTTTTAATCTAACACCAGTTGATATATTGATGTTAAACTGTTCGCAGGACAGCAGTGAAAACCAGATGGGCAGCATCAAACAGTGCCTGACACAGAACCAGCTCGCATGCCCAATCCTCAATGAAGACCTGCTGGCTCGACTGGACAGGAATCGTGCCGGTCCATCCTCAGCTCACTCTCCTCCATCTACTCTTACCCCGGCATTGGAATCTGCTCTGGAGAACCGCCCTCATCATATTGCTTCCAAGACAGAATGCTCGGGGAAGCCTCAGCTAGCACGACCGGCCACGCTTGATGAAGATCCTCCCAAAGTGGAAAACGTGCTTTCGGCCAGTGAGCTGCAGAACATTCTTCGCAAGCTTCCTAGGTTGTCCAAGGGCTTGAAGAAAGGGTGTGAAAAAACTCCAAGGGGGAACGGCTCCAGCGGCGGTGACGGGCATCGGAGTGTTGAAGCGTATGGCGATCTTGATAGAGCAGGGGACTCCACAGGCTGCGGCGGCCAGTTTGAAGCCGGTCAGAGCGTTCACTGCGCTGGTGATGGTCAGAGAAGTTACAGGGAGGGTTCAGCAACTCCCGCATGTGGGGAAGAAGCCTTGTCGAGGGAGGAGGAGACTGTTGAGGACAGCGGCTATGCTGCCAGCACAAGCAGGGACGGAGAAGACGGAGAAGACGGGGTGTGTGATCAGACGTTCGGGGCCCTGTTCCAGAGCCTGTTGGGTTCAGGCGACCACACCAGCTTCAGAGCCATGGCAGCGGCGGTGGTCAGCCCCACGGACTTCTACCTCCACAGGGTGTGCGCCGAAACGGGCCGCCTGCTGGAGGCCATGACCAGGGGGCTGACGGCCCACGTGGGCGGCATGGCTCGCGCCGCGCTGCGGATGCGCAACCACCGGCTGGAGGCCCGGAGCGGGGCGCTGTGCTGCGCGCGGTTCAGGGACGACGGGCTGCTGTACCGCGGCCTGGTGCTGGACACGGCGGCCAGCCTGGCCGGCAGCGGCAAGCAGGTGCACGTCTTCTTCCTCGATTACGGGGACAAGGCCTGGGTGCCCAGGCCGCAGGTGTATCCGCTGCCCGAGGAGTTCCGCACCGTAGACCCCCTGGCCGTGTGGTGTTCCCTGGCCTGGGTCAAGCCTGTGTCAGCGGGGGGAGAGGAGGGCGGGGACCAGGAGGGGCAGTGGGGGGAGAGCGCCTTGCGGGAGTTTGAACGTCTGCTGGAAGGGGATCAGGTCTTCGAGGTTGTGGCCGGAGGTCAGCTGCCCCCTCACACGGGCAGGTGAGTTGAGTGTGTGGGATGTCCGAGTCTTTCGGATGAGGCTCTAAACCGAGGGCCCCGTGTTTTGAACGCATGCAGAATGTCTTGCGACACACGTTAAATCCTGTTCTGAAGTAGGCCGTTGTGTGCTGGTGGAAACGGATGACGAAATTTACAAGACCGCATACACACGGGGACTGGATGTAAAAAAAGCACATGAGTGCTTATTCCGTTATCCTCGATGTAAAAGAATACATAAATAAATAAAATAAATAAATTAGATATAGTAGTAATGATGCTACTACTACTACTACTACTACTTCTACTACACCTCCTCCTTCTCCTCCTGATGATGATGATGATGATGTTAATTATAATAATAATAATGATAATATATGGAATTTGTATACCACTGAATCTTGTAAAGCAAACACATCAAAGGGCTATCAGTTTGCTGTCTGGAAATAATTAATAAGAAGTTTCTTATTTCATATCATTTTTTGTTGTTTTTCTTGTTTATTTATATCTTTTTTTTCTTTCCGTTTGTCTCTCTTGCTAATTTTTTGTGTGGTTTCTAACCCATTTTCTGTTTTGATTTCCTCAAAAACTTCTTGAGCTTTTTTCTTTTCCTTCTCTCTTTGTTTTGAGAACTGAGTGCATTTTTTTTTACTATAATATAGAAAAGATATAATACTAAAAATATATATATTATATATCTTTTTAGTTCCTCTAGATGATAGTAATTGGTCATTTGACAGTTTTGAGTGGGATAAGCTATATTTTTGTGTTTTATTGTTTTGTATTATATATGTGGTAATGATTTTTCTGAACTTACGTGGAGATAAACTGATGTAAGAACGTATTGAATGTGATGTTTACTTACATTTATTCAGTGGCAAATATAAGATAGGTAAGTCATGATTCAGCTTGAACATCATTTAAAATTTGAAAAAAGCAGAGCTGTACTCTTTGTGTTGGGCCTTCCCCAGCTTAACATCCTGGGGGTCATCCAGAGTTTACCCTCATATTCATCACACCTGGGAATCACTGTGAGACTATTTATAAGCACACACCAGATAAGAAGTTTGCGTGTATTGCGACTGTTTTCCAGTCTCACCTGTTGGCATGACCAGGTACAGTGTTAGCAGTCTCACCTGTTGGCATGACCAGGTACAGTGTTAGCAGTCTCACCTGTTGGCATGACCAGGTACAGTGTTAGCAGTCTCACCTGTTGGCATGACCAAGTACAGTGTTAGCAGTCTCACCTGTTGGCATGACCAGGTACAGTGTTAGCAGTCTCACCTGTGGGCATGACCAGGTACAGTGTTAGCATTCTCACCTGTTGGCATGACCAGGTACAGTGTTAGCAGTCTCACCTGTTGGCATGACCAGGTACAGTGTTAGCAGTCTCACCTGTTGGCATGACCAGGTACAGTGTTAGCAGTCTCACCTGTTGGCATGACCAGGTACAGTGTTAGCAGTCTCACCTGTTGGCATGACCAGGTACAGTGTTAGCAGTCTCACCTGTGTGCATGACCAGGTACAGTGTTAGCAGTCTCACCTGTTGGCATCACCAGGTACAGTGTTAGCAGTCTCACCTGTTGGCATCACCAGGTACAGTGTTAGCAGTCTCTCTCACCTGTGGGCATGACCAGGTACAGTGTTAGCAGTCTCTCTCACCTGTTGGCATGACCAGGTACAGTGTTAGCAGTCTCACTTGCTGGCATGACCAGGTACAGTGTTAGCAGTCTCACCTGTTGGCATGACCAGGTACAGTGTTAGCAGTGTCACCTGTTGGCATGACCAGGTACAGTGTTAGCAGTCTCTCTCACCTGTTGGCATGACCAGGTACAGTGTTAGCAGTCTCTCTCACCTGTTGGCATGACCAGGTACAGTGTTAGCAGTCTCTCTCACCTGTTGGCATCGCCAGGTACAGTGTTAGCAGTCTCACCTGTGGGCATCACCAGGTACAGTGTTAGCCTCTGCACACAGCGACACCAATGTAATCAGTCCTCTTTCAGTCTTCGCTGGCCCTGCTGACTTCAGCCGTACACTCTGACGTCCAGGGATAAAACAGTAATATCCAGATATTTTCATCGCCTGACTCGGAGCTGGGCCTGTGGTCAAAAGAAGGCTTAAGAAAAATCATTTATTATTTATTTATCTATTTATTCTTTTATTTAGAGGATAATGGAAAGCACTCATGAGCTTTTTTTTTTATACCCAGTCCCCGTGTGTATGCAGTTTTATAAGTTTTGTCATCTGTTCCCACCGGCACACAATGGCCTACTCTTCCAAAATGTGGAACAGGATTTTAACATGTGCGCAAGATGTTCTTCATGCATTCACACACGGGACCTCAGTTTATTGTCTCATCTGAAGGACTTTTGGGGAGAGTGACGTCGGCCTTGATGATAACTCCAGGGAGAAAATATTCCCTTAAACGGGATTCGAACCTGGGTTAGCAGATCATGAGCGCAATGCGCAACGCTCTAACTAACCAGGCTATTTATTTCGTCCCCTAACCAGGCTATCCCGTATTCTAGTGACAGAAGTATTGAAATGCATATATATATATATATAAAAGGTAAAGGTAAAGGAGTCCCATAACCTATAAGGTCATAGGGGAGCAAGGCGTCAGAGACCTCAGCTTCTCTAGGAGCCAGCATATTGAGGGTGGTGCCCATCTCCTCTCCCTCGCTGCTTTACCTTCCCTGACCCTAAAGGGGGCAGGTACCCATTTACAGCTGGGTGAACTTGGGGGAACTGTACTGAAGCCAAGGCGCGCAAACGGTCACCCATCCAACTGGTAACCCCGTTGGACGCTGCTGAACTTGGCTGGGGGAAAGCGAGTGCTCCGACCACTGAGCTGTATTCACAGTCATATCTGTTCTTTCTGGTCCTTGTTTCCTTCAGAGCGGATGCCGTGCAGAAGGCCCCGTTGCAGGTGGTCATGGTGAACAAGGAGGAGGAGGACCTGTGCATCAACCATGACCTCATCGTCCGCAGCTTGGCCGCCCCACACATCGCCTCTCCCCCTGCAGGTAGTACGACAGTGACGATGATGATGATGATGATGATGATGATGAGGTGTCAGATGGGCCGCTGTGGCGAAGAATCGGATGGTGGGCTCTAGGAATCTTTTAAGTCTTGATCTGAAATGAGTCTTTGCTTGGTCTGATGAGTGTGGTATAGACCTATTAGGTCTTGGTCTGGTTTTTGAAAAAAAATTTTGTTGTTGTTTTTTTTGTTTCTCGGCTAGAGCTCTGAGATTCACCAAGGGTGAGATTTTTGTGTACGTGAGCCCCCCCCCCATCCCCCCTGCATTCCAACTTGGGAATGGTGTCTGAAAATACCACCTGTGTGCATTTGTTTTCAGAAATTTTGTCATCTGCTCCAAACATCTCGAAATGGCCTTCTCCTCCGAAAGGTGGAACGCGTTTTTAACTTGTGTGCGTTCACACGCTTTATCACAGTTCTTGATTAAACCATTGACGCTGGGGGCAACAGCAAAGTGAGAGGCTGTAGTATGACCAGTGGCTTTCCCACTCATGGAATTCCACTTTACAGCTTAGTCTTTAGTGATCGACTATGACTCTCTGACTAGGAGGCTTGACTGGCACAGTCCTTATGTGCTGCAGCCCTGGGGGCTGGTTGGCCTTTGGAGAACATCTCCAACGCTGACTGTCCTTATGCCCACTTGGCCGAGAGGGTGGGGATGTACTGTGGGCAAGGCATCTCCACTATAATCAATTTTCTGCCCAGTTTCCAAAACAGCAGTTGCCTCCTCTGCTGTTTTGGAGGTCATCATCGGTTTATAGTCTCATCTGAAGGACCTTGACATTCAGTTCAATTTTCTGGTCAAACTGGGGAAAAAAGAGCAAAGCTGGGAATCAAAGGCATGCGAATGTTTTGACCGTCCTATCACCTTCCATCTTGGTGTTGGTCCAAAGTTGTCTGCTTGTTCTGAAAAATATGGAATAGCCCTAGGTCTTTGTATAAAATGTATCTATAGTTAATTTATTTTAGCTGGCAGTCATTGATACACTAACTTAGTGTGTGTTTGCTTCAAATGTAATACCACATTCATGAATCACTCCCTTGCATTGTTTTTAAAAAGTTGCTTGAAAACTCCTTGAATTTTTATACTGAGAAATCTGTATGAACCTTTGATTTAGGTCTTTGTGTAAAATGGGTCATTTTAGTTATTCTGATGAACAAAGAATAGGCCTAATAAATAGGTCTTGGTCTAAAATGGGCTTTTTTGCTTGTTCTGATCAAAGAAGAAAAGACCTCAGTCTTGGTCTAAAGTTTTTTCGTTAAATGTAGAGTAGACCAATGTCATGGTCTAAAATGGGCTTTTGCTTGTTCTGATGACTATAAGATGACCAAGGTCTTGGTCTAAAGTTTTGGCTTATTCTGATGAACAAAGAATAGACCTGGTCTAAAATGGGTGTATACTTGTTATTTTAAACGTAAAATAGACCCAGGTCTTGGTCTAAAATGATCTTTGTTTATTCTGATGTATGAAGAATGAACCATTGTGTTTAAGGAAGTGTATTTTAAGTTTTTGTTAACTATTAACCAAAGGAAATAAATGCTTGTTTAATTACAAAGGACATTTCTTCCCATCTCTGCCAAATGTTGGCGCTTGCTAGGGTTTTTTCCTCCCATCTCCAGTGTTTTTGACAGTTTTATGAATAATTACATGCATCTTCTTCTTCGTCAAACTGTTAGACAGCAGCTGATGTAGTCTGTCATATGTGTAAAAATGCGCTGCCTACCTTTCATCGCCTGACAAGTCAAGCCCAGTGCATCTGACTGCCTCGAGTATCAGAAACGTTAACTCTTGTTATGTGCAGAATGGAAGCATTATCTTTTATTTCTTCAGGTTTTTTAAGTGTTGAATGGGGTGTTCAAAGGAAATGAATAAAATATCAGAATAAATACAGGTTTTTTTTGTGTTTGTGAGTCTGAGAAAGTGAATATTTTTGTGCCTGTATGTCCGTTGAGTTGAGTGTGCAAATAAGTTTAAAAAAAAAAGTATGTGCCAGTGGTCTGTATTAATTTTGAATGAAAATGTGCTCAAAGTGTCACTTTTCCAGTATTAAAAAATGAAAAAGTGACTGGGTTGCTAGTTTATAGGGGGAAAATTATATTATTTCTTACACTGTATGATTAGCTTGCAGTCTGAGATTCACATTTGGTAAGAGTTTTTTCCCCCTGCGTATTTCACTGTTTTCATATCATAATGCTTACCACATTTTAACTTCAAGATACAGATGTGTAAGGGAACTGAAACTGAGGTCACCATGGGGTCAGACTGCACAAAATTCGGTGGTGGTGGTAAGGATGATGCAACCATGATGTTATGAAAGTGTACCAGTTTTGTGCTCTTCGTTTCTATTATGATGTTTCCCACTATCAACCAGGCCCAAGAGATGCAGACACATCTAGTACCTGCAGTTTTTAACCAAAGTAATTTGAGTTGTATTCTCAAAATTGCACCTCTAAAGTAATGATGCTCAGCTGGTCTAGTTTTCATTTTGAGCCCCATGGTAAACTCACTCTATGAATAGGTGCTGGCCTCACGACTTTACAGGATTCAAACTAGCAACCTCCCAGTCATTAATCTAACATACCTGCCATTGCATAATATTGGCTTGAGATGACATGGAATTCAGAGTTACCTGTCACTGTTAGTTTTATGTAATGTCTCCAGGGTTTGCCATTTTTCTCTGTCAAGTTTTACGATCTCTGAGGCATAGTTCTCAGTAATGTTGGGACAATCATAGTCTGCCTCTTTTTCTTCTGCTCCCAATCTTGCCTTGGAGATTTCTTGATATCTGATTTGTCTGTGTGCACATATCTCAGTCTGTACCTATGAATGCTAACATATATATAATATATGCCTTGGCAATGAGAATTCATCAAGTATGCAATGCTGTCATGTTACTTAAAAGTTAAATGTGAAATCATATTTTGGCTGCATGTATTTGTTTGTGTGTGTGTGTGTGTGCGCGCGCGCGTGTTTTTATTTACAATTGTTTCATACCCAGTGGATTTGCTTTTCACCTGTTTTTTTTATACCTAAAATACTAGTATCATATTTAGTATGAAATATATATGTATAGAATATCATTCTTAATTAGCTTACCTACATTTAGGGCCTTATGATAATCATCAGCATGTACTCATTTTTTTGTGAAGCTTTGAATAGTTATAAGTCATGTTTTCATATGTTGAGAATTTTACAAAAAGCACTAAATGCTTTGTTGTTATGATTATACTCTCATCTTAGTAGTGACTTTGAATAAATTATGTAATCTTTAACCCAAAATAAATTCAGGTGAAGGTCATTTCTCCAGAAATTGGTAGCTATTAAGGAATTTCAGAAACTGAATTCACATAAAAACACCTGTACTTTATTCAACAGAAACAGAAGAGCACTTTTTGGAGACAAAATATTGAACCAAACATTGTTGCTGAAACAAATCAGTGCGCTTAGAATTCTCCAAGTTATTTATGACAAAATCAGTTGGTGAAAGAATTGCTATTAGTGTGGAGTTGTCTCCCATGTCAAAATATACATTACTTGTATACATAGAAAGTTTTGCCTTTATTGAATGAGTGAAAGTAAAAGTGGGGTCTGGCTGACTTGTGACCATGTGTAATTGTCTCAACCACAGAATCTTTTAAAAGTTTTTTCAAAATCAAAATCAGGAAAAAAGAGGAACATTTGAAATTAGAGAGGGGAGCAATGTAGATTTTAAAAAAGAGAAAAAAGCTGTTTTTTTGGTTTGTTAGCTTTGTTTTGTTTTGTTTCTTGTTTTTAAAATCCCGAGTTTATCTATTGCTGTGCATCCTTGCAGTGTCCCTGAAAGTTGGAACAAGTTGTGCACTGATACCAGAATGGGCAAAGCATATAAATTTTATCATTGACATTTTAGCCTCACCATACTGACCAATCTGACTTTAGCAACTACTGGCTCATAGCTACCCATTCAACTCAACTCAACTGTCTCCATCGCCGCTGTTGTTGGTAGGAGCTCCATGCAATGCTACTAGGGTTCGCCATCTTTCTCTACTGAGTTCTGTGATCTCCTGTAACCCTCCCAGACCACTGACTTCAGTGATGATGGCAATGTAGGATGTTGGTGGTCTGCCTTGTTTCCTTCTGCCCTCACCCTTACCTCGGAGAACTGTCTTTGTCAGAATTGTCTGTGTGTTTCTGTTCAGACTCACGCAGTAGCTGAAAATATCTATTCAAATAGAAATGTTCTTGGTAGACAGACACCTTGACCTGGCCCTACTCACGCATGGTTCCATTTTCTTAACATATGATCCCACTGATAAGAATAGCCATTGGTATAAACCCCACCACATTGTTTTTATTGCAGGCGAGCAGGCTTATGAAGAAGAAGAAGAAGATGAGGACCTGGATACATCCTTTGGCAGTGAATCCATGTGGCAAGACATGGAGAGGGATGCCAAGTCGCTACGCAACACTTACGAAGTGGACATAGCAGATGCCTCAGTGGCTGTCACAGGAGTCAGTGAGTACAAACCGCTTTTTCTGTCCCCCCTTCTTGTTTGTTCTGGTGTTTTGTATATGCTTGTTTTATATATATATTCCCGCAAGGGGGATGCCAGGGTTCTGTCAGTATAAAAAGCATCCCCATTCTGGAAATTCTGTGCTAGGAGTTCCCCCCTTTTCTATCCCTTTCTTTGTTTCTGCCTTGTTCCTTTTCCCCCTGTCCCCTCCTTCTTGTCTATTTTCTGCTCTCTTGGTCCATTCTCCTGTTTTCATGAAAGACTTCAATTATAAAACTTCTCTCCCATACTGAAGTTGGATGTGCTGGACTTGACTTGTCAGGCGCTTAATGGCAGCACAGTTTTGCTCATATGACAGATGACAGTAGTTGCTGCCTGAGCATTTGATGATGAAGAAGTTATATATTTCTACATTCTTATTGCCTATTCAGTATTTTAGGGTTTCTTTGCCCCAGAATCTTTTGAATAAGCTTGTTGATAAATATGGGTTGGATTTAAAAAAATTTTTTTCAAGATTGTTCTTTCTGTCTAAGCTTTTTATAGACATTGTTTGGTGTGGTATGTTTTTTCTCTCTGTCTATCTGTCTGTCTTCGCTTTGTTGACCTTATAGGGTATTGTTTTTCTTCTTGTCTGTCTTTAATGTTTATTTTCTCTTATCATTTTTTTTTTCTTATGCTGTGTTTTGGTCTGCCTGTCTGACCTTTCTTGTAGCCGAAAGTCTGTTTTGTTGTATGTTTTTTCTCTTTGTGTGTATGTGTATTCCTTCTGTTTGTTTCGTTCATTTCGTTTGTTTTTCAGTTTAACGTCTTTTCACTAGGA
>CM054146.1:24956103-24961103 GCA_028751875.1 Rapana venosa
GAGTTCGTAGGTAAAACGTAAAGGTGTTTTCATAACCTATGAGGTCGTTGGGGAATGAGGGGTCAGAGACCTCAACTTCTCTAGGGGCCAGCATATTGAGGGTGGCGTCCATCTCCTCTCCCTCGCTGCTTTACCTTCCCTGACCCTAAAGAGGGCAGGTACCCATTTACATTTGTCAACGATGGAATGCTCTTGCAGAGTTGTTAGTTAACCAGCGCAGATAAAACAACAAAGTCTGCTAAGCAAACGAAAAAGATGCCAGTCTTGCACAGAGGTAAACACACACAGTGAAGAAGTTTACGTACAGGATTTAGAGGAAGATGAAAGATATGGAAGAGATAAGAGAAGGGGTTGGAATGTATTACAGGCTGAAAGGAGGGAAGGAGGAAGAGGAGGAGGAAGAGGATTAGGAGGAGAGAGAGAGGGGGGGCAGGAAGAGAGAGAGAGAGAGGGTGGGGGCAGGGAGGAAGAGAGAGAGAGAGAGAGAGAGAGAGAGAGAGAGAGAGAGAGAGAGAGAGAGAGAGAGGAGAGAAGAGAAGACACACAAGACACACAGACACACAGGCATACAAACACCCAGTCACAGAGGATAGAGCCAGAGATTGAGAGAATCACAATCAAAGAGTTTGTAGGTAAAAGGTAAAGGTGTTCCCATAACCTATGCGGCCATTGGGGAGTGAGGTGTCAGAGACCTCAGCTTCTCCAGGGGCCAGCATATTGAGGGCGGCGCCCATCTATCTCCTCTCCCTCGCTGCTTTACCTTCCCTGACCCTAAAGAGGGCAGGTACCCATTTACAGCTGGGTGGTCTGGGGGACTGCACTGAAGCCAAGGCGTGCAGTCACCCATCCACTTGGTAACCACGCTCGATGCTGTTTTAAATTTTACCTTGGGGAAAGCTGAGTGCTCGGACCACTGAGCTATCCCGTCTCCACCAGTTCGTAATATTGTTAGATACTCTTACCACGTACTATTCATACCTCCAGAAATAAACATGATTAAGCACAGGCGCATATTTTTTTTCTTCTGGTTCTCCACACAAACAAGTCTTAAAATTGCGTGTGTTGTCAATGATGGAATGCTCTTGCAGAGTTGTTAGTTAACCAGCACAGATAAAACAACAAAGTCTGCAAAGCAAGCGAAAAAGATGCCAGTCTTGAACAGAGGTAAACACACACAGTGAAGAAGTTTACGTACAGGATTTAGAGAAAGATGAAAGAGATGGAGGAGATAAGTGAAGGGATTGGAATGTATTATAGGCTGGAAGGAGGAGGAGGAGGAGGATTAGGAGGAGGAGGAGGGAGGGAGGAGGAGGAGGGAAGAGAGAGAGTTCCAATTCTCCAAGGGAGAGAGTGAGAGTGGATCATTGAGTGAGTGAGTGAGCGAGTGAGTGAGTGAATGAGAGAGAGCGAGAGAGAGAGAGAGAGAGAGAGAGAGAGGAGAGAGAGAGAGAGAGAGAGAGACAGACAGACAGACATACAGACGGAGACAGAGAGAGACAAAGAGACAGAGGGAGAGAGACAGATACAGAGATAGACAGAGAGAGACACAGAGAGCATAAAACTTTCCTGGAACATTTTTATTATTCAGGCCCGAATTAAAAGGGGAGCATAACTCCGTTTGTGTCAGTGCAAACACGTAAGTCTTCTTTTGCTCACAGGTTAACTTAAAAACATTAATGTGGTGTACATGAGTACAGGTATGTGTGTGTGTGTGTGTGTGTGTGTGTGTGTGTGTGTGTGTGTGTGTGTGTTAAGTGTGTACGTGCGTGTGTGTGTGTTGAGTGTGTGTTTGTGTTGAGTGTGTGTTGTGTGTGTGTGTGTGTGTTTTGAGTGTGTGTTGTGTTGTGTGTATTGTGTGTGTGTATGTTGAGTGTATGTTGAGTGTGTGTGTGTATCACTGTATGTGTGTGTGTGTGCGTGTGTGTGTGATGTGTGTGTGTGTGTGTTGAGTGTGTTGTGTGTGTTGAGTGTGTTGTGTGTGTGTGTGTGTGAGGTGTGAGTGTGTGTGATGTGTGTGTGTTGAGTGTGTTGTATGTGTGTGTGAGGTGTGTGTGTGTGTGTGATGTGTGTGTGTTGAGTGTGTTGTGTGTGTGTGTGAGGTGTGAGTGTGTGTGTGTGTGTGTGTGTGTGTGTGTATGTGTTGAGTGAGTTTTGTGTGTGTGTGTGTGTGGTGTGTGTGGTGTGTCGAGTGTGTTTTGTGTGTGTGTGTGTTGTGTGTGTGTGTGTTGTGAGAGAGAGAGAGGAGAGAGAGAGAGAGAGAGAGAGAGAGAGAGAGAGAGAGAGAGAGAGAGAGAGAGAAGAGAGAGGAGAGAGAAAGAGAGAGAGAGAGAGAATGTGTGTGTGTTTGTGTGTGTGTTGAATGTTTGAGTTTGTCACTTTGTGCATGCATGCGTGTTTGCCCAGCATGTGTGTTTCTTGTACATGTTGGAACGGATTAGGCTTAGTTTTCCCACTAAAGATGTTTTGTTGGCTTTCTGTTGCTATGGGCGTTTTGTGTGTGTGTGTGTGTGTGTGTGTGTGTGTGTGTGTGCGTACGCGCAATTGCGTATAGATGTGTGTGTGTGTACGCGTATATGTGTATAGATGTGTGTGTGTGTGTGTGCGTGTGTGTGTGTGTGTTTGTTTGCATTTTAATAATAATAATAATAATGTATGGAATTTATATAGCGCTGAATCTTGTAAAGCAACAAATCAAAGCGCTCAGATTTTATTTCATACCACTTTAAGTCACGGCAGATTTCTCTCCGTGAAATTCGGGCTGCTCTCCCCGGGGAGAGTGGGAGAACGCGTCGCCACTTAGCGCTGCGCCACCCTTTCACCCTTTTTTTTTTTTTTTTTTTTTTTTTCTGCAGCTGTATTTGTTTCCCTATCAGAGTGGCTTTTTTCTAAGAATTTTGCCAGGGACAACTCTCTTGTTGCCGTGGTTTTTTTTACGTGCGCTAAATAATTACGTGTAACACACGGGACCTCGGTTTATCGTCTCATCCGAAAGACTAGCGCCCAGACCACCACTCATGGTCTAATGGATGGGGGAAAAATTTCCGGTCCAAACGGGGTACGAACCGCCGCACACTTCAGACCCGGACTTTTCGCTTTCTAGACAGGCGCGTTACCTCTAGACCACCGATCCACTAGTTTACGATCATCAGTGTAATAGTACCTCATGTTTTTAATCTTTATGTGCGTGCGTATGCACATGAGTGTATGGTGTGTGTGTAAGCGCGCGAGAGCGTGTGTGCGTGCGTGCGTGTGTGCGTGCGCGTGTGCATGCCTGCAGTTTATACTGTAATACTAGTAGAACCTCATGTTTTCAATCACTCTTAAACAAACCAAAAAAATCTGTATTTTTCTAGGCTGAAGCTGTGTATGTGATGGATATTTTTTGGGTCTCACATTTCTTGGCTAGAGGTCAGAGTTTCATCAAAGGTAAGATTTTGCTGTAATCCACCGTTATTGGCCGCCATTCAGGTAGCCGCATTACGATTTCAGGGTGGATGAGTGGTCTACAGGTAAGGCACCTGCCTAGAACACAAAAAAGTCCAGGTTGGAAGTGTGTGATGGTGCGATCCCCGTTTATGTCAGGAACTTTTCTCCCATCCACTAGACTGTAAGTGGTGGTGTGGGTGCTAGTCTTTCAGTTGAGTTGATAAACAGAGGTCCTGTGTATGTACTACACACACACATACATGTAACGCACTTAAAAGAACCTACGGCAATAAGAGAGTTGTCTCTGGCAAAATTTTGTTTTTAAAAAAAAAGCCATTTTGATAGGGGAACAAATACACCTGCAGATGGGAGAAAAAAAAAAGGGTGGCGCTGCTCTTCTGGCGACTCGCTCTCCCCGGGGAGAGCAGCCTGAATTTCATGCAGAGAACCTCCTGCGACTTAAAATGGTATACAATGCAATACAATATATTTACAATACAAAACAATACCATGATGTTCAAGCATGACACCAATGTGCATGCTTTTTTCTTTTTTAAAAAAAAAAAAGTTGTGTCATCTGTTCCTACCACCATGTAGTCTGAAGTCAGAGTATGGCTGCCTATATGGCAAGGTACTTTAAAAAAAAAAGTCATACAAAAGCTTCTTGATCAGTGTTTAGTATATACTAGCTCAGTAGCTGTCACAAACATCTATTAATTAATTATTTCCTTCTTTATTCATTCATTTATTTTATTTATTCTTTTATTTCGAGGATAATGGAATAAGCACTCATGTGCTTAAAAATTATTTTTTTTACCCTGCGTGTATGCAGTTTTGTGAACTTTTGTCATCTGTTCCCATCGGCACACAATGACGTACTCTTCCAAAAAAGTGGAACAGGTTTTTAACTTATGCACAAGATGTTCATCTAGACTGGCCATGACTGTTCTACAGGGAACGAACAGTACAGGGAGGGAGACGAAGAGGCAGACAGAGAAAATGAGAGGAAGACAACACCAGAGAGTGGACTGGCCTGGCATGAATGGAACGACTTGTTGCGGAAAGCCGAAAACCGCGAGGAGTGGAGGAAGCTGGTTGCAGAATCTTCAGTGGTGCCCCAACAGTCTACAAGAGTATTGGATAGGAGGTGAAGAGCAGTCTCAGAGTGATTCCCAAGTGGGAGGAGTGAGACAAGACTGCATTATATTCTGGGTGACCCCCAGGGTGTTAAGCTGGGGAACGCCCAATAAATAACGAAAATTTACAGCAATAAAGACAGTTCAGCGAAATGGCAATGATTGCTTTTGATCTGTTGTATTTGTTTTAAATCAAAAATGAACCGCTTTTGGTTAAAAAAAATGTATTGATGTTTAACAGCACTCTTTCACCGTTTACAAGGTATTCATTGCTCCAAGAATTGGTCCCATGTTGTTCCCCGCCCCCTTCCCTCCCCCCGCCCCCTTACACACACACACACACACACACACACACACACACACACACACACACACCACCACCACCACCACCACCACCACCACCACCACCACCACCACCACCACCCACCACCACCCACC
>CM054146.1:24966103-24988603 GCA_028751875.1 Rapana venosa
AATAAGCACGTGTGTGCTTTTTTTCATCCATCCCTCAGGTGTGTATGCAGTTTTGTCAATTTTGTCATCCGTTCCCACCGGCACACAATGGCCTCTTCCGAAAAGCGGAACGGGTTTTAACGTGTGCGCAAGATGTTTTACGCGCGTTCGCACACGGTGCCTCGGTTTATAGTCTCATCCGAAGGACTTTTGGGGAGAGTGGAGTCTGCACTGATGTTATCTCCAGAGGGAAAATCCTCTTGAACGAGATTCAACCCGGGTCAGCAGATCACGAATACACCACGCTAACCACCAGGCTATCCCGTCCTTGTGTGTGTGTGTGTGGTGTGTGAGAGAGAGAGTGAGAGAGAGAGGAGAGAGAGAGAGAGAGAGAGAGAGAGAGAGAGAGAGAGAGAGAGAGAGTCTATCAGTCTGGTCTGTCTCTTGTGCACCCCGCAGCATTTTAAGCGCTTCGATTTGTTTGTTTTACAAGATTCAGCGCCATATAAATGCCATTTTTTATGATTATTGTTTATTAAAAAATTCCAGGTTTAAAGAAACGTTTTATTCAAGGTGAAGGGGGGGTTGGGGAGGTGGGGGTTTGGACCAGGGGCAAGGTGGGGGTGGGGGGGGGGGGTGTGGCTTTGCCGCGCACTTGTGTACTCGTGCGGTGCTCGTGTGTGTGTGTGTGTGTGTGGTTTGTGTGTGTGCGCACCGGCGCGGGGGGGGTTTTTCCCCCTTTCCGAGCCATGTGCTGCATTTTAGTGGCGATTTTGGACGGGGGAAGGGGGAAGGGATAATTTTTTCTGGAACTTTTTCGAAAAATCCGCATGTTTACGGGATCTACTTGAGGATTCCTGAAGCTATATGGGGGGGGTCATAATAAACCCCACCTCTTCACGATTCCTAGCCCTTTAGATAGATTTATTAACTAAGCTTTTGAAAAGACTTTTTTGGGTTATTTCAGCTTTTTTTTTTGTGTGTGGGGTTGCTTTTTCTTTATTTTTTGGAAATTTTTTTTTTAAACCCTTCTACCGTAACTTGGCTTGCTTCGGCTCGCTTTTCCGCATGAACAGTAAAGGGGCGTTTATTATCATTTTCCCGGGTTGCCCGAAAATGTCTGTTTAAACCAACCCCTTTTTCGCTTTTCTTGTTACTGCCGGGTTCCTTGTGCCTCCTGGTAGGGGTTAGTGTTTTGGGTGGATGGGGGGGGGGAAAGGTAGGAATAGGGTTTTTGGAAAGAGAGGGGGCAAAAAGAAAGGGAGGGAGGGGAGGAGAGGAGAGGAGAGAGAAAATTGTAGGGGAGAGAGAGAAAGAGAGAAAAAGAGAGAGAGAGAGAGAGAGAGAAGAGAGAGAGAGAGAGAGAGAAAAGGAAGAGAGAATTTAAAATTTTTTTGTTCTTTATTTCGAGGATAAGGGATAAGCACTCATGTTCTTTTCTTTTAATCAGCCCCGTGGAGCATTTTGGAAATTTTGTCATCCTTCCCACCACACACAGGGGCTTACTCTTCCCAAAAAAGCGAACGATTTAAAAACGTTGCGCAAATGTTCTGGGCGTTTCACACAGGGGGCCCTCGTTTATAGTCTCACCGAAGGACTTTTGGGCAGAGGGGGAGTCGGCACTGATGTTTTCCACTCCAGAGGGAAAATCCTTTTTAACGAGAACCCGAACCCGGGTCAGCAGATCACGAAAACATCACTCTTAACCACCAGCTATCCCGCCGGGGGGAGAGAGAGAGAGAGAGAAAAAGGAGAGAGAGAGAGAAGAGAGAGAGAGAGAGAGAGAGAGAGAGGAGAACGGGATCAGGGGCAGAGATAATTTTAGCACACTCTCTAAGAGAGACGCTTTGAATCTTTGACCTTTGACCAAATTTATTGTCATTGCCCAAAGGGGCCCTATTGACAAGGGGGTTTTTACACGACTTCTTTTGAAATACAAATAAATACAAAAAAAAATCACATGAGCTTTTAACTAATAAAAAACCAAAAAAAACCAAAAAAATACTCTTTATAACGATACGATTTTAAGCCTGACGTAAACTCTTTTTAAAAATGAAAAAAAAAGTAATAAAAAGGTGAACAAAAACCAATAAGCAAAAACTAAAATAAGAAAAGAACATTCAGAATCTATTTTAAACCATCCATTGACATTAAAATGTGAAATTTTCAAAAAATATTCATGCTAAAGACTACACTAATTAAAAAATGTTTCATATGTTTTCACAAAAGCGGAGTTTACATAAAAATAAATTTTTACTTTAGTTTAGCACAAATTTAACAATTTGGGAACTTATTTAAATTGTCTTTTTTTTCAGTGCTTCAGCAATAAACTTTGCAACCGATTGATCACAATTCCATCGACTAAATAAAAAAAATATCGGGCCTTCGGGAAAGCTTCAAAGTTTAGAACCCCACAGTTTTCACGTAGGGAAAAACTATTTTTGACAATAAAACAGGAAATGCACTTCATCAAAAGAAAATGATCACACATAGGGCATGGGAATGTGTGGACGTCTCGGGAAACCACTTTTTTTTTCTTTGAAGCCGAGTTTCTTGTCAAAATTTTGCTAAATTAGTCGATGCCATTTGTCAGGACTATTCGAAATACTTTTTCAGTTTGGGAAAAACACATTAAACGAAAAAAAACCACATATTATCTTTATTTCCCCATGCCGAGTGCCAATTTTGTTTAAATGAACAAATGTCTGCTTTTAAATTTCAGAAATAACCCATGCTGCTACCTACTTCCGAGACAACCACACGATTTCCAAAACCCATTTCGAAAAAACTTTTTAACTTGAATGCCCTTTCCTTACCCCCCCTTTTGAAAACCATCATTCATAAGACCCCTACAAAACGTGCCCCTGGAAGTTTCCGTATTTTTAGCCTACTTAATAACTTAACAGACGTCGTTTAAAAAAATATCTTCCCCGTTTCCCCCAATAGTACAATTGACGAATGATTGGACTTTTTAAAAATTTTTGATACATATGATGTATTTTTTCTTTTTGGGTTTAAACAGTAATCCCCAAAAATTTTCGATGCAAGAAAAAAAGGTTTTCTATTGAACCAAAAAATTTTTCCAAAAAAAGAACAACTACTGAATCAGTTTCGTAAACGTTTTAAGATTTCGATTACCCCTTTTTTTTCCCTTTCCTGCAACATTCACGCCAGAAACTTCAAACTTAGCTTCGTTGAAAAGCCCTCCCAAATACTTTAAAAAATCACGACTTTCATTTCACATTTCCAAAAAACCATTTTCACGCACGAAAATGCCACCCAATCAAAAAATCATGAGTTCTTTTTTTCCAAATTTTGACAAAAAAACTGGCGACTGCCTCTTCCTTTTAATAATCAGTTGGTTTTGTAAACCTATACCGTGCAGACAAAAATAAATTCATGGGAAAATAGTAAAAAAACCTCCATTCTTCTGAGATAAACTGAATACCATTTTTTTCCTTTTTTTGTTAATTAAACGGCTAATTCTTTTAAAAAAAAAAAAAATAAGGGGGACTTAAAATACACCCCTTCACCCTTTTGGGACATCGAAATATTCCGAAAAATCATACCTGCGCGTACACAGCAAAACGATTTATAACACTCCTAGGCCATATATAATTTACCGTTTTTTTTCCTTTTTAAAACGCGAACAGCCCAAAAAGAAACTTACGATTAACAAAATCGAACGCCTTACGAAAATCGACAAAAAGCAACAAAAAGTTTTTTTTTTTGATTGCAAGTATTTTTTAAAAAAAAAGTATAGGGTGAATATACAGAGTATATAAATTTTTCTCGAAAAACCTGCTTGTTCTTCAAACATTTTTTATCTCTTCAACCCATCTAGTTAACCTTTACAAAATAAAAAAATATTTTGTGACGAGCAGTGAGGGCTACTCCACGAAAATTTTCTGTTTTAGTGCTATCGCCTTTTTGTAAATAGGGAAAAATTATAGACTTTGGGGCCCCCTCCAAAGGGAAAGCACTCTTCAAAAACAAGTTTAGATTGAGTTAGGAAGGAAAAACAATTTTAGTGGGATTTTTTTAGCTTTCGCCTATTTTTTTCTGGCCACACTTTTTCTTTTTTTTAAATGCGGGGTAACCGGCAAAAAACTTTATTTTCTTTTAAGACATTAAACAAATTTCGAATCATCTTCTTCCCTTACATAAATCCATCGGTTACCACATCCGACTGTTAAAAAATGTAAGAAGTGATCTACCATTCTTTTTAAAAATTTTTTTAAAAAAAAAACCCCCCACAATAAAAAAAAATTTTTTTTAAAGAATTTTTATTACCCAATAAAGCAAATTTTGTTTTTAAGTTTTCCCTTTTACAAAATTTTTTTCCCGTTTTTATTTTCCCCCTTTTTTACATATTTTTTTTTCGCGCTTTTATAACCCTTTTTCTTTTTCTTTTTTGTTGCTTCCCGAAAACCAGTCCTTACCTTCCTTTTTCCCCCACCAAAATTTTCCCCCGGGCCAGCATCGCTGCCCCACATAAGCATTTACAAAATATTCCACTTTCATTTATAAACAGCGGCAAGATTAAAACTTTCTTTTAAAAGAGAAGAAAGGGGGAGGGGGAGGGGGGGGAGGGAGAGAGAAGAAAAGAAGACAGAAAAAGACAGAAAGGGATCGCGGGGGAGAAATTTTAGCACAAAACCAGTTCTAAAGGGGGGTGAGGGATCGCTCGTCTGCGGGGAAAACCTCAGAGGACAGGACACTTTCCCGACCAAACCCCCCGTGATCGCAAAACACCCCCTTTTTTTCCCACTTCCCAGGGCAAAAAAAGGCCCCCCAGTCAATATGAATACACAAAGACTCTCTCTGGGTTGACGACTTAGGGGGGTCAAAAGGGAGCGCCAAGTATGATTTCTGCGAAAAAGGAGTAATCATTTAAGTTCGTAATATGGTTTCAACTGTATTTGGCTATGTTCCATTTTTTTTTGTCCGAAACGGGATTCAAGTAAGCCCCAAAAAATCAGGGGGGGTTGGTTGTGTTGGGGTTTTGTGGGTGTGTGGAGAGAGAGAAGAAAGAAGAGAGAGAGAAGGAGAACTCAAACCAGAAATTTAATGTATCCAGCCTTAGGGCCCTAGAGAGAGAAGAGGGTGGTTTTTTCAGATGATCGTATCTTAATTAAGGTCTTGTGAAAGCATATATATTTGTCTCCAAGAGGGGAGGGAAAATTGCAATTTTTATAAATATATATAAAAAATAATTATATATTAAATATATATATATATATATTCCCAAAAAATGCCTTTAAAGTTGGAAAAAAAAAGTTTCAGTGGAATTTTTTTTTTTTCGAATCCTTTACGAAAAACATTTTTTTTGATGGAAGAAGTTTAAAAGTTACCTGTGCTTTTTTTCCCCACTATAATGATTTTTTCTCTCTCTAATTATAAATTAATTTAATTAAAATAATAATTAATTATATTTTTAAAAAAATTATATAATATAATAAAAATATTATATAAAATATTATTAAAATATATATACACACACACCCCGGGGCGCGCACAAAATCCCCTCACTTTGAGCCGAGAGAGTCGCGGTTTTGGGGGTGATATTTTAAAAAGTGAGGCCGGGACGCTCGGTGGTTTTACTAGCACACGGCAGCAGGCAGCCACGTTGGGGGAAACGTCCCAGGTAATTAACCCACAGTAGGAAGCGCCCGTGAAGTGTGTGTGGTGTGTTAGAGTTGTAGGACACTAACGACTGCGGCCCGCGCGGGGGTTTTTGTGTTTGGGGGTTTTGGGTTTTTATCTACTTTTTTATCCGCCCGGGACGTATTTGTCGTCAGTGTCCGGATTGGTTTTTGGGTTTTTTTCTTTTTTTTTTTTTTTTTTCTTTCTTTCGATCCTCCCCCGCTGTGTGACTGTAAACCCTTTTGGGCCAAAAGGTAAACTTCGGACGGAGTGATTGAGTTGTGGGCATTTCTTCTTTTTGTATTGGCGGAATTTTTTTTTGGGTTTAATAAAAAAATTTTATTTATTTTGGTTTGTTTCCCCTCGGGCTTCTAAAAAAAACTAAGGGGTTGAATATATATAATATATTAATAATAAATATTAAATTTTAAATAATTATATATATATATATAAAGGGGGGGTTTTTTTGAAAGGAAAGAAAAGGAATAAAAAGAAAACCAATATTTCCCCCTTTAAACCCTGAACTGAAGTGAAATCAATTTTTTCTTAATTTAAACCGATTTTTTTGGGATTTGGGCGGGAAAAAGTTGGGGGGCTTTTTTGGGGGGGGGGGTGGGAAATTGGGGGTTAGAACTATTTCTGTTTTTATTGAACACTTTCATTTTAAGTATTCTATTAGAGTGGCACGAAAACTGGGGTTTTTTTGTTAATTTCTTTTTTGTTGTTTAAAAGTGCGTGGGCTCCTCTCTCACCTCTCTCCCCCTCTCTCTCTCTCTCTCTCCCCCTTCTCTTCTCTCCCTCTCTTCCCTCTCTCCCCCCTCCCGTCTCCCCTTTTTCCCTTCTTTTTTTTTCTCTCTCTCTCTTCTCCCTCTCTCTTCTATATATATATATATATATAAAAAAAAAAATTTTACAATATATATATATATATTTAAGAGGAAAGGAAAAGAAAAGAAAAAGGGGGGGGGGTGTGTTTTTGGGGTTTTAAAAAAATTTTTTATATTTATTTAATTTTTATTTTTTTTAAACGGGAAAATGTAACCTTTGCCAAGGGTTTTTCGGTTTTTTTTAAAAGAGGAAAGGGAGAAAAGGGAAAGGATTTTAAGTTTGGGTGTTGGTTTGAGAGAGAGAGAGAGAGAGGAGAGAGAGAAAGAGAGAGAAGAAAGAAAAGGAGAGAGGGGTATTGAAGGAGGGGGGGGGGGGGGGGGGGGGGGGGGGGGGGAGGGGGGCGGGAGGGGGGGGGGGGGGGGGGGGGGGGGGGGGGGGGGGTGGGGGGGGGGGCGGGGAGGCGGGGGGGGGGGGCGTGATTTAGTTCACAAGCTTGTTGTTGTTGTGAGAGGAGAGTGTAAAGTATAACCTCCATCAGGTTCTCAAAACAAGGTTAGGTATATCTACTTTTACAACATGGTCACCACCGATTATCATACAATGAAAACTTTCTGTCTGACTGTCTTTCTCTCTCTGTCTCTCTCTCTGTCTCTATGTCTCACTGTCTCTGTCTGCCTGTCGTCTGTCCAGTCCTGTCTGTCTAGTCGTCTGTCTGCCTCTCTCTCTCTCTCTCCTCAGCCTCTCAACACTCGTCACCTCTCTCTCTCTCTCATCCTCCCATCTCTCTCGTCTCTCTCTCACTCTCTCTCTCTCTCAGTCTCTGGGACGGGTATAGGCTGGTGGTTAGAGTGATATATTCGTGATCTGCTGACCCGGGTTCGATTCTCGTTCAAGAGCATTTTTCCTCTGGAGTTAACGTCAGTGCCGACTCCACTGTCCCCAAAAGTCCTTTGTATGAGACTATAAACCGAGGTCCCGTGTGCGAACGCACGCAGAACATCTTGCGCACATGTTAAGACCCGTTCCGCTTTTCGGAAGAGTAGGCTATTGTGTGCCGGTAGGAACAGATGACAAAATTGACCTAATCACAAGTGGGTCAGTATTGCAGAAATACAATACCCATTTCTTAAGACTCTAGACTACTATGGTCCATCAATAACACACAAGCACGTGAAGGTTAATCCTTTTTGGACCCATGTTTTTAGAGCTTATAGATTTTTCTGTACTTGCATCACTCCGCAAAATGAAAATGAATTTCTTGCAGAAACTATTTTGTATAATGAAAACATTACTATAGGAAATAAAGTTGTTGATAAAAAATGTTAGCAAAAAGGGGATATATCTAATAAAACATCTTGTCAAGAAAAATGGTGAGTTTTTTTAACTATGAAATTTTTTTCTAAAGCAAATGATAAATTGTATTGACTTTGTAATTTTCAATGGGTAATCTTATCAATCAAAACACTTTGCAAAAAAAGCAGGAGTCAAAATAGGTGACAATGTAAATTGTTGTATAGACACAACGCAAGCAATACAGACAATAGATAGTGGGGCACCGGGGTCAAAAACTGTACTATGAAAAATTGATGTCAAACAAGACAGAACCCAAATGCTGTAAAAATGGACACAGAAACTTAATGAGGAAATCAACCTGGAAAATGGTATTTAAAAAAATGCACAAGATTAAAGACATCAAATTACAATGGTTACAGATAAAACTTGTCCACAGAATTGTGGTTACTAATGTTGTTCTGTGCGCAATGGGTGTAACGAATACAACAAATTGTCCTCGTGCAATATCACAAAAGATTCAATCAAACATTCTTTTTGGGACTGTAACCAAGCAAGAATTATATGGACAAATTCAGAAAAAAGTATCAATGACCATTGTAAATACGCATCGAATGTGAAAATTTCACGTAAGATTGTACTTTTTGGGGTGGATGATTGCATGAAAACTGATGCTATTTTTGATTTCATTATCCTTCTTGCCAAATGGTATATTTACAGATGCAGAATTGAAAATCATTTACCAGTATGGAATATTTTTTCTTAAAAAGCTTAAATACAGGTACCAAATCGAAAAATATAACGCAACAATTGCAAACAACCTGAGTAAGTTCACTATTGAATGGAGTCACTATAGACCATTGCTTGACTGAACAGATTAGATTTATATAACTGAGACAGGTGTCTGACCATATGTTTTTGCTGAATAGCAACCATGTGATAACAGAAAAGATGGAATTGTGCATGCATTGTTTTTACTCTCCAAGGCCATGCTGTCATGCATTGGGTAATTACACTGACACTGGCACATTGTGATATTCCTCATGAATGAAAGAGTGCAATTGTATAGGTTTACAGAATTGACAAGAGGCGTACAAATATTATTTTTCTCACGATGGCATGAAAAACGTGTGTGTGTGTGTGTGTGTGTGTGTGGCGTGTGCGTGTGTGTGTACGTGCGTGCGTGCGTGTTATGTGTGTGTGTGCTTTGGTTGATTAAGTACTTGAAAAGCAGTTGGTATCACTTGTTTATGAAAAAGAATTGTATTTGTACCTGCTTTAAGTTTATTTGTTTATTTCTTTCTTTCTTTTTAGAAACTTTTTGTTTGTAATTATTTGTAAATGCAAAACGAAAATTAAAAAAGTTTAAAAAAAAAAAAAATTGACAAAACGGCATGCACACGGGGACTGGATGAAAAAAAGTACCTGAGTGCTTATTCCATCATCCTCGAAATAAAAGAATAATAATCTCTCTCTGTATGTCTGTCTCTCTATCTCTGTGTCTTTGTCTCTCCGTCTCTGTGTCTCTGTGTCTCTCTTGTCTCACTCTGTCTCTCTCTGTCTGTCTGTCTCTGTCTGTCTCTCTCTAAGCTTCTCCCTTTCTCTGCGTGCTCAAGGGCATGGATAAGTAAGGAAAAAAGACGTTAAAAGCAGAGAGAGGGGAGAGAGAGAGAGAGAGAGAAGTAGAGAGAGAGAGAGAGAAAGAGAGAGAGAAGAGAGAGAGAGGAGGGAGGGAGAGGGGAGGAGAGGAGAGAGAGTGAGAGAGAGAGAGGGGGGGGGGGAGGAGGGGGGGCATGGGGAGTGCCTAGTAAAGAATCGAGAGACAGGAGAGAGAGAGGAGAGAGGAGAGAGAGAAGAGAGGAGAGAAGAGAAGAGGAGGGGGGGGGGGCCATGGGAGAGTGCCCTTGTATAAGAATCGAGAGAGAGACACAGAGAGAGAGAGAGAGAGAGAGAGGGGGGGGGGGGGATGGGAGTGGTGTAAGATCGAGAAGAGAGAGAGGGGGGGGGGGGGAGGGGCATGGGGAGAGTGCCCTTGTATAAGAATCGAGAGAGAGAGACACGAGAGAGAGAGGAGAGGGGAGGGAGAGTGGTGAGAAATCGAGAGAGTGCGAGAGGACGAGAGAGAGGAGAGGGGGAGAGAGGTGAGAGGGGAGAAAGGGGCAGGAGTGCCCTTGTATAAGAATCGAGAGAGAGACAGAGAGGAGAGACGAGAGAGAGAGAGGGGAGGAAGAGAAGAGAGAGAAGGAGGGAGGATGAGAGAGGGCATGGGAGAGTGAGAGAGGAAGAGATGAGAGAGGGAGGGGAGAGAGAGTAAAGACGTCATGGAGAGAGAGGAGAGAGAGATGAGAGAGAGAGAGAGAGAGGAGAGAGAGGAGGGGGGGGGGGCATGGGAAGTGCCTTGTATAAGAATCTAGAAGAGAGACAAGAAGAGCAGGGAAGAGAGTGCTGAAGTCTTGCTTATGAGTTAGCAGGAAGAGAGAAAAACGGTGGGTGGAGGTGTGTTTGTGCTGGTGGGAGGGGTAACTAAAAGAATCGAGAGGAAAAAACAGATGGGACAGCGTGGAATAGTCGATTGGTTGGCAGAGGTTTAGTGTCCCTCTGCTTATAGTTATCGTTTTGTGGGTTTTTAGCCTAGGGTTTAGGATGTCCCAAAGAAATAGCGCCTGAGCTAAATGATGAGTCTTGTGTGGATGTGGGGGTCGTCAGAAATGAAGATCGCCTAAGTAATCTAGTTCGGTACAAGTGTGCAGTGTTCGATCCATTTGGGAGAGACTACCTTGCCACCCTCTTGCATTAGACCCTGAGTGGTGGTTTGGGTGCTAGTCTTTTGGATGAGACGTTAAAACCGAGGTCCCGTGTGTCACACATAATTATTTAGCGCACGTGAAAGAACCCACGGCAACATGAGACTTCTGTCAGGCAAATTTCCATAGAAAAAGAAAAGCCACTCTGTTAAGGAAACAAATACAGTTGCAGACAGGGAAAAAAAAAAAAATAATGGGTGGCGCTGCTCCTTGTGACGACGCGTTCTCCCAGGGGAGAGCAGCCCGAATTTCACGCAGAGAAATCTGCCGTGGTTTTAAGTGGTATGAAATAAAATTAAATAAAAAATCAATACGGCCTATCAATCAGCAGGGTGTTGTCGTATTTTGCCCAAAGGAGTTTATTGGTTAAATGATGTTGTGGTGTTTGGCATGATTGATTCATGTAGTTGACCCGAACGGTTTATACGTTTCGTTGAAATTGATGTGGGTATACTGTAGAAAGGCTATAACAACAACGCCATGAAGATCAACAGATATCATCGTCATCGTCATAATCATCATAATCATCGTCGTCGTCGTCGTCGTCGTCGTCACATCATCATCATCATCATCATCATCATCATCATCATCATCATCATCATCATCATCTTCACCATCAAGTAAAGTACAGTAGTTCATTTTCGTGAGTGAAGAAGTGCGGCCTACTTTCCATGGATTTCTTTCCTCGTTTAAGTGTGTATGTGTGTGTATGTGTGTGTGTGTGTGTGTGTGTGTGTGTGTGTGTGTGTGTGTGTGTGTGTACGTGCGTGCCGTGCGTGCGTGCGTGCGTGCGTGCGTGCGTGCGTGCGTGTTTAATCGCTAAAAGTAGGGAAAATCGGTCAGTAAGGAAGTGATGTATCTATTGATAGACCTACGACAAGAAACGGGGGGAAAAAAGCGATCCATTTGCAAGGGATTGAAACTGAAAGACCGTTAATAGCACTTACAAGTGGTAATGGTAGGCTTACATTGATCCTAGTGAGGAATGAAGAGGTGTCATGATCTAATGAGTTTGTGTGTGCAAACGAAAGAAAATGAATAAATGATTTAACTATTAAATAAAAAAGCAGCACTTAGGAAAAAAACCAGTTGATCCATTCTGCTATTGAGAAGTGTAATAGTGACAACAACGGGGATGATGATGTTGATTACAATGATGATGTTGGTGGTGGTGGTGGCGGGGGGGGGGGGGGGGGTGACAACGATGATGATTATTGATGATGATGGTGATTTTGAGGTAATGTGGTGGTGGTGGTGATGATGATGATGATGACGACGACGATGGTTATTCTTGACGATGATGGCGATGTCTTTGTGGAGTAGGAGGTAAACTGTCAATATTTTTAGTTTGGTTTTTTTCTGATTCATGAACCCTCTTTCTTGTTTGATTTAGTTGATTGTTATTTCTAACTTAAAACAAAACAAAGAAATAACATTATCTTGCAAAACTTTTGGCATGGGCCAATCAATGACCCTGATCGATCTCTGTGGTCGGTGGAACTTTTACTGATAAGTGTAGCTGGATGTTTCAACGAGTAAAGACATATCTTTTCTTTCCGCCTGCTAGAGATGTGATTCTTCAAATCACTCTCCACCTAATATGCTTGAAATCAAACGGTAATACTCTTTGCCTCAGTTCTTGCTGATAAATACAAATCCGTAGACTAACAGTGTAGTGTGGTGTTATAACTTTCTGTAGCCGTTGTTGATATCAAAAGGAATAAAACAACAACAACAACAACACACAGCACAATAACAAACAAACAAACAAAAAAATCCAAGAAATAAAACAACAACGGCAACACCACACAATAACAAACACAAAATCCTGCCCGACTTTTTGGGGCATTTTTGTCTATAGACGCGACTTCATTCTGTTTTGCTTAAGGCAGGTATGATTCCAATCTGGCCTTCATCACAGATGCTCTTTCATTCAGCCAACCCACCACATCTGAACACAACAGGAGAGAGAGAGAGAGAGGAGAGAGAGAGAGAGAGAGAGAGAGAGAGAGGAGAGAGAGAGAGAGAGAGAGAAGAGAGAAGAGAGAGAGAGAAGAGAGAGAGAGAGAGAGAGAGAGAGAGAAAGGAGAGAGAGAGAGAGAGAGAGAGAGAGAGAGAGAGAGAGAGAGAGAGAGATGGAGATGGACGGAGATAGAAGTGGAAGGATAGCAGTGCCTGCAAAGAGTCCTTTCTTTCTCTTCACCAGATTGTATTGCAGCAGCCCTGAAGCCAGATTTCGGCCCATAGTGAGTTGGGTGGAAGCGTGTTCTCAGAGTGGAGGCACCAGTACAGTGCAGCGAGAGAGGAGAGAGAGAGGAGAGAGAGAGAGAGAAGAGAGAGAGAGAGAGAGAGAGAGAGAGAGAGAGGGCTGTGAACGCTGTTGTACAGTGTGCAGTACAGAGGCTCATGTTCACTGTGATGAGGAGAGGAAGATAAACAAGCAAGACGTAACACAACACAACTAAAGCTTCACAAGCAGGAAAGAAAATAATGGGAGTTTATGAGCTGTCCAGTTGGCTTTGCTTTACATTGGCGGATTCGTTTGTTTGCTTTTTGTTGTATTTTGTGCCTTGTTAAGTGCAGGTGTGCGTGTATGTATACATGTGTGCATGGTAAGGATACATGCATGCGTGGGCATGCAAGCATACAAAAACCACGAGCAGAAGAGAGAGAAGAGAGAGAGAGAGAGAGAGAGAGAGAGAGAGAGAGCACATGGCGCCTATAGCATTTTTCACCCTTGTTGAACTTAAAGAACTTTTAAGTAGACACGCCCCCGCCAACTTGACTTTTGGGGCCTCTTTGTTTAAACAAGTCCAGTCTAGTTTGCTCAAGACAATCTGTTGTTCATCACAAATGCTCTTTCCTTGAGAGAGAGAGAGAGAGAGAGAGAGAAGAGAGAGAGAGAGAGAGAGAGAGAGAGAGAGAGAGAGAGAGAGAGAGAGGAGTAGGCAGGCAGGAAAGAGATGGAAGAAGATAAATAGAAGTGGAAGGATAGGCTAACAGTGCAAAGAGTCCTTTCTTTCTTTTCACCAGATAGTAGTATTGCAGCAACCCTGAAGCCAGACTCGGCCCATAGTAATTTGGGTGCATGGAAGCTTGTTCCCAGAGCAGAGTAGAGGCAGGCACCAGTACAGCAGTACAGCAGGAGAGGGAGAGAGGGAGGGCTGTGAACGCTGTTGTGCAGTGTGCAGTACAGCGGCTCGTGTTCACTGTGATGGGGAGAGGAAGATAAACAAGCAAGACGTAACACAACTAAAGCTTCAAGCAGGGCAGAAAGTTAATGGAGTTTATGAGCCCCGTCAAGTTTGTTTTTATTGGCGGGATTGTGTGGATTTCTGTGTGTGCATTGTATATTTACGTGCTGTTGTGCAGGTATATCTAGTTATCTACACATGCATGCAAACTCATACATGTATCAGTGTATGCATGTACATGCAGTCATACTTGATGTACATATAGTCTTAAAGACAGAGAGAGAGAGAGAGAGAAGAGAGAGAGAGAGAGAGAGGGAGAGCATTTTCACCCTTGTTGAACTTTTAAGTAGAAGACAGCCAACTTGATTTTTTGGGCCTCTTTGTTTAAATCCAGTCTATTTTGCTCAAGACAACATTTGATTTTCAATCTGTCACTCATCAAAGATGCTCTTTTCATTCAGTCAGAGAGAGAAGAGAGAGAGAGAGAGAGAGAGAGAGAGAGACGAGAGAGAGAGAGAGAGAGAGAGAGAGAGAGAGAAGAGAGAGAGAGAGAGAGAGAGAGAGGAGCAGACAGGCAGGAAAGAGATGGACGAAGATAAATAGAAGTGGAAGGATAGGCTAACAGTGCAAAGAGTCCTTTCTTTCTTTTCACCAGATAGTATTGCAGCAACCCTGAAGCCAGACAGTGTGCAGTACAGCGGCTCATGTTCACTGTGATGAGGAGCGGAAGATAAACAAGCAAGACGTGTAACGCAACTAAAGCTTCAAGCAGGGCAGAAAGTTAATGGAGTTTATGAGCCTGTCAAGTTTGTTTTTATTGGCGGGATTGTTTGGATTTCTGTGTGTGCATTGTATATTTACGTGCTGTTGTGCAGGTATATCTAGTTATCTACACATGCATGCAAACTCATACATGTATCAGTGTATGAATGTACATGCAGTCATACTTGATGTACATATAGTCACAGAGAGAAGAGAGAGAGAGAGAGAAGGGGGGGGGGGGGGGGGGGGGGGGGGGGCTTGGGGATTTCACATCAAAAAAACAGACGGAAAGAAGGAAAGGAAAAAATTTAATTTTAAAGTTCTTTAAAAAAGAGATGGGAGAGGAGGGCCTTTTTTTAGAGAGGGAGAGGGGGAAAAGAGAGGAAAGGGAAAGCATTTTTAAACCCTTTTTTTGAACTTTTAAGTAGAAGCCCCCCCCCCAAATTGATTTTTTTGGGTTTTTTTGGGTTTTTTTAATCCGTCTAGGTTTTCTCAAAACAACTTTGTTTTCCCCAATTTTTTCAATATTAAAAGATTAATATGGGGGGTAAAAAATTTATAGGTAGAGGGGGAGAGGGGGTGGGAGGGGGGGGATGGGGGATGGGGTGGGGGGGAAAAAGGGGGGGAGGGGGAGAGGGAGAAGGAGGGGGGAGAGAAGGGGGGAGTCGGGGGGGGGAGGGGGAGAGAAGGGGTTTGGGGGGGGGGAGGGGTGGGGGGGGGAGGGGGGGGGGGACGGGTGGGGGGGGGGGGGGGGAGAGGGGGGGGGGGGAAGGGGGGGAGGGGGTTTGGGGGGGGAGAGGGGGGAAAAGGGTTTAAAAGAGGGGGGAATTGGGGGGGGAGGAGGGGGAAGGGGGGGGAGGGGAAAAGGGGAGTGGAAAGGGGAGGGGGGGGAGGGGGAGGGTAGAGGGGTGGGAGAGGGAAAGGGGGGAGATTTGGGGGAGGGGAGGAGGGGAGGGGAAGAGGGGGGAAGGGGAGGAAAGGGTTTAGGGGGAGGGGGAGGGGGGGGGATGGGGGGGAGGTAGAGGGGGGAGGGGGAGGAAGGTTTGAGGGGGGATGAGGGGAAAACTTTTAGGGGAAAAGAGAGAAGAAGGGGGAGAGGAGAAGAAAGGGGAAGACAGGAGGGAAAGGGGGTTTTTGGGGCCCCAAGATTTAAAAAAATAATAGGATGTGGGAAAAGGGATTTTGGGGGTTGGGTAAAAAGTGCAAAAAGTTTTTTTTTTCCCTTTTTGGGTTTAAACCCCTTTTTTTGGGGTTAAATTATTTGGCCCAAAACCAAACCTGAAGCCAGACAAAAAAATTAGTGTTGGGGAGGGGATAGGGCTCTGTTCATTTTTTTGATGGGGGGGGGAAGTAATAAAAAAGCAAGACTTAACCAACTAAAGTTAAAAAGCAGGGAAAAAAGTTAAAAGGAAAATTTTAGTTTATGAGCCTGTAAGTTTGTTTTTTTTTGGCGGGATTGTTTGGATTTCTGTGTGTGAAAGTATTTTTGTGTTTTTGTGTGGTTTATCTAGGTTTTCTACAAATGCTTTCAAAAATAAAACAAAGTATCAGTGGGTTTTAAAAATTTAAAAAGTATACTTTATTTTACATATTTGTTTTTTTTAAAGACGAGGGGGTGATGAGAGAGGAGAGAGGGGGGGTGGGGGGGGGGGCGGGGGGGGAAGGGGGGGGGGGGGGGGAAAGGGGGGGGGGAAAGGTTTGGGGGGGGGGGGTTTTTTTGGGGGGGGGGGGGGGGGGGGGGGGGGGGGGGGGGGTGGGGGGGGGGGGGGGGGGGGGGGGGGGGAGGGGGGGGGGGGGGGGAGGGGGGGGAAGAGCGGGGGGGGGTGGGGGGGTGGCGGGGGGGGGGGGGGGGGGGGGGGGGGGGGGGGGGGGGGGGGGGGGGGGCGGGGGGGGGGGGGGCCCGGGGGGGGGGGGGGGGGGGGGGGGGGGGGGGGGGGGGCCGGGGGAAAAGGGGGGGGGGGAAAAGGGGGGGGGGGGGGGGGGGGGGGGGGGGGGGGGGGGGGGGGGGGGGGGGGGGGGGGGGGGGGGGGGGGGGGGGGGGGGGGGGGGGGGTTTGGGGGGGGGGGGGGGGGGGGGGGGGGGGGGGGGGGGGGGGGGGGGGGGGGGGGGGGGGGGGGGGGGGGGGGGGTGGGGGGGGGGGGGGTTGGGGGGGGTGGGGGGGGGGGGGGGGGGGGGGGGGGTGGGGGGGGGGGGCGGGGGGGGGGGGGGGGGAGGGGGGGGGGAAGGGCGAAGGGGGGGGGGGGGGGCGAGGGGGGGGGAAGGGGGGGGGGGGGGGGGGGGGGGGGGGGGGGGGGGGGGAGGGGGGGGGAGCAGAGCGAAGCAGAGGGGGTACGGAAAAAACCCCCCTGTTTTAAATTTTTTGGGGGTTTTTTAATAAAAAGACAGCCCCCAAATTGCTTTTTGGGGGCCCCTTTGTTTGAAAAAAACTCCAGTTCTTTTGTTCAAGGGCCAACTTTTTTTTTCCCCAAACTGTCACCCCTTTAAAGATGTTTTCATTCAGTCAGGGGGAGAGAGGGGAGAAAAGAGAGGAGAGGGAGGGTGAGAGAGGGAGGGACGGGGGAGGGGGTGGGGGAGGGGGGATGGGGAAAGGGAAAAGGGGGGGGGGGGGAGGGGGATTAGAATTTGGGGGTTGGGGGGAAGGGGGGGGGGGAGGGGGGGGGAAGATGGGGGAGGGGGAGGGGGGGGGCCCCCCCCCAAGGGGGGGGGAGGGGGGAGAGGGGGGGGGGCTTTAGGGGGGGGGGAGGGAGCCGTTTGGGAAGGGAGGGTTTAGGGGAGGGGGAGGAAGGGGAGAGAGATTTAGAGAGAGGAGAGAGAGGGAGGGAGAGGGTAGGGGAAGGGGAGGGGGGAGAAGGGGAAGGGGGGGGAGGAGGGAGTTTTAGAGGGGGCGGGAGGAGGGGTCGGGGAGGGGAGAGGGGAAGGAGAGAGAAGGGGGGCCCGGGGAGAGGGGAGGGGAGGGGGGGAGGGTGGGGGGAGAGAGAAAAAGGACGAGGTTTAGAGTGGAAGAAAGGAGGGGAAGAGAAAAGGGGGGAGAAAAGGGGGAGAGGGAGGGAGGGGGAAGGAAAAAGGGAAAAAGATGGAAAAAAATAAATAGAAGTGGGGGGATGGTTAAAATTGCCAAAAAAGTCCCCTTTTTTTCTTTTTTAACCCGATAGTTTTTGCAGAAAAACCTGAAGCCAAGGGCTTTGGCCCCTACATAGTTGGGACTAGGGGGGGGGGGGGGGGGGGGGGGGGGGGGGGGAGGGGGGGGGTTTTGGGGGGGGGGGGGGGGGGGGTGGGGGGGGGGTGAATGCATGGGTTTTTTCCCGGCCCCGTTTGAGGCAAGGGGCACCATTTCAGCAGGTGAGGGGGGGAGAGGGGGGGGGGGGGCCCGGGCTTTTGGGAAAGCTGTTGTTCAGTGTGCAGTTAACGGCGGCTCCGGGGTTCACTGTGATGAGGGGGGGAAGTTTAAAAAAGCAAAAACGTGTAACGCAACTTTAAGACGGAGGGCAGAAAGGTTTGGAGGGTTTTTTTGGGCCGGGGAAAATTTGTTTTTATTGGCGGGGGGTGTTTGGGGTTTCTTTTTGGGGTGCATTTTTATTTTTAAAGTGGGTGTTGTGCGGTTAATTTTTTGTTATCTCACAAAGGGATGCAAAATCATACATGTATCAGTGTTTTGAATTTTATTGCAAATCATACTTTGAAGGTTTAAAATAGTTTTGGGGAGGGGAGAGAGAGGGGGGGGGGGGGGGGGGGGGGGGCCCCCGGGGGACAGGCCAGGGGGGGGGGGGGGGGGGGGGGGGACGGAGCAAAAAGGGGGGTACGAATTTTTTGCCCTGTTTTAAATTTTGGAATTTTGATAAGGAAAAAAGGGCAGCCCCAAATTTACCCTTTTTTGGGCCCCCCCTTTTTTTGAATAAAATTTGGGCTTTTTTGTTCAAAACAACATTTTTTCCCAATCTGTTTACTCATCAAAGATGTCTTTCATTCAGTCAGAGGAGAGGGAGGGGGGAGGGGGGAGGGAGGGGGAGGGAGAGGGGGAGGGGGGATTGGGGGGGGAGAGGATTTTGGGGAAGGGGGGGGAGGGAGAGGGGGAGGGGAGGAGGGGAGGGGGGGGGGAAGGGGGGAAGGGAAGGGGGGGAAAGAGATTTTGGGGGGGAGTGGGGAAGGGGGGATGGGGGGAGGGGAGGAGAGAGGAAAGGGGCAAAAGGGGGGAGAGGAGAGAGAGGGGGGGGATTTGGGAGAAAAAGAGAGGAGGGGGGGGAGAGAGGAGGAAAAAATGAGGGAGGGGGGGGAGAAGAGGGGAAGGGAAAAGGGGGGAGGGGGAGGAGGGGAAGGGGGGGGGAGAGAGAGGGAAGGGGAGGGGGGAGGGAAGGGGAGGGAGAGGGGAGGGGAGAGAGAGAGAGAGAGAGAGGGAGGGTAAGGGGGGGAGGGGGGGAGGGGGGTGGGGGGAGAGGGGAGGTGGGGAGGGACGGAGAGGAGGGGGAGGAGGAGGGGAGGAGTGAGAAAGCCAGGGAGGGGAAAAAGGGAATGGGGGGAAAAAGGGTTTGGGGAAGATAAATTTGAAGTGGAAAAAGGGATAAGGGTAACGTGCGAAGAGTCCTTTTTTCTTTTCCAGATTGTATTTTTCAAACAACCCTTTAAGCCCCGACTTGGGGCCCCTTTTTTTCCATAAGGGGGGGGGGTAAATGGGGGGGGGGGGGGGGGTGGGGGGCCTTTTGGGGGGGGGGGGGGGGGGGGGGGGGGGGGGGGGGGAGAGGGGGGGGGAGGGGGGGGGGGCAATGGGGGGGGAAAATTTGGGGTTTCCCAGGAAGGGGACAGTAGAGGCAAGGGGACCGTACAGCAAGGGGGAGGGGAAGGAGGGGGGGGGGGCTTTTGAATGTTTTGTAAGTGTGCAGTTTCGCGGCTGTTTTTTTTACTTTTGGGTGAGGAGCGGAAGGGTAAACAAGCAAGGGGTGTAACCAAAATAAAACTTCAAGCGGGCCCGAAAAGGGAAAAAAAGTTTTGGGTTTTTGAGGGTGGGCAAGTTTGGGTTTTTTTTTGGCGGGGGATTGTTTTTGGGGGTTTCCCGTGGGGGGCATTGTTTATTTTTTTTTGTTTTTGTTTCAAAGGGATATTAGTTAAATTTAAAAAAGGCATTTCAAAAATCATACAAAGTATCCCCCCGGGGATGCATGTAAAGCAGTCCATACTTGAAAGTACTTATAGTACAAAAAGGGGGAAAAGAGATTGAAGAGAGCGAGAGGGAAGGGGGGGAGAGAGAATTGGGGGGGAGAGGGATTGGGAGGGAGAGAGGGGGGAAAAAAGATGGAAAGGGATTGGGAGTGGGGGGGGAGATGAGGGAGAGGGGGGGGGAGAGAGAGGAAAAGAGAGAGAGGGGGGGGGAAGGGGGAGTGAGAAGGGGGCTTTCAGAAAAATTTTTGCCCTGTTTAAATTTTTTGGAAAAATTTTTTTTTAATAGAAGACGCCAATTGGGCTTTTTGGGGGCCCCTTTTTTTTTGAATAACTCCCGTCTATTTTTTTTCAAGGGCAAAAATTTTTTCCAATTTTTCACTCTTTAAAGGGTGCTTTTCATTTTATCAGAAGGGGGAGGGGGAGTGGGGAGGGAGGGGGGGGGGGAGGGGGGGGGGGAGGGAGGGAAGGGGGGAAGGGGGGAGCGGGGAAAAGAGGAGAGAGAGAGAGGGGGTAAGTGGGGGAAGAGGGAGGGGGAGGGAAGATTTTGGGAGGGAGAAGGGGGAGGGGTTGGGGGAAAAAGAAAGGTAGGGGAAAGGATGGAGAAGGGGCAAAAGGGGGAAAAAAGGGTTTGGCCAAAAAGGTTGGGTAAAAAGGAAAATTCCCCCTTTTTTTTTTTTAACCCGATTGTTTTATTGGGAGCCAGCCCTTGGGTTTCCCAGAGAGAGAGGGAGAGGCAGGCACCCCCCCAACCCGCCGGGAGGGGGAGAGGGAGGGTGTGAATGGATGGGTTTTAAGTGTGGGAGTAAGGGCTCTGTTTTCACTGTGGTTTTAGGGAGGGGAAAATAAACCCGCAAACGTTCCTTAAAAATAACCCAAAGCTTCAAGCAGGGCAGAAAGTTTTAAAGGAGTTTATGGGGCCCCCTCGTTTGTTTTTTATTGGGCGGGTTTGTTTTTTGGGGGTCTTTTTTGGTTTTGGGGGGGTTTTTCTTTTTATTGGTGGGTTTTTTATTTTTTTTTTTTTGTGTGCATTGTACACTTCTGTGCAGGTATGCACGTGTTATTATATTATATGTATATATATATATTATATATATATATATATATATGCATGCACACTCATACACACATGCACACAGGCATACTTGCATACAGAGAGAGAGAGAGGAGAGGGAGAGAGATGAGGAGGAGAGAGGTGGGGAGAGCGAGAAGAGAGGTGTGGTGTGTGTGTATCAAAGTCAAACTTTTATTTTCAGATGGTACATTGAATAAGCAGTGCAGTTGCTTTATTTTATCAAGCCATCTTTCTTTAAAAAACCCTCCATGATAATATATATGCTAACATAGAATTAAAAAAAACCCCTAAACAATGACAGACCATACAAATAAAACAAAAGAAAATAATGATATATGCATACATAAAATTTAAAACACCTAAACAATGTTAAATCATACAAAGCAAAGAAAAAAAATTATTGTAAAAATATATCCACCAAATACAAAACCAAACCAAACCAAAGCAAACAGAGCACCCCCAAAAAAAAACCAAAACAACAACAACAACAACAAAACAACAACAAACAAACAAACAAACAAAAACACACACACACACAACCCAACCATACAAACAAGTGAACAAAGCAAACAACAACAAAAAAGACAATACAGCAAGAACAGCCACAACAAAAAAAACAAGTAAACAAGCAAACACACACACACACACACACACACCACCACGCACGCACGCACGCACGCACGCACGCACGACGCACGCACGCACGCACGCGCGCGCACGCACGCACGCACACACACACACACACACAAAACACACACACACACACACACACACACACACACACATACACTCTCCACAACAACAGCGACAATAACAAACACAACAGTAACAGCCAAAACAAATGAACTATTTAGAACTGTATGTGTGTATGTGTGTGTGTATGTAATAATAATAATAATAATGATAATAATAATGATAATAATATATGGAATTTATATAGCGCTGAATCTTGTGAAACAAACACATCGAAGCGTATGTGTATGTGTGTGTGTTAACAATGTTGTCCTTGATCTTCTTGCCTATCCCACCTCAACTATCCCAGCTCCACCTCTCCCCTCTTCTCTATTCTCTCTCTCTTTCTGTCTCTGTGTCTGTCTTTCTGTCTGTCTGTCTGTCTGTCTGTCTGTCTCTCTCTCTCTCTCTCTTCTCTCTCTCTCTCTCTCTCTTCTCTCTCCCTCTCTCTCTCCTCTCTCTCCCCCCCTCCCCCCCCCCCCCCCCTCCTGCACACACACAAACCCACACACATAGATATCATAAGAGCAAGCAAACTTAGGCATTGGTGGCAAGGGCAGATTTTCACGGGTGATGGCATTGGCGTTGTAGGCTTCCTGTTTTCAACAGTGAACTATCAACAGCACTTGGGTTGACAGGAAAGAATATATATATATATACTGGGTGAGATGAGAGTGCCAGCCTGTACATGTATCTTTCATTTTGTGGGATCGTTCGGTGTGTGTGTGTGCGTGTGCGGCGGCTGCGGTGGCGGCGGTGGTGGTGTGTGTTAAATATTAAATTAAAAAAAACCCTTCTATATCGAGGATAATGGAATAAGCGCTTATGTGCTTTTTTTTACATCCAGTCCCCGTGTGTATGCGGTTTTGTGAATTCTGTCATCTGTTCCCACCGGCACACAATGGCCTACTCTTACGAAAAGCGGAACAGGATTTTAACATGTGCGCAAGATGTTCTGAGTGCGTTTGCACACGGGGCCTTGGTTTATAGTCTCATCCGAAGGACTTTAGGGGAGAGCGGAGTCTGCATTGATGTTAACTCC
>CM054146.1:24998603-25001103 GCA_028751875.1 Rapana venosa
TAGGTGATGACCGTGGGAAAGGTTGTTCGTTAAGAACAATCATGGAAGCAGTTCGGTAGGGAAGTAGGAGGAGTCTTACGGACAGACCGACTTTGTGGCTTTCTGGCTCTATCATCGTTACTTTTGTGGGTACTGTTGTGTATGTTATTTGGTGGCAGTGGGAAAAGTTGTTCGTTAAGAACAATCATGGAAGCAGTTCGTTAGGAAAGTAGGAGTCTACGGACAGACTGATCATGGAGTGTACTGGCTCAGCCAGTCATGGCTGTGCAGTACAGGGAATTTTTGCCCTGTGTGGCTTTCTGGGTCTATCCTCCGTTTTTGCAACGTTACTTTTTGTAGGTACTGTTTTGTATGTTAGGTGGCGGTGTGAACAGTTACCGGAACAATCGAACAATCGTGGAATCAGCTCATTAGGGAAGTTAGGAGTCTACCTACAGACCGTGTAGTGTACTCGCTCAGTGTCTTTCATGGCTTTACAGTACTAGAGTTATACCGTTTGTGGCTCTCTAGCTCTATTGTCCGTCATGCAACGTTACATTACTTTTGTGGGTTCTGTTGTGTAGGTTAGGTGATGATTGTATGAAGAGTTGTTGGTTAAGAACAATCATGGAAGCAGCTTGTTGGAGGAGATGTAGCTGGAGTCTACTCACAGACCATGTAGTCTGCTGGCTCAGCCAGTCATGGCTTTGATGTAGTGGGAGTTTTGCAGTTTGTGGCTTTCTGGCTCTATCATCGTTACTTTTTGTGGGTACTTTTGTGTATGTTAGGTGGTGGCAGTGGGAACAGTTGTTGGTTAAGAACAATGTAGAAGCAGCTCGTTAGGGAAGTAGGTGTCTACAGTACTACAGACTGTGTAGTGTACTGGCTCAATGTGGTGGCTTTGATTTAATGGGAGTTTTGCAGTTTGTGGCTTTCTGGCTCTATCATAGTTACTTTTTGTGGGTACTTTTGTGTATGTTAGGTGGTGGCGGTGTGAACAGTTGTTGGTAAAGAACAATCGTAGAAGCAGCTCGTTAGGGAAGTAGGAGTCTACAGTACTACAGACTGTGTAGTGTACTGGCTCAACGTCGTGGCTTTGATGTAGTGGGAGTTTTGCCGTTTGTGGCTTTCTGGCTCTGTCGTCCGTTTTTGTAACATTACGTTTTGTATGTACTCTACTGTTGTGTATGTTAGGTGATGGTGTGAAACTGGCCCAATTTAGGCGGGAATTGCACGCACGCGTGCGTGCGTGCGCACACACACACACACACGCATGTGCGCACACATACACACACGCATGTACGCACGCACACACAGAGAAGATGAGAAAGTCAAGTTTACTTTGTTTACACACACACACCCACACAACACACACCCACACACACACACTCACACACACACACACAGAGGAAAGATGAGAAAGTTACCTTTTCTTGGTTTACACAAGCGATTCCAAAATGTGAAGAAAGAACTTAAAGGGGATCCAGAAATATTTTGACAGGTGGCTCCTTTCTTGTTTTATCCCTGTAAAACATGTAAGATTATTCTGTTTTAAAAAATAAAAGCATGTGCGCGTGTGTTTGTGCTGTGCAGGCATACACGTGTCACAACTTTGGCTTTCTCACTTTGCATTGGAACCCCCCCACAAGTTGGGAGGAGGCTCACTAGCCCCCACCTCCCCCTCCAAAGGTTCTCTCTCTCTCTCTCTCTCTCTCTCTCTCTCTCTCTCTCTCTCTCTCTCTCTCTTCTTCTCCGTCGCCTACTACTGGTTGCGCGTTGCCGTGAGTTCCGTTGTTACTTCAGTACTGTGCTTTGGTGGGTTTTGTTCTTGCTCCAAAGTGGATGAGCTAGTGTGCACGTTATTGGGAGGGATAGATCAGAGTGTGGAAGTAGTATATAGTGCCTTCACCGGGAGATAGTGATGTGACTTCGGAAAGTTCTTAGTGCTTTCTTTACCTGTGTGTGTGTATTTGTGAGTGTGAGAGTGTGTGTGTGTTGGTTTTGGTGGTGGTGTTAAGTGGGTTTAGACTTCCAAGAGCTAGGAAGGTGAATTTTGGTGTTGTTTTTTTCTATACGGTTATCTTACTGTTTGTTTTGGTTATTAAAAATATGTTTATCTATTTTTTGTGTATGGTTATATTTCTGATGTTTGGGGGGGGGGGGGGGGGGGGGGGGTTATTCTGGCTTTTTTTTCACGCTTATATTTATTATGTTTTGTTTTTTTCCCCCTATCGTTTTGATGGTTATATTTCTCATGTTTTGTTTTGTTTTCTAGCTTTAAAAAAGTTACTTTATTTTGTATTTTTGCTGGGTTTTTTTTGTCCAGGTCACTATTCTCGTCTTTAGTTTGTTTCCTTTTTTTGTATGTTACTTTGTTTAGCATTTTCTGCTTTTTAAAATACACTTTTTTATCCCCCCAAAATGATATTTTTGTTTTGTTTTTCTAGCATTTCACAACTTTGATTTGTACTTTATGGTTTTTCGTAATTTAGTGTATTTTTCGAAGTTAATCTATCTGTTA
>CM054146.1:25006103-25021103 GCA_028751875.1 Rapana venosa
TGCAGTAAGCTCGCATATGTATGCGTCCGTGTCTGTATTTTGGTGTGTGTGTATGGAGAGAAGGGGGGGGGGGGGGGGGGGGGAAGTTGGGGAAGATGTTGGTATCCTTGCCTGATGGCAAAACTCCAGATTTGCTTTTGTTTAGAAGAGAAGTAAGAGTCATCTCAGGAAAAAACATATTGCGCCTTGCATCCTGTGATAAGTATACACACACACGCGCGTGCGCACGCGCACACACACAGAACACTACACACACACACAACATTCACACATCACCACTCACACGCATTCACACACACAAGCCTTCTCTCTCTCTTTCTCTCTCTGTCTCCCCTCTCTCCCTGTCTCTCTCTCTCTCCCTCTCTCTCTCTGTCTCTCTGACTATAAACAATAAACAATCCGAATCTGACTCCTTCTCTTACTCCTCTCTGTCTCGTCTCTGTCTCTCTCTCACGCACACACACCACACACACACACACAACACACACGCTGTCTCGTTCTGTCACTCATCACACCAGAGAGAGAAGAGAGAGAGAGAGAGAGAGAGAGAGAGAGAGGAGAGAGAGAGAGAGAGAGAGAGAGAGAGAGAGAAGCCAATCTAAAATCCCCGAACAAAATTATGAAGCTACATACAAAAACACAAACAAACGCAAAGCAAAGCAAAAACAAAAAGAACAGCAGGAACAACAAATCCACTGTCTATAGCAGGCTAGGCATCATTTGACAATAAGGGGTCCAGCTATCCAAATGTGAAAATATTTCTTTCTGATTCAGAGGGATTAATACAGCATCCTATGTTTACATTCAGATGGTAAATACTAAGGCTCATGCTTTACTTAACACTTATGGCGATCGAGGATGTAGATTTAGTATGCCGAAATCTTGCTAAGTAACAGCACACATACTATTATTATCAGAAGCACAAGCGCACGCTTGCGAACGTTTTCCAGGCGTTTACACACCACACAGGTGAATCGGTGGTCTACAGGTAACGCGCCTGTCTAAAAAGTCCAGGTTCGAAGTGTGTGGTGGTTGGATCCCCGTTTGGGTCAGAAACTTTCCCCCCATCCACTAGACAGTGATTGGTGCTAGTCTTTTGGATGAGACGATAAACAATTATTTAGCCCACGTAAAAGAACTCGCGGCAATAAGAGAGTTGTCCATGGCAAAATTCTGTAGAAAAAAAGCTACTCTGATAAGGAAACAAATACAGTTGCAGACAGGAAAAGAAAAAAAAATATGGGTGGCGCTGCTCTTGTGGCGACGCGGTCTCCCCGGGGGAGAGTAGTCCGAATTTCACGCAAAGAAATCTGCCGTGACTTAACATGGCATACATACCAATACAGTTCAATATAATACATCAACGTCTCGGAATACCCGCACAGCATATACCACTCTGAACTGCAGATTGCCAGCGTGCGTTATGCGTGATGTGTACGGACCAGCAGACTCGCTAGAGCTACAGCTACAGGCTCATATTTATTTAGTCTCGTTTCCTCAGTCACACATGCCAGCCTCATGTCTCTACACACATACCTCCCTCATTATTTCGGCAAGGTCAGTAAACAAGGCGAATGATGTGAACATTTGGCAGATGCGGAGTGAAAGCAAACAAGCAAGTCAGCCCAGCCAAGGTAGATGTGCAATAGTCTTCAACCGTCAGCCTTACTTTCCCTTTTGCCACCACCCCCTCTCAATACTACTGCTATACTGCCTGCCGTAGTTAACCATGCCGGGAGAATTAAGCCTCTCTCGTAAAAACAATTACGCCTGTTTTTGTTTATAGCAGTTCCTTTTATCTCCTCCCTGCTTTTTGTCAAAATTGGCCTCTCGTTTTTAAATTCAGACTAAACAGGTTATGACGTGTAGTGTAGGATGTAGTGGAGGAGTGAGAGAGAGATGGGGGGAGGGAGGGAGAGGGGGAAGAGAGGGAGGGAGAGAGAGGGGGGGGGGGGGGGGGGGGGGGGGGGGGGGGGGGGAGGGAGACAGGCAGAGAGAGGGACGGAGAGAGAGAGAGAGAGTAGTGTGAGTGTGTAGGTGTAGTGTGTGTTTGCGCATATGCGTGCATGCAAACAAGCATACATAGTCCAAGCACATACATTTGTAAACGACATGCATGTTTACCTGTGCAGTATTTCCATCTCTGAATGTATCTGATTATCGACCTAGCTGAAAAGCAAAAAAAGATCAACGCACCCAACGAACACTCAGTGGAAGATAATTGTCTGCGCGTGTATATATATATATATATATATACCACACAAAGTGAAAGCATAACAACCAGCATAATAAATGTTCCCCAATATTTCGGCTTTCGCTTTCCTCAGGGGGGGGGGGGGGGGGGGGGGGGGGGGAGGTATTTATGACGTGATGGAATGACGTCAATCTCAATTTTACATCATTATGAAAAATTTTTCGTATGACATTTTAAATTGAACACCATACTGAGAGAGAGAGAGAGAGAGAGAGAGAGAGAGAGAGAGTAGTGTGATACACAACATCATCAATATATATATATATATATATATATATATATATATATATATGGAAGTGTGTGTGTTTAGGGGGCAGAGGTATGGAAGAGGCTGATAGAAGGAAAGAGGTGGGCGGGATTGGGGTCGAGGTAACCTGTGTGGTGAATTATGGCTTGTTAATCTTAAGAGCACATAAGGTTTTGATCAAATGACAATTAGAGATGATGACGAGATCTGAAACAGAGGTAACATTTGAACAGTATTTAAAGAGAGATTGATTCTCTTATGGTGTTACTGTGTGCATGATAATCAGATACCGATATGTGTGTGTATGCGTACTTGCGTGTGTGTGTATGCGTACTTGCATGCGTGCGTGTGTGTATGCGTACTTGCGTGCGTGCCTGTGTGTATGTATGCTTAAATTTTGCTGGGGGTGGTGGAGGGAGGTCGTTTCTGGTATGTTTGTTTGGCGTTTTAAATTTATATAGTTCAAAACAAAGTTCTTTGAAATTATTATACATGCTTTGAAATAGTTTCGGTATATAAAACTCGGGGGAAGGTGAACAGAAGCCTGACAAAACAGTGTCTTGCGATAAATCCCCACAAAGAGTGAATCTGTCATAGTGAAATAATTTTGAAATAAAACCTTTATATATATATATATATATATATATATATATATATATATATATATATATATATATATATATATATATAAAGTGAAATATTGTCAATTCTACTCTTAGTGAAATGAAATAACCCCACAAAGAGTGAAACACTGTTTCAGTGAAATGATTCTTTTGTTGTTGTTATAAAACCCTACAAGAAGTGAAATACTGTCTTAATTAAAGAAAGAGTTAAAAAAAACAAAAACCCAACACAACCACTGTCTTAGTGAAATAGCTATGTTACAAAACCCTACTCCCCCCCCCAAAAAAAAAAAAAAAAAAAAAAAAAAAAGAATACTGTCTTAGTATAAAATAAAATAAAAAGTAACCCCACAAAGTATGAAACTCTCGGTCTTAGCGAACTGGTGATGATGATCCCCCCCACTACAGCCTCAGAGTTCCGTTCATCGTTGCATTATTGCAGGTGTTGGAAGACAAACGGCGATGATAGACGTAGCCCGGATACGAGGAGTAACAGGGCTGGAGTGAGTGATAGGACAGGAGGGAGGGGATCTATCTTAGGGAACGCCAGCTGGATCAGGCATTGTCGGGGCTCATTAGGCCTCCTTTTCGCCTCTCCGCTGTCGGCTGTGGCCGTCTCGTGCGCGAGTTATGTGCCAGAGGAGTGGTGGAAGAGGGAGGAAAGAAACCCTGATGATGATGATGATGATGATGTGTGGGACGTTGTTATCAGGCTGTGGTACAAGTTGTTTGTTGCGTGTGTGCAGAAAGTTCTCAGCAAAATTAATGACTTTGAAGCTGCCGTGAAGTTTTGAGTGACAGCGGGTTGGTGGAAAGCTATTGGAGAACCAAAAAAAACAGCCTTAGGTTTACAGAATTATATAGAAAACGATATATACTCAAAAGTGATTATTATTATTATTATAATTATTATTATTATTATTATCCAGAACGTGTGCTGCAATTTTCGCGACAAATCTGATTCATGGAAGCAGTAAGAAATGATGTGACCTCAAGATCTTTGTGTTGTATCCTGAGGGGAAAACCCCCAGTAAAAACAACTCGCAGAGCACGATTTGTGTGATTCACTCTGTTAAATTAAAGCAGTCCAAAGGAGATATAGAGTGCTTTGATACTCGTATCATTCAGACACAAAATTAGCCTAAGATGTGCTTTCAGACTTTAAGAAGAACAGTTTCGTGGCGCGGATGTGGCATAAAATCCAGTTGAGAAGACCTTGAGTGTGATTTTTAGTGTGATTCAGTGAACGGGTATAGTTATATCCCAGCACGAATTTGAAGATTACGCGGACATGGACCTGCTTGATGGCAGGCTTGGTGTGAACTTAGTTGAAGGACTGGAATGGAATGAAAAGAGGGGAGTGTTCCTGGATGTGAACAGTAAGTGGATGCTGATTAAGTACTGGTGTAGTGGTGCACTAAATCAAAGTGAGACGCCAATCGCGAGGAGTATTAACCTTTTTTTTTAAAAAAAAAAGAAGCGAATGACCGATGGGAACAGCGTCACACGATTTATTTTTATAAAAAAAAACCCTTCGTTTCTGTGTGTGTTTTCGACTATCATCACAAGACTAAAGTGATAGTAAAACAAGTGTTGTGGCTTACGTTTTCTTTCGTTATAATTCAATTCTGAGCAGTGAGAAGGTGTTTCACTTTGACATGGGACAGTTTGAAGTGTCTTTCTGCCATTGTGATACGTCATTGTTTTAGTATGCGATCACTTTGGGAGCCAAGTGGGTAGAGTGGTATCCGCGTCCTGTTCAATATTTGATGAAGTGCTAGCACACTTGGGGGGGAGGAACAAGCCTAACAGTGGGGACATGATATGTATCTCACAGTGGTGCAGTGTGGTGTTCTAGGCCTTGTGACGGTAAACTGTTTCATTAACCGTGACATACTGCATGGGAGCAGGGCATTGACAATGTACTTCATTATTTGTGAACCCGCGACAGGGAGAAGCCACACAAGCAGTGACAGACTCGTTTATCACAAGTCGCATGGGTTTGCTGGGGGAGACGGGGACGCTGCCTGGACTCTAGCTAATGATGTAGCTAGCTGTTGTGAATGGAGTCAGCCCGTCTGCCATCAGTGTTGAATTCGGTCATGACTGGATAGCATACATAACCACGTCTGGCACTGAGCTGTTGCTGTATTGGTTGGTCATTGACAGATGGAGCAGGATCTCCATGGCCCGAGGGGGTGTGACTACAGTCATCTGTCCTGCTGGTACAGTTTGTTTACGAGACTATTTTTATTCCACGTAGTCAGCTGGCTCTTCATTGTTAGAGACCAGCTGTCAGGTTTGTGATATAACTCGTTGTTATTTGTAGGCTTTCTCCTCTTCTTTGGAGGATACTACAAACCAACATACGTTCGCAACATGTCCGTGTCAGTATATTGTGATTATGTGTGAGACACGTACACTTGAACGACGAATGTGTAAACTTCAGGAATTTGAATCCTGCAGAGTAATCATCGCGCTTCAAAAGTATGGTTTGACTTCTGTCATTTGTGTCAATGTGGTCCTGATCACAGGGTGGGATGACTATAGTGTTACAAGCGGATGTGATGCCGGTGGTGCTGTTTATGCACAGCAAAGTATGCTCAAATTTCGGGGATGAATGTATGTGTCACAAAGCCTTGTATGGAAATAGTTATTAATCAAACAGTATGTGTGCACAAGGAACAGCGTTAATATAGAAGACTGAGGTGTTGCTGTTCTTTGTGAAACGTGTGTGCCATCATATGAATAGTAATGTGTGCGTAAGAACTGTTTCAGAGAGCATTCAGGTTCTGCCGATTTAGTAAGAAGGCAGTGCTATTTTTGTTTTAACATTAGCTGTGTGTAAGGAGTTAGATTTAAAAACAACAACAACAACAACAACAAAAACAACCAAAAAAACCTCGCACCCACCCAGAAATGAGTTGTCAGTGGGGAAAAAAATCAACACGGCTGAGTGTTCTTTCACGATCTTCCCCCGTGCCTAGCACCTGAGTCGAGCCATGCCATGCGACAATTCTACCACTTCTTGTCATTCCGCCGCGAACTTCACCTCTGTCACCACTGAAGTGGTGGACACCATCAACGCCACCTTCAGCACCGGCTCTGTCCTAGACGCCCCCTTCAACAGCTCTCCAGCCACCATACCCCTCCCCTTCAGTACTGCTCCCCCAGTCACCCTCGTCCACGTCACCACAGCACTCGCCGCCCTCAATGCCTCGTTCTCCGCCAACAACACCACCACCACCAACACTAGCGTTCTCCGCGAGGATCCGGTCAGGCTGGCTGTCGGCGAGGTGGTGGTGAACCTCTGCCTCTCTGCCCTCACCATCCTGGCCAACCTGCTGGTGCTCTTCCTGACCAAGTTTGCCGGGGGCGGCCAGAGCCCCACCATGGTGTTCGTGCGCATGCTGTGCATGTCCGACTTCTTCCTGGGCTGCTACGGGCTGGGCAAGATGCTGATGTTCCTCTTCGTGGACAAGCTCATCATCAACTTCTTCCTGCCCGAGAGCCTCTTCTTCACGGCCACCACGGCCTCCTGCCTCTCCCTGCTGCTGCTGAACCTGGACCGCGGCGTGAAGATGGCGTGGCCGCTGTGGTACATCCAGAACGTGGACAAGCCGTCCATCATCACGGGCATGGTGTTCCTGTGGAACGTGTCGTTCGTGCTGGGCTTCCTGCCCTTGCTGGGCTGGAACTCGCACCGCCAGACCTTCCTGTACGTCTTCTTCCACTTCTTCCCCTGGCACTACCTGCTGCTGATGGGGTCGGTGTGGCTGCTGTGCATGGCCGGCAGCGTGGCCGTCCTGCTGTGGGTGCGGGGCCGCTTCGACCTGACGCTGAGCGACCAGGGCCACCTGAGCTGCCACCTGACGGAGGTGGAGAAGTACTGCAAGCTGCGGGGGACCATGGTGGTGGACATCGTCGCCTGGATGCTGTGCTACCTCCCCTTCCTCGCCTTCGTGGGGCTGGCCTGCGACGCGTGCCCCCTGGGAGGCCGCCCTGGGTTGCGGGCCGGGGTGTACCATTTCGTGCCCGTCTTCATGCTGCGCTCTCTGGGGGGCGCGGGCCTGCAGCTGTACCGCACGGTGCGCGTGCAGGGCCTGGTCAAGCGCCGGCACCGTCCCTCCTCCTCCTCCTCCGCCGCTCACCTCCCGCACGGCGGCATGCTGCATCCCCCACCACTGGAACTTCCTCCATAAACGGTTGTCGGAGGAGAACGGGGTCGCGGCCATCTCTTACAGCAACCCGCTGTGTGAGAACAGCGCCAGTGAACTGATTCCCCTGGATGACACCTTCTCCTCCTCCCTGCCTGGGGATTCCTACGGCTCCAGTGCCGCCAGGGAGGAGGAAGGAGGAGGAGGAAGAGGAGGAGGAGGAAGAGGAGGAGGAGGGAGCCCAGGGAATCAGCAACCCGGCTTACCGGGCTTCCATCGTTCTGGACCTGGGTCAGGGGGTGTGTGGAGTGACGGAGGAGATCACCGCCTTGTGATGATGGGTTGAGGGGGTGTGTGTGGGTGGTGTGGACAGTGTGTAAGCTTACTTTTTTGGGGTGAGTGTGTGTGTGTGTGTGTGTGTGTGTGTGTGCCTGGGTTGTGGATCAAAGAGTAGACGCTGGTGTGACCTTTCCCTGGACCTGCCTTTTGGGGGACGGCCTTTTGTGGTGTAGTGGATACAATGTTCTGCTTTTTGGGAGTGTGCATTTTTGTCTACCTGCAAGTAGGCAGACATGTCCGTGGGTTTGCACACGCACAAACGGATGCATACACACGAGGGCATATTTTTTACATACACGCTAGTACAAGTATGCATAATAACAACACACACACACACACACACACACACACACACACACACACACACACACACACACACACACACACACACACACTCTAAACACACCAAACAACTAAATAAAGACACATACACACGCCCACACACACAAATCAATCAAACACAACACACACACCAACCACACAACCACCTCCCAACACTACATCACATCGGCCTTTCCCGCCTTTCTGTGATAAACGAATACGTACCAACTTTCATTCTCCCTCCAACACTTACACACATCCTTTTCCCGTCCTTCCTGTAAACTAATAACCTCCACTTCATCCCTCCATCCCCTGTACACCTCTTCCCCCCCCCCCCCCCCCCCCACCCCCCCCCCCCTCCATCCCGCCCCCCCCACCCCCCCTCCTTCTACTTTTTCATCTCTTGACTTATCTTTTATTTGTTTGCACTTACCTTGTTTCGTAAGGATGCTCATACCATGATGATCTGACTGAAACTTGATATGGTACCATGTAATATCATGGCGAAAGTGTCAACCTCTTGCTGGAAATGCTGGATACTTCTGTATCAGCACTTTGTATGACGTACTGAAAGCGGCGAAAGTGTTTACCTGCTAATGCCTTACTTACTTCTCCATTTTTTAAAAAACGTTTCAGTCTTGGACGTACTTGAATATGAGTGGATTGTCTGGTTGTGTGCGTAAGCTTGCCTAGTAAGAATTCATTATTTATACAGCGGTTCTTTTACACACATCTGAAGTCGGGATTATTGAAGGAAGAAGCTTTGAATTGAACGAACTGGGTTTTTTTTTTTTTAGAGATGTCTTTCAGAGTGGGTGTAGACGTGAACAAAAAAACACACAAACCAAATATGTGATTGTATACACAAACGCAACAAAATGTAAAGAAATGAAGACGATTGACGAAATGAAGACGATTGAACGAAAAAACTAAAATCAGGTGTGTTGGTCTTTGAGTTCGATCTGTTTTTGTCGCATTTGCGCGCACCCATTTGGGTATCAAAGAAGACACTCTTGGCATTCAAAACCTGCCAATCAATGCAAAATTAAGATCCAGTTTCCTCTGAAGCTGGAGTATGGCTGCTCTGTAGCTTTGCATTTTTCCTCCTAGTTCCTTTGCTAGAGCTCAATGGTAAGATGTTGTGTATGCGACCATTTTTGCCCACCATGAAGGTAGCCGCATTCTGACTTCGGGGATGTGTGCTGTGTATGGTCGTGTTTCCGTAATTCAGCAAACTCTGACATAAATGACTGGATCTTCATCGTGCATATTTGATCTTGTTCTTGTGTATATACGCGAAGGGCATTAAGGCACTGGCAGGTCTGCACTTGAAGCTGACCTGGGAGATCGTAAAAAAATCTCCACCCTCAATTCACCAGACACCGCCGAAATTCGAACCCACGACTTTATGGATCTCTGCGATTTAAATCTTAACGGTCTTAACCACTCGGCTATAGCATCCATTGGCTCTGATATTAAACAGAAACTGCTATATATAATATGATTATATTTATGCAATCTTTTCATCCGGTGTATGTGGACAGCCACACTGTGATTCCCAGGTTAACGTTATGGTGGAGACAAGAGTGGTTGATCCTCAAGATGTTCAGCTGGAAACGCCCAACTACAGCTCGCGACTGTGATGGCAGATTTGTGTATACATGCAGGTTGTGGTTTTGTGTTAGTGAACGACTGTGGTGGTTCCTCTTCGCGGTGCCACAATTGAACATTGTGTTGGTAATGCAGTGCGGCCATAGGCTAAGAAGACTTGGAAGTGTAGTATACACTGATTTTCCCCCCTTATCCCGTTTGGGCTGATTATTCTCTTCAGCTAACTCGCAAATTTGTTGAATGTGAGTCTGAAATGATCTTCTGAAGTCGGAGTATCGCTGCCTATATTATGGCGAGGTACTTAAAACAGTGAATATATATATAATATATATATATATATATATATATATATATATATATATATATATATATATATATATAAACAACACAACAACACACACACACACAATACAATACATACATACATACATACATACATACATACATACATACATACATACATATACGCCAAACTTCTCATCTAAGTGTCGTCTCACGGTGATTCCCAGGTGAGTTGAGAGAGAGAGAGAGAGTTTGAATATTCTGGGTGACCCCCTGGGCGTTGTTAAGCTGATGATGGTATTATCCTCAACAGATAGACCCGAAAGGAAACGGAGAAGGTTTTGTTTCTTTGTTAGTTTGTTTTATAGTGCTTGATATCATTGCTGTGATGTTGGCATCATTGACAATTGTTTACTTGCTTTTGTGGATACTGAAGAAAAGATGATGAAGGAACGTTTCATCGCGATTCATTGTTGTGTTTGTTATATTTTTGTTGTTGGGTGATGTGTTTGAAGAGCATGTCATTCTCTCTGTGTCTCAGTCTGTCTGCCTGTCTGTCTGTGTCTTGTGTTTCTCTATGCTGTGCATGCGCTCGAGTGTTATGTGTGTTTTGTGTGTGTTTAGCATGCGTGCATATATGTAGAGACACACACACACATATATGTATGTATGTATGTATGTATGTATGTATGTATGTATGTATGTATGTATATATATATAATGTATGTAGGTAGTACGTACCTACAGACAGACAGACACACACACACACACACACACACACACACACACACACACACACACACACACACACACACACACACACACACACACACACACACACACACACACACACACACACAAGAGAGAGAGTGAGTTATGAGTCTGCACTAAGTGCACTCTCAAGTTAACAATGAGTGCCAAAAGAAGAGGCCTACGGTTCTAATCGTTTTCCTGCCCAGAGAGTCAAGTGGACATTGTCACAGCTTGTTTGAGTAATCATTCTGTTGTATGGTTGTACTTGTCCCGATACATCTATCTACCCCACCTTGTATTGCGTTTGTTTTGCTTTTGGCTTTTGTTTGTTTGCTGTTTCTTTTCCTGATATTTTTCTCAATCTTAACATAACAGTCTTACCTTTTTGTGCCTCATCGATTTGGTGTCATGTTGTTCAGCCGCAGCCTATTTTGTACTCTTTTTTAAAAATTCTTTTTTATATGTGGTCATTAATTCGTTTATTTTGAAGATGGTGGAATAATCAAGCACTCGTGTGCTTTTTTAATATTTTACATCCAGTCCCAGTGTGCATGCGGTTTTGTACATTTTGTCATTCATTCCCACCAGCACAAGTGGCCTGCTCTTCTTAAAGGTGGAGCAGGTTTTAATGAGAGCGCAAGGTGTTCTGCGTGCGTTTTGCACAGGGGACTTCATACATCTATTTTTAAGTGTGCTGTTTGTAAGCGTGTGCTTGTTGTACTCGTATTTCATGTGTTGCTCTTATGGTGTTCGATCTGATAAAACTTTTTTTTAAAAATCGTTTCTCGGCTAGAGCTCCAAGGTTTACCAACGGTGAGATTTTGTGTATTCGATCGTTTTTGCCCACCACGAAGATAGCCGCATTCCGACTTCGGGTATTGTATGCTGGATATATTTTGTATGTTCATAACCCGAACGCTGACATGAATTTCGGGATATTTAACGTGCATAATTCAATTTTCTGCGTGTGTTTATACACGAAGAGAATTAGGACTCTGGCAGGTCTGCACTCGGAAGTTGATCTGGGAGATCGTTAAAAAAAATAATAAATCCCCACCCTTAATTCACCAGACACCGCCGAGATTCGAACCCACGACTTCATGGACCCGTGGGATTGAAGTCGAACGATCTTAATAACCACTCGGCTAGAGCATCTGTCAAAAAAAATAATCCAAACAAACTGTTTATAAACTAGAGGAAATCTGCCCAGCTTGTGAAGGGCAACAGGAAAGGGGATGGTTGGGGCGGGTGCGGGGTGTACCAGGTGTACCTTGTGTACTTGGTTAGCAGCCCCAGCTTCTCTGCTTAAAAAGCGGAAAACTCCCTTCTGTTGGTGTGTGCTGTGTGAGAAACCCACCAGCATCAGCACAAATCAGCTGTCTGTACACACACACGCGCACACACACACGTACGCACGACGCACGCACACACACAAAGCACGCACGCGCACACGCATACGCACACAACGCAACGCACGCACGTAACACACACAACGCACGCACGCACGCAACGCACGCGCGCGCGCGCGCGCGCGCTCTTGCTCGACGCACGCTCATACATACACAACGCACGCACGCACGCGCACACACACACGTACGCGTGCACGCGCGCGCGCGCGCGCGCGCGCGCACACACACACACACACACACACACACACACACACACACACACACACACACACACACACTTACACACACTTACTTTCCTACAGAATCCATAAACTATGAAGACTCCCGTTTCACATAATCCTTTCATCCACTCTCCCATCATCCACGTCTTCTAGTACCCCCCTCGCGCCTCCCCCCACTCCCCCAACCCCTATTTTTCATATTTTTAGTGAATAGAAGTTGAGTTTGGTTGAGCTTAAAATTAAAAATTTTTTTTCCAACTAATGTGATTACCATAACGATTATGAAGAAAATGTGTTAGTAATTGCTCCTTCATGGATTGTGTCACAGTCTTGAAATGGTCAATTAATTTTTAAATAACAACTTATAATCATAAGCAGCGTGATGATAATTATAATGAATGAGGTTCATCGTCTTGATAATATAGTGTGAATAGGTGTTGGGGGGAAAGAAAGGATCTCTGATGTTTCCTTCCTACTGCTAGCAGATGGTAGGTAGGTCTTTGACGAGGAGGAGAAATAATAGGCTTACACCCGAGGGGGGGGGGGGGGGGGCGGGATAGCCTAGTGATTAGACTGATATTTTCGTGATCTGCTGACCCGGGTTCGATTCTCGTTCAAGAGGATTTTTCCTCTGGAGCTAACATCAGTGCCGACTCCACTCTCCCCAAAAGTCCTTCGGATGAGACTATAAACCGAGGTCCCGTGTGCGAACACACGCAGTACATCCTGCGCACACGTTAAAACCCGTTACGCGTTTCGGAAGTGTAGGCCATCGTGCGCCGGTGGGAACGGATGACAAAATTGACAAAACTGCATACACACGGGAACTGGATGATAAAAAGCACATGAGTGCTTATTCTCCATTATCATCGAAATAAAAGAATAATAATAAAAAATCTCTCTCACTGTCTCTCTCTCTCTGTCTGTCTCTCTGTCTCTCTCCTTCTCCTTCTTCTTTACCTTTGTCTCAGTATTTGTATAATTATATAAACACTGTCTCCCTGACTTCTGGTTCTGTTCATTTAGGTATTTATTAATATTTATGCATTTATGTAATATTATGTATTCATTCATTGATTTTTTTACTTATGTATTTTTCTTGCGTTCCCCCGTATTATACCTCTATGTTTGTTTCTGCCTTTATTTATTTATTTATTTGTTTGTTTGTTTATTATGGTTGTGTATAAATCTGTCTCTTGAGTGTCTGTCCTGCTGACAAGTGCTCCTGCTGCCAGCTGGTCCGTCTTTTATTTATTATTTATTTATTTTATTTTTTACATCCAGTCCCCGTGTGTATGCGGTTTTGTGAATTCTCTCATCTGTTCCCACCGGCATACAATGGCCTACGCTTACGAAAAGCGGAACAGGATTTAACGTGTGCGCAAGATATTCTGCGTGCGTTCGCACACGGGGCCTCGGTTTATAGTCTCATCCGAAGGACTTTTGGGGAGAGTGGAGTCTGCACTGATGTTAACTCAAGGGGAAAATATCCCCTTGAACGGGAATCGAACCCGGGTTGTCAGATTGCGAGCGCACTATTCTAACCACTAGGCTATCCCGTCCCCCGTCTTTCTGCCTCTTAACTTCAACAAGCTTCCTGCTGTGTCTGTCTGTCTGTCCGTCTTTTTTTTCGGTCCCAACTGGAAACAAAAATCCTCTTAAGGTTTCTCGAGTTTCTCCTGCAGAAAAAAAGTATTCTTTGTTTCTACTAAAGTGATGTAGGGTGGGGAAAAAAAAGCGGAGATAAGGGAAGGAGTTGGAGGGGATGAAGTGTGGAGTTAGCGTAGGGGAAAGAAAAGGGCGTTCGTTATCTGTGTTGTTTTACTGTTCTGTATTGTACTGTAGGGTGCTGTACTGTGCTGTACCATACCATACTGTGTACTATAATCATATTGCATTATATTATATTTGTTGAACTGTTCTGTATTGCACTGTGGGGTGCTGCGTTGTGCTATAACTGAACCATACTGTGTAGCAGTATCATATTGCATTGTATTTTATTTGTTGTTGTACTGTTCTGTATTGTACTATGCGGTGCTGCACTGTGCTGAAACTGTACCATACTGTGTAGTATATCACAATGCATTATATTTATCTGTGTTGTTGTACTGTTCTGTTTGTACTGTGGTGTGCTGCACTGCGCTGTTCTGTACCATACTGTGTACTATATCACAATGCATTGTGTTATCTTTGTTGTACTGTTCTGTATTGTACTGTGGAGTGCTGCGCTGTGCTGTACTGTACTGTATCATACTGTGTAGTATAATCATATTGCATTGTATTATCTTTGTTGAACTGTTCTGTATTGTACTGTGGGGTGCTGTACTGTACCATACTGTGTACTTTATCACAGTGCACTGTATTTGTTTGTGTTATATTGTTCTGTATTGTACTGTGGTGTTCTGCATTGTGCTATAACTGTACCATACTGTGTAGTATAATCATATTGCATTGTATTATTATTGTCTTTGTTGAACCGTTCTGTATTGTACTGTGGTGTGCTGTACTGTACTGTACCATACTGTGTAGTATAATCATATTGCATTGTATTATATTTGTTGAACTGTTCTGTATTGTACTGTGGTGTGCTGCTCTGTGCTGTACTGTATCATACTGTGTATTTTATCACATTGCATCGTATTTGTCTTTGTTGTAACCGTTCTGTATTGTACTGTGGTGTGCTCCACCGCGCTGTAACTGTACCATACTGTGTAGTATAATCATATTGCATTGTATTATCTTTGTTGAACTGTTCTGTCTTGTACTGTGGTGTGCTGTACTAT
>CM054146.1:25026103-25056103 GCA_028751875.1 Rapana venosa
TAATTAAATACAGCAGGAACTGACCACACTTGGACTAGGTAAATGGAAGGGGTGCGCTAAATTGAGTACTCTTGACTGAGTGATGTTGGATTTGCGCGCTGTAGCTAACACGCACACACGCACGCACACACACGCACGCACACACAAGGGGGGACGGGATAGCCTAGTGGTTAGAACATTGCGCTCGCAATCTGACGACCCGGGTACGATTCCATTCAAGGGGATATTTTCCCCTGGAGTTGAACATCGGTGCCGACTCCATTCTCGCCAAAAGTCCTTCGGATGAGACTATAAACCGAGGTCCCGTGTGCGAACGCACTCAGAACATCATGCGCACACGTTAAATCCTGTTCCGCTGTTCGTAAGAGTAGGCCATTGTGTGCCGGTAGGAACAGATGACAAAGTTACAAAACCGCATACAAGACGGGGACGGGATTTTAAAAAAACACATGAGTGCTTTTTTCGATTATTCTCGATATAAAAGATCTAAATATCAACAAACAAAAAAAGACACGGAAAGGACACAACCGGGAGAAAAACTGGGAATTACAATGGAGGGTTGCCTCGTTTTGAGTCTGCCACATGAGGCTCAGTGGAAAAAAGAAGGAAAAACAAAACAAAACGAGACGTGCTCGCTTTTTTTCTTCTTTCTTTTTCTTTCTTACAGTTATGTGCATTCCAGCCAGAGTTACGGGAAAGGCAGCAAAGCCAGTAATTGCCCCGGCAGTGGGAGCTTCGACTGTTGTAATTAAAACACCGTGGCAGACATGGTAGGTGATTTGTTCACCCCCCCCCCCCCCCCCCCCCCGCCCCCCCCACCTCCCCTCTTGTGAAGACAAGGGGGAAAGCATGAACAGGGGAAAAAAGCACCGTTCGTCTCTGAAAAGGTCACCTTCACACAACGTTCTACATTGAAAAGGTCACCTTTATGCAACGTTCCACATTGAAAAGGTCACCTTTATGCAACGGTTCATATTGAAAAGGTCACCTTTACGCAACAATCCACATTAAAAAGGTCACCTTTGTACAACCGTCCACATTGAAAAGGTCACCTCTGTACAACAATCCACATTGAAAAGGTCTCCTCTGTACAACATTCCACATTAAAAAGGTCACCTTCACACTACATTCCGCATCGAAAAGGTCACCTTCACACTACATTCCACATCGAAAAGGTCACCTTTACACAACGGTTCACATCGAAAAGGTCACTTTCACACAACGGTTCACATTGAAATTATATATGTGAAGAAACCCGGTCAAGACTGCGAACAAAAAACAAACCAACAAGAAGTCTCTAACTTTCCAGGGAATATCAAGTTGTTTGACCCCAAATTCGCACGCTCACGAAGACAACAGGAACCGTCAGTCAGATTTGGAATCGTTTGTCTTTCAGAGTGCGGTCAGTGCATTTGCCTATCCCACCTGGTGAAAGGAAAGGAGAAAGTCTTTTTTTTTCTTTTTCGGCAGAAAGTTTTCGAGACCCCGGAGGAGTTCTGATCTCCCTGTTAAATCTGTTCACTTGACGACTAAAACCGCTTTAGGACACTACCCACAAAAAAAGAAAGAAATAGATAGGATAATGTAAGAGGTACGGCCTCAAAATTGTATTACCGTGTCTCTTTTATCACCCCAATTCAGCGACTGAACATCGAAAGCTCATTTTATGCTTCCATGAAGCGCAGAAAGGGATTTTCGTTGATTTGGATGCTGGTTTTACACGAAAACTGATTTATCATGATTGTGATTTTTTTTTAAAATACTTTTTTTCTTCCCCTTTTGAAGGGGGTAGAATCACCCACACTTGACAACGTAAATCAGACGAGTTTACTTTGGACATAAGGGAAGATTGAAGAAAGGCCGGCATGTGTGTATGTAATGATGGTACAAGTGCACGAACGTACTGACAGACTACTACAGTAACAGGCACACTCACGCAAGCATGAGGGGGACGGGATAGCCTAGTGGTTAGAACATTGCGCTTGCAATCTGCCGACCCGGGTTCGATTCCCGTTCAAGGGGATATTTTCCCCTTGGAGTTAACATCAGTGCAGACTTCACTCTCCCCAAAAGTCCTTCGGATGAGACTATAAACCGAGGTCCCGTGTGCGAACGCACGCAGAACATCTCGCGCACACGTTAAATCCTGTTCCGCTTTTCGGAAGCGTAGGCCATTGTGTGCCGGTGGGAACAGATGGCAGAATTTACAAAAACCGCATACACATGGGGACTGGATGTGAAAAAGCACATATGTTCTTATTCCGTTATCCTCGATATAAAAGTTTGTTTTTTTAAGTTCATCTGTGTACCGAGGCAAAAGGGATGGAGCAGAGGTTTAGATGTATATATGCACAGTTGCGCGCTTCTGTGCTTTCGCGTATAAACTCATCATGCATTCACTGTACGCGCACATGAGTGGGCGCGCGTACAACGCGCTCACATGTGTGCATTCACACACACATACACACACACGTGCGCGCTCTCTCTCTCTCTCACAGTCACACACTCAGAGAGAGAGAGAGAGAGAGAGAGAGAGAGAGAGAGGGGGGGGGGGGGGGGGGGGGGGAGATTCAACAAATCTGAGAGCTTTGAACTCTGAATTTTTTTTTAATGTACATTGGCTTTTGGCTACAAAATAATACAGTGAGCAGGGCAAAAAGGCAAGCGAGAGAAATGAAATGCAAAAAAGAGAACTTCACAATTTCCATCTAAGCCAGCCCTCCTTGGTTGCATCACAACCAAGTACATCATCCAAGTAAACAAAACAGTAAGACAGTCAACCCTGAACACAGAGCGTGGAGCCAATGAACATAAGATAATCAAGGCAGAGAGGGGAGAGAGAGGAGGGAGGGAGGGAGAGATAGAGAGATTCGGATGGTGTATTCATTTATAGGCCAAGGCCCCATATGAAGGGGTATACGAGAGAGAGAGAGAGAGAGAGAGAAGGAGAAGAGAGAGAGAGATTCGGATGGTGTATTCATTTATAGGCCAAGGCACCTTATGAAGGAGTATACGAGAGAGAGGAGAGGAGAGTGATGAGAGAGAAGAGAGAGAGAGGAGAGAGAGAGAGAGAGAGAGAGAGAGAGAGAGAGAGAGAGAGAGCTGTTTATAAATGCACTTTTAAGAATCCTTCTTTCATTCTACGCTCAAGAGTCAAACAAACAAACAGAAGAAGGAGGAGGGGGATGCTAACACTGCACAACGGCTGTGAGCAAATAACCCCCTCTATTGCGCGTTGTTGTTTGTGCGTAACACGTAGCCCAGGTCTCAGGCTCCCTCTTCTACCCATATCGCAGTTAAGAAAACATTTGCCCGTCATATCTATGACTGTTGTTCATTGCATTTCTGTCTACAACCTTCTACCCATATCGGTAGGCATAGACCATGGAGTTGCGCTCGAGGTCTTTATACTCCAGAGCGCAAAGCCTGGGTAAGTAAGTATGGAGGGCAAGCTGTTACCCATGTAGCAGGACCTCCCCCCCATGGGTGATATAGAAGGTGTGAATGATGCTGTCTCAGTTGATAGGTGAATGATGCTGTCTCAGTTGATAGGTGAATGATGCTGTCTTGGTTGATAGGTGAATGATACTGTCTTAGTTGAAAGAAGGGGTGAATGAGGCTGTCTCAGTTGATAGGTGAATGATGCTGTCTTAGTTGATAGGTGAATGATGCTGTCTTAGTTGATAGGTGAATGATGCTGTCGTAGTTGAAAAAAGGAGTGAATGATGCTGTCTCAGTTGATAGGTGAATGATGCTGTCCTGGTTGATAGAAGGGGTGAATGATGCTGTCAGGGTGATAGAAGGGGTGAATGATGCTGTCCTGGTTGATAGAAGGGGTGAATGATGCTGTCAGGGTTGATACAGAAGGGGTGAATGATGCTGTCTTAGTTGATATAGAAGGGGTGAATGATGCTGTCCTGGTTGATAGAAGGGGTGAATGATGCTGTCACTGTTGATAGAAGGGGTGAATGATGCTGTCCTGGTTGATAGAAGGGGTGAATGATGCTGTCCTGGTTGATAGAAGGGGTGAATGATGCTGTCCTGGTTGATAGAAGGGGTGAATGACGCTGTCAGGGTTGATAGAAGGGGGTGAATGATGCTGTCCTGGTTGATAGAAGGGGTGAATGATGCTGTCACGGTTGATAGAAGGGGGTGAATGATGCTGTCAGGGTTGATAGAAGGGTGTGAATGATGCTGTCCATGTTGAAAGAAGGGGTGAATGATGCTGTCCTGGTTGATAGAAGGGGTGAATGATGCTGTCACTGTTGATAGAAAGAGTGAATGATGCTGTCCTGGTTGATAGAAGGGGTGAATGATGCTGTCCTGGTTGATAGAAGGGGTGAATGACGCTGTCAGGGTTGATAGAAGGGGGTGAATGATGCTGTCCTGGTTGATAGAAGGGGTGAGTGATGCTGTCACGGTTGATAGAAGGGGGTGAATGATGCTGTCAGGGTTGATAGAAGGGTGTGAATGATGCTGTCGATGTTGAAAGAAGGGGTGAATGATGCTGACATGGGCGATACAGAAGGGGTGAATGATGCTGTCAGGGTTGACACAGAAGGAGTGAATGATGCTGACATGGGCGATACAGAAGGGGTGAATGATGCTGTCAGGGTTGACACAGAAGGGGTGAATGATGCTGTCAGGGTTGACACAGAAGGGGTGAATGATGCTGTCAGGGTTGACACAGAAGGGGTGAATGATGCTGTCAGGGTTGACACAGAAGGGGTGAATGATGCTGTCAGGGTTGACACAGAAGGGGTGAATGATGCTGCCAGGGTTGACACAGAAGGGGTGAATGATGCTGTCAGGGTTGACACAGAAGGGGTGAATGATGCTGCCAGGGTTGACACAGAAGGGGTGAATGATGCTGTCTTAGTTGAAAGAAGGGGTGAATGATGCTGTCGCTGTTGATAGAAGGGGTGAATGATGCTGTCTTAGTTGATAGAAGGGGTGAATGATGCTGCCATGGTTGACACAGAAGGGGTGAATGATGCTGTCATGGTTGATATAGAAGGGGTGAATGATGCTGTCATGGTTGATATAGAAGGGGTGAATGATGCTGTCCTGGTTGATATAGAAGGGGTGAATGATGCTGTCATGGCTGATATAGAAGGGGTGAATGATGCTGTCTGGGTTGATAGAAAGGGGAGGTGGAGGGCGGGGAGGGGGGTAGTGGCGGAGAGTATTGAACGCTATCTGGAACACGGATCGTTTGGCTCGTTAGGTGTTCTCTAGGAGTCTCAAGTGACCGTGTTGTGGTCATCGTTTGTTTGCACGAGGTATGTGCCAGGAGAGAAGAGAGTGAGGGAGTGGAGGCAGGTGAAGAGGAGTGGGATAGGAGGGGTGAGGGGTGGGGGGGGGGGGGGGAGAGGTGAAGGTGTAGAGAAGGGGGAAGAAGTTACTGTGATATTATAAAGGAGAAAAATGTATGTGCCTTTTGCTTGGTAGGTTTCTTTCTGTCTGTCTGTTCCACCTTCTTGGAAATCTGTGCTAGGAGTTCCTCTTCTTTTAAAAAAAATAAATTGTTGTTGTTGTTGATCCCTCTCTTTGTTCCTGCCTTGTTCCTTTTTCTTCATGTCACCTCCTTCTTGTCTATATTCTCTGCCCGTTCTTCGTCCATTTTCCTGGTTTTTGTGTTTGTGTTTTTGTTTTTTGTTTTTTACCAGAAAGACTTGAAAGATAAAGCAAATCTCTCCCACGCCGACGTCGGATGCGCTGGGCCTGACTCGTCAGGTGCTTTAAACGGCAGGGCAAACTCATTTTTGCACATATAATAGACAGCAGTAGTTGCTGTCTGCCTGTTCAACAACGAAGAAGTGGTATGGTACGCAGCATGGAGAGGGATAGTATCACCAGCGTGATAGTGTGGAGAGGGATAGTATCACCAGCGTGATAGTGTGGAGAGGGATAGTATAACCAGCGTGATAGTGTGGAGAGGGATAGTATCACCAGCGTGATAGCGTGGAGAGGGATAGTATCACCATCGTGATAGAATGGAGAGGGATAGTATCACCAGCGTGATAGCATGGAGAGGGAGAGTATCACCAGCGTGATAGCATGGAGAGGGAGAGTATCACTAGCGTGATAGCATGGAGAGGGAGAGTATCACCAGCGTGATAGAATGGAGAGGGATAGTATCACCAGCGTGATAGCATGGAGAGGGATAGTATCACCAGCGTGATAGTATGCAGCGTGGATAGGGATAGTATCACCAGCGTGATAGTGTGGAGAGGGATAGTATCACCAGCGTGATAGCGTGGAGAGGGATAGTATCACCAGCGTGATAGTGTGGAGAGGGATAGTATCGCCAGCGTGATAGTGTGGAGAGGGATTGTATCACCAGCGTGATAGTGTAGAGAGGGATAGTATCAACAGCGTGATAGTGTGGAGAGGGATAGTATCACCAGCGTGATAGCATGGAGAGGGATAGTATCAACAGCGTGATAGTGTGGAGAGGGATAGTATCACCAGCGTGATAGCGTAGAGAGGGATAGTATCACCAGCGTGATAGTGTGGAGAGGGATAGTATCACCAGCGTGATAGCGTGGAGAGGGATAGTATCACCAGCGTGATAGCGTGGAGAGGGATAGTATCACCAGCGTGATAGTGTGGAGAGGGATAGTATCACCATCGTGATAGCACGGAGAGGGATAGTATCACCAGCGTGGTAGTGTGGAGAGGGATAGTATCACCAGCGTGATAGTGTGGAGAGGGATAGTATCACCAGCGTGATAGTATGGAGAGGGATAGTATCACCAGCGTGATAGTTTGGAGAGGTATAGTAATACCAGCGTGGAGAGGGATAGTATCACCAGCGTGGAGAGGGATAGTATCACCAGCGTGATAGTGTGGAGAGGGATAGTATCACCAGCGTGATAGTGTGGAGAGGGAGAGTATCACCAGCGTGGAGAGGGATAGTATCACCAGTGTGGAGAGGGATAGTATCACCAGCTTGAGAGGGATAGTATCACCAGCTTGAGAGGGATAGTATCACCAGCGTGATAGTATAGAGAGGGAAAGTATCACCAGCGTGGAGAGGGATAGTATCACCAGCTTGAGAGGGATAGTATCACCAGCGTGATAGTATGGAGAGGGATAGTATCACCAGCGTGGAGAGGGATAGTATCACCAGCTTGAGGGGGATAGTATCACCAGCTTGAGAGGGATAGTATCACCAGGGTGGAAAGGGATAGTATCACCAGCTTGAGAAGGATAGTATCACCAGCTTGAGAGGGATGGTATCACCAGCTTGAGAGGGATGGTATCACCAGCATGGAGAGGGATAGTATCACCAGCTTGAGAGGGATAGTATCACCATCGTGGAGAGGGATAGTATCACCAGTGTGGAGAGGGATAGTATCACCAGGGTGGAGAGGGATAGTATCACCAGCGTGGAGAGGGATAGTATTATCAGCTTGAGAGGGATAGTATCACCAGCTTGAGAGGGATAGTATCACCAGCTTGAGAGGGATAGTATCACCAGCTTGAGAGGGATAGTATCACCAGCTTGAGAGGGATAGTATCACCAGCTTGAGAGGGATAGTATCACCAGCGTGGAGAGGGATAGTATCACCAGCTTGAGAGGGATAGTATTACCAACTTGAGAGGGATAGTATCACCAGCTTGAGAGGGATAGTATCACCAGCTTGAGATGGATAGTATTACAACTTGAGAGGGATAGTATCACCAGCTTCAGATGGATAGTATCACCAGCTTGAGAGGGATAGTATCACCAGCTTGAGAGGGATAGTATCACCAGCTTGAGAAGGATAGTATCACCAGTTTGAGAGGGATAGTATTACCAGCTTGGTAGGGATAGTATTACCAGTTTGAGAGGGATAGTATCACCAGCTTGAGAGGGATAGTATCACCAGCGTGGAGAGGGATAGTATTATCAGCTTGAGAGGGATAGTATTACCAGCTTGAGAAGAATAGTATCACCAGGGTGGAAAGGGATAGTATCACCAGCTTGAGAGGGATAGTATCACCAGCTTGAGAGGGATAGTATCACCAGCTTGAGAGGGATAGTATCACCAGCTTGAGAGGGATAGTATCACCAGCCTGGAGAGGGATAGTATCACCAGCGTGGAGAGGGATAGTATCACCAGCTTGAGAGGGATAGTATTACCAACTTGAGAGGGATAGTATCACCAGCTTGAGAGGGATAGTATCACCAGCATGGAGAGGGATAGTATCACCATCGTGATAGCATGGAGAGGGATAGTATCACCAGCGTGATAGTGTGGAGAGGGATAGTATCACCAGCTTGAGAGGGATAGTATCACCAGCATGGAGAGGGATAGTATCACCATCGTGATAGCATGGAGAGGGATAGTATCACCAGCGTTATAGTGTGGAGAGGGATAGTATCACCAGCGTGATAGCATGGAGAGGGATAGTATCACCAGCGTGATAGTGTGGAGAGGGATAGTATCACCAGTTTGAGAGGGATAGTATCACCAGCTTGAGAGCGATAGTATTACCAGCTTGAGAGGGATAGTATTACCAGCTTGGGAGGGATCGTATCACCAGCGTGAAAGGTATAGTATCACCAGCGTGAAAGGTATAGTATCACCAGGAGCAACTCGCCAGAGACGCACTGCAATGAAAATTTCAGTGCGGTGCTGCCGTGATCCTCTTTGAAGGACAGCGATTGAAGCCATCCCGATCTGGGATCCCAGACATAGCCTGGATAACGCGCGCGTGTGTGTGTGTGTGTGTGTGTGTGTGTGTGTGTTGTGTGTGTGTACGTGCGTGCGTGTGGTGTGTGTGTGTGTGTGTGTGCGTGCGTGCGTGTGTGTGTATGTGTGTGTGTGTGTTTGTATGTGTATGTGTGTAGTAGTTCTTCAGTTTAACGTCCTTCCACTAAATAGTGATATCAGACAGGAAAGTGTGTGTATGTGTGTGTGCGTGCGTGTGTGCGTGCGTGCGTGTGTGTGTGCGCGCGCGCGCACGTGCTTGTGTGTGTGTGTGTAGGGGTGAGGGGTATGCACATAACTAATCAATCGCAATAAACAGCTATTACGAAAAAAGCATAAACAAGAATTCTGGGGGGGGAAAAACAACAAAAAACAAAAAAACAACAACCCAACAACAACAAAAAAAACCCAACCAACCCCAAAAACATCAAACAGCAAAAATACCAACTTTCCAATTCATATAACTTGAAGCTATCCTTATATCAGAGGAGTCTGAAAATAGGAGTATGGCTTAATGACAATACAATTTCTTTCATTAATGGAATGTCTTTAAGAACTTGCTGCAAGCTACGGACTGGGACTGTGTATGTGTGTGTGCCTGTATGTATGTATGTGTGTGCGTGCGTGCATGCGTGAGAGAGAGAGAGAGAGAGAGAGAGAGAGAGAGAGAGAGAGAGAGAGAGAGAGAGAGAGAGAGCCGCAAAAGTGAATATTTATTGGTGCTAATTTGTCTGTCTGAGCCATTCTGAGGTGACCAACCCGCCCTTGAAGAAGACGAAAACGAAAGAAGAAAGGAGTGTGACAGTGATGGATTGATGATGATGACGATGATCATGATGATGATCATGAAGAAGGAGAAGAAGAAGGAGGAGAAGAGAAGAAGAAGAAGAAGAAAAAGAAGAAGAAGAAGAAGAAGATGATGATGATGATGATGATGATGATGATGATGATGATGATGATGATGATAGACATCTGGAGAGATTAAGCTTGATCTGCTAGCTGATAGTTTGTGATAATCACAAAGCTAAGGTCCTTGAACAAGAAAAATGACACTATCATTGATAAACACTATCCTTTATCATCACACATCACATCGATTAGATTGAACTTGAGTGGTGCGTCTCTCTCTCTCTCTCTCCCCCTCTCTCTCTCTCTCTCCCTCCCTCTCTCTCTCTCTCTCTCTCTCTCTCTCTACCCATCTCATCTGCACTTTACTTCATCTTCATCTTTATACCTCTCTTAAACGAACATACTATCAGACTTAGCATTTATCTTGTTATAATGTTTTACAAATGATCTATCTGTCTTGAGTTTATTCTTCTGTCACCCTTCATTGATTCTTATGCAACATGTATGGAATTTGCTATATACCACATCCTCCTTCTGATTGCTCAAGCTATAATGATAAAACTTTCTGCATTCCATTCTCTGTCTATTGCTCTCTCTGTTTTCTCTGTCTATTGCTCTCTCTCTCTCTCTTCATCTGTCTGTTGCCTCTTCTCTCTCTCTCTCTCTCTGTCTTTCTCTGTCTATTGCTGTCTCTCTGTCTCTCTATCTTTCTCTGTCTGTTGCTCCCCCTCTCTCTCTCTGTCTTTCTCTGTCTGTTGCTCTCTCTCTCTCTCTCTCTCTCTCTCTCTCTCTCTCTCTTCTCTCTCTCTCTCTCTCTGTCTTCTTTCTCTGTGTCTTTCTCTGTCTATTGCTCTCTCTCTCTCTCGCTGTCTTTCTCTGTCTATTGCTCTCTCTCTCTCTCTGTCTTTCTCTGTTTGCTCTCTCTCTCTCTGTCTTTCTCTATTGCTCTCTCTCTCTTCTTCTCTTCTCTCTCTCTCCTCTCTCTCTCTCTCTCTCTCTCTCTCTCTCTCTCTCTCTCTCTCTCTCTCCCCCTCCCTCCCTCCCTCCCTCCCCACCATGTGTGCAAGAGTGAGGGATGCACACACACACACACTTGCCAGTGTATGTATGTATGTATGATGATTATGTATGTATGTATGTATGATGATGATGTAGTATGTATATGTATGTATGTAGTTGTATAGTATATTATGTATGTATAGTTAAATTTGATATATTATCATTGAAAAGTATAAATCGTTCCAGAAAAGTACAAATCGTTCCAGAATTCAGTCCTGCCCTCTGTTCTTTGCCAAAGATACTGCCGTCAGCCTTGATATTGCACAGGATGGACCACACACAAGACCAGTGCACAAAAAGAAAGAAGAAGCTCTCAAGCGAATTCATGCAAACTGTCGCAAAGGACAGCTGAGCTTTAACTTAACCAGGTAACTGACCCACATTTCGGGACAGGCAGCCACAGAACGTATCGATTCGATCACTTGCTTTTAGAAACTGTGACATTTAAAACGGTGTTGTGATGAAATGAATGTTGAATGTTCGTGAGCTCGGCACATTATTAGTATTACTGCTTGTATTATTGATTTCTTATCTTTGCTTTGGCCGTAATGTGATAGCCCAAGGGTTTGAAAATGGAAACATGAGGTTTGGTAGGGCGGTGGCTAAGTTTCTTTTGCTGGAGGTGGACAGATATATATATATTTTTGTGTGTGTGTGTGGTTTAGTTTGTCCGTCACGTAAGAACCATGTCAGCGCATAGGCAGTATGTGAGTTTTGTTATTTGTTAAATTTAATTCTTTTATATCGAGGATAGTGGAATAAGCACTTATGTGCTTTTTTACACCTAGTCCCCGTGTGTATGCGGTTTTGTAAATTCTGTCATCTGTTCCCACCGGCACACAATGGCCTACTCTTACGAAAAGCGGAACAGGATTTAACGTGTGCGCAAGATGTTCTGCGTGCGTTTGCACACGGGGCCTCGGTTTATAGTCTCATCCGAAGGACTTTGGAGGAGAGTGGAGTCTGCACTGATGTTAACTCCAGGGGAAAATATCCTCTTGAACGGGAATCGAACCCGGGTGGTCAGATTGCGAGCGCAATGTTCTAACCACTAGGCTATCCCCGTCCCGTTGTTAGTTGGTGTGAGAGAGGAGGGGCAGGACCTACAAGGAATGGAATAGTGTGCGCGCGCGCGCGCGCGCGCGCGTGTGTGTGTGTAGGTGTGTGTGTGTGGATAGTGTCAGAATTGTAAAGAGAGAAATGCCTGCTTTGTGCCTGCTGCTTATGGCTGGCTAGTTATCTAATTGCTTGTCTGCCTCTCTGTCTGCCTTTGTCTGTCTGTCTCTCTCTTTGTCCGTTGCCCACCCCCACCCCCACCCCGCTGCATCCTACCGGCACCACCCTCCAACCTCCACCCAGTTTCAAATAGATCTCTACCTCCACCCCCCACCACCCCTCTCCCAGAACCTCCACCCCTGCATCCCGTTTCAAATAGAGAGAAGGTGAGAGGGAAGAGTTACCATACTTTATATTATGGAACACAGACTACATAACAGGCACAGCTTTTGACCCATCTCGGACCGACTATCGCTTTACAAAAGAGCTGGCAGCTGATCGTTTCCTGTACTGCACGCTAAGCCGTGGACGCTAAAAGGGGTTTCTGTATGTAACGGGGTAAACCGCAGGGAGGCAAAACTGCACAGGGAGGCAAAACTGCACAGGCAAGCATACGCGGAAACGTACACACAAACGCATGTGTACAGAAGACATCCCCTTTCTTGACGCTCCCAGTTACCAAACTGGAATTAAACAAATTGACGTTTAACGTGAATGACTATGGTTAAAAAACCAACAACAACAAAATAAAAGAAAACAACCAACCAGCCAAACACACAAAAAAACAGGGTGAAAAAATGGGAAAAAAAGTACGTAATTCAAATTCAAAAACTTTATTATCTCAGAGACAGAGAAATTCCGGTGGGTCACGAGCCATACATAAAAACAATAACTATGTAAACATAATAAACACACACACACACACACACACACACACACACACACACACACACACACACACACACACACACACACACACACACACACACTCACTGGAAACATTCGCACGCGTGCGCACGCATTTTCATGAGCTGTTGATGGTTAGCCAGAAAATGAGCTAAAGGTAGTACACAGAGTGGGAAATTTAAGACAGAGAGAAAGGGTTGGGGTGTTTTGTTTTGTTTTTATAGAAAAGATTGCTTTAATTAAACGGGTTATCATATTAATTAAAAAATATTTTAAAAATCATGTAATCTGAGTGCTTTGATTTGTTGCTTTAGAAGATTCAGCGCTATATAAATTCCATGCATTATTATTAATTAACCCATTTCCTGTGTTTTTGTACAAAAAGATGCCAAAGGGATCGACTGCCACATTAGAGACAATAGTGGGGTTTTTGCCGGTATTTTGTTGTCGTTGTTTTTAAAATTCAGATATTTGCAGTATTCCCTGATCTCCTGGAGATCTAGAGGTGTGATGCCCCAGTGTAGAAAGTGGGAGATTAACGGCTGATGGCGAAAGATGCCTCTGTCACTGTCACGTTACAGTAAAGATAATAATAATAATAATAATAATAATAATAATGATAATAATAATAGTGGTTGGTTGGGAACAAAACAAAACTAATAATATTTAGACAAAGAGTTGAAATAACTAACTCAGCTACGGCAGAACGGCGCTGATTCGTTGATCTCTGAACTGTTGCTGTTGTTGACCTCTGACTTGTTGGTGACCTTTGACTTGATAGTGACCTCTGACTTGTTTTTGATCTTTGACTTGATAGTGACCTCTGACTTGTTTTTCTGCCTCTGACTTGTTGCTAACCTCTGATTTGTTGGGTAACCTCTGACTCGTCGGTGACCTCTGACTTGTAGGCTGACCTTTAAAAGGACACGGGAAGGCATAAGCTTCAACAGTGAGTGATCTGACATGATCTGGGCGTAAGCACTGATGAAGGAAGGTAAAAAGGAAGGAAGGAAGGTGGCATCATCATCATTAATCCTGTTCGGTCACGCTGTCCAGCTTTCGCCCTTTCTGCCAAGCTTAGTGCGCATCCAGTTCTAGATATTTATGGAATTCCTAAGGTGTTTTTTTTTCTCTCTCCTTTACATAGACAGTAGTAGAAGACATCACCTACCCGATGTCCTTCTGCCGTATTTTTTTTTCAGCATTCTGGTCTGGCTGAGATCAGGGATGTTGTGTTGATGTGGTTAAAAAGAAAAAGAAAAGGTAAAGGTGTTCTATCACCTATGTGGTTGTAGGGGAGCGAGGCATCAGAGACCTCAACTTCTCAAGGGGCCAGAATATTGAGGGCCGGCGCCCATCTCCTCCCTCGCTGCTTTACCTTCCCTGACCCTAAAGAGGGTAGGTACCCATTTGCAGCTGGGAGAACTGGGGGACTGTACTGAAGCCAAGGCGCGCAAACGGTCACCCATCCAAGAGGTAACCACGCTCGATGCTGCTTAACCTTAACTGGGGGAAAGGTGTGGGTAAGGGCAGGACAGGTCTGTTGTCTTCATCTTATAGATTCTGTACATTTCATGTATCGGATGGTTAAGGGTGGGGGGTGCCTTTCGTTTGGCGTCTTTTCATATTCTGTGCCCGCACTTAAGTCATATTCATGTCTGAGAGGTTAGGGGTGTCTTTCATGTTTTGTTTGTTGGGTGTGTTTTTTTCTTTTGGCCTACACTTGATTAAAAAAAAAAGTATGTGCATGCTTAACATATACATGATACACACGCACAGACACACACAGAGACATACACACACGCACACACACACACACACACACACACGCACGCACGCACGCACGCACGCACGCAACACACACACACACACACACGCACGCACGCACGCACGCACACACGCACACGACTCGTGTGGAGGGGGGGGGGGGGGGTGGGGGGTGAGAGAGGGGGGGGGGGGGTGATTTTCTTCCCAACACTAAGATTCACAGACAGAAAATGTCCCTGCACAAGGACAATCAACGGCACAGTCAAAACCGACACCACCGTATCTAGTTTTCTTTTTTCTTTTCTTTTTCCAATTTTTTTGTTTTTTGTCCTTTTGTTTGTTCCTTGCTCCATTGTTGCCTGCTTTTCGTTGTTTGATTTTTCTGTTGATTTTGAAGACCTCTCTGATGGTGTGATGCAGACTCTGCGATTGGCCAGGTTACAAATAGCGTTAAAAAAATGTACAGAGAGAGAGAGAGAGAGAGAGAGAGAGAGAGAGAGAGAGAGAGAGAGAGATGGAGTGTGTGTGTGAGGAGAATTTTTTTTTTTTCTTTTTTTTTTCACTTTGTCCTTGTTCTGTTTCCCCTGTGTCTTCAGGTTGTCGCAGATTTTGTCTCTTTTATCCCATTTTTTTAATTTTCTCAATTCTTTCCCATACATTAAAAAAAAAATCTGCCGTTCTTACATGTTGTTCGGTTCCTCTCTCTCTCTCTCCTCTCTCTCTCTCTCTCTTTTCTCATCCTCTCTCCTCATCTCTCTAAAATCTCTCTACTCTCTCTCTCTCTGTTCTCTCTCTCCCCTGCCTCTCGTCTCCCCTCTCTGTCTTCTCTGTCAGTCAGTCTTCTCTCTCCTCTCTCTCTCTCTCTCTCTCTCTCTCTCTCTCTCTCTCTCTCTCTCTCTCTCTCTCTCTCTCCTCTCTGTTCTCTCTCTCCCCTCCCTCTCTCTCCCTCTCTGTCTTTCTCTGCAGTCAGTCTCTCTCTCACTCTCTCTCTTCTCTCTCTCTCCTCTCTCTCTCCTCTCTCTCTCTCTCTCTCCTCTCTCTCTCTCTCTCTCTCTCCTCTCTCTCTGTTCCTCTCTCTCTCTCTCCTCTCTCTCTCCTCTCTCTCTCTCTCTCTCCTCCTCTCGCTCTCTCTCTTTCTTTCTCTTGTCAGTCACTCTCCTCCCCCCCCCCACTCACTCCCTCTCCGGCCTTTTTCTTTTTTCTACCACCCATTTCTCCCATAACATTTTCTTTTCTCTCTATCCTCGACCCGTTCTTGACGTTCTTCCACTGCTTACAAATGTGCAGTTCTGAAGTTACAACAAAGCTACTAGTACTTTCCCCAGAGAATGTGAAGGGGCAAAAAAACCAGAAGAAGAAAAGAAGAAAATGATGGATAGTGTGCGGGGCTGAAGATGTGTGCGAAAACACTGGGAAAAGAATCAGCCTTGCCGCAATGGGCTGAGGTAACTGTTCTTCCCATTTGGTATATCACGTGCGCGTGCTGGGATGAGCTCAGGCACCCCCCTCTCCCTCATACTGACACTCGCGCGCTTACACAAACACATGCACTCATACATACACACACATTCAAACGCACACACAAACACACTCTCGCTTGTGCACAGGCTTGCGCGCGCATGTTTTCACTTGCTCGCCCCCTCCCCCGTCTCTCCACCCCCCTCCTCCCCCCCCCCCCCGCCCAAACGGGTTTTGCCCTCTCTCTCACTTTCTCACTCACACACACACACACGCACGCACGCACGCACGCACACACACACACGCACACACACACAAGCACACACGTGTTTGCGCGTGCAGAAGACACAGACACACACACCACACACACACCACACACACACCACACACACACACACACACACACCACACACCACAACACACACACACACACACACACACACACACACACAACACACACATACACACACAACACCACACTTCCTCAAAATCACTAAATTGAATAACGTAACTACAAATCACACTTACACACACACACAACACACACACACACACACACACACACTACAACACACTAAACGAACACACTACAACACCACAAACACACTACACACACACACACAACACACACACACACACACACACACACACACACCACACACACACACACACACACACACACACCACACACACACACTCACAACACAAACAACACTACAACACTACTCTTACACAACACAACGCACAACCCCCCCCCACCCCACCACCCCCCCACCCCCCCCCCCCCCCCCCCACCACACACACACACCAACTGGCATCTCACACATCACACATCACATCACAATATGCATTGTCAATCAACAATATTATTGGTCATTTCATCGATCTTTTTCAAGATCAGTTTGCTGTCAGGACGCAGGCAGACCAAACATTAAACACCATGGTTCGCTATCTCCACTAACAATGGGGGCGGGATAGCCTAGTGGTTAGAACATTGCGCTGGCAATCTGACGACCCGGGTTCGATTCCCGTTCAAGGGGTATATTTTCCCCTGGAGTTAACATCAGTGCCGACTCCACTCTCCCCTTAAAGTCCTTTGGATGAGACTATAAACCCAGGCCGCGTGTGCCAACGCACGCAGAACATCTTGCGCACACGTTAAATCCTGTTCCGCTTTTCGTAAGAGTAGGCCATTGTGTGCCGGTGGGAAAAGATGACAGAATTTACCAAAAAAACCCGCATACACACGGGGACTGGATGTAAATAAAGCACATGAGTGCTTATTCCATTATCCTCGATATAAAAGAAAAAAAAACAAAAAACATAACACTGATCCCTCCTCTCTTCTCCATTCCTGCCATCCTCACTACCTTTGAGAATACACGCTACATCATATGCGTGCGTGCGCGCGCACACATATACGCGCTCGCACGCACGCACACACACCACGCACGCATGCAAGCAACACAGTCATACACAAAACATCCACACGCACGTACGCACCACACACGCGCATACACAACACACACAAAACAACATACATACACACATACATAACACACACACACATCCACACACACGCGTGCACAGTGACGCACAGACGCACACAGACATGCACACACACACACTCACACACACACAGGTATGCACACACACACACACACAGATAGCACACACACACACACACACTCACACACAGGTATGCACACACACACACACACTCACACACACACAGGTATGCACACACACCACATCACACACAGGTATGCACACACACACTCACACACACAGGTATGACACACACACACTCACACAAGGTATGCGCACACACACTCACACACACACACGTATGCACACACACACACTCACACACAGGTATGCACACACATCCACACTCAGAGAGAGAGGGAGAGAGAGAGAGGAGAGAGAGAGAGAGAGAGAGAGAGAGGGGAGAGAGAGAGAGAGAGAGAAAAGAAGAAGAAGAAGAAGAAGGTGAAGGTGAAGAAGAAGACGCCTTTTAGTGTTACTCTGTCTGAACAATCGTTTTAGAAACAGGTGATCTAGGAAAAAAACAGAAAGAAATTGGAATAGTTACCTATGTGGAGATTTTTCTTTTCTTTCTTGCTTTCTTTCTTTCTTTCTTTCTTTCTTTCTTTCTTTCTTTCTTTCTTTCCTTTTTTGTGTGTTTCGTTTCGTTTTTTCGTTTTGCTTTGGTAGTTGTTTGCTTTTTTCAAAAATCTTAGGAATGTGTTTTTTCCTAGTGACTGTGCCATTTTGTCGCCGCTCCCTTCCCCCTCACCCCGGTCTAATTTAAGTTAATTATCAGAGAAAGAAAGAAACATTGCATGTGTACAGCTTTACCAGTGCACACCTGTGCACGAAACTGCTCACAGTTATACATAGGTATATTTGTATGCACATGTGTAGACTTATTTGTATTCATTTACGAAGACATACCCGCGCGCTCGCGCGTGCACACACAAACACACACGCGCGCGCGCGCGCGCACACACACACGCACGCACGAATGGGCGTGCGCATAAACAAAAACATGCATGCATGCACGCACACACACACACACACATCTGATATGACGATTATAGTCATACGTATGCTAATACTGACACACATAGACATAATCATATACAGAGAGTGAATGGAGCATAGTTGTCTACATAGAGCTCTGTCTCTCTCTCTCTCTCTCTCTCTCTCTCTCTCTTCTCTCTCTCTCTCTCTCTCTCTCTCTCTCTTATATATATATATATATATATATATATATATATATATATATATATATATGATGGATCGGTGGTCTAGAGGTAACGCGCCTGTCTAGAAAACGAAAAGTCCGGGTCGGAAGTGCGCGGTGGTTCGAATCCCGTTTGGGCCCGAAACTTTTCCCCCATCCATTAGACCATGAGTGGTGGTCTGGGCGCTTGTCTTTCGGATGAGACGATAAACCGAGGTCCGGTGTGTTACACAAAATTATTCAGCGCACGTAAAAAAAACCCACGGCAACAAGAGAGTTGTCCCTGGCAAAATTCTTAGAAAAAAGCCACTCTGATAGGGAAGCAAATACAGTTGCAGACAAAAACACACACAAAAAAGGGTGGCGCTGCTCTTGTGGCGACGCGCTCTCCCCGGGGAGAGCAGCCCGAATTTCACGCTGAGAATTCTCGTGACTTCAAGTGATATGATATATATATAGATATATATATATATCTATATATATATACTCTCAGTTCACGCTACTGCTCCAGCATAATTATTTACTAGTACTGCTCTTTGACCACTTGAGATTGATTAGTGTACAGTGTGTGTGTGTGTGTGTGTGTGTGTGTGTGTGTGTGTGTGTGTGGTTTAGTTTAGTTTAGTTTGTATTCCTTTATTTTGAGGATAATGGAATAAGCACAAGTGTACTTAAAAAAAAAAAAATCCAATCCCTGTGTATATGTAGCTTTATAAATTTTGTCATCCGTTCCCACCGGCACACAATGGCCTACTCTTCCGAAAAGTGGAACTAGTTTTAACGTGTGCGCAAGATGTGTGGTGTGTGTGTGTTGTGTGTGTGTGTGTGTGTGTGTGTGTGTGTGTGTGTGTGTGTGTGTGTGCATATCCATACCAACATTAACATCCTAGCCCCAACAAAACCGCAATTAATAGTACTTAGTAACTCTCTATTGCGTGCTTTCAAGTGGTTTGGGCGGAGCGCAGAATCCTTTTTCCCAATTGGGATGATTTTGTTTTGTGGTTATCCTCCTCTTCTTCATCATCATCATCACTACCTGTATTATCATCTTTCATTGTAGTAATCACTAACACGGTCACCATTACCGTCTATCTACCAGTACGTTTTCTAAATCGGATTACCTCTGTAGCTTGATTGTCAGTGCCATCGATTGTTGCCTGTTGTCTTGTCTGTTGATTCAGTTTGTGTCTGTTTCCCTGACTTAAGGTACCTACGTACGTTTGGCGTTGTGCTGTCCGTGATATTGATGTTGGGATCAGCTGAGCGAAAGGTCATTTGCTGGGTGGGATTGATGGGATTATTCCTGCTCCTGTCCCCCCCCCCCACCCCCCCCCCCCCCCCCCTTCTGCTTAGCATTGTACGTGAGTGCTGTCACGCTTGGCTTTCTTGTCACTTGACTATTATCACATAGCCTTTGTTGTAAGTGACATGCTGTTGTTGTGCGTTGCCCGGCTTAACACTCTGGGGAGTCACCCAGAAAATGCACTCTTGACTCGCTCATCCCACCTAGGTAGGAATCACTGTGAGATTGAAATAGCACACTGAATGAGGAATATGCGTGTATGACTCTCTCTCTCTCTCTCTCTCTCCTCTCTCTCTCCTCTCTCTCTCTCTCTCTCTCTCTCTCTCTCTCTCTCTCTCTCTCTCTCTCTCACTCACACACACACACACACACACACACACACACACACACACACACACACACACACACACACACAACATGCCATATAGGCAGCCATACTCCCGACTTCAGAGGATTTTTTTTTCTCCTCTAAAGGAGAGCACAGGTTGTTATGTTAAGAGCTTGTCATGGCTGGAGGCACTCTTCAACTCAGCATTTTACATCATAACGTTTTAGTGTAAGTCTTGGCAAGTAGCTGACATTAGCAGCTGAGAAAGCTTTTTGCCTGGGTCAGTAAGTGACATAAGACAAAGAAATAAGTTGTGGGAAAGTATCAGGTGCATTTCCATATACATTTGAATGGGGAGTGGTGATGGTGTCTAATTTGTTTCGTTTGTGGGTTTTTTTTTCAATTTACTAAGCACTGGTGTCATCACAGATCTTAAACAAGCACAATCAATTAAAATGGAAGGTGGCAGGACGGTTAAGGTGTTCGCCTGCCCAACAACAAGTTAACCGCGAGGTTCTGAGTTCAAGTCCCACCAGGCTTTCCCTTTCTTCTCACTTTGATGAGAAAAGCGAAGGAAATGTCAGAGTCCTTCAGGTGAGACTGTCAACCGAGGTACCGTGTGTGATTGCACGCAGAGCATATTGCGCGTATGTCAAAAACTTTTTCTGCCTTTAAAAATAATTTTTAAATTATTTTATATCGAGGATAATGGAATAAGCACTTATTGCTTTTTTACATCCAGTCCCCGTGTGGTTTTGTAAATCCTGTCATCTGTTCCCACCGGCACACAATGGCCTACTCTTACGAAAAGCGGAACAGGATTTAACGTGTGCGCAAAGATGTTCTGCGTGCTTTCGCACACGGGGCCTCGGTTTATAGTCTCATCCGAAGGACTTTTGGGGAGAGTGTAGTCTGCACTGATATCAACTCCAGGGGAAAATATCCCCCTTGAACGGGAATCGAACCCGGGTCGTCAGAATGCGAGCGCAATGTTCTGACCACTAGGCTATCCCGTCCCCCTTTCGGAATCGTAGACCATTTCGTGCTGGTAGGAATGGGGGGAAAAGAAATTAAATGCATGCACACAGGTGTCTAGGAAGTTGGAATGCGGCTACCTTAATGGCGGATCAAAAACAAAACAAAAACCCAACAACTGGTGGCATACGCAAAAATCTCGCTATTGGTGAACGCACCTCGGAGCTCTAGCCGAGGAACGAAGAAAACGAGTAAAACCAAAAGCACTGCAGATTTGCCTTTCTGCTAGCCCGCCTACCTAACATCACTGGAAGCAAGGCTGTGTGCTAGGTACAAGATTCAGCGCTATATAAATTCCATATACTATTATCATTATTATATTATTATTATTATTATTATAGGTCCGCTCAGAAGACGTGGGCGGCTGTAAAAAAAATCGTCACCCTTTTTGTCTGGCTGCCATGGTTAAGAACTGTCAGAGCACTTAGGGGGGGCATTAGGGTTAGAAGCCATCGCCCCTAACCCACTTGATTATTTGCTCCCGGTTGATGGGGGGTGTTCAGGGAAAACAAAACACAAAAAAACATTCTGCAGGGGAATTATTTTTGTAAGCCTGGCTGCGTTTGCTGTATCTCTTCCCTTACCCATTTTTTTCTCTCTCTCTTGTCTTATTGTCAGCGTAACAATGCGTGTTTCTTGTTGTACTTGTCCTCCTCCTCCTCCTCCTCCTCCTCCTCATCACTCATCATCATCATCATCATCATCATCAACATCATCATCATCATCCAACATCGTCATCATCATCATCAACATCATCATCATCGTCATCATCGTCATCGTCTTACTTTCCTCTTTTATCTGTTCCGCCGCATCATCTACTCCTTCTCCTCGTGGGGATGCCAGGGGGCCTGTCAGTATAAATAACACCCCCACTTTCTGAAAATTCTGTGCTAGAAATTCCCTCTTTTCTGTCCCTCTCTTTGTTTCTTCCTTGTTCCTTTCCTTCCTGTCACCTCCTTATCTATTTTCTGCCTTCTTGGTCCATTCTCCCTCGCTCCCCCCCCCCCCCCCCCCCCCCCCCCCCAGAAAGACTTTAAAATAGGACATTTCTCTCTTGTGCCGGAGTCGGATGGGCTGGGCCTGACTTGACAGGCGCTTAACGGCAGCGCAACGCATTTTCGCTCATATGACAGACAGCAATAGTTGCTGTCTGAGCGTTTGACGAGGAGAAGAAAGAAGAAGACGAATCAAGAAGAAGAATCTACTTCTTATTTTTCCTTTTGTTGTTACTGTAGTGACTATTCCTACACTCTCCTGTGTTTGTTTGTTGTTGTTTGTTGTTGTGTGGTTGGTTGTGTTTTTTTTTGGGGGGAGGGGGTGTGATGAGAGCTTCAAGGCAATTTTCCCTTGCTTATGTGATCCGCTAATCAACGGTACTAACTCAGTCCCCATGTAATTGGTGATTCTTCTGCCCTGGTCTTGTCTTTTCCTTTCCTTTTTCTTTTACTTATGACCGTAATCATCGTGTTTGTCAGTATTGTCATTGTTGTCGTCGTGATCAATCAGTTGCCTGTCATCATTATCACGCGATTTTTTGGGCTGGGGGGTGGGGTGGGGTGCGGGGGGCTATGTTATTCATTGTGTCTCTGTTTGCTGCCTGTTATAAAACTTTATGTCTGTTACAGAGCTATATTTAGAGTGATGTAGTGTGTTTGTGCAATTGTACTCATGTACGTGATTGAGAAAGAGAGAGAGAGAGAGAGAGAGAGAGAGAGAGAGAGAGAGAGAGAGAGAGAGAGAGAGAGAGAGTGTGTGTCTGACTGATACCATTAAGTCATTAGTTGTTCTCTCTGTCACAGAGAGAGAGGGGGGGGGGGGGTAGGATATCGGACTGATACCATTAAGACATTAGTCGGTCTCTTTGACGTAAGCCTTGCTCAAGTGTATGTTGATGCAGGAGAAACAAACAAGGCGCATTCTGACTGCTCTAAGTGTGGCAATCAGATGCCTTGTTCCCTAATACCGTGTCTTCTGTCACAGCTAACTTGTTACTTGAATTCCCCAGCAGGGAACACAGGGTTGCTGTATGAACATGGGGTTGTGGTGTGTATACACTAAATGGATCATCGGTTCCTTGACCTGATTTTGTCTGTCAGCTGGTCCATGTCTTTCGGCTGCCTTCAGGCCACCCTTCTCTGGTCCTTTCTTTCTTAGCTCTGTCGTTCAAATTCATGGCCCCAAGTACACACAGTCATACAGTGCTTTTTGTCCATCACTCAAAAATTGGTAAAAATGTTTTTTTTTGGAAAAGACTTGGTTGTGATTCTCCTCTCATGTGATTTGATACAAATTTGGTAGATTTGAAATTTTGAAAAATCAGCACTCTGAAGAAGAAATTCTTAGACCCAGAGGCTAACGCTGGCGTGTGGCCTCACTTATTTATTTACTTATTCTTTTATTTCGAGGATAATGGATTGGAATAAGTACTCGTGTGCTTTTTTTACAACCAGTCCCCGTGTGTAAGCACTTTTGTAAATGTTGTCATCCAATCCCAACGGCACACAATTTGCCTACTCTTCCGAAAAGCGGAACGGGTTTTAACGTGTGCGCAAGATGTTCTGCGTGCGTTCACACACGAGACCTCGATTTATAGTCGCATCCGAAGGACTTTAAGGGGAGTGGGGGAGGAGTCGGCACTGATGTTAACTCCAGAGGAAAAAAATCCTCTCGAACGAGATTCGAACCCGGGTCAGCCGATCATGAGCGCATCACTCTAACCACCAGGCGATCCCTTCCCCACGTCACTGCCCGTGCACTTTCCCTATGTTTGCCTTGTGGTGCAACGTTTGGTTTGCGGAGTATTCTTTACTGCTTGTCGGGACTCTTCAGTAGCAATAACTGGAAAGGTCGATCATTTCATCTTCTCCTTGTGAATTGTTTTTTTTTGTGTGTGTGCTGTTGCTAGGAGGTTTCTGCAGTGTGTGTGTGTGTGTGGGGGGGGGGGGGGGGGGGGGGGCAGTTCAAGTCTTGAATTTTTTTATAGTTTGTTTTGTATCAATAGCAGCTTGTTCTTTCTATCCCAAAAAAGAACAGCGAAAACAATCAAAACACCCAACACGTAACGTTAGAAAAATCAAATGATGAACTGACATTTGGATTTTAAATCCTTTCAAGGCTGCATTTGGAGAAGTATCACTGTATGATTCTCTCCCACCCCGCTCTCTCTCTCTCTCTCTCTCTCTCTCTATCTCTCTCTCTCTCTCTCTCTCTCTCTCTCTCTCTCTCTCTCTCCTCTCTTCTCTCTCTCTTCTCTCTCTCTTACAAAACCGCATACACACGGGGACTGGATATTTTAAAAAAGCACCTAAGTGCTTATTCCATTATCCTCGATATAAAAGAATAAAAGAAAATTTTAAAATGTATATATAATCTCTCTCTTTCTCTCTCACTGTCTCCTCTCTCTCTCTCCTTTCGGTTTTTGTTTGTTTGTCTGTTTTTTTTGGGGGGAGACCCAAACAAATAAAGAAAAGAAAACGAAACTGAAAACTTGCCCAACCCCCCCCCACCCCCCCACCCCACCCCTACCCCCCCATCCATAAAACCTTTTTATGTTCTAGCAATCATTCCAATTTCTTGGCAGTGCTAAACAAGTCTTAAGACTGACGATGGAAAGTGTTGTACCCAAGAGCTTGCCATCTAGCGCGGATCCACGGCATCAGTGCAAATCATGGTTTTTAAACTAAGGAGGCTGGCTTGTTCAGCAGGGTGAATGGGAGGCCGGGTAGGATGGCCTAGTGGGTAGAGCGCCGCGCTCCGTGGTCTGACAGCCCGTGTTCGGGCCTCCACTACCGAGGCAGCTGTTCAAGGCGATCTTCCCCCTGGTAGTTTAGTTAACATCAGTTGTCGTTTCCACTCCGCTAAAAGTCCTTTAGATGAGGCTATAAACCGAGGTCTCGTGTGCGATCGTACGGCAGAACCTTTTTTTTTTATGCGCACTCATGTCAAAACCTGTTGTGCGTTTCGGAAGAGTAGGCCATTGCGTGCCAGTAGGAATAGATGACAGAATCTTTAAAAATTCATGCATACTAGTGTGTTCAAGACATCACTCCTGAAGTCGGAATGTGGCTACCTTCCTGGTGAGCACCCCCCCAAAAAAAACAACAACCAACAACCCAAAACAACACACAACAACAACACAACAAAACAACAACCCCCAACCCCCCAAAAAAACCAAAAACAAACAACAACCAAAAAACAAAAATGTGAACAAAAAAACCAAACAACCCAGAACAAAAACCCAATCGCATAATTATTATGCAATGCCTTAGTATTGGTGAACCTCAGAGCTATAACCGATGTTAACAAGGTGTGTAGAAGTGCGTGTGTGTGCGTGCGTGCGTGCGTGCGCGTGCGTGTGTGTGTGTGTTGGACGGGGGAGGTGGGGGTGAGAGAGGTATTGGCAGGGAGTATTGAAGGCTGGCTATCTGGATCAGGGATTGCGAGGGGGTTCGTTGAGGCGTTCTGTGAGAGCTTTAAGTAACGTTTTGTGGTTATCGTCTGCATGTACGAGTTATTATGTGCGCCAGTAGAGAAGAGAGGCGAAGTGGGGGGGGGGGGGGGGGGGGGGGGCGGTAGATGGGGGGGAGGGGTGGTGGTGGTTAATAGTTAGCATGATATATAGAGGAGGAAGTTTATGCAGCTTTGTTTGGGTTGTTTCTTTTGTTTCTGTCTTTTTTCTCTTTCTTTCTCTTTCTTTTTCGCCTTTCTTTCTTTCTGTTCTTTTTGTTTTGTTTTGTTTTTGTTTTCGTTTTTTTGCCATGTGTTTCTTTCCCTATCTTTTTTTTCTTTCTTTTTTTTTAGTGTTCTCTCTCTCTTCTCTCTCTCTTCTCTCTCTCTCTCTCTTCTCTCTCTCTCTCTCTCTCTCTCTCTCTCTCTCTCTCTCTCTCCTCTCTCCTCCTCCTTCTCTTTCCTCCTCCTCTCTCCTCCTCTCTCTCTTTCTCGTCTCCTCTCCTCTCTTCTCTTCCTCCTCTCTCTCTGTCTGTCTCTGTCTCTCTCCCCCCCCTCCTCTCTTTCCCTCTCTCTACTGTCTTCTCTGTCTTCTCTCTTAATCTCTCTCTTCTCCTCTCGCCCACTACCTGCCCCTTCGTTCATTGTCTTTTTGTTGTAGTTTTACTTGGAAGGTGAGGGGTGGGAGTATGTTCTTTCGAGCCAGAAGGCCCATAGAGCCGGAGCTTATCCCGGTTTCTGTAGCGTTAAGCGAACTGATGGTTTTTCACCACCCCTGTGACAGGACGCTAGTCTGTCGCCAGATACTTCCCCAGCAGAGCTGGTACCCACTTGTACACCTGGGTGGAGTGAGGAAAATAGGAGTAAAGTGTCTTTCCCAAGGACACAACACCGAGCCGAGCGGGGATCGAACCCGCGACCTCTGGATCATGAGTTGACCGCCTAAACCACTCGACCACGGTGCCTCCGAGGGGTGGGAGGGGGCAGTTATTTTCTTCAAATCTATGAGAGTTTTCGTAAACTGGGAAATAGTTTGAAGATGAAAGCAGAGCGCGATTCGGTGCAGTCAGTAGTAATTCAGACTAATTTTTTTTTTTAAACATATTAGGGAAATTGCATACGATGTTATCGTTGTGTGTTCTTTACATGCACTATTTGTGTCATGATTCCGTTTGAAAGGAGAGGAGAGGAATAAACCGCAGTATCGTGTCATCGTTTTGTTGTTTATAACTCTGTACTCAGGAATACTTGTTAAAGACTAAGAGCAGTCGGCTGCCTTTGCATTTTTGTTTTTTTGTTTTGGTAACAGCAATAGTGTTTCTATGCGCTGGTTTAGATGTGGTTTGTTGTTGTTGTTTGTTTGGTTGGGTTGTTTTGGGGGTTTTTTGGTGGGGAGGTTGTGGTTGTTTCGGGTCTGTTTTTTTATTTCGTTCCTTAGCTCCAGTTCCGAGGTTCAACCAACGGTGAGATTTTTTTTTTAAGGGAATGCAACAGGTTTGGGGTTTTTTGTGGTGTTTTTTTTAGTTTGTTTTAACCTACCGTTAAGCTAGCCACATTCTGACTTCAGAGAGTGATTTGGATTTGTTTGATTTTATTTTTTGTTTTTTTGTTGGGTTTTCTTTTTGTTTCTGTTTTTGTTGTTGTTGTTTTTCCAGCGTAGTGCCAAATAACCACTCTGGAGAGCCAGAGGTCGGTCCCACACGCTCTGGAAACTACTGCAGAAACACAGCGTTTCTTCTAGTAGGCCCTACCTGTCTTCTTAAGCGGTTTTTCTGTGGAGGATGATAGACATTGTATAGAATTGTTAGATCCTTAAAAAAAACAGGAGCAGGGAATGGGGGAGGGGGAGTAGGAGGGGTCGGGAGGCGGAAGATGATGATGATGATGATGATGATAATAATAATAATAAATGGAATTTATATAGCGCTATACCTTGCAAAATACAAATCGGAGCGCTTGGATTCAATCCGCTCCTACACATGCAACCAACAATGATTTAACTATATTTTAACAAATTCAAATTACACACACACACACATGGGGGTGATTAGAGCGCTGATTGACCTAGTGACCATCTTGGCGCGTGAGTTTGAACTGTTCCATTTTGGAGGGTGGTTTTTTTTTGTGTGTATTGATTTTTGTTGTTGTTTTTGGGTGTGGTTTTTTGTTTGTTTGTTTGTTGTTTTTTTTAACCCTCTGGGGTTAACGCTGGGTCCGAGCCCGTATCTTGCATTGTACTTGCTTTCTTTGTGTCTCTGACTTTGTCTGTCTGTCTGCTTCTCTCTCTCTCTCTCTCTCTCTCTCTCTCTCTCTCTCTTCTCTCTCTCTCTCTCTCTCTCTCTCTCTCTCTCTCTCTCTCTCTCTCTCTCTCTCTCTCTCTTAAACACAGACACACACAGAGACACACACTCTCTCTCTCGCACGCACTCACGCACGCACTCACACACACACACACTCTTTTTTTCTTCCATTATCTCTCTCCTCCCTACCCCCTAAAGCTATTAAACGCTGTGCCATGGCAACTGGTTTTTGAAAAAAAAACTTCTTTGCTGAATCTCATGAAAGATTATGCGGTCAGATTCGTACTTCTTGAGGCCTGGTGAGGTTTATGAGCTGGCTTAGAAGAAGAAGAAGAAGAAGAAGAAGAAGAAGAGAAGAAGAAGAAGAAGAAGAAGAAGAAAGGGAGGAAGAAAGGGAGGAAGAAGAAGAAAGGGAGGAGGAAGAAGAAGAAGAAGAAGAAGAAGAAGAAGAAGAAAGGGAGGAAGAAGAAGAAAGGGAGGAAGAAGAAGAAGAAGAAAGGGAGGAGGAAGAAGAAGAACAACAATAACAACAACAACAAAGAAAGAAAAGAAGAAGAAAGGGAGGAAGGAAAGAAGAAGAAGAGCAACAACAACAACAAAGAAAGAAAAGAAGAAGAAGAGCAACAACAACAACAAAAAAAGAAAAGAAGAAGAAGAACAACAACAAAGAAAGAAAAGAAGAAGAAGAGCAACAACAACAACAAAGAAAGAAAAGAAGAAGAACAACAACAACAAAGAAAGAAAAGAAGAAGAAGAACAACAACAAAGAAAGAAAAGAAGAAGAGGAACAACAACAACAACAAAGAAAGAAAAGAACAACAACAACAAAGAAAGAAAAGAACAACAACAACAAAGAAAGAAAAGAAGAAGAAGAAGAAGAACAACAACAAAGAAAGAAAAGAACAACAACAACAAAGAAAGCAAAGAAGAAGAACAACAACAACAACAAAGAAAGAAAAGAAGAAGAAGAACAACAACAACAAAGAAAGAAAAGAACAACAACAACAAAGAAAGAAAAGAAGAACAACAACAAAGAAAGAAAAGAAGAAGAACAACAACAACAACAAAGAAAGAAAAGAAGAAGAAGAGCAACAAGAACAACAAAGAAAGAAAAGAAGAAGAAGAGCAACAAGAACAACAAAGAAAGAAAAAAAGAAGAGGAAGAAGAAGAAGAAAGGGAGAAAGGAAAGAAGAAGAAGAAGAACAACAACACCAACAACAAAGAAAGAAAAGAAGAAGAACAACAATAACAAAGAAAGAAAAGAAGAAGAACAACAACAACAAAGAAAGAAAAGAAGAAGAAAGGGAGGAAGGACAGAAGAAGAAGAGTAACACCAACAACAAAGAAAGAAAAGAAGAAGAACAACAACAACAAAGAAAGAAAAGAAGAAGAACAACAACAAAGAAAGAGAAGAAGAAGAACAACAACAACAAAGAAAGAAAAGAGAAGAAGAACAACAACAACAAAGAAAGAAAAAGAAGAAGAACAACAACAACAAAGAAAGAGAAGAAGAAGAACAACAACAACAAAGAAAGAAAAGAAGAAGAAGAAGAACAACAACAACAACAAAGAAAGAAAAGAAGAAGAAACAACAACAACAAAGAAAGAAAGAAGAAGAACAACAACAACAAAGAAAGAAAAGAAGAAGAAGAAAGGAGGAAGGAAAGAAGAAGAAGAACAACAACAACAAAGAAAGAAAAGAAAAGAACAAAGAAAGAAAAGAAGAAGAACAACAACAACAAAGAAAGAAAAGAAGAAGAACAACAACAACAAAGAAAGAAAAGAAGAACAACAACAACAACAAAGAAAGAAAAGAAGAAGAACAACAACAACAAAGAAAGAAAAGAAGAAGAAGAAACAACAACAACAAAGAAAGAAAAGAAGAAGAAGAACAACAACAACAAAGAAAGAAAAGAACAACAACAGCAACAACAAAGAAAGAAAAAGAAGAAGAAGAAGAAAGGGAGGAAGGAAAAGAAAGAAAAGAAGAAGAAGAGCAACAACAACAACAAAGAAAGAAAAGAAGAAGAAAGGGAGGAAG
>CM054146.1:25061103-25063603 GCA_028751875.1 Rapana venosa
CACACACACACACACACACACACACACACACACACACACACACACACACACACACAACACACACACACAGACACACACCACACACACACACACACACACACATACACACAACACACACACACACACATACACACACACACACACACACACACACACACATACACACACACACACACAAACACACAACACACACACACACAACACACAGCACACACACACACACAACACACACACACACACACACATACACACACACACACAGACACACACACACAACACACACTACACACACACACACACACACACACACATTCACACATCACACACACACTCTACCACACACCACACACACACAACTACACACACACACCAACACACACACACACACACACACACACACACAACACTGATGAATGTTGTACGGCCTGAAGATGAGTGTCGAAAAAACTGTGAAAAGAATCAGCCTTGCTGAAAAGTGTTCCTGAGGAATCCTGGGTACCAGCCCCCCAACACCCCACCCCCCCACCCCCCCTTGTAAATTGTGTGTGCACATTGAGGCACCCGTTCACAAACACATATACAAACATGCCAACGGGAATGCATGCATGCATACCACCCCCACAAAAACAACAACAACAACACGCATGCAAATATGAATAACACACACGCATGTGAGTTCAAATATGCTACGCATGCACACGCGCGCACGCACACAGACACTCTCTCTCTTTCTCATCACTCTCGCTCTGTCTTCCTCACACACACACACACACACACACACACACACACACACACACACACACACACACACACACAGCACACACACGCACACACCACGCACATCAAATGCGCATGACAATAATATCCTTTCATTGATGTTTTAAGATCGGTAATTCTGGGACGTAATGACAATACAATGCTGTGAGACACACACACACACACACACACACACACACACACACACACACACACACACACACACACACACACACAAACACACACACACACACACACACACATACACACACACGCACCAAAACACACACACACACACACACACACACACACACACACACACACACACACACACACACACACACACACACACACACACACACACACACACACAACCACTCAGAAGAGACGAAGAAGAGATGTCTGTTGCCCTGTGTGAACGTTTGTTTGTAGAAACAGGTGCTCTGAAGAGGAAAGCGAGAAATTGCTTTTGTTAATTGTGTGGATTGTTTTCCCCCCATATCTGCTTTTTGTTACTTTTTGGTTTTTGTTGGTTTTTTTCGTTTTGCTGTTGTTTTGTTTTGGTCGTGTTCTGCCTGTTGCTATAAACTTTGGAGTGTGGTTGTGCTGATGACGTGGCACCCCCCCCCCCCCCCCCTCACCCCCACCTCCTCACCCCCACCTCCTTCTTCCATCTTCTTCTTCTTCGTCGTCGTCGTCGTCGAACGCTCAGACAGCAACTATTGTTTGACCGTTATATGAGCGAAAATACGTCACGCTGCCGTTAAGCGCCTGACAATTCAGGCCCAGTGCATCCATCTTCGGCATAAGAGAGAATTGTTATCTTTTAAGTCTTTCTGGAGGGGAAAAAAGGCAGGAGAATGGACTACCAAGAAGGCAGAAAATAGACAAGAAGGAGGTGACAGGAAGAAAAGGAACAAGGCAGAAACAAAGAGAGTGAAAAAAAGAGGAAATTTCTAGCACAGAATTTCCAGAATGTGGGAGGGATGCTGTTTATACTGACAGGCCCCCAGCATCCCCACAGGGGATTTTCTTCCATCTGATTTGAATTTATTCGTTTGGAAACAGGACGGTAAATAAGTACTTTTAATAACTGCTGTTTCGATGCTGTTAGGCTATATATAGTTTTGTACGCGCATGGAGTGTATGTATGCGTACAGGTATGCCAGTACAGGCGTGTACACAATGATATACCTACATATGCACGCATACGTGGATGCATGCATGCATCCAGCATGTATGCAGGCATATAGTTGCATTTATGCACCAATACAAGTTTGCGCACACAGACATGCATACATATTGTGTATGCGCTTGCTTGGACGTCACAAGCAGAGATACATGAACGCATATGCAGACTCACATGAACAAACACACACACACACACACACACACACACACACACACACACACACACACACACACACACACACACACACACACTCACACACACGATGACTACACACACACATGATGACTAACACACACACACACACACACACACCACACACACACACACACACACACACACACACACACACACACACGATGACTACACACACACACACACACACACACACACACACACACACACACACACACACACACACACACACACACACTCCATGCGCGCACAAAACTATGCAGCTTAACGAAACAGCAGTTATTAATAGTGCTTCGTTACTTAGGGTCCATTGCATGTTGCTGAAAGGTTTGGGCGGAGCGCAGAAATCCTTTCTTTATT
>CM054146.1:25066103-25071103 GCA_028751875.1 Rapana venosa
TGTCTGCTGCAGAGCTATATTTAGCGTGATGTTATGCACGCATGCGATCGTACTTATGCACATGATTATAAGACAGACAGAGACAGACATAGGCAGAAGAGACAGAGACAATAGGCAGACAGAGACAGAGACAGACATAGGCAGACAGAGACAGACAGATACAGTCATAGGCAGATACAGACAGAGACAGTCATAGGTAGAGACAGATACAGACAGAGACAGACAGAACGTGTTTCATGCATATGTGATCAAAGTGTTACTTTTGATCATATATTGGTATGCAGTATGCTGAAAAGTCACATACCTGTTCCTACCTCAGCATCGTCATCAGCTGTATTCAGTGATCTTTTGCTGAAGTATTATTTTTTCAAATCATTATTGCATAGTCCAATGGTTCATTAATATGATTATTATGGACTTTAAAGACATTATCATTCTGCAATTTAGATTTTCTCTCGTTGGTTACGGTTACAAATAGTTTTATTGTTCATTCGTTAGATTCTGTTAGAAATTGGGATTTTTATTATTCTGTACTTATTATTATTATTATTATTATTATTTGTATTTACATTTTCTTACAGTTCTATGTAGATTTAATTAATACATTTATTCCCTACCCCCCTCCCGTACACTTTTTTCCCCCTTAATGTGTCTAATATCACATTTTGTGAAGAGGCGTAAAATGAAAGAGGCAGAATAGACAGACAGAGGCAGACACAGTATTGGACCTGACATCATCAAATCATAAATCTCCCTCTCTGACATAAATGTGGCTGAGATGTATCTGGTACAGGATGAAGATATCTGCGCTCTCGCTCTCCCTCCTTCCTCTCTCTCTCACTCTCTCTTCCTCTCTCTCCCCCCCTGTCTCTCTCTCTCTCTCTCCCCCCCCTCTCTCTCTCTCTCTCTCTCTCTCTCTCTGTGAACTCGACTTTTTCATTTATAGTTGTTGTCTCTTGTCAAAACTGACTTGTACACTTGGAATTCCTCAGGGAACATATTATATCTGGAGTACTCACCCATTGGACGGGTTCCTGGGCTGATCTCTCATCAGCTGGCCCCAGTGACATTCCCACACCCTTTGCTTCCTCACCCATGCACTTTCGCCATGTTTGCCGTGTGCTGTAGCGTGTGGGGAGTGGTGGTGGTGTTGGTTTTTTTCCCCCAGCTTGACGTGGGAGAAGTGGAAAGGTCGATCACTTCCATCTTCCCCAGTGAACTGTTTTGTGGTGTTGGGTTGGAGATTTCTGTGGTGTGTGTGGCCAGTCCTCGTGCTTGATGGATCGCTATGTGTATTTGTCTTTATCATTATACTGGGAGGTTTGTCTGTCTTTAGTTCTGCAACTTTGTTTTTCTGCTAGCAGGTCAGCGTTAGTCAGGGTTTCTTAACTATTGAGATGAGCCTGAGGGGCTTCCTGATGAAGGAGATTGCTGGTGTGGCCTTTGCCTCAAGACCCTACAGCGGAACAAGCAGCTCTTCGCTAGCTGTAAGAAATCCATTTTCTGGAATGATATTAAAGTTGTTGAGGTCCATTCAGGTCAGAGGGTGTTTAAGGCATGACTACCCTTATTGGTGACGATTTACATGTGGTATGTTTCATGAGTACCCCGTCAGTTTGGGGCTATGGCCTAATCTGAATAAACATTTCGCATTCGCATTCGCATACTCTTATTGGTGCAGCTTCTGAATATCTTGCTCTTGTCTGCTTCACCGTCTGTGCAGACGATGCTGGTTGCCCAGAACAGCAGATACACATTTTGGGTTGTTTTTTTTTAAAACTAAAGCTTATGAAGCAAGACAAACTAGCATAAGCAAGCAACACTATAGCAGGGGAAGAACATTGCACTATAGTGGGGTTTGGGTTTGTTTGGTTTTTTTTTTCCTTTGTTTTTTTTAAGCCCAGGCCCCACTTTTAAAACTCACTTTTTTTTAAACCCTCTCATGATTCGATCTCACCTTAAATCCTGTTCCGCCTTTCGTAAGAGTAGGCCATTGTGTGCCGGTGGGAACAGATGACAGAATTTACAAAAACAGCATACACACAGGGGCTGGATGTAAAAAAAAAAAAAAAGCACATAAGTGCTTATTCCATTATCCTCGATATAAAAGGGGGGAAAAATCTCTTTAACCAGGTGAAAGCGTTATTTGTCGATTTCTCGCACTGTTGCAGCGGGTTGTTGTTGTTTTTTTCCCCACAAGGGTTGGATGGCATTTACCGGCAATGGAAAAGTACCATGAAGTGCGAAACAACAGAGAAGCATGTTGTGAATTGTAGCGGATGGGTTTAGATCTTTGAAGTGATGAAACTTAATTGTATGGAACGTGGTGAACACAAAGCACGGTGGAAATTCGTCATGAAAGGTTCAAATTGGTTTCTTTGTTGTTGCTGCACGGGAAGACAAACAGTGTGTGCACTTTTGTTAGGAGAGGAGGGCGTCTGTGTTTTAAGTGTGGTCATGCCAGAGGGACAGAGACACACACAGAGAGAGAAAGAGAGTGATGGATTAGCGCAAAGAGACAGACAGACTGGTGATAAAACCTTGGAACTACCTCTCGTGATTCGAAATGAAGTCTCGACCAATTATACACTTCCCTGTCTTATCTAAAGCATTTGGCTTACAGGACAGGACATTTTGGTTTTTAAATAGCTAGCATCCATGATTATTTAATCATCACAGTTATTTTATTTTTCATTCAGTTGTGTATTTGTTCATTTACTATGTCATTTCATTCTGTGGTGGGTTGTTTTTTTTTCTTGTCACTACTATATAATGCTTGATTCTCACCTCATGTCATCTGCTCTCATAACCCCTTGCTTGAGTACTGGGGAAAAATATATACTCAAACCAAATATAAAGAAATTTAAAAAATAGACCTGCGTCACCGCTTCCACCGTTTGTGTAGGAAGGATCTCCAATGTACACTCTTAAAATCCTCTGCATCATCTGCGCTTGAGACCTGTGAAATCATCAGAAAACCTATCCTCAGTCCATGAGGCATGGCCAAGATTTGAACCTGTGACTGAAGGACCATTTTTACATTTACATTTACACCACTTTAACTCACGAGATTTCTCTGCGTGAAATTCTCTGCGTGAAATTCGGGCTGCCCTCCCCGGGGAGAGCACGTCGCCACAAGAGCAGCGCCACCTTTTTTTTTTTTTTGGTCTGCAGCTGTATTTGTTTCCCTATCAGAGTGGCTTTTTTCTAAGAATTTTGCCAGGGACAACTCTCTTGTTGCCGTGGGTTCTTTTACGTGCGCTGAATAATTTTGTGTAACACACGGGACCTCGGTTTATCGACTCATCCGAAAGACTAGCGCCCAGACCACCACTCAAGGTCTAATGGATGGTGGAAAAGTTTGGGGCCCAAACGGGGTTCGAACCACCGCCCACTTCCGACCCGGACTTTACGCTTTCTAGACAGGCGCGTTACCTCTAGACCACCGATCCACATTGGGATCAGAAGCCAATGTGTCAAACCTTTCGATTAAAAGCACCAGTTTGGTGTGTTGTTAAGGAAAAAAAAAAACCTCTTTCAGGAGAATGGCAAGTACCCTGCATAGTAACTTCTGGATACTGGTAGTGTCTGCCCTGTCTTCTTACTATCATCTTTTCTTGCTTGTTCTCAACCTCACATATTGTTTCTTGTGTTAATGATTCCTCACCTCTGTGCCTCCTCCTCCTCCTTACTCTTTGTGTTCCACCTCATCCGTCATCTTCTTCTTCTTCTTTTTTCTTTCTTTCTTTCTTACTATCGCTTCTATTGTGGATCGGTGGTCTAGAGGTAACGCGTCTGTCTAGAAATCGAAAAGTCCGGGTTAGAAGAGTGCGGTGGTTCGAATCCCGTTTGGACCCGAAACTTTTCCCCCATCCATTAGACCATGAGTGGTGGTCTGGGCGCTAGTCTTTCGGATGAAACGATAAACCGAGGTCCCGTGTGTTACACATAATTATTTAGCGCACGTAAAAGAACCCACGGCAAGGGAGTTGTCCCTGGCAAAATTCTGTTAACCCCCCAAAAAAAACCCCACTCTGGTAGGGAAACAAATACAGTTGTAGATAGGAAAAGACAAAAAAATAATGGGTGGCGCTGCTGTTGTGGCGACGCGCTCTCCCCGGGAAGAGCAGCCCAAATTTTACGAAGAGAAATCTGCGGTGACTTGAAGTGGTATAAATAAATAAATATTTCTGTATTCTCTTTTCGTTTTTGACTGTGAGAACTTCTAGGCTTTCTTTAAAAAAACAACAACAAAACTTCCAATAGTTGATGGATTCTTGTGCTTGTGACCCACTAGCACAAGTAAGCAGTACTAAGATTGTCACGTGTAATAGGTGCTTTGCCAGCCGCGTCTTTTTTCCCCTGTCTTTTTACCATAATCATTACATTTGTCATTATATTTGTAGTCACGAGCTGTCAGTTGTCTGTTAGGTCAGGTGTCCCTCCTGTGTTATTCCTTTTTTGGTCTCTGTTTTCTGCCTGTTATAAATCTTTTATGTTTACTGCAGAGCCTGTATTTAGCGTGATGTAACGTGTGCGATGCATTCGTGCTTATTGTACGTGATTAAGAGACAGAGACAGACATAGCATCAGACTGACACTATTGAATCATTAGTCTCCCTTTCTGATGTACATGTAAGCCTTGCTGAGATGTAAGCTGTATATAGCTGAGATACAAGAATGAAGATGACAAAGTATGTTGGCACTGTGAAACTAGACTGGCGTGTGTGCATAGTACTAACTTCTGTAACGACTGTTCGACTTGTGCCCTGAATTGCTCAGGAAACATAATATTGCAGTACTCCACCCTGTGGACGGGTTCCTGGGCTGATCTCGTCAGCTGGCCAGTGACATTCCCACACCCTTTGCTTCATCATCTATGCACTTTCGCCATGTTTGCCGTGTGCTGTAGCGTGTGGGGAGTGTTCTTTCCGCTTGACGTGACTCTTGTGTAGGATGATTGGAAAAGTCGATCACTTTCATCTTCCCCCGTGAATTGT
>CM054146.1:25076103-25081103 GCA_028751875.1 Rapana venosa
CTGCAGGTGAGATTGTTCACAGATTGCGAATGAAGGTGTCAGGAAGCGGTGTGTTTTCCCTGTGAGCTTTTAACGAGGTTCCCTCTCCTTCAGTCATCTGCTAAAGCTTGCAGCCACTCCTCGCACATTGTGGGTTCACGTGTGCGTGTGTCTGTGTGTGCGCGCGCGCGTTTGTGTGTCTGTAGGTCTGTGTGTGTAAAAGTATCACAGTTAAAAATGAAAAAAAAAAGTCTCATAATGGAGAAGAAAAAATATAAAGGTAATTTTTTAAAAAACCCAGACCCACCCACCCCCCAACAAAAAAGATTTTTGAAAAAGATACAGAAATAAAATAGATGAAAAATAAAACAAAGAAAATCTAAAAAATCAACCAAAGTAATCTGCATGCTTGGTTTTGCACAGACAGACAGACAGACAGACAGACCAGACAGCATTCCGTAATAAAGGAAAAGAAGGAGAATGGGAATTTATTCGAAAGGGCTGGGCTTTTACTACCTTTCGCAATTATTGGACAGTGAGGAGGGGGACTATGCTGATGCGTGAAGCAAACCATTTCAAAGTCATTTCAAACTGAGTTTATTTATCTATATATTTATGTATCTATTCATTAAAAAAAATCTTTTATTTCGAGGATAATGGAATATAAGCGCTCACGCGCTTTTTTTTTAAACATCCAGTCCCCGTGTGCATGCAGTTTTTGTAAATTTTGTCATCCGTTCCCACCAGCACACTCTGGCCTACTCTTCCGAAAAGCGGAACGGGTTTTAACGTGTGCGCAAGATGTTCAGCGTGCGTTCGCACACAGGACCTCGAAGGACTTGTGGGGGGAAGGGGGAGGGGGGGGGGGGGAGTGGATTCGACACTGATGTTAACTCTAGCGGAAAAATCCTAATAAACGAGATTCGAACCCGGGTCAGCCGATCACGAGCGCATCACTCTAACCACCAGGCTATCCCGGATGCCGATTGGAAGTATAGCAACATGGCTTGGGTATCACCACCTCGTGGAATAAAGTACTAAGAAGGAGAGAGAGGAAAGACTGAGAGGCAGAGAGACTGACAGACTGAAGACAGACTGTATGTTCAATAAAAAGAAACACAGTCACAACCTAGTCCTGGTATTGACAAAAGGGCAGCAGGTTGGCATTTATAACTATTGAATGGGGAGGGGGGGAGATGGATCTAGGTGGCCTAGTGGTTAGAGCGATGCGCTTACGATCTGACGGCCTGAGGTCGAGCCTGGTTCGAGCTACCACCTGTTCTGTTTAAAGGGATCGCAGTTAACTTTTCTAAACACTAGACACAAAGGAGTATCATAAAGCAAGAACAAAGGTTTAAATCAAAAGTTTTAAATAACCACAACGTACACATGCACGCACGCACGCATGCACGCGCGCGCACACACACACACACACACACACACACACACACACACACACACACACACACACACCAAAAGACCAAAGGTTAAAAGAATTTGAAACAGGAACATTTTTTCTTTGGAAATATACTTAATATAACACAGCCTATAAAAACACAGAAACCTTGCCAAATATAGAAGTAGAAGAATGAATATTGTGTAGTTCTAATTTTAAAAAAAAGCTAAGATAACAGATGTTTGAAGAAAATAACATTTTAAAGAAAGAACAACAAAGGTAAAAGAACAGAATAACTTCTTCTTTTTGTAACCTCAATATAAAAAAAAGCATAAAAAACCAAACCTGCCAACCCCCATCCCCCCCCCCCCCAAAAAAAAAAAAAGTAAAACAAACCAACAACAACACAACACCAAAAACCGAACAAACAATAGGAATACCAATACAAACTATTATTTTAATATCTCGAAAGGACCGAGATATTAAAGAATGGAATAATGTGTGCGTGCGCATGTGTGTGTCAAAATAGAAAAATGGCTTAAGGGCAACGGATGTTTGGTGAAGCTGTAGGGGGCTTTAGAGATGTGATGTGGTGTGATGTGGTGTGGCTGTGTTATATTGGACAATGTTGTGGTGTTCACTAATGAAGCGATCGCAGATCCTGATAAAGCCAGAGCAGTTGTGTTGGCAGGTTTATTAGGTGGGTTGTTTTTTTTGTGTGGCGAAAACACACACACACGGCGTGCGCGCGCGCGCGCGCGCACACACACACACACACACACACACACACACACACACACACACACACACACTGCTTTTGGCCAAGCCTGTCCGGATTGCCGAGTCTTTATCAGTGAGATACTATAGCTTGGCTGCTGGTGGTGGTGGAGGTTGTGGTTGTGGTGGTTTGGGGGGGATGAGGGTGTGGGTGGGGGGGGGGGGTGGTGGTGTGTACGTGTGTGTGTGTGTGTGTGTGTGTGTGTGGATGGATAGGTGGGTGTCTGTGTGTGTCTCCCTTCAGTATCTCTCTGCTCCCTCTTTAACTGTCCTGGGCTCTCCGTCCCTCTGCCTCTGTCTGTCTCTGTCTGTCTGTCTGTCTGTCTGTCTCTCTCTCTCTCTCTCTCTCTCTCTCTCTCTCTCTCTCTCTCTCTCTCTCTTTCTCTCTCTCTCTCTCGCTCTCTCTCTCTGCGCTTCTACCCCTCTCTGTGTTTCTTCCCTCTCCCCCCTCCCCTCTCTCTCTCCCTCTTTCTTTTCCCTCCCTCTATCCCTCTCTACCCCCCCCCCCCCTCTCTCTCCCTCTCTCCCATCTTTCTCTTTCCCCTCTCTCCCTCGTCCCTCCCTCCCTCGGCCACCTCTCTGTCTCTTTCTCCATCCCCCCTCTCTCACCCCCCCCCCCTCTCTTTCTCCCTTACTCCATCCCTACCTCCCTCCCGCCTCTCTCTCTTTCTCGCTCTCTCTCTCTCTCTCTCTCTCGCTCGCTCTCGCTCTCTCTCTAGTTTACTCATGGCGTCTAGTCACCCCGAGATTGTGTAAAGCCTTTAGAATAAGAGATATCTTGGTTTCTTAGGTCATAGTTTTTAAAACTGAATTTTTTTGGTCGTGGTTGTGGTTATACAATAACATTTTGTTTTGTTGTGCCTTTTCCTTATTTTTCTCACTGAAATACTAAACAGTTCGGCAACTCCCCTTCATGTATGGGCCAATGGCCTTTTTGTGAATAAATCTTTCGAGTTCGAGTTCTCTCTCTCTCTCTCTCTCTCTCTCTCTCTTCTCTCTCTCTCTCTCTCTCTCTCTCTCTCTCTCTCTCTCTCTCTCTCTCTCTCTCTCTCTCTCTCTCTAATCCCCCCCATCTCTCTCCCATCTTTCTCCTCCCCCCTCCCCCCCCCCCCCCCCACCCCCCTCTCAATCTCTCTGTGTTGTCACCTCCGCATGGCAGGGTCCCAGCAGAGAAGTATCCTGAAGGAGACAGAGCAAAAAGGGAGAAGGAAGATGAATTGATGGGGAACGAGTATGTACAAGGGAACTGGAGACCCCCATTGTGAGATCCTTTCACAAGTCGTGTGGGTTCGGAGTTTGCCTTGCTTTGCTTTGCTTTGCCTCGCCATGCCATGCTGTGCTGGCCAAGGTCGCTCGGTGTCGTTTGTAGGAGTTGCGGGTAGTAACTCGTGGTGTGTCTTGAACGTTGTGGGGAATAAATTTTGTGTGACCCTTGAGAGGAAGGATGAAGGCAGGAAGAAAGAAAGGAAGGAAGGAAGGAAGGAAGGATGGGTGGATGGATGGATGGATGGAAGGCAGGTGAGGGGGTGAGTAGGAAGGATGGATGGATGGATGGATGGGTGGGTGGGTGGATGGATGGATGGAAGGCAGGTGAGGGATGGATGGATGGATGGATGGATGGATGGAAGACAGGTGAGGGGTGGGTGGGTGGGTGGGTGGGTGGATGGATGGATGGATGGATGTATGGAAGGCAGGTGAGGGGGTGAGTAGGAAGGATGGATGGATGATGGATAGATGGGTGGGTGGATGGATGGATGGAAGGCGGGTGAGGGAGTGAGTAGCAAGGATGGATGGATGGATGGGTGGGTGGATGGAAGGAAGGAAGGCAGGATGGGCCCGAAACTTTCCCCCCATCCATTAGACCATGAGTGGTGGTCTGGGCGCTAGTCTTTCGGATGAGACGATAAACCGAGGTCCCGTGTGTTGCACAAAATTATTCAACGCACGTAAAAGAACCCACGGCAACAAGAGAGTTGTCCCTGGCAAAATTCTTAGAAAAAGGCCACTCTGATAGGGAAACAAGTACAGTTGCAGACAAAAAAAAGAGAAAAGGGTGGCGCTGCTCTTGTGGCGACGCGCTCTCCCCGGGGAGAGCAGCCCAAATTTCACGCAGAGAAATCTCGTGACTTAAAAGTGGTAAAATAAAAAATGAAAATGAAGGAAGAAAGGAAGGAAGGCAGGACAGATGGATGGAAGGAAGAAGGGATGGATGGAAGGAAGGAAGAAGTGTGTTCAGTTGTAACTCATTTTTTGTTCAGTCGAGAACAAACTCTGTATTCCGACCCTTGGAGGAGTGGATGGAAGAAAGGAAGGGGAAGATGGGGCAAAGATAGAAGGAATGAAGGAAGGATGGATGGATGGATGGATGGATGCACGGACGGATAGATAGATAGACTGATAGATAGATAGAATAACGATAGATAGAAAGATAGGTAGATAGATAGATAGGTAGAATAAGATAGATAGGTAGATAGATAGAATAAGACAGATAGATAGATAGGTAGAATAAGATAGATAGATAGACAGATAGGTAGATAGATAGATAGATAGAAGGGCGGAAGGAAGGAAGAAGTTTGTTCAGTTGTAACTCTTTTTTTTTTGTCCAGTCGAGAACAAAAAATCTGTATTGCGGTTCTTGAAGGAGTAGATGGAAGAAAGTGAAGGAAAGAATGGATGAAGGGGGGGGGGGGGGGGGGGGGGGGGAGGGGGGGGGGGGGGGGGGGGGGGGGGGATAGGCTGGATGGGTTGATGGATTTATTGATGGATAGATAGATAGACAGACGGATAGATAGGTGGTAAGATAGGTAGGTAGGGAGGTCGGTTGGTATATAGGTAGGTAGATATCGAT
>CM054146.1:25088603-25111103 GCA_028751875.1 Rapana venosa
AGGTCAGTAAGCTCCCTTTTTTTCCGCCGTGAAAAGTGCATTACCACCAGGTGTTTAACACGGGATTTCTCCTATATTTCTCAAGCAAACCTCAGGGGAAAAAAAGGTGTGATTAATATAACTAAGAGTATAAGCTGTGTAAACTGAAAGAAGTGTTCTGCTTGTCGTTTTCACTGTGCTCTGGTACTGCTGCAAAGTTAGCACATCACACAGATTTGGACCCGTGTCGAGTTGTGGTTTTTTCCCCGAAGTTTGACACCCTAGTACTTATCAACCAAATATGGAACTTATTTCTCTTTAGAATTCTTCTTCATGTACCAGGTCTGTTGCAGACATCGGCGATCATGGCCTTCCATTCCTCTCTGTTGTCAGTTCTCCTGATGAGTTCATTGTTGGGGGATTCTTTCCTCGTTGCGTAGCTATTCAGACTGTCTGTGTATTTTGTGCGTTGTCTTCCTCTGTCTTTGGTACCACAAATCTTTCCACACAATATTTGCTTTTCTATTCCTTCAGCTCTGTTTATGTGCCCCAAAAATTGTAGTTGTCTTTTTCTGATGGTTTTGAGTAGGGATCTTTTGTACCCGGCCATTTCCATTACTTCTTCGTTTGACTTCTTTTCAGTCCTTGATATTCTCATAATTCTTCTGATATACCACATTTCTGCTGCTTCAAGTCTTCTTTCGAGGTCTTCTGTCAGCGTCCAGCATTCACATCCGTACAGAAGGATGGACCATATGTAGGCTTTCAGAGTGTTGATTTTGGTGCTGTCTTGTATTTCTGTTAGTAAAGATGGGCTTCATCTTGGTGAATGTGTCTTTAGACAAAGCGATTCTCTTCTTTATTTCCGTGTCGCATCTGGCGTCTGGAGTTATTGTGAAGCCCAAGTATTTAGAATATAATGTTGTAAAGACTTTTAAAAACTCTTTCTCAACTGGATAATTATGTATGTTTAGTACAATTCTATGGAGGTTCAAACGTGGATGATATTACACATTGTCAAGTGCGTCAGCGTACCCCATTTAATTTTTAAACAGCCATATTATTCTCTGAAAATATGAAAGATAGAGACTTCGGTATTATTTTTTTGTTTTGTTTTTCAATTTTATCATCTTAATGATGATATAGGTTTTAAATACTGAAAAAAAAGGTTTTGGCTGCCGGTCCTTTCTTTCTGTCGTCTCTGTATTGATAGACAAATGTTGAAACAGACAGCAGTACAAAGCATGATGTGTGTTTTGTTTTGTTTATGTTCTCAGAGGGAGGAGGGAGACGGCCCCCCATATGCCGATTCTACAGTCACCCCAGCGGCTGTCACAAGGGAGACAAATGCCCCTACCTGCACATGGAGAAAGGGCAGCAACCAGGTGAGCCAATTTTTTTTTTAATAATTTTTTTAATATACCACTTAAAGGCACGAGATTTCTCTGCGTGAAATTCGGGCTGCTCTCCCCGGGGGAGAGCGCGTCGCCACAAGAGCAGCGCCACCCTTTTTTGTGTGTTTTGTTTTTTGTCTGCAACTGTATTTGTTTCCCTATCAGAGTGGCTTTTTTCTAAGAATTTTGCCAGGGACAACTCTCTTGTTGCCGTGGGTTCTTTTACGTGCGCTGAAAATTTGTGTAACACACGGGACCTCGGTTTATCGTCTCATCCGAAAGACTAGCGCCCAGACCACCACTCATGGTCTAATGGATGGGGGAAAAGTTTCGGGCCCAAACGGGATTCGAACCACCGCACACCGGACTTTTCGCTTTCTAGACAGGCGCGTTACCTCTAGACCACCGATCCATCATATAACAGAACAGTTAACTGTCGTACTGAAAGTTTTGAGTTAAACTGATGTGGGGAAAGACTTTAGGAAGGAAGCAGAATAATAATATGTTTGTCCGTCGTGCTCGACGATGACCTCCAAAACAGCGGAGGAGGCAGCTGCTGTTTCGGAAATAGGACAGACATTTGGTTGTAGTGGAGATGCCTTGCCCGCAGTACATCCCCACTCTCTCGGCCAAGATCAGAGGGCATAAGGACAGTCAGCGTTGGAGATGTTCTCCACAGGCAAACTAGTCCCCAGGGCTGCAGCACAAGGACTTAAGGAGTGTTCAAGCCAAGCAATATAGCCACACGTTCGTGACGGGTGGGTCTGCAGTCAGTGGTGGGGACAGGGTAGCCTGGTGGTTAGAGCGTTGTGCTGGCGATCTGACAGCCAGTGTTTTCTTTCCTTTTCATTCCATATTGTTTATAGCCCTACCGACCACGAAAGCCATATCAGGGCTGTCACCTCAATCAGTTTCAGTGGCTCCAGTAACTTTCACTTCAAATTCAAAACCAACACCTCCTAAAACCTTCACATATCTAACACTGTCCTTCTGGGGAAAAAAAGACCAAAAAAAAACAACCGACATTAAATGACACAATACCTAAATCATTTCATTTCCTTAAGGTTAATAAACCAGGTTGTGCTGAGGACGCCAGCCATTCTGCTTAATTTATCATTCCCAGATTACAAAAAAGCGGTAAAAATATATATAGCGCCACATGGGCAAATAACACTGCAGAACGGACATCCTGTGCCCATCCCAGTGTTTAAATATCACCACCTGGCTGCCAGAACAAAAGAACACAGGCAAAATGTCATATAATAAAAACAGAATTTTCCTTATAAAAGATTTTGCTTTAAAAAAAAAAAAAAAAGACAGGAGAATAGACCCTGGGGGTGCAGAATATAAACAAGAGAGATGATAGAAAGGTAAGGAGAAAGACAGAAAACAAAGAGAGAAAGATAGAAAAGCGGATATTTCTTGCACAGAAATTTCAGAAGATGGGGATGCTATTAATACTGAAAGAGCCCCCGGCATCCCCACGGGTGAGGACAGCCAGGGCTCGAGCCTACGTTCGAGCCGACCACCACCGAGGTACACGTGCCAGCGGAGTTTTCCTGTTGAGTTAATGAATATCTGTGCCGCCAACTCCAGTCCCCTGAAAGTCCTTTGGTTAAGACTATGAATTATTATTAAAACCGATGTGCGAACGTGCGCAGAACATCGTGTTCCAGTGCACGTTAAAACCCGTTCCGGCTTTTGGGAAGAGTAGGCCAATGTGTATTGGTGGGATTGAGATAACAAAATGTACAAAATGGCATGCACACGGTGACTGGATGTGAAAATAAACGCATGGGTTGCATATCCATTGTCCTGTGAATAAAAGAATTTGAATTTCAAAAATTCTGTCTCTTCCCCCTCCCTCTCTCTCTCCCTTCCACCCCCTGTCTCCCTCTCTCCCCCTCCCTCTCTCTTTCTCCCTCCCTCTTTCTCCTCCTCCCTCCCTCTCTATCTCTTTGACTTTAACTTCTCTATTTCTCTTCTCCCCCTTTTATATTTATTTTTTATCTACTTATCCCCCTTATATAACTGTATTTGGAGGGTAAGTCTGTTGATATGTTTGCCTAGAAAATAAGTAAAGCTCGTGAATTCTTTTTAAATAGTGTAGTTGTGTTAAGTAATCCCAATGACATTCTGTTCACTTCTAGATGGTCTTTTTTTTCTTTTCTTTTTTTAATAAATGCTTGAGCATTCTGGTACAGACCCCCTGAGGAAGAGTTTGCTGTCTCGAAACTTTGAGGGAAAAAAGATTACCGAGTTTTGCTTCTGGTTTGTTTCTCGTTTCTTTCTGTTTCTCTTCTCTTCTCTTCTCTCTCTCTCTCTCTCTCTCTCTCTCTCTCTCTCTCTCTCTCTCTCTCTCTCTCTCTCTCTCTCTCTCTCTCTCTCTCTCTCTCTCTCTCCCTCTCTCTCTCTCTCTCTCTCACACACACACACACACACACACACACACACAAAACCCAACAAAACCAACCCAACACACTTTTCTGTATGAATCACCATTTTCGTATGAAAACCACTCTTCATACTTTTCAACAACAACAACAACAACAACAACAACAAACCCTGAGGAAGAGGTTGCTGTCTCGAAACTTTGAGGGAAAAAAAGATTATCGAGTGTTTGCTTCTGATTTGTTTCTCGTTTCTCTCTCTCTCTCTCTCTCTCTCTCTCTCTCTCTCTCTCTCTCTCTCTCTCTCTCTCTCTCTCTCTCTCTCTCTCTCTCACTGATTTTTATTGTGGTAGTTGTGGGTATACATTAACATTTTGGTTTTTTGTGTTACTTATTTTTCTCACTAAAATTACTAAGCAGTTTGGCAACCCCCTTCATGTATGGGCCAATGGCCTTTTTGTGAATAAATCTTTCGAGTTCTCTCTCTCTCTCTCTCTCTCTCTCTCTCTCTCTCTCTCTCTCTCTCTCTCTCTCTCCACACATACACAAAATTGCTGTTAGAAAAAAACAACCCAACAAAACCCCAACACCTTTTTTTGAATGAATCGCCATTTTCGTATGAAAACCACTCTTCATACTTTTCAACAACTCACACTCACTCACTCAGTCCCATGTCTCAAAGGACGTGGGGGGGGGGGGGGGGGGGGGGACATGAGAGAAGACGCAACAGAGATCTTTTTCCATGCTTCATGATCCTGTGTGGCTAGTAGAAAGTGTTGCAGGGGTTGGGCGGTCCAGTCTTTGATGTTGTCAACCCATGATTTCTTTTGGCGGCCTCTTCTTTTCTTGCCTTCAACTGTTCCCTGCAGGATGGTTTTTTGCTAAGGTGTTGTGTCTTGTGGTGTGACCAAACCACATCAGTTTTCTCCTCTTTATGGTGGAGAGCAGAGGTTCTTGGGGGCCCACACGCTTTTTGATTTCTTCTTTCACATAGTTTCAACAACAACACACACAAAAAAACCCAACACTTTTTTTCTTTTAATTTTTTTGGCTCACGTGCTGCCCACCCCAGGGATGTCCAGCAACATGATACCCGTGTCCACCTTCTCGGAGGACCAGAGAGGGCTGCTGCCGGACCAGGGGGCGGTGGTGACGGTGGAGGTGACCTGCGTCACCACCCCCACCCACTTCCACGTCACCCTGCCCTTCGGCCCCTTCAGCATCCAGGACGTCAACGAGCAGAGACAAGGTGACCTCTTGGCTGCTGTCTGGTCTTTAGGTCTTGGCTTGTCTTTTGGGAGGCACCATGGTGGAGTGGTTTAGGCGGTCAACTCGTGATCCAGAGGTCGCGGGTTCGATCCCCGCTCGGCTCGGTGTTGTGTCCTTGGGAAAGACACTTTACTCCTATTTTCCTCACTCCACCCAGGTGTACAAATGGGTACCAGCTCTGCTGGGGAAGTATCTGGCGACAGACTAGCGTCCTGTCACAGGGGTGGTGAAAAACCATCAGTTTGCTTAACGCTTCAGAAACCGGGATAAGCTCCGGCTCTATGGGCCTTCAGGCTCGAAAGAACATACTTGTCTTTTGGCTTGAAAGGAAGGTGGCAGGATGGTTAAGACGTTCGCCTGCCAACAAGTAAACCGTGAGGTTCTGGGTTCGATTCCCAGCCTCGCCCTTTCTTCCCAGTTTGAACACAAAAAAATCGAACTGAATGTCAAAGTCCTTCGGATGAGACTATAAACCGAGGCCCCGTGTGCGACCGCATGCAGAACATCTTGCGCACACGTTAAATTCTGTTCCGCTTTTCGAAAGAGTAGGCCATTGTGTGCCGGTGGGAACAGATGACAAAATTTACAAAAACTGCATACACACGGGCACTGGATGTAAAAAAAAAAAAAAAAGCACAAGGGTGCTTATTCCATTATCCTAAAAAAAAATTTTTAATCTGAGCGCTTTGATTTGTTGCTTTACAAGATTCAGCGCTATATAAATTGCATACATTATTATTATTATTATTATTATTATGTCTTGGCTTGTCTTTATGTCTTGGCTTGTCTTCTGTCTTGTCTTTTGTCTTGTCTTTATGTCTTGGCTTGTCTTGTCTTTATGTCTTGGCTTTATGTCTTGGCTTGTCTTTATGTCTTGGCTTGTCTTCTGTCTTGTCTTTTGTCTTGTCTTTATGTCTTGTCTTTATGTCTTGTCTTGATGTCTTGTCTTGTCTTTATGTCTTGGCTTGACTTTATGTCTTGGCTTGTCTTTTGTCTTGTCTTTATGCCTTGGCTTGTCTTTATATCTTGACTTGTCTTTATGTCTTGTCTTTATGTCTTGGCTTGTCTTTATGTCTTGTCTTTATGTCTTGGCCTGACTTTGTCTTGTCTTGTCGTCTCTTTTCTCTTTTCTTTCTCTCTTCTCTTCTTTTCTCTTTTCTTTTCTACTCTTCTGTTCTGTTCTCTTCTCTTCTCTACTCTTCTGTTCTGTTCTCTTCTCTTCTCTACTCTTCTGTTCTGTTCTCTTCTCTTGTCTTGTCTTCTCGTCTCGTCTCTTTTTCTCTCGTCTTCTCTTCTCTTCTTTCTTTCTTCTCTTCTCTTCTCTTCTCTTCTTGTCTTGTCTCTCTTCTACTCTCTTCTCTTCGCTTCTCTTCTAACCATAGGTTATGGGAACACCTTTACCGTGACCATGTTGACTCCTATTTGGGGGCTTACAAGCCAGGAGCATCTTTACTTGGCGTGTTGTGTGTTTCAGCTGTAACGGATTACGTTTCTGGAGAGACTTTCGGCCGTCTGAGCGAAGCAATGGAGTAGGTTTTACCTTCTTTTTTTCCTTTGTTGTTGTTGTTGTTGTTGTTTTGCCCTTTCCCTACAGAACAATGCCTGCATTATTTCAACAGTTTGGTGTTGTTGTGTTGTTGTTTTTTGCGGGAGGAGGTGGCGTTAGAGGGGGGGGGGGGGGGGGGGGTTACAGGGAGAGGAGAAGGATTGGAATGGGAGGTGGAGGGATGATGGAGGAGGAGGATGATAGAAGAAAGGAGAGGGTGTGTGTGTGGGGGGGGGGGGGGGGGGGGTGTTAGGGATGAATGAGGTGAACAGTGAGGTAAGGTGATGATGATGATGAGAGAAGAAAGGAGAGGGGTTGGGGGGAGGTAAGATGTGGGGGGTGGGGTGGAGAGGGGGTTAGGGATGAGTGAACAGTGAGGTGAAGAGTTCATGGGTGGTTTTTTTAATGCTTGTGTGTTTGTTTGTTTGGAGTGTTTCGTTGCTGCTGGTTTAGGTTTTGTTTCGTTTTGTTTAGACATGTGTCTGCGTCTCATTTTCTCTCTTTCTCTCAGACTTTGTCTGTTTCTGCTTCTCTGTCTGTCTGTCTCTGTCTGTCTGTCTCTCTCTCTCTCTCTCTCTCTCTCTCTCTCTCTCTCTCTCTCTCTCTCTCTCTCTCTCTCTCTCTCTCTCTCTCTCTCTCTCCCTCTCTCTCTGTCATACACAAACATACATAGCACACATACACACCTCTTTCTGAACGGTATATTTCATTCCAAACTTGCGCCTGACCCCTCCATCCATCCAACCAACAATACACCATACCATCCATTCAATCCATCCAGTCAACAATCCACCATCCATCCCATCAACAATCCACCATCCATCCGATCAACGATCCACCATCTATCCAGCCAATCAACATCAATCCACCACCATCCCTCCATCCAATCAACAATCGATCATCCATCCCTCCATCCAATCAACAACCCATCATCCATCCCTCCATCTAATCAACAATCCGCCCTCCATCCAACCCATCATCCATCCCTCCATCAAATCAACAATCCACCCTCCATCCAATCCACTATCAATCCATCCATCCAATCAACAATCCACCCTCCATCCAATCCACCACCACCCCATCCAATCCACCACCCATCCATCCAATCAACAATCCACCCTCCATCCAATCCACTATCCACCCCTCCATCCAATCAACAATGCACCACCCATCCAATCCATCCAGTCAACAATCCATCAACCATCCATCCAATCCGTCACACATGGTCAAATCTCACGGTTGGTGGTTTGCAGGAAGTTCTACCAGAAGAGACGTCTGGACAGCAACTACTCGCTGTATGCCCCTGGAGAGGCCGTGGCTGCCCTCAGTGACTGCTTCCAGACCTGGCTGAGGGCCATGGTCATCGACAGCGAGCCGGACCAGGAGCTTGTCTGGGTAAGAAGGGGAGGGGGGCACTGTCAGGGTCGTCTTCGTTTCGTTGGTAAGGTGTGTGTGTGTGTGGGGGGGGGGGGGGATGAGTGTGAGAGAGAGAGAGTGTGTGTGTGTGTGGAAGGGGTGTGTGTGTTGTGTGTGTGGAAGGTGTGTGTGTGTGTGTGTGTGTGTGTGTGAGGGGGATGAGAGTGTATGTGAGAGAGAGTGTGTGTGTGTGTGGGGGGGGGGGGGGGGGGGGTGAGAGAGAGAGTGTGTGTTGTGTGAGGGGGATGAGAGTGTGTGTGAGGGGGATGAGAGTGTGTGTGAGAGAGAGAGAGTGTGTGTTGTGTGTGAGGGGGATGAGAGTGAGAGAGAGAGAGTGTGTGTGTGTGTGTGTGTAGAAAGGGGGTGAGAGAGAGAGAGAGAGTGTGTGTGTGTGTGTGTGTGTGTGTAAGGGGGGTGAGAGTGTGTGTGAGAGAGAGAGGGTATGTGTGTGTGTGTGTGTGTGTGTGTGTGTGTGTGTGTGTGTGTGTGTGTGTGTGAGGGGGATGAGAGTGTGTGAGAGAGAGAGAGTGTGTGTGTGAGGGGGAGGAGAGTGTGAGAGAGAGTGTGTGTGGGTGTGAGGGGGAGGAGAGTGTGAGAGAGAGAGAGAGTGTTTGTGTGTGTGTGTGTGTGTGTTGTGTGTGTGTGTGTGTGTAAATTCATTTAACGTCTTTTTACAGTTGTGATATTAGACGGATGTGTGTGTGTGTGTGTATGTATGTGTGTGTGAGGGGGATGAGAGTGTGTATGTGAGAGAGAGAGAGAGAGAGTGTGTGTGTGTGTGTGTGTGTGTGTGTGTGTGTGTGTGTGTGTGTGTGTGTGTGTGTGTGAGGGGGATGAGAGTGTGTATGTGAGAGAGAGAGAGTGTGTGTGTGTGTGTATGTATGTGTGTGTGAGGGGGATGAGAGTGTGTATGTGAGAGAGAGAGAGTGTGCGTAATGTGACAGGTACTGTATGTGATGGCGTAATGTGACAGGTCCTGTATGTGATGGCGTAATGTGACAGGTACTGTATGTGATGGCGTAATGTGACAGGTACTGTATGTGATGGCGTAATGTGACAGGTACTGTATGTGATGGCGTAATGTGACAGGTACTGTATGTGATGGCGTAATGTGACAGGTACTGTATGTGATGGCGTAATGTGACAGGTCCTGTATGTGATGGCGTAATGTGACAGGTACTGTATGTGATGGTGTAATGTGACAGGTCCTGTATGTGATGGCGTAATGTGACAGGTACTGTATGTGATGGCGTAATGTGACAGGTACTGTATGTGATGGCGTAATGTGACAGGTCCTGTATGTGATGGCGTAATGTGACAGGTACTGTATGTGATGGCGTAATGTGACAGGTCCTGTATGTGATGGCGTAATGTGACAGGTACTGTATGTGATGGCGTAATGTGACAGGTACTGTATGTGATGGCGTAATGTGACAGGTCCTGTATGTGATGGCGTCATGTGACAGGTCCTGTATGTGATGGCGTAATGTGACAGGTACTGTATGTGATGGCGTAATGTGACAGGTCCTGTATGTGATGGCGTCATGTGACAGGTCCTGTATGTGATGGCGTCATGTGACAGGTACTGTATGTGATGGCGTAATGTGACAGGTACTGTATGTGATGGCGTAATGTGACAGGTCCTGTATGTGATGGCGTAATGTGACAGGTACTGTATGTGATGGTGGCGTAATGTGACAGGTCCTGTATGTGATGGTGGCGTAATGTGACAGGTACTGTATGTGATGGTGGCGTCATGTGACAGGTACTGTATGTGATGGTGGCGTAATGTGACAGGTACTGTATGTGATGGTGGCGTAATGTGACAGGTACTGTATGTGATGGCGTAATGTGACAGGTACTGTATGTGATGGCGTAATGTGACAGGTACTGTATGTGATGGTGGCGTAATGTGACAGGTCCTGTATGTGATGGTGGCGTCATGTGACAGGTCCTGTATGTGGAAAAACTGTGATGGCGTCATGTGACAGGTACTGTATGTGGAAAAAACTGTGATGGTGTAATGTGACAGGTCCTGTATGTGATGGTGGTGTAATGTGACAGGTGCTGTATGTGGACTTTGGGAACAAGGAGTGGGTGAAGGAGCACAACCTCCGTCAGCTGGACCAACAGTTCCTGCACCTGCCTACTCAAGCTGTGGAGTGTGGCCTGGCGGGCCTCTTACCTCCCCAGGGCCACAGCACCTGGCCTGAAGAGTCCAGGTATGAGTGGTCACTTCGCTGTCTGCACAAGGGGATGGAAAGGAGGGGGTGGTGGTTGGGGGGGGGGGGGGGGGGGGGGGTCAAGTGGCTTAGGACAGTTATACCATTTGCTTTTTCAGGGTTTTGACCAAGTTAATACCATTTGCTTTTTCAAAATGTATAGTTGTCAATCATTCCATTTTTTTTCCTGGAATTTTGGGGATTTTTTAATATATTTTTTTAAGCCACGATTCCAGCTTTCTGATAATTAAGAAAATGTTGTTTCTGACATTTCTAAAGAAAAAGAAAAAAACATGTAAATCAAGTAGGATGTCTGTGTGTGTGTGTGCTGGTTTCCAATGCTTGATCATCAAGACGTCGAACAAAAGCGCATAAATCCGAAGTTTGTTTCAAATACAGGGAAGGATTTTTCCTTATATTGATCAGTTTCAACACAGCAAAAGTGATGCCTTCTGCTGCACTCTGTGCCGTGCGATTCTTTATTAAAATTTTGCATGGCGTTGGAGAAGCCATTACAGTACGTATAAAGAAGACCAGAGTTGTTTATTGCTACGATTTTGGTGTAATAGCGCTTCCAATTTCAGAAGTCTTACTACGTTACTATACCAGTTGCTTGAAAACTTAATTTTGTGTGTGTGTGTGTGTGAGTTGATAGGTCCAGGAGAAATTGTTGTGGAAAGTGTTCTGGAAGCCTTGGTTTGTTTGTTTATTTTAAATTTCAAAGTGAACAAAATCTGATCTGTTTGCTTTTATTTTGCCTTCATATGAAAAGCATTTTTGATATGAAATAGTGTGTGGGGTTTTAGTTTTGATATTTTTTGCTACTCAGCTAGAGCTCTGAGATTCACCAATGGAGAGATTTTGTGTATGTGACCGTTTTAATCCACCATTAAGGTAGCCGCATTCCGACTTAGGGGATGGCGTCTAAACATGACACCTGTTAAATTTTTCCTTCAGTTCCTACCACCATGAAATGGGCTACTCTTCCGAAAGGCAGAACAGGATTTTAACATGCACATGAGGTGTTCTCGTGTATTTGCATGTGGAATCTCGGTTTATCTCATCCAAAGAACTTTTGTGGGTAAGTGGAGTGGGTACTGATGCTAACTTTAGGGGGGTTAAAACCCACAAACTGGCACCATGGTGTGGTGGTGGTGGCTCAAACTCAGGCCATCATATCACGAGCTAAATGTTATAACCACTAGGCTATCAACACCCTCCTCTCCCCCCCCCCTTCCCTCCCAAAAAATAGTGGGTTTTTATAAGCAGTGGTCAGTGTAAAATGGCTTCTGTTCTAATACCATCTCTCTTTTTTTGTTGTTGTCTTCAGTTCTCAGTTCTACAGCCTTGTGAATGGCAAGACATTGGTGGCACATATCAAAGAAAGGTGAGGGTTTTTTGTTGTTGTTTTTAGTATTACCATTTGTGGTTATGCATGATTGTGTGTCTTTTAAAACTTATATTTTATGTATAAAAGTAAATGCTGAATAAAAAAAAAAATTAAAAGTCATCACCATCATCGTCATCATTATTATTATTGTTATTGTTGTCATGATGATGATGGTGATGATGATGATTATTGTTGTTGTTGCAATCACTATCATTATTATCATCATCATTGTTGTCCTTGTACTCTTGATCATCATCATCATCATCATCATCATCATCATTTTTGTTACCATCATCATTATTGCGCTGTTGCCGCAAAATACATATATATACCGCGTGACTGGCGTCGCTTTTCCAGGATGCACAGTGGGCGGCTGCTGGTGGAGCTGTTTGACACCAGCCTGCTGACTGAAGACATCGACATCAAGACCTCGCTCATCCAGCAAGGCCTGGCCACCCCTGACCTTGCGGCCGAGGTCAAGGACACCAAGGCGTGTGTCATTGCCAGCAGCAGCAGCGAAGAGATCGCGCAGGACGGGGACGTGACGTATTTCCCCGGGTAGACGTTTTGGCGTGGGTGGGAATAGATTGTACAGTGGGAGTAGTTTGTACAGTGGGAATAGTTTGTACAGTGTATAGTTAGTTCGGTTCCTGCAGGAGTCACGTTTGTGACCAAACTGAAACTGGCTGATGTTGGGGAGAGAGAATGGTGGGGCTTTTGAAAACTCGGTATGTATGTATGTATGTTGTATTGTATGTAGTATGTATGTATGATGTATGTATGTATGTATGTATGTTGTGTATGTATGTTGTATGTGTTGTGTGTGTGTGTGTGTAGTATATGAGTAGTGTATGTGTATGTATGTGTATGGCTGAGTCGTTTTGTTTGGTATATTATGTATCAGATGTTCACGGTGATCTGTGTGTGTGTGTGTGTGATAAAAGTGTTGTGAAAGTACAGAAATGGAAATGGTGATGACATCGTGCCAAAAAAAAAAAAAAGCTCTTAGTGTGTGTTTCCAAATTTTTTAATGTTCGGTACAATTTTTTTTTTCCAAAGTTTTTTATTTCTTTATTTTTATATACATTTTTTTATTTATTGTTTTATATCGAGGATAAAGTTGGGGGGAAGAGGTGTGTATAAGAAATACATGCTGAGATAAGATATTACTCTACAATGGCAAAAATGCAAAAAGTCGGTAAAGAGGAATTTTTTTTTTTTAAAGAACAAGTCAAAAACGTTTTAATCATCCATACTGACAGGCTTATTGATATGAATCATAATCTCGAAAGACGCAAGAAAGCTACATTTCATATAGGTTCTCTCTTTGTTCTACAAGTCCTACATAGAGAGTGTTCTAAGTTTTGCTTTCATCTGTTGGTACAACAACCTTAGTGTTAAAAACAAGAATAGTCTTCAGAGAACTGTTAGAATCTGCTCAAAAAATAATTGGAGAAGATCAAAGAGATCTCAAGCCATACTGCGATCAGCAGCTTGTGTGCAAAGCGACTGCCATCTTGGCTGATCCATCCCATGCTAGGTCTTCGGGATTTCAGTTGTTGCCTTCAGGACGCCATTTTCGGTGCTCCAAAAGTAAAACAAATAGAAAAAGAAATTCTTTTGTTCCCCTAGTCATTCGAATTCTAAATTCAAAACAGCACTGACCAAACAGTTTTACATTCTCTGATATACCTCCCTGATTGTCAAGTGCGTATTGGTGTGGGTGTGTAGTCATGAAAATAAGTACTCCTGTATCTTACTTTTGGCTTAAATGATTTTTAAATTGTGTGCATGTGTGTGTGTGTAAATTTATGTCTTTACTAGTCAATGGTCATTATGGTGCATGCGCATATGTGTGTGTGTATGTGTGTGTTTACCAGTCAATAGTCTTTATAAAATTGTGTTCATATATTGGTGTGTGTGTATGGATGTGTGCGTGTGTGTGTGTGTGTGTGAGTGTGCACATGCGTGCATGCGTAAATAATAAGTTCATATTCTTTTCCAGTCAGTGTTGGGTTTTTTTAAACATTGTATTCCTACATTGGTGTGTGTGGGTATGTGTGTGTGTGCGTGCATACGCTGTGCATGTGTGCGCGCACCTGGGTTTGTGTGTGGGTGATTTTTTTTTTTTTTAAGCTATCTTGGAATGTTCATAACAATTTGAAATGTATTTTTCTTGTGTCTTTTGAGATCATTATACGTATCATCTGCCTGTCAGTATTGTAATTGCCCTTCATGGGATAATTCAAGTGTTTTTTACTTTGACTTGACTTGTGCACTGGAGTCACCAGCAGGAAAAGATCAGCAGGATGCTCAAAATCAGCGCAATCAGAGCCCATAGCAGTCAGCTCCTTCAACCACAGGCACAAGCTGATCAACAATAGAAGGAAGAAAAAAGGTGAACATGTCGCCAGTGTGCCAAGGTGGGGCAGGTGACAGCCAAGGGATACACTCCTGAAGCATCCATCGTTCAGATGTTCTTTTTGTGACGCGTCCCTCTGCCGTCACCGTAGTGATTGTTTTAGAGACTACCGTGACCAAAACGTTGTGGGTGGACAGTAGTTGTGTGTTGATTTGTGTTGGTCTTAAGAAAAGCGGAACAGGATTTAGCGTGTGTGCAAGATGTTCTGCATGCGTTCGCACATGGGAGACTACCATGACCAAAACGTTATGGGTGGACAGTAGTTGTGTGTTGATTTGTGTTGGTCCTACCTGTGTGGGGTACAATGGTGACATCACTGGGACATCACTGGTTTTACGTACATTCACAGATGTGCGTGTGGAATGCAGACAGGCACAAACTGTAGTATAACACGTTGCCTTTTTATGACTTATGTTTCAAAGGAAAATGACTGAACAAAACTCGTGTACCCTCAAGACAGTGTATGAAACACCAGGTGTTTTGGTGATATTGTGTGACGCATTCTTGGAGCGCCATTGTATACACAACCATTGTTGAACATGTCAGGTAGGCTTTGGTGCCTTTTTCGACACTGTCAACCCATGTACTGTTGTCAAGGACATGCCTGTTTTACTATTGTATTGTATAGATGTCCTGTATTTACCTAGATTTGGTGACATATTAGGCGACAGTGACACGACACAAGATGACCAGACTCACAAAAATGCTTAGAAAAAGAAGCATAAACATTTGCGCAGCTTGTGACAAAATTTCAACTCTGATAGCTTGTCAGACACATTGCACAGTTACAATAGCAACAAAGTCATTCAGTTTCGGGTGGAAAAAAAAAACCACTGAAAGAAATCAAAGTCTAGGAGGAGTTTAGCTCTGCACAATTCAACAACAAGAGGGTTGAGGAAAGGAAGATCTATAAAAAAGAAAGAAAGGAAAGGAAAAAGAAGAAAGGAAGCTCTCTATGAGAAACATTTGTCAAGAGACAATCAATTTGTGTTCATCAAGTGTTCAGAGGGATTTTTGTTTGGTTGGTTGTTTTTTTTTTCTCTCTGTGTATTCATTGCATTTACCTGTCATAGGGGAACATGAGAAAGTATGGTTTTAAAATTAATCTTGTACATTTTTTAAGGACGTAGAAAAGAGTGTGCGTTTTGATGAAACAAAAAAACAGTGTGTGTGTTTTGATGAAACAAGAAAACAGTGTGTGTGTTTTGATGAAACGAGAAAACAGTGTGTGCTTTTTCATGAAACGAGAAAATGATCTATGAATCTTGTATGGTTTTTTTAAAGAAAGGAGAAAAGAATGTGCGTATAGGTGAAAGGAAAAAAAATATAAATCTTGGTATGTTTTGACAGGAGAAAAGTGTGTTTATAGATGAAACAAAAACCCATCTATAAACCTTGGTACGTTTTTTAAAGAGAGAGAGAAAAGAGTGTGTGTTTAGAGGAAAAAAGAGTTTGATGAAACAAACAGACAAACAGAATCTATAAATTTTGGTATGTTTTTTAAAGAGAGAGAGAAAAGAGAGTGTGTTTAGAGGATAAAAGAGTGTGCTTTTCTATGAACGAAGAAAAGAACCTCCGCTGATTACAGTGAAGCAGTGACAGTTCATTTCTTGCAGTGGTTATTATATGAGGTCATTCTTCCATCAAAGAAAATTATGATATTCTTCCATCAAAGGAAAGTTGGGTCATTCTCTCAGCCAAGAGGGGGAAAGTCATTCTTCCATCAAAAAAATGAAATTGGTCATTCTTCCATCAAAGAAAAAAATGTCATTCTGGCCAAGTTGAGGTATCTATGTGTGTATTTAGAGTTTATTTCACGTGCGTGTGTGTGTGTGCGTGCGTGCATGTAAAAGGCATGAGGTAGGTATGCGTGTGTTTGTGTGTGTGTAAAAGGCATGAGGTGTGTGTGTGTGTGTGTGCGTGCGTGTGTATTTGATCATTTGCATTTATAAGTTTAGAGAGATAAACATAAAGAGAGATATCATTAGGAAAGGTTTCAATTTTGAATTTTCTCAACTTTCGAGAGCAATAATTCTATCTCATTTAAAGTTCTGTTCATTACACTACATTACACTACTTTGAATTTTCTCAACTTTCGAGAGCAATAATTCTATCTCATTTTCAGTTCTGTTCATTGTACTCGTTGGTATTAGCACCAGCAGTTTGTCCTCTCTTGTCTCTGTATCCTTCAGCTGATCATTGTTGAATTCAGTCTGTGTCAGCTGCTTGCTTTCCTCTGGGCACACAAAGGCTTTGGAGTGCCAGAAATTGTTCATCAGTTGTTAATTTTTGTAAAAAATAATAAATTTGTGTCTGTCTCATGATGTTTTTATGATGCATTGAAATTTGTTTCCCACAAGTGAGCTTCATGAAAGAGGATTTATTGAAATAGTTGTGGACCGTTGGAAAAACAGTCTTGGGTGGTGACTGAAATGCTTTGTGTGAGAGAGTGTGTGTGTGTGTGTGGGTGGGTGGGTGGGTGTGTGTCGCCCTGTGTTATTTTATTTATCTTATTTTATTTTATTTATTTTATTCTTTTATATCGAGGACAATGGAATAAGCACTCATGTGCTTTTTTACATCCAGTCCCCGTGTGTATGCAGTTTTGTAAATTTTGTCATGTGTTCCCACCGGCACACAATGGCCTACTTTTACGAAAAGCGGAACAGGATTTAACGTGTGCACAAGATGTTCTGCGTGTGCTCACATGTGGGGACCCGGTTTATAGCCTCATCCGAAGGACTTTTGGGGAGAGTGGAGTCGGCACTGATGTTAACTCCAGAGGAAAATAATATCCCCTTGAACGGGAATTGAACCCTCGTCGTCAGATTGCGAGCGCAATGTTCTAACCACTAGGCTGTCCCATGGGTGTGTGTGTGTGGACATGTGTGTGTGTGCACGTGCATACATTGTGGGTGTGCGTGCGTGAGTGTTTTTATGTGTGTGTGAGAGAGAGAGAGAGAGTGTGTTTGTGTGATGTGTGTGTGTCCAGGTCATGTATATACCATTTTTGATGATGTGTGCATCGTTTTGTTTTCTCTTAAATACATACTCATATTATTTTTTGTTCAGATTATATATTTTGTGGTGCTTGCATGTGTGACAGTAGTATACATTTGTTGCTGCTCATTTAGATTTTTAGTTATTCTTGATTCTATGCGTGTGTGTGTGTGATTGTGTGTGTGTGTGATTGTGTGTGTGTGTGATTTGTGTGTGCATGTGTGTGTGTTTGTGTAAGTGCATACACATGAATGTATATGTTTGTGTCCAGATCATTCTGAATATCTTTTTTTGTGTGTCCTGTATATCCAGTTGCTCATGCATCCATTGAGCAAAAGCTGTTTTGCTTTTGATCTGCTAGTTTTTGTCGTTGTTTGTTTTCGGCGTTTTGTTTGTTTGTTTGGGGCTTTTTTTGGTTTGTTTGCTTGTTTGGGATTTTTTTGGTTTTGTTTTAACTATTTTTAGTGTTTTCCCCATTTTTATGGAGAACATGTTTTTAAGTCTGCTTTTCTGAAACTTACTTTCAGTTGTGGAAAGTCATTTCAAACTTCTTTTTTTTCTTTCTGCAGTTTTGTTGTTGTTGTTTTGAGATTTTGGCCTTTTTAAATAAAAAAATTTAATTTCTTTTTTTTAAAGATGCAGAGCATGTTTGTAATCCTGATTTTCGAAAATTAACTTTCAGTTGTGGAAAATTATTTTGATTTGAATTCATCTCTCTTGCTACATTTGTTGTTTGTTTTTGTTTACTTTTTTGTAATTTCATTTTGTTTGGTTGGTTGATTGGTTGGTTTTTGCTTCTTTTTTTTTTAGGGGGGGACGGGGTGTTCTTTTCTAAGACTTTTTTTCCAGTAAAGTATATTTTCATAGTGGCCAGTAGAACATATTCATTTTATTCAGAAGTTAAAACTCACATCATTATCACAATCACCATAGCAATATCGCTTTCATGTACTACACTTTATATCATTTCTGTGGTTGTTATTTCACCATATGTGACACTCCACCATGAAATGAGTCTCATCGCACCTGACCCACTTTTCCGCTAGAGACCATAATAAGCAGGTGGGGGGTCAAGTTGTAGATTTTGATTTATTTTTAAAAACTAGCCATTCTTCTACCTTCTACTGAAGTATCAAAATGTAATTTTGTTTTTCCTTTTTGCTTTAAAAGCCTGTTTTAAATCGCCCAAGCTCTCATTCTGACCACCTTTTACGATGCCAAACTTGTCAATTTCTCGTTTTGTCTCTTTCCGCCGTCTAGGATTTGTTATGATTTGTAATAACTTTTGACAGAATTGTCAGGTTTTCAATCTGTTTTCCGTTTTGAATAGCCTGTGAATTGCAGATTACTAAATGTGTTAACAACTAAAGATATGACCTCATGTGCAATGCCACTCATTTTGTGGTGGAGTGTCACCTAATGATGGAAAAAGGGATATCAGTTTTGTGTTGTTTAATCAGTGGTCAGGCCATTCAACTGTCTGTCTGTTCATCGTGACTTCAAGTAGCCCAGTATTTTTTTTTTTATTTTTTTTTTTTATTCTTTTATATTTTATTCTTTTATATCAAGGATAATGGAATTAACACTTATGTGCTTTTGTACATCCAGTCCCCGTGTGTAGGCGGTTTTGTAAATTTTGTCATCTGTTCCCAGTATTGCAGGAGGTGCTGATTAACGTGTTCACTATGCAATTTTGTACGAAACAAAAACTAACTGTACCTTTTCTATTTCTTCTTTTTTTTTCATGTTGTCTTTCTTCTCTTCTTATTTTGGTTGGTTTGGTATGTCATGGATTTTTAAGGTTTTATTTGGAGGGGAGGGGGAGGTTGGGAAGTAGAGAGAGAGAGAGAGAGAGAGAGAGATGTATGTTCTTTGTGATCTTTTGTTTCTGACAGCTATATAAAAATGTTTCATTCAAAAAGATAACTATGCGGGTTTTTGTTTTTACTACTTCGTTTGACAAAAAAAGTCTTTCCATGGGTCTTAGAGGACTAATTCTTTCAGCTGCGTTGATGCCACACACAGTCTTTAAAGTATGTTGATTTTGGCAGATTTGTTTCAGTGAGTCTTTCATTTTGGTCAGTTTGATTTTTTGTTTGTTGTTGGTTCAACTAGACAGCATTTGTTTCAAGTTTCTGTTTCTTTTGAAAAGAGAATTAAAAAGTTTTGTTGGATTTGTTTGGATGCGTTATGAGGTTTGTTTGTTGTCTTCTGTAGATGCTGGGAAAGTGAATATGAATGAGAAAGCTTGTGTGTTTCTTACATGTGCTTGCTTGCATGCATGTTCGTGAACATGCTTGTGCACAAAAATATGCACCTATATGCATGCACATATGCACACACACAAGCATGTGTGCGCACACACTCAGACACACACACTCACTCACTCATACAATGCACACACACACACACACTCTCCTCTCTCTCTCTCTCTCTCTCCTCTCTCTCTCTCTCTCTCTTTCAAAGGAAGCAAAAATACCAGATTGAATTTCCTTTTCATACTTTCAAACGTCAAATAAAAACACACATATAAAAGCCAATAATACAGAGAAATAAAAATAAAATATAACCTGGCCATAAAAAATTTTTTTTAATCTTGTCTTCAGTGGTCCACTTTTTGCCATTATTGCCAGTATTTGTACTAATCTTCCAATGTCATCATTGCTCCCCTCCCCCCCCCCCCCCAAAAAAAAAAAAAAAAGTGTTCAGTTGTTAATAAACTTTTTGCTTTGTTTTTCAAACATTAAAAAAAAATTATTTTGCATTATTCTACACATTGAGCACATGTCTTGAAGATAGGGTTGGAGATGGGTTGTGGAGAATTCACGATAAGAGTGTAGCACTTCTGCATGAAGAGCTTGTTACATTGTTCACTTTCATGCAGTTCTAAATGAAAGGAAGATCTCTGAAGTCGGTATGCGGCTTCCTTAATGATGGGTAAACAGTCGCATTTTGTAGACAAACATTTTTAAACTAATACTTTCATGTGCACTGAACAAAAGTATTATTTTACTGATTAGAGGACAAAAATTTAGACGCACATTTTAGAAAATCAAATCAAGACTTTCGTATTCACTGGTCTGAAGTATTATTTAGCCAAGTAGATGGCAAAATATAGACAAAAATTTCGGAACAAATAGTCACCACTTTGGCTGTGGAAAGAAAAAGAAGCTGTCAGTTTTACTGATACTTGTCTGACACATCTGCCTTCACTTGAGTTGCTGTACCAGGTTTAAAAATGACAAGTAGAATCAGTGGTCAGTAATGATGGACACCGTAGCCGAGTGGTTAAGACTGTTCGAATTCAATCCCACGGGTCTATGAAGTCGTGGGTTCGAATCTCGGTGGCGTCTGGTGAATTAAGGGTGGGGATTTTTTACGATCTCCCAGGTCAACTTCAAGCGCAAACCTGCCATTCCAGTGCCTTGATTCCCTTCGCGTATATACCCAAGCAGAAGATCAAATGTGTATGTTAAAGATCCCATAATTAATGTCAGCATCTGATGAGTTACGGAAACACGAACATACCCAACAAACATTCATGAAGTCAGTATGCGGCTACCTTCATGGTGGGCAAAAACGGGTGGCATACACGAAATCTCACCTGTGGTAAATCTCTGAGCTCTAGCCGAGGAACAGGGGGGAAAAAAAGTCAATAGTAAAAACTGCAGCTGGGTTGCTGTACCAGTTTTTTTTAGAATTCACAAGTGGAATCGAATGACAGAAAGATTAAAAACAAAGCAAATACTGAAAGGTTGGATAGCACAGCTGACGCATTTGCCTTTGCTTATGTTGTGGTACCACTTTCAAGATTGCGAGTGGAACCAGTGGACAGTAAGATGAAAACAAACAAAAAAATATATTTTAAAAAAAAGAAAATCAACCTGTAAAGTCTTGTTTCATCAAGATGATTTTTTTTTTTAACCTGAAAAAACCTGGCAGTTGGATTAAGACAAATTTACTAAACAAAAAACAACACACTCACACAAATTTACAATTGGATCAAAATAATACTGACATTGAAGCAAGAGAAGATAACTCATTCAGCACACTTGGATCAAGACACAAATAAATAAATAACAACAGGCTCACACAAATTTGCAATTGGATCAGAACAAATATTGAAAATAAAAGCAACAGACAGGAATATAAGCCAATCAGTTAAAAACAGAAACCGCTCTAAAAACAATACACACACATCTTTCACTTTGCTTCACTACAAATCACAAGCAACAAATCAAGCAACTCACAAATCTTCAAACTTGTTCAAAGTCAACTGAAAGCAACAAGAAAGAGGCATCTCCAGAGTGGTCAAGAAAAATCGTCAAACGCAACAAACACAATCGTTTGATCACTACAAAGAAAATATATAATTATATAAAAGCAAAAAAACCTAAAAACCTCCAGCTCAATCATTGTCAAGAATACATAAATGACTTGTCAGGGGCTTAACATCAGTGTGACGCATTTTCGCTCATTATATAACAGACAACAATAGTTTCTGTCTGAGCGTTCCATGAAGAAGAAGAAGAAGAAGAGGAGGAGAGTTAAACTTGTCATTTTGATCATTACTGGCCTATTGATTGATGTGTCAGGGTGACCCACATGCATATAACCTCTACATAACTTGTTGAGCAGTTAGTTACTGGAGCATTTCACTAAAAAAAACTGTGGGGTCTTGAGCAATTGAACCAACCAGGTGGAGCCCATTTTTCTCTCAGGTTAAAAAAATGCATGCTAGGTACGTTCGTGTCATCCATACCAGTAGTGGTAATTGGCCCCACATTTTTATGAAAGAGGAATGGATTTTTAATGCACGCACAAGTTTTAAACATGCATACTAGGCGCCATGGGGACGGCATAGCTCAGTGGTCAGAGCGCTCACTTACCCCCAGCCAAGGTTAAGCAGCCTCGAGCGTGGTTACCAATTATTGGAGGAGTGACCGTTTGGGCGCCTTGGCTTCAGTACAATCCCCCAGTTCACCCAACTGTAAATAGGTACCTGCCTCTTTAGGGTCAGGGAAGGTAAAGCAGCGAGGGAGAGGAGATGGGCGCCGCCCTCAATATGCTGGCCCCTGGAGAAGCTGAGGTCTCTGATGCTTCACCCCCCCCCCCCCCCCCCCCCCCCCCCTACGACCACATAGGTTACGGGACACCTTTACCTTTTTATTTTTAAACTAGGCATAGTGGGGCTCATGGTTTTTAGCCTGATCTGAATCATAGGGGAATGGACTCAGGACTAGTGCTGACATCAGGGGTAAAAACCTCTCAAATGAACATCTCAGCAGGGGCCTGTTGTTGTTGGGTGTTCCCCAGCTTAACACCTTGGGAGTCAGTCACCCAGAGCATGCTCCCTGCCTCACTCATCCCCACCTGGGAATCACTGTGATACTCTAAATAACACTGGGTGCCAAGTTTGTGTGTATGACTTTCCCAAGTCCTCCATCTTACATGTGAGCGCTTTAACGTCTT
>CM054146.1:25116103-25136103 GCA_028751875.1 Rapana venosa
CCTACCCCCCCCCCCCCCACCTCACACCCCCCACCTCACCCCCCCCCCCCCAACCCACTACCACAACAACAACCACAACAACCACAATCACCCCAACCTCCCAACACTCACAAAAACAACAACTAACTCCCGCAACCCCCAACAACCCCCACACCACCCCCACACCCACACACATCCCACCCACACCCCACACCCATCCCCCACCTCACACACCCCCCACCCCCCCACACACAGACACACACCCGCCACCCACAATAACCACAACCACCCCAACAACCTCCCAACACTCACACACACACACAAACAAACAACAACGTAACTCCCCCCCCCCCTCCCTCCAACCCACCCTCCCTACCCTACCCCCCTACCCACCACCACCCACCCCCTACCACCACCCTACTTCCCCCACCACCACCACCCAACCACACCACCCCACAACCCCCCCCCCCCCACACCCCCCTCCCCCCCCCCCCCCACCCCCTACCACTCCCCCCCTACCCCACCACCCCCTACCCCACCCCCCACCCACCCCCTACCCCACCCCACAACCCCCCCCCCCCCCCACCACCCACCCCAACCCCCACCCCCCCCCCCCCACACCTCCCCCCCCCCCCACCCACCCCCCCCCCCCCCCCCCCCTATATCCCCACGATCGAAAACCTTGTCAGGCGGCAGAATCCAGGTGCCTTGCTTGCTGCAGTGTTTGTAGAGACGGGTGGCCAGGAAGACCAGGAGACACAGGACCAGCGCCACCACCACCACGATCAGGATCAGCAGGTAGCGGTCAGAGCCCACCGCAGAGGCCTCGGAGACAGCAGCTGAAGAGGAGGAGGAGGAGGAGGAGGAGGACCCCGATCCTTGGGGCTGAAGGCACGGGCCCATCTTCACGCAGGCTAGCACCACAGTCACGTTCTGAAAAGAAAAAGAAAAAAATAATGGAATAGACAAATTGAGCGCTTTGATTTGTTGCTTTACAAGATGCAGCGCTATATATAAATTCCGTACATTTATTATTATTATTATTATTATTATTATTATTATTAAATGGGCTAAGAAAGTTGTCCCTGGCAACATAAATTCTGTAGAAAACCAGCCACTCTGATAGGGAAACAGATACAGTTGCAGACTGGTAAAAAAAAAAAAAAAAAAAAAAAAAAAGGTGGCGCTGCTCTTGTGGCGACGCGCTCTCCCTCCCCCCCAGGGGAGAGCAGCCCGAATTTCGCCGCGGAGAAATCTGTGCCGTGACTTAAAGTGGTATGAAAATGAAATGAAATGATAAGGTTGGGTTGGGTTGGGATTTTTTTTTTTGGGGGGTGGGGTTGTGTTTCCTTGGCTAGGGTTGCAAGGTTCATTTATGGTGATTTTTTGTGTGTGTGTGCGTGTGTGACATGTTTTTGTTTATTTGTTTGGTCTTCGATTTAAGGCAGCTATATTTTGACTTCGGGGATGCTGTTGAAACTCGATACCGGTGTACATGCTGCGTTTTTCGTTCCTTGGCTAGAGCTCAGAGGTTCACCGATGGTGAGATTTTTGCGATTGCGACCGGTTTCTGTAATGCAGTTCCGACTTCAGGGGTTTTTTCTCTCTATATTTTGTCAACGGTGGCCTACTCTCCGAAAGAATGAACGGGTTTTAACGTGTACTCAAGATGTTTTACGTGCGTTTGCACGCGAGGCCTCAGTTTATATAGTCTCATCCGAAAGACTTTTGAGGGAGTGGAGTCACTACTCGTTGTGTTCACTCCAGTTCACTCAAAGTCAAAGTCAAAAATAAAAGTTTGACTTTGACTTTGACTTTGTGTTCACTCCAGGAGAGAAGTCTCCTTGAAGGGGCGTCTCAGTGGTTGCTGTCTGGAATCTTTAACGTGGATATTCGATCTTCTTCGTGCTTAAGTACAGGAAGGTCATTAAGGTTCTTGCGGGTTTGTATGCTTTCAGTGGACTTGGAAGATTGTATAAGAATCCCCATCTTTATTTATTTATTTTATTTTATTATTTATTCTTTTATATCAAAGATAATGGAATAAGCACTCATGTGGGTGGGTTTTTTTTACATCCAGTCCCCGTGTGTATCCGGTTTTGTAAATTTTGTCATCCGTTCCCACCGGCACACAATGGCCTACTCTTACGAAAAGCGGAACAGGATTTAACGTGTGCGCAAAATGTTCTGCACCACCGCCACCACCACCATCACCACCACCACCACCACCACCACCAACAACAACAACAACAACAACAAAAACCGCTTTTATGCACTCGGGATAATTTCAGATGGGCTTTGCAAGACTGACACTGTTCCTTCTGTTAACAAAGAACCATCAACACTGTCATTATCATCATAAAAAAGAATATCCTAAGTTTATATTATCTCTTTGGATCTTAGTGATGAAATGTTGTCTTGTTGTTGTGAGGGCGAGGGGGGGGGGAGGGAGGGGGGTCTCCCCCCAAAATATTCATGTACCCCAAAAAACGTGAGACCCAAAACTTTGGAGAACAGGAAAAGATCTGAGATTTTTTTGGTTAAAAAACCCAAACAAACCCAGTGAATAGGCATTCATGAATGCTCACATGTTTATGTGCACATATCCATAATTATAGTAAGCATAAATATACTCCTGCGCCTACACACACACACACACACACACACACACACACACACACACACACACACACAACACACACACTTTCTTGTTTGTATGCAAAGCTTGTATGACAAATATCAGTAAGAAAACAGAGGAAACACTAAACAGACAATAATAATAGTAATAATAATAATACTACTGCTGCTGCTGCTGCCTTTACCTCTGGCAGGTGCTTCTGTAAAGCCTTGATGTCCACGTAGTCCTCTATGTTTTCTGGCGTTTGGTCCACACTGACACCTGGGACAAAACACACAGAGTTCAACTGGGAGATCAACTATCTGAGTGTGTGTGTGTGTGTGTGTGTGTGCGTGCGTGCGTGCGTGCGTGTGAGTGTGTGTGTGTGCGTGTGGTGTGTGGTGTGTGTGTGTGTGGTGTGTGTGTGTGTGTGTGTGTTGTAGGAGAGATGGTGGAGTGTAATGGTTGTGTGTGTGTATTTATTTATTTATTTATTTTGAGAAAAATGGCATAATGCTTCTTTCTTTTGTTGTTGTTGTTGTTTTTTGTTGGTTTTACTCTGATAGGGAAACAACTAGTTTACATTAGCAAACAGAAAGAAAAAAAGCACCAACGGGTGGTGCTGCGCTGGTGTTGTCACGCTCTCTCCTGTGGAGAGACGCCTGCCTTTGATTCAGAGAAATCTGCCTGATTGAAAGTAGCATACAATGCAAATCAAAACAATAAACACTACACTACACTACACTACACTACACTACACTACACTACACTACACTACACACACTACACTACACTACACTACATTACACTACACTACATTACCTACACTACAATACAATGCAATGCAGTACAACACAACACAACATAATACAATGTTGTACAATCAATAAAACCCAACCCAACCCAACCCAATACAAAACAACCCAACCCCAACCCCAACCCAACCCAACCCCAACCCAACCCAACCCCACACAACACAAAACAACCCAACCCAACACAAAACAACCCAACCCAACCCAAAACAACCCAACCCAACCCAACCCACCCACCCAAACCCCACCCCACCACCCCAACCCACAAACCAAACCCACCCCAACCCAACCCAACCCCAACCCACAACACAACACCAACCCACGCCCCACCCCACCCCAACCCCAAACCAAACCCCAACCCCAACCCAACCCAACCCAACCCAACCCAACCCCATACAACACAAACACCCAACCCCCAACACAAAACAACCCAACCCCAACCCCACCCCAACCCACACCCAACCCCACCCCAACCCAACCCAACCCCAACCCACCCAACCCCAACCCAACCCAACCCCAACCCAACCCAACCCAACCCAACCCAACCCCAACCCAAACCCAACCCAAACCCCCAACCCCACCCCCAAACCCCACCCCAACCCACCCCACCCCCCAACCCAAACCCCAACCCCAACCCCAACCCAACCCCAAACCCAACCCCAACCACAACCCACAACCACAACCCAACACGAACTACTACCTCCACTGGTGCTGATGTTGAGAGTGATGTGGGCGGTCATCACTTCAGAAAAGGACTCCTTGACCAGCACGCGGACACTACGAACAGGGACCACAGCAGACGACCTCACGGCCTCCCTCACGTGGGACTCCAGTCTCTCTGTGCCCGCAGAATCCTGCAGTGGCAAAAGGTCCAGTGATGATGAGTGAGTGTGTGTGTGTGGCCCGGGGGGTCTAGCTAGATCTAGAGGTAACGCGTCATGTCTAGACAGCGAAAAAGTCCGGGTCGCCAGTGTAGTGCGGTGGGTGGTTCCAATCCCCGTTTGGACCCGAAACTTTTCTTCCCCCCCCCTTCCTTCATCTATTAGATCATGAGTGGTGGGTCTGGGCGCTAGTCTTTCGGATGAGACGATAAACCGAGGTTCCGAGTGTTATATACATAATTGTTTAGCACACGTAAAAAGAGCCCACGGCAACAAGAGAGTTGTCCCTGGCAAAATTCTGTAGAAAAAAAGCCAATCTGATAAGGGAAACAAATACAGTTGCAGACCGGAAAAAGAAAGAAAAAAGAGAATGGGTGGCGCTGCTCTTGTGGCGACGCGCTCTCCCTGGGGGAGAGCAGCCCCAATTTCACGTAGAGAAATCTGCCGTGACTAAAAAAGGTATCAATAAACAACAAATGAATAAATTGATTAGAAAATTTTAGAACCAAAAAAAAAAGTAAGAATTGCGGTCATTCAAAATGGTTCAAGAAAGTGCAATTAGTGGTGAATAGAGTTACACAGAGACACACAGACATAGACACAGAGACATAGACACACAGACACAGACAGACAGAGACACACACAGAGACAGACAGAGACAGAGATACACACAGACAGACAGTCAGAGACACCATACACAGACACACAGAGACAGACAGACACAGATGGCAGACAGAAGACACAGACAGAAGACACAGACAGAAGACACAGACACACAGAGACAAACAGACATAGACAGAAGACAGAAGACACAGACGGCAGACACAGACAGCAGACAGAAGACAAAGACAGCAGACAGCAGACAGAGACAGACACAGACAGACAGACACAGACAGAAGACAAAACAGACACAGACAGCAGACAGAAGACACAGACGGCAGACAGAAGACACAGACGGCAGACAGCAGACACAGACAGAAGACACACAGACACAGACAGAACACACACACACACACAACACACACACACACACACACACACACACACACACACACACACACACACACAGAGTACAACTTTCACATGTATTGATCCCTTGATATTCCTTTTTACATACATTACCAACTACACCCCCCCCCCCCCCCCCCCCCTGTTTTCCCCGACATTCATCCTCTCTCACTCAAAACTGCATACACACGGGGACTGGATGTACATTAAAAAAAGCACATGAGTGCTTATTCCATTATTCTCGATATAAAAGAATAAAATATAAACCTCCCCCCTCCCCCCCCCACCTTCTGAAAAGACGTTGATAGAATTTGAACAGAGTACAAACATACATGCACATACATGTAATTATGTATATAATATGTATACACTCATACAGGTATACACAACATACAACTACATATAACTATATGGGGGGAGGGGGGGGAGGGGAGTCAATATAACTATAAACACATATCATGTTTTACCTTTAACAGGAGGTAAAGGCGGAGAGTACGAGTATACACAGCCTCTGGCGGGGCCACTGAGGATGGTGGCAGGACAGGTGCCTCAGTGCTGCTGATGATTACACTGCTAGTGCTGCTGCTGCTGCTGCTGCTAATACTGCTGCTGCTAGTGCTGCTGCTGCTGCTAATACTGCTGCTGCTAGTGCTGCTGCTGCTGCTAATACTACTGCTGCTGGTAGTGCTGCTGCTGCTGGTAGTGCTGCTGCTGCTGCTGCTAATACTGCTAGTACTACTGCTAGTACTGCTTCTCGTCGTGTTAGCTCCTGCTTCTGCTGCTGTTGATGGTGCCGCCACCGCTGCCTGCCCAGACAGATGTAGACACAAGCGTGGTTAACAACTGTTACACAGTCCTCATCCCACCTCACCTCACCTCACCTCACCTCACCCCACCTCACCTCACCTCACCTCACCTCACCCACCTCACCTCACCTCACCTCACCCTCACCTCACCTCACCTCACCTCACCTCACCTCACCTCACCTCACCTCATCTCACCTCACCTCACCTCACCTCACCTCACCTTACCTATCCCGTAGTCCCTTGGACCAGTGGGGGGCACTACTAATGAAGATTTTTGCAACCAGCTTCCTCCACTCCCTCGCGGTCTTCTGCTTTTCTGTAGCAAATCGTTCCACTCGACATTGTATTCTTATTCCTCATTTCCTGATACTCTTAACTCATCCCCTCCTTTGACTTCTCCCATGGGGCCTGTCAGTAGTAACACCATTCCCACCTTCTGCTGTAAATTCCGTGCTAGGAATTCCCTCTTTTCTATCCCTCTCTTTGTTCCTGGCTTGTTCCTTGTCTTCCTGTCACCTCTTTCTTTTCTGCTTTCTTGGTCCATTCTCCTGCCTTTTTTGGGGGGTTTTGTTTTTTAACACAGAAAGGCTTAAAAGACAACCATTCTCTCCCCACGCCGAAGTCGGATGCGCTGTGGGCCTGACTTGTCAGGCGCTTAAATAACGGCAGCGTGACGTAGTTTCGCTCATATGACAGACAACAAACAAGAGTTGCTGTCTGAGCGTTGACGACGATGATGAAGGAGAAATCTCCCTTATGAGCTGTTGGGGGCACTGCACTGAAAATTTCAGGGCCGTGTCTCTTGGGCAAGTTGAGCCTGGCGGAGCTCATCCCTCTCCAGGTACAGGGTGCATGCTGGGTACGTTTGTGTTTCTGTAACCCGCGGAACACTGACATGTGTTACGGGGTGTTTCTGATATATATATATATATATATATAATAATAATGTATGGAATTTATATAGCGCTGAATCTTGTAAAGCAACAAATCAAAGCGCTCAGATTTTATTTCAAACCACTTTAAGTCACGCAGATTTCTCTCCGTGAAATTCGGGCTGCTCTCCCCGGGGAGAGCGGGAGAACGCGTCGCCACTTAGCGCTGCGCCACCCTTTCACCTTTCACCCTTTTTTTTTTTTTTTTTTTTTTCTGCTGCAGCTGTATTTGTTTCCCTATCAGAGTGGCTTTTTTCTAAGAATTTTGCCAGGGACAACTCTCTTGTTGCCGTGGGTTTTTTTACGTGCGCTAAATAATTACGTGTAACACACGGGACCTCGGTTTATCGTCTCATCCGAAAGATAACACGAAGGGAACAAGGCACTGGCAGGTTTGGACTGTAAGTTGACTCAAGATTTTGGTGTTTAAAAAAAAAAAATTCCCGAGTTGATTTCGCTACACTCAACTGCCAAGATTCAAACCCATGACTTCATGGAGTCTACGGGATAGAAATAAAAAAACATAATCTTAACCACACAGCTATAGCGTCGATCTGCCATGTCCCCGATAAAGACACATACAAAATAATGAGGACAGGGAAAGGGAGTTAATATGTATTAGACAAAAGGGAACAAATTTAAGACTATACATACTTACGTTTCCTTGACATTACTGCAGAAATCTCATGCAGAGATCTCACTAGCTGGTAGTTTTCTACTTGCTTACTTCTCGGTGTGGGGTATGTGTGGTGTCGTGTGTGTGTGTGTGTGTGTGTGTGTGTGGTGTGTGTGTGTGTGTGTGAGTTTAGGGTGTGTGTGAGTGAGTGAGTGTGTGTGTGTGTGTGTGAGTGTGTGTGTGTGTGTGTGTGTGTGTGTGTGAGTGTTTCTCAAGATGTGTGCAGGATTGAGGTAATGGGAGGCAACTTTATCTTATTACAAGTCCCAGTAGAATCCTCTCATTTAAGGGCCTTCCCCCGTCGGGATGCCTGGGGGACCTGTAAGAAGTATCAACAGCATCTCCCCAACCTTCTGGACATTTCAGTGGCTCTAGTAACATTCGCTTCAATTAAAAAAACTAACCGCCTAATACCTTCAAATATCCCACACCGTCAATCTGAAAAACAACAACATGAAGTGGCACAGTACCTAAGCTGTTTTATTCTCTAAGGTCAATAACACCAGAGGGTGACAGTCAGTCCACTTAGTTCATCATCCCCAGGTTACCAACAAACAAAAAAGAGATAATAACAAACACTTCCACATATTATTTATTGTTTATGAGCGTAACACACACACAAACACACTAATGAAATCGAGAAACGATCAGGGGCTAAATTAAAAAAACACAAAAACAACAGTAACAATAAGAACAACAAACAAAGATTGAAAGATTCAAGGTTTAATTCGCTTTTGGGCATGGAAGATTTCAGTGCGCGAAATCAACTGTATATAACATATTTTAATTTGCCTTTAAAAATACCACACAAAAACCAACACGTTTATAACACTGCACGTGGCATAAACAGAAATGTAGTCAACCTTGTCATCAATGTCATGCAACTTTATTCTTGACTATAAATTTTTAGTTTTAATAAGGAAAGAAATTAAAACAAAAACACCCCCACCCTAAAAAAACCCAACAAAAAACCCTGCACGAACAAACAAACAAACAAAACTAAAAAAAATGCCCCAAACAAACAAAAAAATTATATAAAAAACAAACAAACAAACAACAACCCCAGCAATATGTAGTACAATGATAAATCTACTTACTGTCATGTTTTTCTCCCTGGTCATATTATCATTATCATTGTCTGTCATATTGGAGATGGAAAGGCCTACAGTGGTCACTTCTGAAAGTAGAACATAGCATAATGATAACAAGTTATCATTCATAATACCGTGAAACAGACCAACATCATGTCGTGTTACTTTTGTAAAGGAACCAGTAAAATCAAACATGAAACGCGATATGACTGATAAGGCAATACACATAATAAATATCATAGGGTAGTGCTATGTCTTTTTTTTTTTTAAAGAAAAAGGCCAGAAAATATAGCAGATAACCAGATATTATTACTGATAATGCTGTGAAATTGAACGAAATCATGTGGAATTAGTTAATAAGAGAACTATAAAATAAAACATATAATTTTATAATGATGAAATACACTGAAAACAACATCATATGGTATTACTATGCAAATTAATCAGAAAATAAAACATATCACCAAATATTACATAATGATATATATATATATATATGTGTGTGTGTGTGTGTGTGTGTGTGTGTGTGTGTGTGTGTGTGTGTGTGTGTGTGTGTGCTTCTGTCTGTCTGTGTGTGCGCGCTCGCGAGCACGCCTGTGTATATACATGCACGCGTACTTGTATATTTATGCACAGGTATACCTTGCATACATCCGATTCCATGCAGCCTATAATGATGTGTTAACAGCCACATTACCCCACGTCCTCATACACACAGGGTTGAAATACCAGTTTGCAAATGATTGTCTTTATTCCAAGGGAGGGGGAAAGAAAGCGGGTAGTGCACTAACCCACACAAGCCCGGCCATCAGGACTAGGAGTGTGGGTGTGGGGGCAGAGACAGGTAAAGCTGCCCTGGGTGTTGGTGCAGATCATTTCAGGGCTTCCGCACACCCGCACCCCACCCTCACATTCGTTCATGTCTGAAATCAACGACGACAATGATGATAATAACAACAAGAACAATAATAATGATAGTAGTAGTAGTAATAATAATAATAATAGTAAATAATAATAATAGTATAAATAATAATAATGATAATAATAATAGTAATAATGATGATAGTAGCAACAACAACAACAACAATGATAATAGTAGTAGTAGTAATAATAATAATAATAGTAAATAATAATATTATAAATAATAATGACAATGATAATAATAGTAATAATGATAATAGTAACAACAACAATAATAATAGTAATAAATTAATTAATAATAATAATATTAATAATAATAATAATAATAATAATAATAATAATAATAATGCAGAAATAGTAGTGGAGGTAAAACAAGTGCAGGTAACCACTGACAACTTCTCAATCATTTTTGAAAATTAATGATTGATCACAAATTCAAATTTTTTTTAAGACCCCCAAAAAAGCATCTAGAAAATAAAATCGTAATAATAGTAACGATAATATTATTAATGAATAGTAGCAAAAATAGCACAGACAACCTCTCAATCATTTTGAAAATGATTTATCAAAAAAAATTTTTTTTAAGACCAACAACAACAAAAAACCAGCATCTAGAAAATAAAATCGTAATAATAATAATAACAATAAACATGATGATATCATTAATGAATCGTAATAATAAGGATAAGAACACAGCACAATACACGTACCATCATCACCACCAATGCATGATAATTTTTAAAAAAATAGTCATCATCATCAGTATCATCATGATATTAATAATAATAATAATAATAATAATAATAATGATAAAGAAGAAGAAGAAGAATGGTGATGATGATTTTGTAGGGTTGCCTCTTTTACATCATCATCATCATCATCATCATCATCATGACGACGACGACAACGACGATGACGACGACGACGACGACGATGGTGGCGGTGGTGGTGGTGGTGGTGGTGGTATGGACTTTACATAGCGCTGAATCTAGTAAAGTAAACAAATACACCTGTTCCTTCTCGGCACATTCATCCACATCTGAAGCATTGGAAGTTCACCCCCACCCCACCCCACCCCACCCCACCCTATCCCCGGGGCTTTTTCCGTGGGAATGCCGGGGCTCTTTCAGTGTTAACAGCATCCCCACCTTGTGGAAGGTCTGTGCTTGATAATTTCCCCTTTTCTATCGCTTGCTTTATTTCTTGTTCTTCTTCTTGTTCTTGTTCTTGTTCTTGTTCTTGTTCTTCTTCTTCTTCTTCTTCTTCTTCTTTTTCGCAATTCTTCTTCGCAATTCTTCTTCTTCTTCTTCTTCTGCTTCTTCTTCTTCTGCTGCTTTTTCTTCTTATTCTTGTTCTTGTTCTTGTTCTTCTCCTTCTTCTTCTTCTTCTTCTTCTTTTTCTTCTTCTTCTTCTTCTTCTTCTTCTTCTTTTTCGCAATTCTTCTTCTTCTTCTTCTTCTTCTTCTTTTTCTTCTTCTTCTTCTTCTTCTGCTTCTTCTTCTTCTTCTTCTTCTTCTTCTTCGCAATTCTTCTTCTTCTTCTTCTTCGCAATTCTTCTTCTTCTGCTTCTTCTTCTTCTTCTTCTTCGCAATTCTTCGCAATTCTTCGCAATTCTTCTTCTTCGCAATTCTTTTTTTTCTTCTTCTTCTCTTTCTTCTTCTTCTTCATCGCAATTCTTCTTCTTCTGCTTCATCTTCATCATCATCATCATCATCTTCTTCTTCTTCTTCTTCTTCTTCGCAATTCTTCTTCTTCTGCTTCATCTTCAAATTCTTCTTCTTCTGCTTTTTTCTTCTTCTTCTTCTTCTCTTCTTCTTCTTCTGCTTTTTCTTCTTCTTCTTCTTCTTCTTCTTCGCAATTCTTCTTCTTCTGCTTCATCTTCAAATTCTTCTTCTTCTTCTTCTTCTTCTTCTTCTTCTTCTTCTTCTTCTGCTTCATCTTCTTCTTCTTCTTCTTCTTCTTCTTCTTCTTCTTCAAATTCTTCTTCTTCTTCAAATTCTTCTTCAAATTCATCTTCTTCTTCTTCATCACCTTCTTCTTCAAATTCTTCTTCTCCTCCTCCTCCTCCTCCTTCTCTCTCTCTCTCTCTCTCTCTCTCTTCTCTCTCTCTCTCTCTCTTTTCTCCTCTCTCTCTTTTCTCTCTCTCTCTCTCTCTCTCTCACTCTCCTCACTCTCCTTCCCTACCCTCTATCCCAATCCTTCTCTCCTCCATCACAACCCCCCCCCCACCCGACCACCCTCCCCCCCCCCTCCCCCCCCCCCCCCCCTCCCCTCCCCCCCCCCCCCCCCCCCCCCCCCCCCATCCTCTCGAGCGTTCTTACCACGGCATTCTGTGCCATTCATGCGAGGTTCGAACCCCGCGTCGCAATAGCAGGTATAGCCGCTGGGTGTGTCCTGACAGACCCCGTTCTGACACAGCGAAGGGTCCAGCATGCATTCGTCCACAGCTGGAAACAGGCAGACAGAGGTTCGTTGCTTGTGGTGTGGGTAAGTGGTGGTGGTGAGTGGTTGGTGGTGGTGGTAAGTGGTGGTGGTGGTGAGTGGTGGTGGTGGTAGGGTGGTTGGTGGTAGGGTGGTGGGGTGGTGAGTGGTGAGTGGTGGTAGTGGTGGGTGGTGGTTGGTGGTAGGGTGGGTTGTGGTGGTGGTGGTGGTGGGGGTTGGTGGTAGGGTGGTGGTAAGTGGTGGTGGTGGTGGTGGTGTGGTGGTGGTTGGTAGTGGTGGGGGTGGTAGTGGTGGGGGTGGTAGTGGTGGTGGTGGGGGTTGGTGGTAGGGTGGTGGTAGTGGTGGTGGTGGTGAGTGGTGGTGGTGGGGGTGGTGAGTGGTGGTAGGGTGGTTGTGGTTGGTGGTGGTGGTGGGTAAGTGGTGGTGGTGGTAGTGGTGGTGGTGGTAAGTGGTGGTGGTGGTAAGTGGTGGTGGTGGTAGTGGTGGGTGGTGGTAGTGGTGGGGGTGGTAGTGGTGGGGGTGGTGAGTGGTGGTGGGTGTGGTTGTGGTTGGTGGTGGTGGTGGTAAGTGGTGGTAGGGTGGTTGTGGTGGTAGTGGTGGTGGACACGCGTTGCTTCCACAATCCTTATATCGGATACCTCCACTGGGACTATAGTACAACAACTGATCCCAATGCACGATTAATTCGCTACCTTGGGTATTTTTGGTGGTTGTTTTTTTTTTTAAATGAAAGAGTTGTCTTTGTTTGGTAGACAATTTTGTTGTTTTTTTCTTGTTGTTTATTAGAAACAGTAGAAGGGTTTGTCAAGTTGACTTACTTAATAAATTAATAAGACGAGGACGAGGACGACATAGAAGCAAGCAAGTAGGGAAGGAAGGAAGGAAGGAAGGAAGGAACGGTTTGTTGTTGTTTTGTTATTGTTGTTGCTTTCGGGGGTTTTTTGGTTACCGTTTGTTTGTTTTTGTCTCGTTTGGATTGTCTGCCTGAGTTGGTTTATTTCGTTTTGGTTTGTTTGTGTTGGTCTTCATATAAACGTCTATCCACTAACCAAAAAAAACAAAAAGTTAAATAGGGAAGGGGAAGGAAAGTGAGAAGAAATGTTAATGTTAATGGGTTTGTACGCGGAGTTGAAAGAAATATGCATGCATATTATACGTGAATGACTACGTGTGTGAGTGTGTGTGTTGGAGTGGGGGGTGGGTAGGGGGTGGGGGGTTTGTGTGTGTGAGAGAGGGTGTGTGGGAGTGTGCGTGCGTGTGTGTGTGTGTATGTGTGCGTGCGTGCGTGCGTGCGAACTGTGCGAACGCGCGTGCGTGTTTGGGTGTGTTTGACATTGGCAGAATGAGCTAATTGGTTGGCTGATCACCGGTTGGCTAATTTTCTTCTTCTTCTTCTTCTTCGGTTTCCTGATTTCATGACTAGTGAGTAGGCTGGCTGACTGGCTGGCTGGCTGGCTGGCTGACTGGCTGGCTGGCTTGCTTTTGTTGTTTGAATGGTTGACTGGGCGAGAGGACGGCTAGGTTGGTGGTCGACCTGACTGATTTGACAAGTCGTTCGTTGGCTTGAGAGGGGGATTAGTCGACTGCTGACTGCCTGCCTGCCTGCCTGAGACACTGCCTGCCTGCCTGAGGAACTGCCTGCCTGCCTGAGACACTGCCTGCCTGCCTGAGGAACTGCCTGCCTGCCTGAGACACTGCCTGCCTGCCTGAGGAACTGCCTGCCTGCCTGAGGAACTGCCTGCCTGCCTGAGGCACTGCCTGCCTGCCTGAGACACTGCCTGCCTGCCTGCCTGCCTGAGACACTGCCTGCCTGCCTGCCTGCCTGAGACACTGCCTGCCTGCCTGAGGCACTGCCTGCCTGCCTGCCTGCCTGCCTGCCTGAGACACTGCCTGCCTGCCTGCCTGAGACACTGCCTGCCTGCCTGCCTGCCTGAGACACTGCCTGCCTGCCTGAGGCACTGCCTGCCTGCCTGCCTGCCTGAGGAACTGTCTGCCTGCCTGAGGCACTGCCTGCCTGCCTGCCTGCCTGCCTGCCTGCCTGCCTGCCTGCCTGCCTGAGACACTGCCTGCCTGCCTGCCTGAGACACTGCCTGCCTGAGGCACTGCCTGCCTGAGGCACTGACTGCCTGCCTGCCTGCCTGAGGCACTGCCTGCCTGCCTGCCTGCCTGAGACACTGCCTGCCTGCCTGAGACACTGCCTGCCTGCCTGCCTGCCTGAGACACTGCCTGCCTGCCTGCCTGCCTGCCTGAGACACTGCCTGCCTGCCTGAGACACTGCCTGCCTGCCTGCCTGAGACACTGCCTGCCTGCCTGAGACACTGCCTGCCTGCCTGAGACACTGCCTGCCTGCCTGAGACACTGCCTGCCTGCCTGAGGCACTGCCTGCCTGCCTGCCTGTCTGCCTGCCTGTCTGAGGCACGCCCTGCTTATTACTTTCCTTCCCCTACCTCACTGTTTCTTGACTAAAATGCTATTCCTCCTTAGCAGAAAACGGCTACATTTTTAACCCTGGGGCAAAAAAAAAAAAAAAACCCCCCGACGCAAAATTTTTTCTCTGGTTTTAAATTCACGGGTTTTAGCAGAGGGAAAGAGAAAGAAGAAAGAAAGAAAGAAAGAAAAAAAAAAAAAGAAAGAAAGAAAGAAAAAGAACAGACGTATAAAAACCGAGAAGTCCCCAAAAAATTAATGACGTTTTCTCAAGTAACAAAAAAACAAAAAAAAGAGCAGAGGAGACAAAAAAATATTATTGGGTTTTTTTCCTTTTTCATGATGTATTTATGCAACTGATGAGCATCAAAAAATGCCGATTTTGTGTGGTGTGGTGGGGTGTGGGGTGGTTGTGTTTTGTGTGTTTGTGTTTTTGTGTGTGTGTGGTGGTGTGTGTGTTGGTGGTGTTGTGTGTGTGGGTGTGTGTGTGTTGGTTGATCAAGTACCGAAATTATTGGTATCACTTGTTTTATGAAGAGAAACTTATCATGTTCTTTCCTCCATTTACTTTTTTCCTGTTTAAAATATTTTCCTTGTTTTTGTTTTTTTTAAAAAAAATAGAAAAAAGGAGAAGGGTTACAATGCTAAAACTTACTGTCCACCTGGTTTTTTTTTCATTAGAAAAAGAAAGGGAAAACAATGCAACTACTTACTGTCCATCCTGTGTTTGGTCATATGAAAAAAGAGAAGGGAAAACAATGCTAACACCTCTGTAAATCCGTGTTTGGTTAGTATAACAAGAGAAAGGAATACAAACTAAACCAAATTTCCCCCGGTTTGTGTACTAAACAAGAGAAGGGAAAACAATGCTAACTACCTACTGTAAAATCCTTTTTTGGTCAAATGAACAAGAGAAGGAATACAATGTAACACTTTCTGCCATCCCGGTTTTTGTCAGTATGAACAAGAGAAGGGAAACAAAGCAACACTTTTCTGCCACCTTGTTTTGGTACTATGAAAAAGAGAAGGGGGAAAACAATGCTAACTACCTACTGTACATCCTGTGTTTGTGTCAGAATGAACAAGAGAAGGAATACAATGCAACTATTACTGTCCATCCGTTCAGTATAACAAGAGAAGGGAAAACAAGCTAACCACTTACGTACATCCCGTTGTGTCAGTAAGAACAAGAGAAGGAAAACAATCAACTACTTACTGCCTCCTGTGTCTATCAAAAAGGGAAGGGAAAACAAAGCTAAAAATACGTCCAACCCGTGGTTGTGTCAGATGAACAAGAAAGGAATACAAAGCTAACACTTACTGTCCATCCTGTGTTTTTGGGCATATGAACAAGAGAAGGGAAAACACTGCTAACACCTACGTACATCTGTTCTGTTCATATGAACAAGAGAAGGAATACAAGCAACTATTACTGCCATCCGTGTTTTTTTTAGTATTAACAAAGAAGGGAAACAAGCTAACTATTACTGTACACCTGTTTTGTGCATAAACAAGAGAAGAATCAATCTTTAACTTTACTGTCCATCCGTGTTTGTGTCAGTATGAACAAAAAAGGAATACAAAGCTTAAAACTTACTGCCACCTGTTTTGTCAGTAAGAAAAAGAGAAAATACAATGCTTTTAATACCACTGTCCACCTGTGTCAGTATGAACAAGAAAGGATACAAGCTTAACTACCTCTGTCCATCCTGTGTTTGGTCAGATGAACAAAGAAGGACTACAAAGCTAACTACTTACTGTCCACCGTTTTGTGTCAGTAAGAACAAAGAAGGACTACAATGCTAACTACTTTCTGTCCATCCTGTGGTTTTTTTCAGTAAACAAAAGAAGGAAACAATGCTTAACACTTACTGTACATCCTGTGTTTTGGGGCGTATAACAAGAGAAGGAAACAATGCTTAACTACTTACGTCCACCTGTGTTTGTGTCAGTATGAACAAGAGAAGGAATACAATGCTTAACTACTTACTGTCCATCCTGGTTTGTGTCAGTAGAACAAGAAAGGAAACAATGCTTAACACCTACTGCCATCCTGGTCAGTATGAACAAGAGAATCAACAAAGCTTAACTACCTACGTCCATCCTGTGTTTTTTGTCATATGAACAAGAGAAGGCTCAATGCTAACACTTACTGTCCACCTGTGTTTTTGGGCAAAAGAACAAAAAGGAAACAAGCTAACACTTCTGTCCACCTGTGGTTTGTCATATAACAAGAAAGAATACAATGCTAACTACTTACGTCCAACCCGGGTTGTTTCAGTAGAACAAGAAGGACTACAATGCTAACTACTTTTCTGTCCATCCTGTGGTTTGTCAGTATGAACAAGAGAAGGACAAAAATGCTAAATACTTTTGTCCCTCCCTTGGGTTTTGTCAGTAGAACAAAAGAAGGAATACAATGCTAAATACTTACTGTCCATCCTGTGGTTGTTATATGAAAAAGAGAAGGGAAAACAATGCTAACATTACTGTCCACCTTTGGTTGTGTCCGTAGAACAAAAAGGAAAACAATGCTAACACTTTCGTCCATCCCCCGTGTTAGTATGAACGGAGAAGGAATACAATGCTAACACTTCTGTCCCCTCCTGTGTTAGTATGAACAAAAAGAAGGGCACAAAGCTTAACTACCTACGTCCATCCCGTGTTTGTGTCAGTATGAACCGGGGAAAGGGAAAACAAAACTAACTACTTATGTCCATCCGTGTTTTTTCATTGAACAAGAGAAGGAATACAATGCTAACTACTTTCTGTCCATCCTGTGTTAGTTGAACAAGAGAAGGGGGTACTCTACTACTTACGTCCTCCTGTGTTTGGTCAGTATGAACAAGAGAAGGAATACAAGCTAACTACTTTCTGTCCCCTCCTGTTTTGTGTCAGTATGAACAAGAGAAGGGAAAACAATGCAAAAATCTTACTGTAAAATCCTTGTTTGTATAACAAGAAAGGAAACAATCAACTATTACTGTCCACCCGTTTTTGTGCAGTATGAACAAGAGAAGGAAATACAATGCTAACTACTTACGTCCATCCTTGTTTTTGCATATAACAAGAAAGGAACAAAGCTTAAACTACCTACTGCCTCCTGTTTTTTGTGTCAGTAAACAAAAAGAATACAAGCTAACTACTTACGTACATCCGTGTTTTGCATTTTAACAAAGAAGGACAAAAATGCAAAATATTACTGTACACCTGTGTTTGTGTCATATGAACAAGAGAAGGGAATACAATGCTAACTACTTACTGTCCATCCCGTGTTTGTTTCAGTATGAACAAGAGAAGGAATACAATGCTTAACTACCTACTTTCCAACCCCTTGTTTGTTCAGTATGAACAAGAGAAGGAATACAATGCTAACACTTACTGTACATCCTGTTTGTGTCAGTAGAACAAAGAAGGGAAAACAAGCTTTAAATACTACCGTCCAACTGTTTGTTCATATAAAGAGAAGGGAAAACAATCAACTCTACGTCCTCCTTGTTTTGGGCAAAAGAAAGGGAAAACAAGCAACTACTTACGTCCATCCTGGTTTGTGTCATAAACAAGAGAAGGGAAAACAATCTAACTACCACTTTCCATCCTGGGTGTCATATAACAAGAGAAGGGCTACAATGCTAACTACTTCTGTACATCCCGGTTTAAAAACAAGAAAGGAATCAACTTAACTACCTACGCAACCTGTGTCAATGAAGAGAGAAGAAACAAGCTAACTACTTCGCCTCCCTTTTTTTGTCATATGAACAAGAGAAGACACAAAGCAACTACTTATGTACATCCTGTGTTAGTATGAAAAAGAAAGGGAAAACCCAAAGCAACTCTTCTGTCCATCCTTGTTTGGTTTTAAGAAAAAGAGAAGGCTACAAAGCAACTACTTACTGTACATCCCGTGTTAGTAGAACAAAAAAGGAATACAATGCTTTAAATACCCTACTGTCCATCCTGTGTCATATGAACGAAGAAGGAATACAATGCTAACACTTTCTGTCCACCTGTTTTTGTCCCGTAAGAACAAAAAGAACAATGCAAACCCACTTACGTACATCCTGTGTTTAGATGAACAAAGAAAGGGAAAACAATGCTTTAAATACCTACTTCCACCTGTGTAGTATAACGAAAAAGGAATACAATGCAACTACTTACTGTCCATCCCCTGTTTGTGTCATAGAACAAGAAAGGGAAAACAAGCTAACACTTACGTCCATCCTGTGTTTTTGTAGAAAGAACAAGAGAAGGGAAACAATGCTAACTACTTACGTACATCCTGTGTTTGTGTCATATGAACAAAGAAGGATACAATGCAACTACTTACGTACATCCTGTGTTAGTAAAAAACAAAGAAGGAAACAAAAAAGCTAACTACTCACTGTCCATCCTGTGGTTTTTTGTCAGTTAACAAAAAAGGAATACAATGCTAACTACTTACTGTACATCCTGTTTAGATGAACAAGAAAGGAATCAATGCTAACTACTTACGTCCATCCTTTATTTGTCAGTATGAAAAAGAAAGGGGTACAATGCTAAAAATACGTACATCCTGGTTAGTAAGAAAAAGAAAGGAATACAAACAACTACTTTCGTCCACCCCGTGTCAGTATAACAAGAGAAGGGCACAATGCTTAACTACCCACTGTCCTCCTGTGCTATGAAAAAGAGAAGGACACAATGCTTAACTACTTTTCTGTCCATCCTGGGTTTGTTAGTAGAAAAAAAGAAGGACTACAACTAACACTTACTGTACATCCTGGTTTGTGTTTGAAAGAACAAGAGAAAGGGAAAACAAAGCTAACACTTCTGCCATCCCGGTTTTGCAGTATGAACAAGAGAAGGAAAAACAAGCTAAAACTTACTGTACATCCTGTGTTAGTATGAACAAGAGAAGGAATACAAGCTAAATATTTCGTCCATCCTGGTTTGTGTCAGTAAAACAAGAGAAGGAAAACAATCAACTACTTTCTGACATCCTGTTTATAGAACAAAGAAGGAAAAACAATGCTTAAATACTTATGTCCATCCTGTGGGGGTGTTAGTATGAACAAAGAAGACACAATGCTAACACTTACGAAAACCTTTTTTGGTTATTTGAACAAAGAAAGGGAAAACAAGCTAACTCTTTCGCCACCCCTTTTTTGTGTCGCGTGAACAAGAAAGAATAAAATGCTTAACTACTTAGCCACCTGGGTTGTTAGTATGAAATAGAAGGAAAACAATCAAAATACCTACGAAAATCCCGTTTTGTGTTTTGTAGAAAAAAAAGAATACAATCTAACTACCTACTGACTCCCGTGTTTTTGTTTAGTATGCAAAGAAGGGAAAACAATGCTTAACACTTACTGTACATCCTTGTTTGTGTTAGTAGAACAAGAGAAGGGAAAACAAAGCAACTACTTACTG
>CM054146.1:25148603-25151103 GCA_028751875.1 Rapana venosa
TTACCTGAGGATTTACCTGAGGATTACCTGTTCCCTGACCATTGTCCAGCAAGTGCAGGATGCAGCCCTCTGTAGCAGCCCTCCATCCTCCTCAGCTTCTGTCTTCTGCCTACCCTACTCTAAGGATTTTGATATAAAGGATACACGATACTGCATATAAAAGAATGACGATGATGATTTAAAGAAAACAAAACACCAACCCCCAAACAGAATGAATGGATGGATGAATGAATGTGGTGGTGTGGATTATTATTTTTGAAAAGTCGCAGGAGGAAGAAAAGGGGAGTTTCTGTCTCTTTGTCTCTGTCTCACTCTCTCCAGAGAGACAGAGAGAGAGAGAGAGAGAGAGAGAGAGAGAGCGAGAGAGAAAGAGAGAGAGAGAGGAGAGAGAGAGAGAGAGAGAGAGGAGTAGAGAGAGAGAGAGAGAAGAGAGCGAGAGAGAGGTCAAAGTCAAGTCAAAGTCAGTTATTTCGATGATAATGAATAAGCACACGTGCGCTTTTTTTACATCCAGCCCCGCCTTAGAGAGGAGAGAGAGAGAGAGAGAGAGAGAGAGAGAGAGGAGAGAGAGAGAGAGAGGGAAAAGAGAGAGAGAGAGAAGAGAGAGAGAGAGAGAGAAAGCGCGCGCGAGAGAGAGAGCGACAGAGAGAAAGAGAGAGCGACACAGAGAGAGCGAAAGAGAGAGAGAGCGAGAGAGAGAGCGACAGAGAGAAGAGAGAGAGAGGGACGAGAGCGAGAGAGAGAGAGAGAGAGAGGAGAGAGAGAGAGAGAGAAAAAGAGAGAGCGACAGAGAGAAAGAGCAACAGAGAGAAAGAGAGAGAGGGAGAGAGCGACAAGAGAAAGAGAGAGAGAGAGGGAGAGAGCGAGAGAAAGAGAGAACACAGAGAGAGAGAGCGACAGAGAGAAAGAGAGAGAGAGAGAGAGAGAGAGAGAGAGAGAGAGAGAGAGAGAGAGAGAGAGAGAGCATGAGAGAGAGAGAGAGAGAGAGAGAGAGAGAGAGAGAGAGAGGAGAGAGAGAGAGAGAGATTGCTACGTAGACAAGCAGGCAGGCTGACAGGAAGATAACCGAAAACAACACTGCCATACACACAGGCCACTTTGATAGACAGACAAGTATATAAACAGGACTGGGCGGATACTCTGACTGATAAACATTGTTTTGTTTCTTTTTGGGGAGAGGGTGGGGGTAGGGGAAGGGGTTGGTTAAGGGCCTATTGGATGGGTGTGTGTGTGTGTGGGTGGTAAGGGGGGGGGGGGGGGGGGGGGGGGGGGGGGGGGGGGTTGGGGGGGGGGGGGTTGTGTGTGTGGGTGGTGTGGGTGGGTGGGTGGAGGGTGTGTGGGTGGGTGGTGTGGTGGTGGTGTGTGTGTGTGTGTACGTGTGTGTGTGTGTGTACACGTGTGTGTGGTGGGTGTGTGGGTGAGTGGGTGTGTAGGGTTGTGTGTGTGTGTGTGTGTGTGTGGTGGAGGGTGTGTGTGGGGGTGTGTGTGTGTGTGTGTACACGTGTGTGTGGTGGGTGTGTGTGGAGGGAGTGTGTGTGGAGGGTGTGGTGTGTGTATGTACGGCGAGGGTGTGTTGTGTGTGTGTGGAGGGTGTCGGGGAGGGTGGGGGGGGGGGTGTGTGTGTAGGGGGAGGGAGTGTGCGTAGAGGGTGTGTGTGTGTGTGATGGGGGAGGGTGTGTGTGTGTAGGGGGAGGGTGTAGAGTGTGTGTTTGGGTGGGGGGTAAGTGGGTGTAGTGTGTGTGTGTTTGCGTGTGTGTGTGTGTGTGTGTGTGTGTGTGTGTGTGTGTGTGTGTGTTTATGTGTGTGTGAAAGTCAAAGTCAAACATTTATTTCCATATGGTACAGTGTGTGTGTGTGTGTGTGTGTGTGTGTGTGTGTGTGTGTGTGTGTGTGTGTGTGTGTGTGTGTGTGTGTGTGTGTGTGTGTGTGTGTGATAAACAAGTATATAAACAGCATTGGGCGAATATCCTGACTGATAAACAATGGTGGGTTTTTTTGTTTGTTAAGGGTCTATTTGAGGAGGCACCGTGGTCGAGTGGTTTAGGCGGTCAACTCGTGATCCAGAGGTCGCAGGTTCGATCCCCGCTCGACTCGGTGTTGTGTCCTTGGGAAAGACACTTTACTCCTATTTTCCTCACTCCACCCAGGTGTACAAGTGGGTACCAGCTCTGCTGGCGAAGTATCTGGCGACAGACTAGCGTCCTGTCACAGGGGTGGTGAAAAACCATCAGTTCGCTTAACGCTACAGAAACCGGGATAAGCTCCGGCTCTATGGGCCTTCTGGCTCGAAAGAACATACTTAAGGGTCTTTTTAATCGTATTTGTAAGTGTGTGTGTGTGTGCGCGCGTGCGTGCGTGCGTATATGTGTGTGTGTATAGTGTGTGTGTGTGCACACGGGCGCGCACGCGTGTGTATGCGTAAGATATTACGCAATATTTCGTAATCGCCTACATGTGATTTCCTAGAAATCAGAAGAGAGCGTATCACTCGCAGTAGGCT
>CM054146.1:25161103-25166103 GCA_028751875.1 Rapana venosa
TATCCCTGCTTTCTTTATTATTATTAACGTGGTATAGGGTCTGGAAAGGCCAAACACTAAAGAATGTGTGGGCCACTATATGGTAAAGTGTTTGTGTCAAAAGGTGAGGTCAAGTTGATCAAGTCTCTCGGGTTGTTGTATAGGCGTATGTTTGTGTCAAAAGGCGAGGTTAAGTTGATAAAGTCTGTCGGGTTGTTGTATAGGAGTATGTTTGTGTCAAAAGGCGAGGTTAAGTTGATAAATTCCGTTGGTTGTTGTATAGGAATATGTCTGTGTCAAAAGAGGAGGTTATGTTCACAACGTCTGGTGGTGGTTGTGTAGAAGTATGTATGCCTCAATAGGTGAGGTCATGCTGACAAAATCTTTTGGTCATTGTATAGGAGTGTGTATGCGTCAAAAAGTGATGTCAAATTGACGAAGTCTGTTGGTTATCCTACATGAGTATGTTGGTTTCGAAAGGTGAGGTCATATTGACAAGGTCAAGCATGTTGTGTTGTGTGTGTGTGTGGTGTGTGTGTGTGTGTGTGTGTGTGTGTGTGTGTGTGTGTGTGTTGTGTGTGTTATTTTACTCTTATTTCGAGGATAATGGAATAAGCACTCATGTGCTTTTTTTCCATCCAGTCCCCGTGTGTATGCAGTTTTGTCAATATTGTCATCCGTTCCCACTGGCACACAATGGCCTACTCTTCCGAAAAGCGGAACGGGTTTTAACGTGTGCACAAGATATTCTGCGTGTGTTCGCACACGGGACCTCGGTTTATAGTCTCACCCGAAGGACTGTTAGGGTGTGTGTGTGTGTGTGTGTGTGTGTGTGTGTGTGTGTGTGTGTGTGTGTGTGTGTGTGTGTGTGTTGTGTGTGTGTGTGTGTGTGTGTGTGTGTGCATGGATGCGTGCATGTGTGAGTGTGTATGAAAAGATGCTGTCAAATTGACAAAAGTCTGTGGGGTATAGTATAACATTGTCTTTGTGTCAAAAAGTGAGGTCAAAGTGACATAGGCTGCAGGCCTCAGTACGGCAGTATGCTTGTGTCAAAAGGTGATGTTAAATTGACCAGGTCTGTAGGCCATTGTATGTCAGTGTACTGGAATCAAAAGCTGATGTCAGTATGACCACCAAAACAATGTGGGCAAAATTTGACAGTAAGCTTGTGTCAGAAGGGGAATTCAAATTAACAATTCCCGAAGTCGGAATGCAGCTACCTCAATGGTGGGTAAAAACAAACGCATTCGCAACAAATCTCACTATTGGGGACCCTTGGAGCTCTAGCCAGGAACGGAAAAAGAAACCCACCAAAATATAGTATGACTTTATATTTGTGCCCCCCCCCCCCCCCCCCCCCCCCCCCCCTCCACCCCCACCCCCCCAAAAAAAAGCCTGCAGATCACAGTATAATGGTGTTTATGTAAAAAAAAAAAAAAAAAGTACGTCATATTGACAAAATCTTTTCGACATCTAATACTGACATTCTTGAATTTCTGGTTCGATTCTCAATAAGACTTGATAGATTAAAGATTGGAACTGTCACTGTCTTTCTCTCCTTTGAATGCAGATGGTAAAATACGCACAGTGAATATCCTTCCTCATCAGTCAACAACAGCCAAGTGTCAGTGACTTAGAGTTTGTAGAAACTCTGAGAAACAAAACTTTTTTTGCATGCACCAGATGCTGTACGTACCAGCGCGTGGGTTCGATTATTGTTGATGATTAAGCGTCTGTCAGTTGACTACATATGCAAAGTGTGGTGTAGCTCTTTAATTTGGGAATTTATACCCCATACTCTCTGTGACTCGCTGTTAACTAAAGCCTCGTCTTTGAACGCTCAGACAGCAACTATTCTTGACTGTCATACACACACACACACACAACACACACACACACACACACACACAATATATATATATATATATATATATATATATATATATATATATATATATATATATATATATATATATATATATATATATATATATATATATAAGCGAAAATGCGTCGCGCTGCCGTTTAACGCCTAACAACTCAGACCCAGCGCATCCGACTTCCGCGTGGGAGAGAGAATTGTTGTCTTTTTAAGTCTTTCTGGAAAAAAAAATTTTAAGGCAGGAGAATGGACCAAGAAAGCAGAAAATAGACAAGAAGGAGGGACAGGAAGAAAAAGAACAAGGCAGAAACAAAGAGAGGGATAGAAAAGAGGGAATTTGTAGCTCAGAATTTCCAGAATGTGGGGATGCTATTTATACTGGCAGGCCCCCCAGCATCCCCACGGGAGATAACTAAAACTGAATAGGATGAGATGTAAGAACATTATTTCACCATTGACGGAGATGTGAGAGTTGGGTTTTTCTTTAATGTTTGACACCTTTTTAAAGTTATAATACAGGTATAGGTATGTTATTACACCCAAGGACAAGCTACACAGAGAAAGGGGGGACAGGATAGCCTGGTGGTTAGCGTGATGAGCTCGTGATCTGCTGACCCGGGGTTCGATTCCCGTTCAAGAAGATTTTTCCCCTGGAGTTAACATCAGTGCCGACTCCACTCTCCCCAAAAGTCCTTCGGATGAGACTATAAACCGAGGTCCCGTGTGCGAACGCACACAGAACATCTTGCACACACGTTAAAACCCGTTCCGCTTTTCGGAAGAGTAGGCCATTGTGTGCTGGTGGGAACGGATGACAAAATTTACAAAATTGCATGCACACGGGGACTAGATGGGTAAAAAGGACACGAGTACTTATTCCATTATCCTCGAAATAAAAGAATTTATTAAAAAGAAAGAAAAAAAGGAGAAAACTAATAAAGAAACAAAATGAACACAGAAACAAAATGAACACAGAAACAAAATGAACATAGAAACAAAATAAACACAAAACAAAATGAACATAGAAACATAATGAATATAGAAACAAAATTAACACAAAAACAAAATGAACACGGAAACAAAATGAACACAGAAACTAAATGAACACATAAGCAAAATAAACACAGAAACTAAATGAACACAGAAACTAAATGAACACAGAAACTAAATGAACACAGAAACTAAATGAACACAGAAACTAAATGAACACAGAAACTAAATGAACACAGAAACATAAAAGAACAAAATGAACACAGAAACAAAATGAACACAGAAGCAAAATGAACACAGAAACAAAATGAACACAGGAACAAAATGAACACAGAAACAAAATGAACACAGGAACAAAATGAGCACAGAAACAAAAAATGAACACAGAAACAAAATGAACAAAATGAAGACAGAAACAAAATGAACACAGGAACAAAATGAGCAACAGAAACAAAATGAACACAGGAACAAAATGAGCACAGAAACAAAATGAAACAAAATGAAGACAGAAACAAAATGAACACAGGAAACAAAAGAGAAAACACAGAAACCAAAATGAACACAGGAACAAAATGAGCACAGAAACAAAATGAACACAGAAACTAAATGAACACAAGAAAAACAAAATGAACAAAATGAACACAGAAACTAAATGAACACAGAAACTAAAATGAAAAAAAAACACAGAAACAAAAATGAAACAAATGAAAAACACAGAAACTAAATGACCATAGAAACTAAAATGAACAAAATGAACACAGAAACAAAATGAACACAGAAACAAAATGAACACGAGAAACAAAATGAACACAGGAACAAAATGAGCACAGAAACAAATGAAGACAGAAACAAACATGAAACAAAATGAAGACAGAAACAAAATGAACAAATAAAACCAGAAACAAAATGAACACAGAAGCAAAATGAACACAGAAACAAAATGAACACAGAAACAAAATGAACACAGAAACAAAATGAACACAGGAAACAAAATGAACACAGAAACAAAATGAACACAGAAACAAAATGAACACAGAAACAAAATGAACACAGAACAAAATGAGCACAGAAACAAATGAACACAGAAAAACTAAATGAACACAGAAACTAAATGAACAAATGAAAACAGCAGAAACTAAATGAACACAGAAACTAAATGAACACAGAAACAAAATGAACATAAAACAAAATGAACACAGAAACTAAATGAACACAGAAAACTAAATGAACAAATGAACACAGAAACTAAATGAACACAGAAACTAAATGAACACAGAAACTAAATGAAAACAAGAAACTAAATGAACACAGAAACTAAATGAACACAGAAACATAATGAACAAATGAACACAGAAACTAAATGAACACAGAAACTAAATGAACATAGAAACAACCATGAACACAGAAACAGATGACCATAAAAACTAAATGAGCACAGAAAAATAAATGAACAAATGAAAATAGAAACAAAATGAACAAAATGAACACAGAAGCAAAATGAACACAGAAACAAAATGAACACAGGAACAAAATGAACACAGAAACAAAATGAACATAGAAACAAAATAAACACAAAAACAAAATGAACACAGGAACAAAATGAACACAGAAACAAAATGAACACAGAAACTAAATGAACACAGAAACTAAATGAACACAGAAACAAATGAACACAGAAATTAAATGAACACAGAAACTAAATGAACACAGAAACTAAATGAACACAGAAACAAAATGAACACAGAAACTAAATGAACACAGAAACAAAATGAACACAGAAACAAAAATGAGCACAGAAACAAAATGAAACAGAAACAAAATGAACAAAATGAAGACAGAAACAAAATGAACACAGAAACAAAATGAACAAATGAAACAAAATGAACACAGAAACAATGAACAAATGAAACAAATGAACAGACAAATGAACACAGAACAATGAACACAACTAAATGAACACAGAAACTAAATGAACACAGAAACTAAATGAACACAGAAACTAAATGAACACAGAAACAAATGAACACAGAAACTAAATGAACACAGAAACTAAATGAACACAGAAACTAAATGAACACAGAAACTAAATGAACACAGAAACTAAATGAACACAGAAACTAAATGAACAAATTAACGCAGAAACTAAATG
>CM054146.1:25188603-25191103 GCA_028751875.1 Rapana venosa
TCTTTTTTTTCCGCATCAGAGATGTAGATATCTAACAAATCCGACTCCATGATGTGACTGCTGAGCTCTTCAAACCACTTTGACTCCTTACAATGCCTCCCCCCCCCCCCCCCCCCCCCCCCCCACCCCCCCACCCCCCCCCCCCCCCCCCGTATATATCGGGAAAAAATGTCCATTGGTACGGGGAATATGTTGTTGGTATCAAAACCAGTCCTAAGTCTAAAAGTATTTAATATACCTTAAATTTGTATTCAATCAATATAAGAAAAAAAACCAAATTGACTTACCTCCATGGACCTCAGTTGCTTGACAGTTGATGATGATGCAGTCACAGGGTTGTCTCTGGCTTTCTGTACTAGCTTCTCGATGATCATAATTATTATCAATCACAATCACAGGTTCTATGCCGCTGTTCGTTGTAGAAAACAAAGCTGTGAAAGATTCCCGCTTGGATACAATACTGATGGTATTAACACAATGCCCAATAGTTGCAACCACGCTGGAATCTGCTATTCCCTCAGATTTCAAGTATACATACAAAAAATCCTGCCAAATGTCTTGGTGGTAAAATCTGGATGGCGCCTGACTGCAAGTTGAATCTGTTTGACACATCTTCTTTTGATATTTAGCTGTCATTCTTGATGAAGTTGGAGCCATTAGTTCTAAATATCTAATCAAACTCGTCACTCCCTGCCTTCTCTTTAGATGCTGGTTCAGATCAGCTCTCGAAACTGTACACTTTGGGTACGGACATTTTACAACTTTTTAATTTTTTACAGAATATCTCCAACCTCAAGCTTCATTGTACTTTATTTTATGAATTTTAACCAGGTGAGGTTAAGCCGCCTGCACCATTTATCACAGATATAGCACTGATATTTGTTTTGCTCCATACTGAAAAAAAAAGATCAAAGTCCTCTATAAATCTCTATAAAGAAAAAAAGGAGCACGGGTGATTTTTTATTTTAAGAAAATCACACCAAGATTTGGCTTTCCACAAAAGAGAGAGAGAGAGAGACAGACAGACAGACAGACAGAGAGACAGAGAGAGAGAGACAGAGAGAAATCAACGATGCTAGGAGCCTATTTCAAATATGAAATACTGAAAGTGCTACGAACAAAACCTCAGTTGCTAGACACAGCAGCCATCTACTGCACTTTTTTAAATAATGATAAGCTATAGTAGTAGTAGTAGTAGTACGTGTCATCACGAAGATTACCATCACGTGATGAATATCAAATTGGTCACGTTCCCTATAAGGAATAATGTACATATAAATGCATATCAATGTTTTATTGAAATGTACCAAACTGGTACATATGACAGTGATAGTGGCAGTACCAACCGTGTCAATTATACCCTTAGGGCTAGACATGGGTCTGGGCCTAGCCCCAGATTTGAATTACAAATAGAAATACGGGTCTGGCCTATATTATGCATCTCACGCGACACGGATAACCATCCGAGCGGAAAGCTACTTTCAGCTACTCTCCCCTGCTATCCCTTCCATCCCAGCTGGTGCTCATTACAGCAGGAACTGACCACAGCTATCATCATCATCATCATCAGACCCGTGACCTTGGCGGTCGTGGGGGAGACATGAAAGACGATGCCGTGGTAAGCCTCCTCCATCCACCTCGGTCCTCGGCTCTGCGCAGTAGTGCCGAGTCATTCATCCTGGTCCATTCTCTGATGTTGTCCATCCATGACTTGTTCTGTCTTCCCTCTTTCTGCCACCTTCGAGTGTTCCCTGCAGTACTGTTTTTGGCAGAGTGTTGTGGCGGGTGACGTGGCCGAACCATGTCAGCTTTTTCTTCTTGACGATGGTGAGAAGGGGTTCCTGTGGACCTGCCAGTCGTGTTATTTGACTCTTGAATTATTGGTCTTTCGTTCTCTCCAGGATATGCCCAGTAGTTTTCTGTGGCATTTTGTTTCAAATGACTGGATTCGCTATAGCATAGCACTACAGCACTGGGGTAAAAATATGATTTCTTTCAAGTGTGTCCTTTCATTTTTCAAGAATAGACTGATATTATTATTGTGCACTGCGATCATTTTGTATATTAACTTCTTTTTTTTTTTGGGGGGGGGGAGGGGGTTGCTACTTAATATTGTAGCCCACCCCAATATTTTACTGATATGGTTTTAAAGCATTATAATCATGTTTACAAGGAGCAGATTATAAAAATGTAAGACTAGGTGGTGTGTGTGTGTGGTGTGTGTGTGTGTGTGTGAACGGGCGCGTGCGTATCAATTAAAGGGGCTATAACTACGCAAAAATGCTTTGGTGTCGGGCGTAAATACGAGCTATTTCCCTTGGTGTCTAGGTTATTATTATTATTATTATTATTATATTTCGAGGATAATTGAATAAGCACTCAATTATTATTATGATATTTCGAGGATAATTGAATAAGCACTCGTGCGCTTTTATTTTACATCCAGTCCACGTGCGTATGCAGTTTTGTCAATTGTTATCATCCGTTCCCACAGGCATTC
>CM054146.1:25201103-25208603 GCA_028751875.1 Rapana venosa
CTCTCATCTCAGCTCTCATCTCACTCTCTCTCATCTCACCTCTCACCTCACCTCACCTCTCATCTCACCTCTCACTTCACCTCTGACCTCACTTCTCACCTCACCTCTCACCTCACCTCTCATCTCACCTCTCACCTCACCTCTCTTCTCACCTCTCATCTCACCTCTTACCTCACCTCTCCCGTAGTGTAGTAGACCACTGGGGCACTATACCACTGAAGATTCTGCAAGATTTTGAAGATTGAGGACACTCACATTATGAACAGGCGTGGGCAATCATTAGCATATCTATCTATCTATCTATCTATCTTTCTTTCTATCTATATCTGTCTATCTGTCTATTATCTATCTATCTATCTATCTATATAATATATATATATATATATAATATATATATATATATATATATATATATATATATATATATATATATATATATATATATATATATATATATATATAGATATATAAACATCTCACTCTCTCTCTAGAACTACTTCCTCTAGAACTACTTCCTTAGAAACTAATAGCTACAAAGAGTTAAACATTCTTCCTTTTAGTTTACATTGTCTCTTTAATAAAGGTGTATTTATGTATAAGATCATGAATAAACTAGCTCCTCCTTATCTTTGTCAGAGGTTCCCTGTTAAAACTGTTCGTAACAAAAGTAGTGTTGTTACTCCTCGTCCAAGAACCGATCTCTTCATGTCATCTCTTGTTTATTCTGGCAGCAAATTATGGAACGAAATCCCAGTCTTTATAAAAGAGAAAAGTAGCATATCATCTTTTAAAAAAGCGTACCACACACACTTGTTTAATTTCCTGTAATATACATTGGGTGAGCATGCTTGTTGAACTCTGTGTGTGTGTGTGTGTGTGTGTTGTGTGTGTGTGTGTGTGTGTGTGTGGTGTGTGTGTGTTGTGTGTGTGTGTGTGTGTGTGTGTGTGTGTGTATGTGTGTGTGTGTGTGTGTGCTGATGCTCTACTGCTTGTTTGTTAGGGTGTTGTGTGGTTGTTGTGGGTGGTGTTTTTTGTTGTTGTTGTTGTTGTTGTAGTTGTTGTTTTTTGGGGAGGATGTTGTTGTTTTTTCATGCTTCAACTAATGCTCATTGTTTGATGCCGTGCAAATGTGTGGCTATGATACTTTGATGATTATGACGTAAGGCTATTATAAAAATTTAATGTGAGATGTAAAATTTGAGGAGATGTGTTGTGTGCGTGTCTGTGCATATGTACACGCAATGTGTTGTGTTGTGTGTGCGCGCGCGCGCGTACGTACGTTGTGTGTGAGTAAGTGTGTGTGTGAGTGTGCTTGCGCGCGTGCGTGTGTGTGAGGGTGTTTGCGCGCGCGCGCGTGTGTGTGTATGTGTGAGTGTGTGGGTGTGGGTGTGTGTGTATGTCTGTGTGTGTATCTGTGTGTGTGCGTGTATGTGAGTGTTGATTTTTTGGGGGAGGGTTGTCTGTTAGTGGAGTGGGGGTGTCAGGAGGGATTTGTCAGTGTTTTAATTGGTCTTTTTTATTCAATCGTGGTTAATTTTGTGTGTTTTTTCCATTGATTCTTGATTTACCAATATTTATGGAAAATTGGGTTGTGATTCATTTCATTGCTTTTTTGGCACTATTTTATTTGTTGATTCATTGTTTTATTATGTTTGTTTCACCTTTTTTTGCCCTTGAGGGCCTGGTGTAAGGGCCTTCTGGTTTTTATCCAATTATCATTAAATATTCGAGTTCGAGTTGTAAGTTCTATACATTATTATTTATATATATATATATATATAAAATATATTATATATATATAATATAATTTAATATATATATATATATATATATATTATATATAAATTTTGTTGTTGTTGACTTCAATTTTACGTCTGTTCACTTCTAGTGATATTAGACGAGGGGGTACAAATGGAGGGGTAGATGTCTTGTTTTAAAAAAAATTTAAAAATTTAAAAAAACACCAAAACCCCCCAAAACCCATGTTTTTAACAAAAAATCTTATAAAGAAACTTGGCAATGCAACAGGAATTATAAAAAAAAAGCAACATAAGAACAAGTCATTAACGTTAATGCAACTTATAAACAAAAATGCCCAAAGGGACTGCGGTTAAAGCCCCTTTCACAATTTCAAATGCCAGTTTAAATTATTGAATAGCTGGTAAGGGAATTTTCAGAAAATTGGGGAATGAAAGGTTTTAACTCTGGCAATCAAAAAGTATATGAGTATTGGGATATTCTCACCAATAGACAATTTACATTTTGCGGATTTGTTATAATTTATTTAGTTTCATTCTATAAAATAAAAGCAGTAATTCTTCTTGACTAAAACATTTAAACACAAGCTTTTGAATGGTTCACGATGATAAATTATCGTATTAATTGCAGTTCTAGTTAAAAAAATCTCTAATTTGTGATTAGTTTCGGTGATTTTTCCATGATTTTTGTTCTAGTAAAGCTGTACCCCTTTTAAGGATAAAGGTACATGCAATTCTATTGCTTTCCCTTCCATGTTTTGCCCCTTTTTTTGCAGCTCTATCTGCCCACTCTTTTGGAAAGAATCCAGTGTGTGAAGGCACCCAACACAAAATTCACACTTATGCCCTTTAAGGGTTAAGAGATGGATGATATGCTTAATTTTAATATATAATTTTCAAAGTTTTTTATAAATGGGGATTTTAATGCTTTACAATCCCGACTTAGAATCAACGCAAAGAAGGATTTGGAATATATACAATGGCAAATCAAGAATATAAGTAAGACCCATTGATATTGCTATTAGTTCTGCTGTAAATATCGATGATATTTCCCAAACCCTAGTATGGATTTTTAAATTTTCAACGCTGGTATAACAAAAGCAGAAACCTGTTTCTTGATTATCAAAACGTGATCCGTCTGTATAAATTTGTAAAGGGTCAAAATACTTATGATGAATGTGGGATCGGGACATCAGAAACCATTATTCAAATTGTCATTCTTATTTACATTAGACACCTCTATGTCAAAGTGTGCTTTATTCATCTCCCATGTGGGCAAGGTAATATTGTTTCTCGTGTGTCCATTTCGTGTTGATTAACTTCAGAGTTTTGTACCAGAATCAGACACATATGTACTTAGGGCATTTGAGGGAAATATATTTTGCTCTTTTAGGAAAATCTAATTCTGATTGTACTTCTATTTCTTCCGAAATAAAGTTTTCAGTTGTTTTGTTCTTAAGCACATATTAGCACATGCTAGTTCACGGTAATCATCTAAAGGCAACATGCCGACTTCGTTATATGTTCCCAGGGCTGAGGCGTGATAAGGCACACCAAGAGCAAGCCTGTATGCTTTGCAGTCTATTTCTTTGTAACTTTTTAAGTAAATACTTAGGAGCACTGGAAAAATACCTCTTGGCCATTTCGATAATTTTGAACGAATAAGAGAAGTAGCTTAATTTTCATTTAATGTATCTTGGCCCCAGAATGTTTACTTACCATCTTCAGAAAGTTTAAGCCTTTCTTGCTTTAGTTAAATTGTGTTCAATATGTGCATTCCCAAATTAGCTTAGAAGTGAGAATAACACCAAGAACTTTACAGTTTCTTTATACTCAATCAGGTCGGTCCCAATTTTAAATGCTGGTAGCCTCTGGATGACTGCTATTGTTAAAAAGCACAGAGTATGTTTTTTTTCTGTGGATAAAGTAAATCCATTTTCGAGCATATAGTTATCGAAGTTGTTAAGTTTGGGTTTCTGGTATTCCCTTTTTAAAGTAGTTTACGCTCTTTTTGGTGTGTTTCGTTTCATAGAAACATTCATCCACATGCATATATCATCTGCATATTGCACTAAGACGATTCCTTTTACAATTTCATAGGGAGATCGTGAGCAAAACATTAAATAAGAGAGGGGATATTACAGAACCTTGAGGTAGTCCATATGAAGAGATCTAAAACTTGAAAATGATTTTTGCTACTCTAACCCGTATACTTCTGTTAGTCAAAAAACCTTTAATATAATGATATTTATACCCAGAAAAAACCCAGATTCTTAAGTTTATTGTAGCAACTTAGCATGCCAAACTTGATCATATGCCTTTTTTATATCAAAAAATGTTGCAAGAACGTTTTTTTTCTTGCAAACTGAATTTTTATAAGCGTTGATAGCTTAACCAAGTTATCTATGGCAGATATATATATATATATATATATTAATATATAATATATATATATATTAATATATATAATATATATTTTAATTTATATAATATAAAAAATATATTGTGTGTGTGGGTGTGTGTGTGTGTGTGTTGTGTGTGTGTGTGTGTTTTGTATATAGATATAATCTCTATCTATATATGTCTATATCTAGATATGTAGATAGATAGATAATATATCTATATATATATATATATATATAAACTATGTTATGGAATGGGTTTGGGGGGGGGGGGGGGAGGGGGAGTATGGGCAAGCACTTGTGGGGTACTTTTTTCTGGTTAGCCCTTAATTGGTTTCCAGAACAATAATCATTGTTAATGTTGGGTATTATTTCTCAATAATGCATGAAATTTTTGTCCTGGCCTCTCTGGGACTGCCTGTATGTCATGTCTGCATGATCAGCATAGTGCCACATTGCCAGTACTGTAAATAGCCTGTGATTATTTTTCTCAGCTAATGACCATAACCCTTAATGGTTGTCTTTCCTATTGTTGTTGTTGTTCATGTTGTTGTTGTTTCTGCTGCTGCAGCCTTTGTTGTTGTTGTATTTACGTTCTAGCGAAGAAGATTTCCGATTCAGAAATAATATCACTAATTGAGCTAATAGGCCTTTTGTGAACTATAAGTGGAGACACACTCAAAAAAATGTACAAGAATAAAAACAACAAAGAAACGAAAGCTTAGCTGATGGTTTCTCTCCTGGTCTCTCTTCATTCTATGATGGGGTCTGATTTTCCTGTGGTTAGTTAGATCTTCAGTTTAACGTCCTTCCACCAAAAAGTGATATCAGACGGTTAAGTGTGTGTGTGTGTGTGTGTGTGTGTGTGTTGGTGGGGGTGTGTGGTGTGTGTTGGGTGTGTGTGTGTGTGGTGTGTGTGTGTGTGTGTGTGTGTGTTAATGTGGTTGTTAAGATTTTTGAAGTGACAGTTTTGACTGAAATGGTCGTTTATAAGACTTTAAAAGAGACAGTTTTGATGTTAACGGTTGTTGATAACACTTTTGAAGAGACAGTTTCGATGTTAACGGTTGTTGATAACACTTTTGAAGAGACAGTTTCGATGTTAACGGTTGTTGATAACACTTTTTGAAGAGACAGTTTTGATGTTAACGGTTGTTGATAACACTTTTGAAGAGACAGTTTCGATGTTAACGGTTGTTGATAACACTTTTGAAGAGACAGTTTTGATGTGAACGGTTGTTCATATAAAAAAAATTTGAAGAGTTTTTATGTTAACCGTCGTTGATAAAACTTTTGAAGAGACAGTTTTGATGTTAATGGTTGTTGATAAAATTTTGAAGAGACAGTTTTGACTTAAATGGTTGTTCATAAGATTTTTGAAGAACTAGCTTTGTGAGTGTGCAAATTGGTAAAAGAACAGATTTCCCCACGAAAGTTAGGGAGTACTGTTTTACGTTCACAGTTTCAACTATGGCTTTTTTTAATGTACTAGCTTTTTTTTTGCCCTTATTTTTGGGTAGTTTTTTTTTTCATGTGTGTTGATAGAAAACGATGTGGTAAACAGCTTTAAAACAACTGTAAGTCCCTTTTTGACTGGGTAGGTGAGTTTGTGACTGGAGAATATTCAATATTCACACTGCCAACGTGGGTTGTGTGATAGACCTTGGAATTACTTCAGGTAAGTATTTTGAAATATATATAAAATATTAATATATATATATATATATATATATATATATATATATATATATATATATATATATATATTATATATATATCGAATTCTATCTTTCTATTTATCACATTCTGTTTATATCTATCTATCGGTCTATCTATGTATCCCTCTATCTTTCTATCTATATGTCTATCTATCTATATCTATCTATCTATCGGTCTATCTATCTATCTATCGGTCTATCTATCTATCCCTCTGTCTATCTATCTATATCTATCTATCCCTCTATCTATCGGTCTATTATCTATGTGCTCATTACCTAACAATGTTTTGAAATTTTGAGTCGCCTCTCCTTGCCGTGCCTTACCTTGCCTTGTGTCACATTTAGTTCAGAGCATGCCCCCCCCAAAAAAAAATCAACAAAAAAACCAACAACAAAACCCACCACCAACAACAAACAACAAAAGCAACAAACAAAATTCATGAGAAAAGTCAACATCAAAAAAAAATTATCAAGAAGAAAAGAAGAAAAAAAAAAAGGGGTGGGGGTGGAAGGGAGGGGGGGGGGGGGTGGAAGGAGGTTAAGTAGAAGGAATCCACCCGGGTGAGGCGAGACTGCAAACTTCACCTACTAACTCGTTATAAAAAAAAACCACCTGACTCGCCACCGCCACCCCCCTCCCGCCCACCCCCACACGCCCCCCCCCCCACCCCCGCCCCCCCCCCCAACGCCCCCCAGCAGATCACACGCTTGGATGACCACACTTCCTTTTCGTTCGTTTTGGGTTGGTTTTTTTTTTTATTAAAAAAGATGTTCCCCATTTTTTCACCCCATCCCACCTTCTTGCACAGGCTACACATCACGGTTAGAGTCTGCCACTTCTCCCTTGTATTTGCATTCAATATTCTGAATCTGAATCTGAATCTGAATCATACTGCGCCTAGGAGACGGGATAGCTCAGTGGTCGGAGCACTCGCTTTTCCCCCAGCCAAGTTAAGCAGCGTCGAGCGTGGTTACCAGTTGGATGGGTGGCCGTTTGCGCGCGCCTTGGCTTCAGTACAGTTCCCCCAGTTCACCCAGCTGTAAAATGGGTACCTGCTCTCTTTAGGGTCAGGGAAGGTAAAGCAGCGAGGGAGAGGAGATGGGCGCCGCTGCCCTCAATATGCTGGCCCTAGAGAAGTGAGGTCTCTGACGCCTCGCTCCCCTACGACCTTACAGGTTATGGGACTCCTTTACCTTTACCTTACTGCGCCTACTATTAAGGCATCCTCAGAAATAAAAACCAACTTTTTGGAGGGATGAAAGCCTAACCCCTCAGAAATAAAAACACAAACTTTTTGGAGGGATGAAAGCCTAACCCCTCAGAAATAAAAACACAAACTTTTTGGAGGGATGAAAGCCTAACCCCTCAGAAATAAAAACACAAACTTTTTGGAGGGATGAAAGCCTAACCCCTCAGAAATAAAAACACAAACTTTTTGGAGGGATGAAAGCCTAACCCCTCAGAAATAAAAACACAAACTTTTTGGGGGGATGAAAGCCTAACCCCTCATAAATTTTTATAAACACAATTTTTTTCTTCTTTTTTTTTTTTGGGGGGGGGGGTGAAAGCCTAACCCCTCATAAATAAAAACACAAATTTTTTTTGTTTGGGGGGGGATGAAA
>CM054146.1:25221103-25238603 GCA_028751875.1 Rapana venosa
CCTTGGTTTATAGTCTCATCCGAAGGACTTTGACATTCAGTTCGAATTTTTTTTGGGGTCAAAGTGGGAAGAAAGGGCGAGGCTGGGAATCGAACCCAGAACCTCACGGTTTACTAGTTGGCAGGCAAACGTCTTAACCATCCTGCCGCCTTCCATCTACAGAGACTGTGAGATTAGGGGGAGATGTCTGGTCTCTTTGTTGTTGTACCAGGTGGGCCTACAGCCGGTGGTAGGGAGGAGGGAGTCATGTAGGTAGGCTACACACGTCTACGTCTCCCTCGCTGTTTAATCTCGCCGATTTGAAAGATTTGATATTTTTAAAGAAACCGAAAGAAAGGGACTGACTCAAAAAAGGGACACAAGTCAAGATCAATCGGTTTAAACTCTCCCTCTCTGTCTCTGTCTCTCTCTGTCTCTCTCTCTCTCTCTCTCTTCTCTCTCTCTCTTCTCTCTCTCTCTGTCTCTCTGTCTTGTCTGTTCTCTACCCCTCTCTCTCTCTCTCTCCCCCCCTCCCCCTCTCCCCTCTCCTCTTCCCCCCTCCCTCCCTCCCCCCTCCCCCTCCCTCTTCTCCTCCCCCCCCTTCCTCCCCCCCTCTTCTTCTCCCTCCCCTCTCCCCCCCTCTCTCTCTTCCCTCCCTCTCTCTCTCCCCCCCTCTCTCTCCTTTTCCTCTCCCTCCCTCTCTCTCTCTCTCTCCTCCCTCCTCTCTCTCTCTCTCTCTCTTCTCCTCTCCCCCTCTCCTCTCTCTCTCTCGTCTCTCTCCTCTCCTCTCTCTCTCTCTTCTCTCTCTATCTCTCTCTCTCTCTCTTCCCCCCCCCCCCCCCTCTCTCTCTTCTTTTAAACTTTTATCATTTATTTTAAAAAGGTATGGCTGACATCAAAGACCCTTCAGATGGATCGGTGGTCTAGAGGTAACACACCTGCCTGGAAAGGGGGTGGGGGGAAGGGGATGATAACCTAGTGGTCAGAACATTGCGCTGGCAATCTCACAACCTGGGCTCGATTACCGTTCAAGGGGATATTTTCCCCTGGAGTTGACATCAGTGCAGACTCCACTCTCCCCAAAAAGTCCTTCGGATGTGACTATAAACCGAGGCCCCGTATGCGAACGCACGCACGCAGAACATCTTGCGCACACGTTAAAATCCTGTTCCGCTTTTCGGAAGAGTAGGCCATTGTATGCCGGTGGGAACAGAAGACAGAATGTACAAAACCGCGTACACACGGGGACTGGATGTAAAAAAATCGCCTAAGTGCTTATTCCATTATCTTCCATATATAAAAAATAAAATAAATAAAAATCCTTTTATTTTTCCACTGCCTTAAGAAAACTTTCAGGTCTTTTGAGTTGATCCCAAGATAAAACATGCGTGCAGTAATTCGTATTTCAGTTTTAAAGATTATGAGGAGTAAAGATTGGGTGAGTCGTGTGTATAGGGCTTTTGGTCGAAGATTCCGAATGCCAAAATCAAAAACAAAAAGAACCGAAAATAGTTTTATTAACAAGTCAATTCAGCTTCTAAACCACTGTTAAACTTTAAAAGAAAAGTTTTAAAGGGGTTTTCATATTAAATCATCAAATAACAGCGTGTGCATGAATATGTCAGAGAGAGAGAGAGAGAGAGAGAGAGAGAGAGAGTGCATGCATGCATAGTTGTATATAAAGTACCAGGCAAAGAATAAGTGTGAGCTGTGATGGGTGAAGGGGAAATAGTGTTAACACTTTTAAAAAAAATTATTTTTTATTTATTTAAAAATTTTTAAAAATCAAAATGTTTCTGTCATGTTTTACTTTTTAATGTAAAGTTACTTGTGATATTTGTATTGATTGTGCTGATGATGTGTTTCATGAGATGTGTTTGAATTATTGTTGTGTTGTGGTTTTGCTTTGCTACTCTTAACCTTTACTGGTGTGTGTGTGCGCATGCGCTTTGCATTTATATATATAAATATATATATATATATATATATATATATATATATATATATATATATATATATATATATATTATTTTATATATGTGTGTGTGTGTGTGTGTGTATGGGTGTGTGTGTGGTGTGTGGGGGGGGGGGTCCCGTGTGTGTGTGACAGATTGTTGTCGGCTTTTAAAATACTGTGTTATTTCTTAATGTGTATCGTTTAATAATGCCTGCTGTGTAATTGCAATTTCAAAATGCCACTCATAATTTCTATAGTTGAGACATTAAAGTAGTCTTGAGTCTTGAGTCTTGTATTCAGTCTATTATGAAATGAAACAAAACTTCTTCCGTCTGCAAGGGAGTTGGCAATTCTTTTCTGTTCTTGTCCTTCCTTCCTTCTTTCTTTCTTTTGTTTTTTTAACAAGTAGTCTTTAGTTTGAATAGCTTTTATTCAGAAATGAGAAGAAACATCGGAAACAAACAGCATTTTAGAACCAAAGCAACAACAAGCTTGTAGCTTACGGTGTGATCAATTCACATGACTATTAATCTTCTTAATACGCTAATAAAAGATTTGAGATAGATATATTTTTATTTATTTTATTTTATTTATTCTTTTATAACGAGGATAATGAATAAGCACTCAGAGAAGAGAGAGAGAGAGAGAGAGAGAGAGGAGGGGTGGGGGGGGGGGGGAGGAGGGATTTGTGGGGTTTTCTTTTTAGCCAAGCATAGAGAAAGGTTGAAAGAAAGAGACGCTAGCAAAGAAGGTAAAAAAAGGGAGGAGGACAGTGAAGGAAGAAAGAATGATATATAAAAAAAAAGACAGAAAAGATTATCAATACTTTCCGAACAATAGGTGTCATTAGACGAACACTTACCAGACAGACAGACAGACAGACAGACGGCCTAGATCTGTCAGACACTGTGCGGCATTCAAGCACAAAACACTGAGGAATGCGGACACGATTTAAGACAGACACTAACACAGAGAGAGAGAGAGACAGAGAGAGAGAGAGAGAGAGAGAGAGAGAGAGACAGAGAGAGAACAGAGAAGAGAGAGAGAGAGAGAGAGAGAGAGAGACAGAGAGAGAGAGAGAGACAGAGAGAGAGAGAGAGAGAGAGAGCCGAACTAGGTAAGAACCGAACTAAGAGCTCATGCCGAAATCGGATTTGCTGGGCCTGACTTGTTAGGGGCTTAACGGCAGCGCAACGCATTTTCGCTCATTATGACAGACAAAAGGAAGGTGGCAGGATGGCTAAGACGTTTGCCTGCCAAGAAGTAAACCGTGAGATTTTGGGTTCGATTCCCAGCCTCGCCCTTTCTTCCCAGTTTGACCAAAAAATCGAACTGAATGTCAAAGTCCTTCGGATGAGACGATAAACCGAGGAGGCCCCGTGTGCGAACGCATGCAGAACATCTTGCGCACACGTTAAATCCTGTTCCGCTTTTCGAAAGAGTAGGCCATTGTGTGGCGGTGGGAACAGATGACAAAATTGAAAAAACCGCATACACACGCATAATTTTTTTTTTAAAGAAGAGAAAAAAAGTGATTTGATTGGTTGCTTTACAAGATTCAGCGCTATATAAATTCCATACATTATTATTATGATTATGATTATGATTATGATTATGATTAGTAGTAGTAGTAGTAGTACAATAACAGTTGCTATCTGAGGGGTCGTCGATGAAGAAGAAGAAGAACTAAGAGCTAATGAAGACGAGCACTACAACGGAGTGGAGATTCACTCCTCTGTCTTTGCATGAAATCCCTTCTTGGCTAGTATGCGTAGTGCCTGGTCTTCTCCTGTGCTTGTCACTCTGCAGGAGGTCTGCCCACTGCTGGCCTCAGCCCATACATCCCAGCTTCAGAGCAGCTCATTTTGGGGGACAGTATGTATGTTGGGTGTGTTCATGTTTCCGCAACCCATTGAACACAGACTTGAATTAAAAAAGTAAAGGAGACCCATAACCTAAGTGGTCGGGGTTTTTTTTTTTGGGGGGGGGGGTTGGGTTTAATTTAAAAAAAAATTCTTTTATATCGAGGATAATGGAATAAGCACTTATGTGCTTTTTTACATCCAGTCCCCGTGTGTATGCGGTTTTGTGAATTCTGTCATTTGTTCCCACCGGCACACAATGGCCTACTCTTATGAAAAGCGGAACAGGATTTAACGTGTGCGCAAGATGTTCTGCGTGCGTTCGCACACGGGACCTCGGTTTATAGTCTCATCCGGAGGACTTTTGGGGAGAGTGGATTCTGCACTGATGTTAACTCCAGGGGAAAATATCCCCTTGAACGGGAATCGAACCCGGGTCGTCAGATTGCAAGCGCAATGTTCTGACCACTAGGCTATCCCGTCCCCCGGGAATGTGAAGTCAAACTTAACTTACTTACTTACTTAACCACTCGGCTATAGCGACTGCCAGTGAAGACTAGTAGTATCAGAGTCTAAAAGTTCTTCTGATGAGACTAAAAACCGAGGTTCCGTGTGCGAACACACGCAGAACATCTTGCGCACACGTTTAATCCCGTTCCGCTTTTCGGAAGAGTAGGCAATCGTGTGCCGGTGGGAACGGATGACAAAATTTACAAAACTGCATGGGGACTGGATGTAAAAAATAAACAACAACACATGAGCGCTTATTCTATAATCCTCGAAATAAAAGAATGATACTCCCATCACTAGGCTCTTTCGCTTCATGTAAGTGAGGAGAAAAAGTGTAGGCTAACGGGATCGTCTGAAGCAGAATGGAAGGGGTTAAAGATAATTATTATTAAATAAGCCGGTGACAGGCGATAAGAGGAGGAAGCTGTTGTTTAGTAAGGCTGAGAGAGAGAGAGAGAGAGAGAGAGAGAGAGAGAGAGAGACAGACATACAGACAGACAGACAGACAGAGAGTTATTAGTAAGGCTGCACAGAAAGAGAGAGAGAGACAGAGACAGAGACAGAGACAGACAGACAGACAGACAGACAGACAGACAGAGAGTTATTAGTAAGGCATGCACAGAGAGAGAGAGTAGAGGAGAGAGAGAGAGAGAGAGAGAGAGAAGGAGAGAGAGAGAGAGTGTGTGTGTGTGTGTGTGTGTGTGTGTGTTGTGTGTGTGAGTGTGATGAGGAGAGAGAGAGAGAGGAGAGTATATGAGAGAGAGAGAGAGAGAGAGAGAGAGAGGAGAGAGAGAGAGATGCATGTACATTGAAGGAGGTATCAAAAAGCATGTTCGTCAATGGGAAAAAAGCTTTTAGTACATGTATATAATGAGTGATGCACTTGATTGAGCAGCGCTATACTCGGATACTTCGGGGCTCTGTGTGCTGTGTGCATGTGCGTGTGTGTGTGTGTGTGTGTTGACCTGTGCAAACTGTAAGGCCACTGTAGTGCTAGCGCTAAGCTTTGCATGACTTTGTCGTTTAATGCTGTGGTGTGTGTAGTTTGAATTTAGTTCCTTGTGTGACTGTCTGAATCTGAATCTAGCTTTGTAAGGCTTATGTCCTGAATACTCTGGTGTGTAGTTTGTTGTTAGTTCCTGTAGTATAATTTGAATCTCTCTCTCTCCCTCTCTACTCTCTCGTCTTCTCTTCTCTCTCTCTCTTCCCTTGTCTCCTGTCTGTCTTGGAATGTCAATGTTTGTGTCTCTTTTGGGTTTTTTGTCTGTCACTCTGTCTCTCTTTTCTTCCCTCCCACCCCCCACCCCACGTCCTCTCTTTCTGAGCGGTGTGTGTGTGTGTGTGTGTCTGTGTGTGTGTCTGTGTCTGTGTGTGTGTTGCCGCCTCATAAGAGCTCTCTCTCTCTCTCTCTCTCTCTCTCTCTCTCTCTCTCTCTCTTCTCTCTGTGTGAACAGTGTGTGTGTGTGTGCGAGAGAGAGAGTGTGTGTGTGCTCGCACATGCGTGCCCTCACTCACGCACACACAACACACACGCGCGCGTGCGGGTGCTGGCACGAACTGTCCACACCAACTGTACGTTACAGTCTTGACCAGTCTTGTACCGACGGCTACTACTGGCTTGTCATCATCTATTCATAACGTAAGGCGCTGCATTAAACTTGCACAATGATCGATCACTGAGTGATGCCGCCTGCAGTGCAGTGCCGTTCACTGACTTGATGGTAATAACCCCTGTACAACATAATTGTACTTGTACACAACATTAGTGGTAGTCGTACTCTACCATCAGTCTGACCATCTGTTGTCTGGTAAGTGAATAAGAGAGAGAGAGAGAGAGAAGAGAGAGAGAGAGAGAGAGAGGAGAGAGAGAGAGAGAGGAGAGAGAGAGAGAGAGAGCATTGTGTGTGGTTTTCATGTTAGTGTCTCTTCACAAAAAGTGATATCAGACACATTTTTTAGGAAAAATTTTTTTTATGTGTGTGAGTTTAGATGTGAGTGAGTGTGTGTGTGTGGTGTGTGTGTGTGTGTGTGTGTGAGAGAGAGAGAGAGAGAGAGAGAGAGAGAGAGAGAGAGAGAGAGAGAGAGAGAGCATTGTGTGTGGTTTTCATGTTAGTGTCTCTTCACAAAAAGTGATATCAGACACATTTTTTAGGAAAATTTTTTTTATGTGTGTGAGTTTAGATGTGAGTGAGTGAGTGTGTGTGTGTGTGTGTGTGTGTGTGTGTGTGTGTGTGTGTGAGAGAGAGAGAGAGAGAGAGAGGAGAGAGAGAGAGAGAGCATTGTTGTGTGGTTTTCATGTTAGTGTCTCTTCACAAAAAGTAATATCAGACACATTTTTAGGGAAAAAAAAGTATGTGTGTGAGTCTAGATGTGTGTGTGTGTGTGTGTGTGTGTTGTGTGTGTGTGTGTGTGTGTGAGATAGAGAGAGAGAGTTTAGATATGTGCGTGTGTATGTGTGTGTGTTTGAGTGTATAATTATCTTTTTTTTCGGCTAGAGCATTTACTGATCTTGAGCGCACAACCAGCTTTGTTTACTGTTCTGAGCAAGTAAGGACCTTTTTCTAGCGTTAGTAATCATGATAGGCCTACTCAAATTGCATGCAAGTTTGGATGTACCAAAAACATCCAGAAATTTTACCGTTTGTCAATATGTGATTATAATATTTTCCATTTGAAACAAGGGAAGCTCTTCTTGGTCATTGCCGATATTGAACACTGCGTTGTTTTGTTTGTTTTTTTTCCTTCAGGAGATAGTGTTGATCCATTTGCAACAATATATTCATTCACCATTTTACGTTCTTTTTGATACTTTTTTTTCTTGTCTTCTTTTAAAATATGATTTAAGCCCTTTCTGGAAGTCCCTGTGTCACAGTGATATCTAGCCACATAGCCTACACATGCCATCGGCATACTAACTAGCCTAGGTAAGGCTAACTGAATTAGATAGGCCTACACATTTCGGAAGCACGTGTTTAGATTGTTAAATAAAATCGGAGCTACCACGGATCCTTGGGGTAAACCCTTTCCGAATTGTCTGAAATTTGAGTTTTGTTTTGTTTTGGTATTTTTTTTTTTGGGGGGGCGGCGGTGTTTGTTTTGTTTTAATCTGTATGCTTCTTTCAAGTAACATATCGCAATTCACTTAACGTTTTCGGAGCATTCTTTCTGTACGCTCCTCAGCTGGCCTAGGGCCTAGATCTGGGAGGTTCACCAATGGAGAGATTGTGTCACAGTGCCACGGTTTTTTCGTATGGCGAGTTGACTCCCAAGAAAAAGGCCTCGTGGGTAGGTAGGTGTGGGCTGATGCTTTCAGCCAGAACACTTGTTCTTCTCTGCGTGGAATGAATTCTGTCTAGCTTCATGAAGCCCCGGATGCTTCTGAGACACAGGGAATATTTTAACCAAGTGTCGTCTTGAAGAATTCGGCAGAAAGTAGAGATCTAGGCTAGTTAGATCTAGGGCTAGAGATTCCTGTTGATAGTGCATTTCTTAGGCCTATCATTTAACACTATCACAAGCCTATCACTTTAACATACAGGGTTGCGACATCTAGATGATCTTCTTAGCAGTATTTAGAAGAGAATTTGCCAGTTGCTGACGTGTCCTTTACTGTTTGAATCAGTTCTTCCACAGCGACTTAGAACTGCGTCAAGTGGCTGACTCATTTTCAAACAAGCAGGTTCTAACCCTACAGCAGTGTCGATTTCGTCATCGGTAGGCTATTGGGCCTTTCGTGTAAGTACTCTCATCCTGAATGATAATCATCCTAGACTGGAGGTTTTGAATTCCATTCATCACAGAGTCATGGACTGACCACAAGGGCGACAGACAGGTAGGCCCTATATCTAGATCTTGGGTTTTGTTTTTCTCCAGTTCTGACCTAGCTTAGTGAGCAGATTAAGAAAGAGCCAGAGACTACGACAATTATGTAATCTGGTTTGCTGCCGTTCTGTTTGTCTCTTTGCCACCATTGAATGTACGCTCTTTTTAAAAAAAATTCTTTTTGATCTAGATCTTCAGGAAATTTTGTGCTAAGAATTTCCTCTTTTTATTTCATCCTTTTGTTTCTGCCTTGTCTATTTTCTTCCTGTCGCATCCTTCTTGTCTATTTTATGCCTTCTTGACCCATTCTCCTGCCTTTTTTCTTCCCCTAGAAAGACTCAAAAGATAACAATTCTCCCCCATGCTGAAATGGATGCGCTGGGCCTGTCTTGAAAGGCGCGTGTCAGTAACGGCAGGGCAACGCATTTTCGCTCATATTATAACAGACAACAATATAGTTGCTGTCTGAGCGTTTGATGACGACGATGGAGAAGAAGATTATTTGTAGATGTAATCCGATTAACGTCCTTGCCCAAAGGGCGATTTGAGAAAGGAAGGGACTAGAATAGTTTTCAACTTCCCTGAACAGCTTCGCTGAAGACCAGACAGTTGGGTTAAAAGAAGAAAACGTTTGATATATGATGGACATAGGTCTACCTCACCTTAAATTTAGGCCATAAAGATAGTATCGTCTTCAAACAGCACAAATACAGCAGAGGTTATTATTCAGCACCCCCCCCCCGCCCCCCCCCCCCCCCCCCCCCAAAAAAAAAAGCACCCCCAAAAAAAACACAACAACAAAACCAACAAAACAACACCCCCTTCTTGTTACTTTACGCTGTGTGGTCTGCTGGTGGTGTGATGGTGGTGTGTTTGTCCACTGTGTTGTGGTGGTGGTGTGTGCGTGTGCGCGCGCGCGTGTGTGTGCACTGTGTGCTGGGGGTGATGATGGAGGTATGTGTGTGTGTTGTTTCCACTGTGTGGTGGTGGTGGTGGTGTGTGTTTACCCACGCGCGCGTGCGTGTGTGTCTGTGTGCACTGTGTGTGTGTGTGTTGTTTCCACTATGTGGTGGTGGTGGTGTGTGTGTTTACCCACGCGCGTGTGAGTGTGTGCCTGGCCCGTGTGTGCCCGCGCACGCGTTCCACACCAACTTCTCCCCTTAGGCCTGCCTCTTCCCATCTTGTTGATCAATCTTATTATCTGGAAGGGGGGCGGGCGGGATATGTAGACGTATTGAAGTTCATGAGAGTTAACTCCCTTACAGCATTGATGTTACTTTTGGATTGGCTGGTTTGGTAACCATGGAAACAGAAACATCCGGGGGAATAGATGGGAGTCAAGCAGTCATTTCTTGTTGGGACTTTTATCTGATTGAAAGATGAGAAGAACGAGGAAAGAATCCCCCAACAATGAGCTCATCAGGAGAAGTGACAACAGAGAGGAATGGAAGGCCATGATCGCCGATGTCTGCAACAGACCTGGCACATGAAGAAGAAGAAGAAGATGAGAAGACTTACATACACAACAAGGGAGTAGCCTAATGGTTAGAGCGTTGCACTTGCGATTTGACGTCGACCCCCAGGTTTGACCCTCCCCCCCCCCTCCCCCCACCCCCAGGGTTTAAGCCCCTAGTGTTCAAGAGGATTCTCTCCCCCCCCCCCCCCCCCCCCCCCCCCCAGGAGATAAACATCAGTATTGACTCCACCTCTCCGAAAAGTTCTTGGGATGAGACTATAAACCGAAGTCCCGTGTGCAAAACGCGCGCAAGAACATCTTGCGCACACCACACGCGTTAAAAAACCCGTTTTGCCTTTTGGAAGAGTAAACTATTCGTGCTGGTAAGAACGAATGACGAAACAAACAAAGAACAAACAAAACCAAAAAAAATCAGTAAATATAACGCTTTGCTCACAGGTGTTGTGTGTGTTTAGACATTGTTCTCCGAAGTTGGAATGCAACTACCTTAAAATGGTGGATATTTAAAAAAAACCAACTGGTTGCCAACGCACAACTCTCACCATTATTTTATTTACTCTTTTTATCCCCTGGAGTTAACATCAGTGTCGACTCCACTCTCCCCAAAATGTCCTTCGGATGAGACTATAAACCGAGGCCCCGTGTGCGAACGCAGGCAGAAAGAACATCTTGCGCACACGTTAAAATCCTGTTCCGCTTTTCGGAAGAGTAGGCTATTTGTGTGCCGGTCGGAACAGATGACATCATTTATAAAACCGCATACACGCGGGGACTGGATGTAAAAAAGGACATAAGTGCTTATTCCATTATCCTCGATATAAAAGAATTTTTTTTAAAGCAACCTGGGAGTTCTAGCTGAAGAGTGAATGAAAAAAATAAAGTCACTGCTACTATACAAAAATGAAGTCTGGTCCGTACTGCTACTATACAAAAACGAAGTCTGGTTCGTACTGCTACTATACAAAAATGAAGTATGTGGTCCGTACTGCTACTATACAAAAATGAAGTATGTGGTCCGTACTGCTACTATACAAAAATGAAGTATGTGGTCCGTACTGCTACTATACAAAAATGAAGTATGTGGTCCGTACTGCTACTATACAAAAATGAAGTCTGGTCCATACTATTACTATACAAAAATAAAGTCTGGTTCATACTGCTACTATACAAAAATAAAGTCTGGTCCCTACTGCTACTATACAAAAATAAAGTCAGTCTGGTCCCTACTGCTACTATACAAAAATAAAGTCAGTCTGGTCCCTACTGCTACTCTACAAAAATAAAGTCTGGTTTGTACTGCTACTATACAAAAATAAAGTCTGGTTCGTACTGCTACTATACAAAAATAAAGTCTGGTCCCTACTGCTACTCTACAAAAATAGTCTGGTCCATACTGCTACTCTACAAAAATAGTCTGGTCCCTACTGCTAATCTACAAAAATAGTCTGGTCCCTACTGCTACTCTACAAAAATAAAGTCTGGTCCCTACTGCTACTATACAAAATTAAAGTGTGGTCCGTACTGCTACTATACAAAAATAGAGTCTGCTACGTACTGCTACTATACAAAAATAGAGTCTGGTCGTACTGCTACTGTACAAAAATGAAGTGTTGTCGTACTGCTACTGCACAAAAATAAAGTCTGGTCCATACTGCTACTATACAAAAATAAAGTCTGGTCCCTACTACTATTATACAAAAATAAAGTCTGGTCCCTACTACTATTATACAAAAATAAAGTCTGGTCCATACTGCTACTATACAAAAATAAAGTCTGGTCCCTACTGCTACTATACAAAAATAAATTCCGGTCCATACTGCTACTATAGAAAAATAAAGTGTGGTCCCTACTGCTACTATACAAAAATAAAGTGTGGTCCGTACCGCTACTATACAAAAATAAAGTCTGGTTCGTACTGCTACTATACAAAAATAAAGTATTGTCCGTACTGCTACTATACAAAATAAAGTCTGGTTCGTACTGCTACTATACAAAAATAAAGTCTGCTACGTACTGTTACTATACAAAATAAAGTCTGGTTCGTACTGCTACTATACAAAAATAAAGTCTGGTTCGTACTGCTACTCTACAAAAATAAAGTCTGCTAGTACTGCTACTATACACAAATAAAGTCTGGTCGTACTGCTACTGTACAAAAATGAAGTGTGGTCAGTACTGCTACTATACAAAAATAAAGTCTGGCTCGTACTGCTACTATACAAAAATAAAGTCTGGTTCGTACTGCTACTATACAAAAATAAAGTCTGGTTCATACTGCTACTATACAAAAATAAAGTCTGGTCCCTACTGCTACTCTACAAAAATAAAGTCTGGTCCATACTGCTACTATACAAAAATAAAGTCAGTCTGGTCCCTACTGCTACTACACACAAATAAAGTCCGTCTGGTCCCTACTGCTACTATACAAAAATAAAATCAGTCTGGTCCCTACTGCTACTCTACAAAAATATGGTCTGGTCCGTTCTGCTACTATACAAAAATGAAGTCTGCTCCGTACTGCTACTATACATAAGTCTACTATAGGTGTCTGGCTGGCCTATCATCATCTATTCATGACACTGGAGGTCGAGAGAAAGAGAGAGAGAGAGAGAGAGAGAGAGAGAGAGAGAGAGAGAGAGAGAGAGAGAGAGAGAGAGAGAGAGAGAGAGGGGGGGTGGAGGGAGAGAGAGAGAGAGTTGAACACTGAATGTAATCGATCATTGGCTAGACTGCAATAACCTGTGCCCTGACTTGATCACCACCACTGTAGAACATAGGCAACACATTGTTCTTTGTTCTCTGTGATCGATCTGACCATCTGTTGTGTGATGCTTATGAGTGAGAGAGTGTATGAGAGAGTGAGTGTATGAGTGAGTTTATTTATTTATTTATTCATTCTTTTATATCGAGGATAATGGAATAAGCACTTATGTCCTTTTTTTTTACTTCCAGTCCCTGTGTGTATGCGGATTGTAAATTCTGTCATCTGTTCCCACCGGCACACAATGGCCTACTCTTACGAAAAGCGGAACAAGATTTAACGTGTGCGCAAGATGTTCTGCATGCGTTCGCACACGGGGCCTCGGTTTCTAGTCTCATCCGAAGGACTTTTGGGGAGAGTGGAGTCTGCACTAACGTTAACTCCAGAGGAAAATATCCTTTGAACGGTAATCGAACCCGGGTTGTCAGATTGCGAGCGCAATGTTCTGACCGCTAGGCTATCCCGTCCCGTGAGTGTGAGTGTCTGAGAGAGAAAGTGAGTAAATGAGAGAGAGAGAGAGAGAGAGTGAAGTGAGAGAGAGAGAGAGAGAGAGAGAGAGAGAGAGAGAGAGTATTTCATTGAGGGTAATTGGATAAGCCAAAGGCTTCTTTTCACCAGGCCCTCAGGGGGAAAAACCCCAAACAAACCAAACAACAAGAAACAAACAAGCCAAAGCAAACATAAGAGAGTGAGAGACAGAGAGACAGATACAGAGAGAGACAGAGATGGCAAGGCAAACTCCTTTATCATACTTTATCAATTATATAAAAAAAATATTTTAACTTTTCATTTCAAGAATAATGGAATAACCGATCATGCGCTTTTTTATCTTTCTTTTTAACATCCAGTCCCTGTGTGGTGGTGGACGCAGTTTTGTGTAAAGTTTGTCATCTTCCCACGGCACCAATAGAATGACCTACTCTCTTCGTATAAGCGGAAACAGTTTTTTGAACGTTGTGTGCGCAAGATCGGTCGTGCGTGCATTAAGTTTACAGTTCATCTGAAAGACTTTGAGTGGCAGAGGGGGGGGTGGGGGGGGTGGGGGGGGGGGGGGGGGGGGAGGGAGTAGAGTAAGTCTGTACTGATGTTAACTCCGGGAAGAAAATTCCCTTTGAACAGGCCGCACAGTGTGGTGGCAAAACTTTGGGCTCGAACCCGGGCCGTCAGATTGGAGCACAACGTGCAACGCTCTAACCACTGAACCATCTTGTCCCCCAGAGAAAGAGAGAGAGACAGAGAGGGGGGGGGGGGGGAGAGAGATAGAGAGAGAGAGAGAGAGAGAGAGAGAGAGAGAGAGAGAGAGAGAGAGAGATTATAATTGCTATTTTATTTTATTTATTCTTTTATTTCGAGGATAATGGAATAAGCACTCATGCGCTTTTTAACATCCAGTCCCCCCGTGTGTATGCATTTTTGGGTCAATTTTGTCATCCGTTCCCACCGGCACACAATGGCCTACTCTTCCGAAAAGCAGAACGGGTTTTAACGTGTGCGCAATATGTTGTGCGTGTGTTCACACACGGGGCTTCGGTTTATAGTCTCATCCGAAGGACTTTTAGGGGGAGTGGAGTCGTCGCTCTGATGTTAACTCCAGAGGAAAAATCCTCTTGAACGGGAATCGAACTCGGGTCAGCAGATCACGAGCGCATCAAACTAACCACCAGGCTATCCCGTCCCTCTTGATCAGGCCTGGTTTATGGCTGGGTCATGGCAGAGAGAGAGGGGAGAGAGAGAGAGAGAGAAGAGAGAGAGAGAGAGAGAGAGAGAGAGAGAGAGAGAGAGAGGACAGACAGACAGAAGACAGCAGAGAGAGAGAGAGACAGAGAGAGAGAGAGTTCTCGTTTATTGCTGGATAATGGAAGTATCTTTCTCAAATATTTTCTCTTTGCCTCCCCCCCCCCAGTCCTTCTCCCCCCACCCCTTACACACACAACACACCCCCCCCCCCCCCCCCCCCCCCCCCCCCCCACACACACACACAATCAGAGCATACCACAACACAACATATCAACAACAACACACAAACACACACAATACACACACACGCGCGCGCACGCGCGCATACATGTACCCATGCTCTCAACATTTTGTCTAATATCACGTTTGTGAAGAGACGTACTGAACAACACACACACACACACACACACACACACACACACACACACACACACACCTCTCTCTCTCTCTCTCTCTCTCTCTCTCTCTCTCTCTCTCTCTCTCTCTCTCTCTCTCTCTCTCTCTCTCTCTTCTCTCTCTCACACACACACGCACACGCACACGCAGAGCTTCGTTGAGGATCAGAGAGTTGGGGTTAAAATTAACAAATTTAAAAAACCAAACCAAAGTTTGATATGTGGTGCACTTACGTAACCTCAATTTTAGGTCATAAAGATAGTACGTAGTTTGACACTGCACACGCACAGTCCGCAATCACTAAGTGAGAGATATTGTTCAGAAGAGAAAAAAAATGAAAAAAAGAAACAAAAAATGTTCATTTTTATTTCACGTGTGTGTCGCTGAGCCAAGGATATCATTCACCCCCCCCCCCCCCCCCCCAACCCCTCCCCCCCCCCCCCCAAAAAAAATGCTGATTTTTAAAAAATGCTGTGTGTGTGTGTGTGTGTGACTGTGTGTGTGTGACTGAGTCAGATATATCATTCATCCTAAAAAGAAAGGACCAAAAAAAGTTGATCTTTTTTCACATTGTGTTTGTGTGTGTGCGCGCGCGCGCGCGACCGAGTCAGAGATATCATTCATCCTAAAAAGAAAGGACAAAATAATTGAATTTTCCCCCCACATTGTATGTGTGTGTGGGCGCGCGCGCGCGCGTGGGCGCGACTGAATCAGAGATATTCAGCCGAAAGGAAAGGAAAAACAAGTTGAATTTTTTTTTTCATTGTGTGATACTGAGTCAGCTCAGAGATAGCATTCAGCCGAAAGGGAAATTTTTTTTTTTACTCTGTGTGTGTGCGTGCGTGGATACTCTGTGTGTGTGTGTGTGTGCGTGCGTGGATACTCAATGCGCGCGTTCGCGCGCACGCACTTGTGTGTTTTCTATGTGTGTGTGCGAACGTGTGCGTGTGTATGTGTGTGTGTGTGTGGAGAGAGAGAGAGAGAGAGAGGAGAGAGAGAGAGAGAGAGAGAGAGTGTATTTCCAGGTGATACATTGAATAAGGAATGCATTTCCTTTTAAAAAAAAAAGTTTTTTATCACGTCATCTATCTAAGAAAAAAAATAACATCAATAACATGTACCTACAATGTGATTGCCACAACCCATGAAAAAGGGGGAAGAAAAAAAGAGACTCAAATTAAAAAAGCAGTACACTGCAAAATACCACACACACACACACACACACCACAAACATATATAAACAAGTACTCATCTTATCAACATGTCTCTACTAAATTGTAGTGAGAGGGGTAGCAGCTTCCTTCCTTCTTTACAGGTTGAAAACTTGTACCACATTGAGGGGGGAAACAATCACTGAATTTTCACTGCTGAACTGATTGGCATTCTGATGGCTTTAAAGTGTAGCTACTTGACTTTCTGTCCACTTGACTTTCTTTCCTAGGACCATTGTGAAGGTGGTATGGTTTTCTGACTTGATTCAAAATCAGTGCTCCTCCAACCCCTTTCAAAACTCGGTCAAAAGTAAGACAAGAACTTATCACTGAAATGGTATATTTTGTGACATCTTACACATTTTGTGAGAGGCGCTGATGCTAGTTTTTGCCTGGGTGCCTTCTCATTGCAATAGAATACTATTTTAATGAAAAGGTTGATAGAGCTGCGAAAAATGTGGAAATGCGTTTCAGTTGTGCTGATAATATTGAACCAACCAATGTCTGTTGATGAGAATTAGACAGACAGACAGAGAATTGAATTGAACTGAATTGAATTTTATTGCCGTTAGGCTATACAGGCCATACAACAAGCGCTGGTATTACATGGACTTCGAGGTGATGTCTATCATTGACATGGAAACCACAGCAATGGCAAAGCTTTATTAATTTGAATTAAGTTAAACGACCGTATTTCACATATCAAACTGTCTCTGGAATGTTCGAAGCAGTGATCCCAGTCACATTCAGCCAAGGTAAAAACAGATGATGTTGTGGAGAGCATGCAACTGTCGCAAAGCATGTGCTTCTGTCTCTGTGTACTTCATGTTACATACATGCTTTCCTTTTCACAAGTTGGTGAGACTGGCACATTCTTCAGCTAGCATGTTTCTCTCTTCCTGTTTGATGTACCAATATACCCAGCCCCCAGACTGCTCATCACAGGAATACTCTTGCACAATGTCATCTGATTTACACAGAAGAACATCAGCATCATCTGATCTGTGCAACACCACTTTTCTGAACAGTTTGTTTCTGTCTTTTCTTTGCAGACCATTCTGCACAGAACCATCAGTCTATGTTGCTTCATAGTTTTTCACTGAACTTGCCTCAAACCCAGCGATCACACTGTCATCTGGAGGATCATGTTCTCTATGTGTGGTGGTGGTAGGTTAACTTCACACAGAATATCAGTTTGATATGCTCCTTCAGCACCACCTGCACTGTCTGTGTCACTGTGGTCCAGGTGTGCAGGTGTGGAGGCCTTTTGATCAAAATCACTCTGTGTGCTGTGCAGCATGTCAGACACAGTTTGTTTACATCAGGAGTTCTACCTCCTTCTCTGACCTGTTCTAACTGTGGTTGCTGCTGTCATTGCTGTTGCTGTTGCTGCTGTTGCTGCTGCTTTGCACGCTGCTGGTCACGCCATATCTGGCTGAGAGGCTTCTGTCTGTAGTACTGAACTTGGGTGTGTTGGTTCAGCACAGGGTCAGCCATGTTTGTTGACATTTCACTGGCTGGCTTGAACCTCAACACAAAAACTGTGGAGTCCCCTTGGCCAGTGATTTTCCAGCTGGAGACAGAGTTTTCTGACAGAAGGGTAGTTAGGGTCTTTTCAACAGTCGTTGGGAGTCCAGTAACTGGCATGTTGACTGTAAATTTGTAATATTTCACGCAGCACAGGTGAAAGACATCTTGTCAGCTGTCTGTCAGACAGAGACAGAGAGAGGCAGACAGACTATGTGTATACATGTGTGTGTGTGTGTGCCACGTCCACGCGCGTGTGTG
>CM054146.1:25243603-25296103 GCA_028751875.1 Rapana venosa
AGCCTAAGTTTACTGGGTGAGGTTTTTTTTTGTGAGTTTTTTTTTCTCCTCTCGCAAAATGACGTTGGCATAAATTTATTCTCTGACGAACAAACCGCTTGAACGGCTTGATCCCCCCTCCCCTCTGTCATATGCATGCATCCATGCACGCATGAACACACCAACACACACAACACAACACAACACATAACACATAGGGGATGGCCCTGTGCACACAAGACACTGCCGCACTGGTTCTGGCTTAACGGCACAAGCACTTTGCTGCGGCAGCTTTTATCGTAAATTGTGCGTACATGGTTTTTGTTTGTTTGTTTACTTTTGTTCTCTGTTTGATGTTTAACTTCATCCATGCATATCGAACCTTTTCTGAAACCCCCCCCCCCCCCCCCCCCCTTCTGCACCCTACCTAACTTGCTGTGCACAGCTTGCAAAGGGACATCACTAACACAAACTTCACTTCAGCGGAGCTTCGCATAATATGTTTTGAAGGCCTGGGCCCATCAGCAATGTGCACCGTTCTTATACCACATGTGCACCGGGTTGAGAACACAGTCACCAAACATGATAGGGGTCTATTTTCCACAGTGGAACAGGATCGTGAAATGGGTTCAATGATTTACACAGCCTTAATGTGGTACGTAGGCTTCGGTGAAACAAAGCGCTGGATTTCTGCTTTAGAGTTGTAGTAGGCTAGCCAAACCTCTGCAGACGGTCGACAAGATCCGGCAAGAGGTAAGTTGTTTTCCTTCTTACGGCACTCCCCATTCAACCGTTCGGAGTATTACTGTGGGCAGTAGAGAATGCATGCCAGCAGTGTAGATCAGATACTGGGACTGTAGCTTTTACAACTTTAATACAAGTCTCCTCTGTGCTGTGTGTGGTTTTTCCACATTGGGAATATTGTAACTGTAACTTGTAAGTCAGAATTGAGTCAAACATTAAGTATTAGACTTATTTATTTTATTTTATTTTTTAAAATGTATTTTATTCTTTTATGGAGGATAATGGAATAAGCTTTTATGTGCTTTTTAAAATTTTTTTTTATTTTACATCCAGTCCTTGTGTGTATGTGGTTTTGTAAATTCTGTCATCTGTTCCCACCTGCACACAATGGCCTACTCTTATGAAAAGCGGAACAGGATTTAACATGTGCGCAAGATGTACTGCATGCCTTCGAACAGGGGACCTGGGTTTATAGTCTCATCCCACTTTTGTGGAGAGTGGAGTCTGCACTGATGTTAACTCCAGGGGAAAATATCCCCCATGAACATAATAGAACCTGGGTCATCAGATTGCAGCTCAATGTTCTAACCGCTAGGCTATCCTGTCCCCCTTCACATAACTTGAGTAGTATTTGAGGAAAGTGGCATTTTTGTTTGGAAATGTTGTGTTGTTAGTCAGAGCTAAATTGAACAGGAGTCATAATTTCAAAAAGAATTTTCAGTAGACTTATTTATTATTACAATAAAATTTTATTAGTTACTCATCCATGATTCACACTGCCAGAGCAGAACAGTATCACATCACTATCAGTATCACTAGTATCAGGGAGAAAATTATTCCAGTGTCTTGTGTGGTCATTCTCACCTGCTGGTTCAGTTCCATTATCATTATGGAATATTAAATATAAGAAAAGTGAGAAATTAGCTACCAAAAAGTGAGACTATTTTATTTTAACTGTAAAGATTATATTATTATGCTGAATTACAATATTAGTAGATTGTGACTGTGAGAAGAACTGAAACACACACACTCGGTTACAATATTAGTAGATTGTGAGAATAACTGAAACATGTGCACACACTGTGAGAAAAACTGAAACATGTGCACAAACACACACACTCTCACATCCCCCTCCTCTCTCTCTCTCTCTCACTCCCTATCTCTCTCTCTCCCTAATCAGGGCAAGGGCTGGATGAAAAAAAGTATACAGGTCTCTATGCTTATTCTTTTAGTGTTATCCTTGAAAAATAAAGATTTATTCATTCTGTCTCTCGCTCTCTCACACACACACACACACACACACACATGTACAATCATCGGATGAGATTTTAAACCGAGGTCCCTTGTGCGAACGCACACAGAACATCTTGCGCACATGTTAAATCCTGTTCCGCTTTTCATAAGAGTAGGCCATTGTGTGCTGGTGGGAACAGATGACAGAATTTAAAAAACCACATACACACGGGAACTGGATGTAAAAAAGCACATAAGTGCTTATTCCATTATCCTTGATATAGAAGAATTTAAAAAAAAATTTAAATTAAAATAAATAAAATATTGCAGGTTCAAAGTTTTTTTTATATAAATCTTGCAATTTGAAAATTATGCTAGTGTAGCCTACACTATAGTATAGGGGCAAAGTATAAAACAAAATAATATAAATTTGCAACAAGGTATGCGCTAAATAGGGTAAACTTTTTCAAGGCAAATGAAGAGGGGAAAAACCATGCTTTTGCCTTTGGAGTGGCGAGTGAGTCACTGAGTGGTTAGGTGTTGTTTGTTTTGGTGCGGTGGGGTGGGGGTGGGGGATGTTCTCAAATCAGCAGTGTGGGTACAAGAAGTAAGGTTTGAAAATTGAAATGGAGTTTTGTATGAATTCATATTATATGGTATGGTCTATAGACCTGTTCAGGCTGTTGTGGTTACTTAAACTAAGATACTTAACAGTTTACATAGGAGACTCTTAATAACTTGAGTCTTAGAATGAGTTGGAACTTGGAGCAAAAAGAAAATAAGTAACTTAGAATAGTTAGATGTCAAGCCTGCATAGAAAACTTTCAAATGATCATTTGCTTATTTGAAAACAATACTTGAATAAAGCAATGGAACTATAAAAAAAAAAAAAACAACCCACCCAACTATATTAGTATATAGTGTATAAAAGTAATATTCTAAAAATAGTAACATAGGGCTTAGTGACCAGTGCATAATTCTGTCTTTTAAAATATAGCGTAGTTAAGGTGAACATAAAAAGGGGGCTACAAAAACTTTCAAAAACATTCTTTCTCTCCCCCCCCCCCCTCTCCCTTTAAAAGCAAAACAACCAAGCAACCAACAAACTTGTAAGCAAGCAGAAAAAGCTGCAGGTATACATCTGTAAATACTATTAATAACAGTATGTGTGTGATGATATAGAACTAGAACTTGAAGGCAGCACATTTTTTTTAATGCAAATAATGGCTGAGTTGTTATCATCATGGAGTAAGTAGGACTGAGACGCAGGAGACAGAGAAAGCAGATAAATTGGATACTAAATGAGTAACCCTGATTAGATAACGCTGTGCTATCTGATTGACATCACTCCCCAAAACTGGCCTCCTGACATTTGCTCATAGCTCGGGTGTCAAAGAGCATGCTCATATGTTGTCAAGTAAGGGGCAGGTGGGGTTGTACTTTTGACCTGATAATAGGTAAAAAAAAGGTAAAGGTGTCCCATAACCTATAAGGTCGTAGGGGAGCGAGCGTCAGAGACTATTCTAAGTGGTCCAGCATATTGGAGGGACGGCGCATCTACTCTCGTGCAGCTTTCCCTTCCTGACCCTAAAGAGGGCATACCATTTATAGTTGGGTGAACTGGGGTAATGTACTGAAACCAAGGGCGCATACGGACCATTATGGTAACCACGACTCGACGATGCTTAACTTGATGGGGAGAAGCGAGTGCTCCGCATGACTGATCGCCAGTGGCTTGTCTATCGTACACCACATGCCAGTTGCATGATGAAAAGCTGCAGTGATATTGGAGGAAGCAAGGTTGTCAAATGATGTGTGCATTCATGTGTCTTCTAACAACCAATCTAGTTGAGGATGATGTGGATAAGATGTGATGATGATGATGATTATGAACACACTAATTGATGATGATGTAAAGATGGTTATGATGATAGATGATTGATGCAACTAATGATGATTTATGTTGATTAAGTGGTGATGATGTATATTTGAACCTCTAATTTATGAATGATGATGAGAAGGGTGAAAGTGATATTAGAACACTAATTGATGATGATGAGATAGAAGGATGGTATGTGATTATGTTATGAACACATAATTTAGTAAATTTTTTGTGAATAAATCAATAGATGCTTTAAAATGTTCTATCTATCTTTATCTTCTTTATTTTCTTCTTACTTGTACTTATTCTTCTTCTTTAAAATAAAGAATGAACAGTATACAGTAACACTGTTACTGACTGATAAACCAGTATTCCTTTAGTGGCTTTACAAAGTTTTCATGATCTTTTAAATTAAAAAAAAAAAATAAAAGACTAATACTAATAGTAATCACTAGTATACTGTTACTGAAACTAACTGTAATTTAAAAAAAAAAAGTAATCTAATGGTACAAAACTCTGTGCATGTTCAAAAAGTGTGTGTGTGTGTGTGTATGTGCATGTGTGTGCGTGCATGCGTGCATACGTGCGCGCGCATGGTTTTTGAAATCTGTTGTTCATTATGTTTAAAAAGAGTTGCATGCCTGTAAATGATTGAGTGCAAGCGCTTTGATTTGTTTGTTTTTTTTACAAGATTCAGCGCTATATAAATTCCATATAGTATTATTATTATTATTATTAAAAAGAATTGTGGACAGGGGAAGTAAACATACTAAGATTGTGTAATAAAAAAAGATGACATTTATTTTTTTAATAAAAATCAACACCTTACAGTCACAGCATGCATGCATATGCACACACACATACACACACACTCACATGCACGCACGAACGCATGCATGCATACACACTTTTCAACTTTTCAACAGCATCCTTCATCTCCTAAGTGTGTTCGCGTGTGTGTGTGTGTGTGTGTGTGCACGTATGCGTGCATAAATTTGAAATATGTTATTTATTATATTTGAGGAAAGTTGCATGCGTGTAAATGATTTGAGTGCAAGCGCTTTGATTTGTTTGTTTTACAAGATTCAGCGCTATATAAATTCCATATATTATTATTATGTATATGCATGCGTACACACACATGCATGCACTCATGCACGTTTATTAGTTATTATACACACGCTTATTAGTTATTATACAACACACACACACACACATCACACACAAAACACACACACACACACACACACACACACACACACACACACACACACCTCTCTTCTCTCTCTTCTCTCTCTCTCTCTCTCTCTCTCTCTCTCTCTCTCTCTCTCTCTCTCTCTCTCTCACACACACACACAGAGCCAGCAACTTCGATTTCATGCAGCTGTAGAAATCTGTTGTGAGGACAAGGCAGTGACGTGACAAAGCAATATACCATTATGTACATTTTACAGTACAGTAAAACTACAGTCTTATTATACTAGTATTGTAGTACTTAGTAAATGAACTTTTTGATCATCAAGCAGTATTGTTCACTTCTGGCCATACCCTTGCAGTAAATCCATTTCATTGCAATTTTACAATACATTACATTACATAATATTACAATGCAATACAAAAAATATTTATAAATACAATACAATACAGTACTCCTACAAGTACAAGAGAAGACAACACACTTTTTTTTTCCACAGTATGATACAATCCAAACTACAAGACAGTACTTAACCACAATACAATCCAATACAGTACAATACCAGTTGATACAATGCAATACAGTACAATGCAATACAACACGACACAAAATGATACAATGCTCAGCATTGTTGCAGTACAATGCATTCTAATTCACGAATACAATATATATATATATGCATGTTAATTAATACAAAATGTATGACACAAAAATAAATATATATATATATTATATATATATATATTCACTTAATTTTATTCAGTGCACAACAAATACAAAAATATTTCAATATAATACAATAAATGACAGTTACTAATACAATGTTACAGATTGGAAGACAACACCTTGCTATTTTTGCATTAGTATGAATATACCAATCCAAAGCTACACAGACATACTGATACACAATACATCCACTACAGTGACAAGTACCATTTGGTTACATTTAAAATACAGTTATTGTCAATACACACTACACGGCAATGAATGACCTACTCAGCATTGTTGAGTACAATGCTTTAATCTGAATACAGGATGTTTAGCTGGATCGTGTAATAGCGCATGTCTGAAAGCAAAAATAAATTATATGAAGTGATGCGTGGTATACTTTCCTAATTTTTCCCCATGCCATAGTACATAGACTGGTGTTCGTATTATTCGTAGAATAATACGTCACGTGTGTTACTACAATTATTATTTGCGTTACGTTGTATGAACTCCAAGGTTCATCCTGCAAAATTCATTTAGAAATAACCCTGCTTTTAACAAATACAAGATAGCCACAAATTAAGACTCAAATGGCTGACTTGTCTAACGCTCTCCCATGAGCCATTTCGATGTGCTTTTCTTATGGTTTAACTGATATAATATAAAATTTATGCACCTCTGTAACGTCATTGAAGACCTATCGTCGGGAAAGGACAGTAACTGATGTTAAAGTTGCACAGATTCGTGGTCGGTGCCTAGAGGAAAGTGCGCCTGTCTAGAATGCGAAAAGTTCGGGTCGGAGTGTGCGGTGGTTCGTACCCGTTTGGGCCCGAAATTTTCCCCATCCATTAGACCATGAGTGGTGGTCTGGGCGCTAGTCTTTCGGATGAGACGATAAACCGAGGTCCCGTGTGTTACACAAATTTTCAGCGCACGTAAAAGAACCCACGGCAACAAGAGAGTTGTCCCTGGCAAAATTCTTAGAAAAAAGCCACTCTGATAGGGAAACAAATACAGTTGCAGACCAAAAAAAAAAAAAAAAGGGTGGCGCTGCTCTTGTGGCGACGCGCTCTCCCCGGGGAGAGCAGCCCAAATTTCACGCAGAGAAATCTCGTGACTTAAAGTGGTATAAATGAAATAAATAAAAAATAAATGGACCTCATGTTATAGTCTCATCTGAAGGACTTTCGAGGGAGTGAGGTCAGTACTGATGTTAAATCCAAGATCGGTGGTCTAGAGGTAATCGCGCCTGTCTAGAATGCGAAAAGTCCGGGTCGGGTGTGTGCGTGGTTCGTACCCCGTTTGGGCCCGAAATTTTTCCCCATCCATTAGACCATGAGTGGTGGTCTGGGCGCTAGTCTTTCGGATGAGACGATAAACCGAGGTCCCGTGTGTTACACCAAATTTTCAGTGCACGTAAAAGAACCCACGGCAACAAGGAGTTGTCCCTGGCAAAATTCTTAGAAAAAAGCCACTCTGATAGGGAAACAAATACAGTTGCAGACCAAAAAAAAAAAAAAAAAGGGTGGCGCTGCTCTTGTGGCGACGCGCTCTCCCCGGGGAGAGCAGCCCAAATTTCACGCAGAGAAATCTCATGACTTAAAGTGGTATAAAAAAAAATTAAAAAAATCCAAAGGGAAAAAATCCCTGGAATGGGCGTTTCAGTGATGGTTCGAATGTTGGCTCGATCCTGGGCTGTTAGACAGTGAGCGCAATGCTCTTAACCACTAGGCAATTCTGCGCCACAGTGCATTCTTATGCAAGACTACAGTAGAAAGTAATTTAAACAGAAAAAAAACACCCCATGCCTTGTATTATATCTTTATAATGCACTGACAAAGCGCAATTTATGCCCAATCAGGATAAATTAATTAACACAGGAATTACACTTTACAGTGCTAAATTATTCATTGATCAGATAAGACACACTCCACACACACACATGCACATGCATGCATACACACACACACACACTCACTCACACTTACACACAACACCACACACACTCACTCACACACACACTCACTCACATACTCACACTCACACACACACAAAATATATTACTTTCACACACATACACACACTCACTCACTCACACACTTACAGTTACCACACACACAAATATATTTATCTTACACACACACACAAATATATTTACTTAACACACACACACACTCATACACAAAAAATATTTACTTGCACGCACGCACACACACACACACACACACACACACACACACACACACACACACACACACACACACACTCACACCACACACACACACACACACACACCACACACACACACACACACACACCACACACACACACACACACACACACAACACACACACACACACACACACACACACACAAGAACCCCAACAACACCTTTTGAAAGTATTGTACCTGACCCCTTGTACATTGGACAAGGCAGAGGGTCAGGACCTTTGCTTGACAAAAGATGGATCACTCACTTGAGGCATTCTGGCTCAGTGGCTGGATGGAAGAAGCTGAAAGAGAAGAGATGAGAAGGAGAGAGGGAGGGAGAGAGAGGGGGGAAAGAGAGAGAGAGAGAGAGAAGAGAGGGAGGGAGAGAGAGAGTTGAAGATGTTGAAAGGGAAAAAGAGGAATACAGAGATGAGAGAGAGAGGAGAGAGAGAGAGAGAGAGAGAGAGAGAGAGAGAGAGAGAGAGAGAGAGAGAGAGAGAGGACGCGCGCGCAAACGAGCGAGCGAGAGAGGAGAGAGAGGGAGAGAGAGAGAGAGAAGGGGCGGGGATGGAGTAGAGAGAGAGAAAGAAAGAGAGAGAGGGGGAGGGAGGGAGAGAGAAAGAGAGAAGGATTGAAGAAGAGAGAGGAAAGAAGAGAAAGAAGAGAGAAGAGAGAGAGAGATCTTAATGTACACAAAATTTAGATATTTTAAGGCAACAAGCAAGTCTATTTAGAATATGCTGTAAAAACATACAGTATAATACATGATAACAACAGACAACAAACAAACACACCTCACACACACACAACAGATATCATTCAGAAGAGGAGAGATAGACACTGAGACAGACAGATAGAGACAGAAGACAGACAAGATAGACAGACAGAGACAGATGAGACACAGAGGGTGAGAGACAGACAGACAGAGACAGATAGACCTGAGACAGACAGATAGAGACAGACAGAGAGAAGAGACAGACAGATAGACAGGCAGGCAGACAGACAGACAGACAGACAGACAGAAGCTGAGAAGGGGTAGGGAGAAACTCAGAAAGAATCACAAGAAAGACAGGGTAAGGGTTTGAAGGCCAGATACTGTGTTGTCTGCCCCCATTTTATTTTGGCCTTTTATGCCTTTCTCTTTCTGTCCTTTCTTCTCTCTCCTTTCACAAGCAAGTTTTATAACCAGGTTGCATTTTTTACCCGCATGAGTGAGTGGCTATGCAGTGTTTTGGTGGGGGGAGGAGACTACTTCAATTTAGGGTGGTGGGTAGTAGTAGTAGTAGTTAGTAGTAACGGAGTGGGTACCACCACAGGGTCAGAAAAAAGGATAGGTCTATTTTAGTATGATTGATCTTTTTTTTTTGTGGAGGGGGAGGGGTGGTTAGAGAGAGGTTATTGTTTTTATAAGCTTGGGTCTTCAGGAGCGGGAGCTTGGTTATTAGGGGAGTGAATTTATTTATTTATTCTTTTATATCGAGGATAATGGAATAAGCACTTATGTGCTTTTTTTTTATATCCAGTCCCCATGTGTATGCAGTTTTGTCAATTTTGTCATCCGTTCCCACTGGCACTCAATGACCTACTCTTACGAAAAGAGGAACAGGATTTAATGTGTGCGCAAGATGTTCTGCGTGCGTTCGCACACACGGGGCCTGGGTTTATAGTCTCATCCGAAAGTGAATGAGTGAGTGAGTGAGTGAGTGGCCACAGGTACAGCCTATACATTGTATGTACATCATGTGCCGGTCTGGTGACAGTGAACAGTGTGTTGTGCATGCCGGTGTCTTCATTCCTGTGGGAAGACAAAGCACTGTGAGGTGTGAAGGAGACCTGCGCTTTGCTTTTATGTAGTGTGGAGGTGGGAGGGGAAGTGTGTGTGTGAAGGATGTGTGTGTGAAGAATGTGTGTGGGGTGGGGGTGGGGGGTGGAGTGTGTGTGTGGGGAGGGGTAGGGGGTAGAGTGTGGAGGGTATGTGGTGGGGGTTGGGGGAGGATGTGTGTGGCCAAGAGGAGAGAGAGAGAGAGAGAGAGTGTGTGTGTGTGTGTGTGTGTGTGTGTGTGTGTGTGTGTGTGTGTGTGTGTGTGTGTATGAAGCGTGTGGGAGAGAGGGAGTAGTCTGGAAACTTTGTAAAAAGAATAAACAGACATGAGGGGGGGGGGGGGGGGGGGGAGAACATCAGTGGGGAGGGGAGAGAAGGTGAGAAGTTTGTATTAGTTTTTGCTTCTATAACTCCTTTGCTCTTGAGACAGTGAAGCTGAAAGGAGTTGAGAACAGGGCTATGACTACCTTTTTTTCCCTTAAAAAAAAAAAAATTAGAAAGCTGATGTACATTTTTTGTGTGATTTGGGGATATAATAATTATAATAATAAGGTATGGAATTTATATAGCGGTGAATCTTGTAAAGCAACAATATGATTCATCTTGATTTGTAATGTAATTTGGATGTATATGTTTGCTTTTCCTTTGTTTTGGAGATAGTGAAGGGAGTTGAAAATCATAGGGAGATGATGGTTACTAACAATGTAACATGCACTTTGATAAATGGAAACAGGGCGATCACTTGTTTTTGTTTGTTTATCAGAAAACTGGTGTAGATAATTTTGTTGTTGTTGTGGATATGATTTTTCTTAATTCATTTGTAGTGTCATTCGAATTTTGTGATATATATCGTTTTTGTTGGGCTTCGTTTTGTTGTCTCATCCTGTCTTGATCACGAGAATGTGCAAACTTTGTATTTTTAATTTCAAGAAGATTGCAAGTTCGGAGAGACAGACAGACAGACAGACAGCAGACAGAGACAACAGAGAGACACAGAGAAAGTGAGTGTGTTTGTGAGTGAGTTAGTATTTCACAAGGTGTGAGCATAGTTGGAGGTGAGTGAGTTAGTGTCTGCAGACTAGACTGTGTGCCATTGCTCACCAAAGATAGAGAACAGCATGCATGAGTTCATACCATCACTCGCCAAAGATAGAGAACAGCATGCATGAGTTTATACCATTGCTCACCAAAGATAGAGAATAGCATACATGTTTACACCATCACTCACCAAAGACATAAAATAGTATGTATGTATGTTGTATGTATGTTTGTCCGTCGTGTCCAACGATGGCCTCCAAAACAGCAGAGGAGGCAGCTGCGGTTTTGGAAACTGGGCAGAAATTTGATTATAGTGGAGATGCCTTGCCCACAGTACATCCCCACTCTCTCGGACAAGTGGGCATAAGGACAGTCAGCGTTGGAGATGTTCTCCAAAGGCCAACCAGCCCCCAGGGCTGCAGCACATAAGGACTGTGCAAGTCAAACCTCCTAGTCAGAGAGTCATAGTCGATCACTAAAGACTAAGCTGTAAAGTGAAATTCCATGAGTGGGAAAGCCACTGGTCATACAGCTTCTCACTTCTGCTGTTGCCCCCAGCGTCAATGGTTTAATCAAGAACTGTGATAAAGCCCAGGTGCTGACGGCAGTATATACATGAATTTACACCATCACTCGCCAGAGATAGAGAACAGCTTGTTTTCATGAGTATGATTGTATTTTTCGTAACACGCCAAAGGTGCAGCTGTAAAGAGAGCAGCCGGAGTATGGATTCAATTTACCATAACTTAAAACAAAGATAAGGTTTCTGAAGGGATCGCCTAATGGCCACCAACCCCATAATGGCCAGAAACCGCATAAGGGACACACACAACATATTGGCTACAAATACTCTTAAGGATTGTAATGTATTGTATTTTTGATGTGATCTACACATGTGCACATACATTGCTGTAGATCTATCACTGTTAGTGGTCCCATCAGGGTCATGAAGCTGTTGACAAAATGTTCTCCATCGGCTGCAGCCCTCATCCAAATTCTGAACAAATTGCTTCATATGATGTGTACATATATTATATACCATTATTTTATAGACTTGAGAGTCGATAGAGACCGGTGAAAAATGGATACCTGTGGAAAATGTGTGTTCTCAGGTGTTACAAGTCATATGGTATCGGTATGGCCTTCACACCTGCACACTTTTCATTTCCCTGATGAAAATGTACATTCTATGTAATGAATTTAGAAGTAGTTGTTAAGATACCAAAAGCAGTGGAAAAGGGTCTAAGATTAGTAAGAAATGTATACACATGCATAACATGAATTAAGCAAGCTGACATCAAATGATCAGTCTGATGTGTATGATTATTTTTGGGGAAAAAAAAGAGGGTTTGTTATAAATGCATGTTACCATCAAGCATTTGGGGCAGGATAGTGTAGTGGTTTGAGTGTTGAGCTCGCAGTCTGACGACTCAGGTTTGAGCCATCGCCAGAGGGGATTTTCTCCCTGGAGTTAACGTCAGTACGGACTCCACTCCCCCACAAGTCTTTCACTTGGTAAGTTATAAAGATTTATAATGCTGAGGCTGCAGAACATCTTGCGCACATGTTATGACCTGTTCTGTTTTTCGCAAGAGTGGGGTATTTGTGCCAGTTAGAACAGACGACAAAATATAGTCATGTATATAAACAAAATGCATGCACACTGGTGTCATGTTTAGACATCATCTCTGAAGTCAGAATGCGACTACCTAAGTAATGGGCAAAAACTGTCGCATACGCAAAAATCTCTTCAATGGCAAACCTCAGACCTCTAGCCAAGGAAGGAACAACACCCCCCTCCCCCCCCCCTTTTCTAAACAAACAGACCCCTCCCCCCCTTCCCTCCCCCTTCCCCAACCCATCAATCATTAAGACTTGTGAACATGTCCACACATGTTGTCAGCCTTGGTTCCTCTACCTGACAGTGACTGTGACATGGACAGATCTGTATCTGGTTTCTCACCCTGGTGTTCGCTATTGTTGAAGTCACGGTTGTAGTGTTAAGGATCTGTGTTAGGGTCAGGGCCACGCTGCACAATGCAAAGCAGCACGGTGTGTACAATGCTACATTATACTCTTAATACAGTGAAGTAGTACAATGCACTGCAGCACTGCCCTAAGCTGTGTACACAGTCACAGTACGGCAACAGCTGAGTGTAAAAAGAAATCTGACGTGTGTTATACATGTGTACTTTGTATATATACATGTCTTTTGTCAAGAACACCGCAAGTTTACAGTGTTTGAAAAGTAAGTAAGTGGGGTTTTTTTTGTTTTTTTAAAATGGGGGGTGTGGATTGATGGGATAGTCTAGTGAGCATTGAGCCTAGTGGTTAGAGCATTGAGCTCGAGATCTGATGGCACAGGTTCATGCCACCACCCATTCAAGGGGATCTTTCCTCTGGGGTTACCATCACTACTGACTCCTCTCCCCCCAAAAGTCCTTTGGATGAGATTATAAACCAAGGCTGTGTACATATATATATATATATATATATATATATATATATATATATATATATATATATATATATATAGTATGTTCTTTCGAGCCAGAAGGCCCATAGAGCCGGAGCTTATCCCGGTTTCTGTAGCGTTAGCGAACTGATGGTTTTTCACCACCCCTGTGACAGGACGCTAGTCTGTCGCCAGATACTTCCCCAGCAGAGCTGGTACCCACTTGTACACCTGGGTGGAGTGAGGAAAATAGGAGTAAAGTGTCTTTCCCAAGGACACAACACCGAGCCGAGCGGGGATCGAACCCGCGACCTCTGGATCACGAGTTGACCTCCTAAACCACTCGACCACGATGCCTCCATATATATATATAACACATGCAGAACATCTCGCAGGTCACATGTCTAAACCCATTCCTCGCTTCAGAAGACTAGGCTGTTGTTGTGTGTGGGTAGGAGCAGATGAGAGGCATGCACCACATGAGTGTCGTGTCTAGATGCTGTCCACAAAGCCGGAATGCAGCATCTACCTAAATGATGGGAAAATGGTCATCGAATACTCAACATCTCACCATTGGGGAACCTCAGGGCAAAAAAAAAAAAAAAAAAAAGGCATTTTTTTTCCCCGTTGTACCATGTTCATGAATGTTGCGTCCTGATGTGACATTTCAGGTTGCTTTAAGGGTTATGACTTGTATTATATAAATTTATATATATGTGTGTGTGTGTTTACAGGCCGACTCCCTGTTATGATGGAGATGTCTGGGGTTCGCAGCACCCAGCTGTTCATCTTTGCCATTGGCTGGGTTGCCTATGCTCTCACCTACTTTCTACGCAAGCCCCTTGGTGTGGTAAGTTCTTGATATTTGTCTGAGGAGGAATGCATGGATTCGTGATCTTTTTGTAGATGTGTGATAGATTCAAGTAGGTACTTTTATACCAACGTTTTGCAGGAATAGATAGTGACTTAACACAGTACCCGCACATACAGTGAGTGAGAACAGTGTCCAGAAGGAAGGTGGCAGGATGGTTAAGACATTTGCCTGCCAACTAGTCAACCGTGAGGTTCTGGGTTTGATTCCCAGCCTCGCCCTTTCTTCCCAGTTTGACAAAAAAATCAAACTGAATGTCAAAGTCCTTCAGGTGAGACTATAAACCGAGGCCTTGTGTGCGAACGCATGCAGACCATCTTGTGCACATGTTAAATCCTGTTCCGCTGTTCGAAAGAGTAGGCCATTGTGTGCCGGTGGGAACAGATGACAAAATTTAAAAAACCACATACACACGCCAAAAAAAAAAAAAAAAAATCAACTGAGCGCTTTGATTTGTTGCTTTACAAGATTCAGCGCTATATAAATTCCATACATTATTATTATTATTATTATTATTTTATTATTATTGAGACTTCTGCTGCTACTCTATCAATGTATCATGTCACATACATATTCATATTTAAAATTTTTCTCTACAAACGTTAAACCTAGCACACATTGAGTGTCTGACATTGCTATCCACCCTCTGAAGTCAGAATATGGCTGGCTATGTCATGGTGAGGTACCTGAAAATGTAGCCATAGACGCCATAATTTTTCACCCAGTGTGTACCTATCAGTCTCACAGTGATTCGCAGGTGGGATGAGGGTGTCAAGAGTGCATATTCTGCAGTGGCCCCCCCCACCCCCACCCCCACAGCCCCCACATCCCCCCAGGGTGTTAAGTTGTGGAATGCCTAACACTAAACAGCAACAAAACTGAAAGTCTAAGAGGATGTTTGTCTGCTTTATTTAGGATAGTACATGCTGTTGTGATCCATGGATGAAGACAAATTGTCGATGTCAACATAGCAGTCTTGAGATCTGTATTTTTTTTTTTAAGCTTAAACGGTGGCTGTTTGTTTGTTTTCAGTTGAAAAGGTTGCTGTTTGTTTGTTTTTAGTTGAAAAGGTTGCGGTTTGTTTGGTTTTAGTTGAAAAGGTTGCTGTTTGGTTTGTTTTTTAACTTAAAAGGCTGCTGTATGTTTCTGGTTTAAAAAGTTGCTGTTATCTTTTTGAATTTAAAAGGCTGCTGTTTGTTTTTAGTTTAAAAAGTTGCTGGGTTGTTGTTTTTTTTACTTAAAGGGTTGCTGTTGGTTTTTAGTTTAAAAATTTGCAGTTGTTTGTTTTTAGTTAAAAAGGTTGCTGTTTGTTTTTAGTTAAAAAAAGTTGCTGTTGTTTGTTTTGCTTTTAAGGCTGCCTTTTGCTTTGAATTTAACAGTTGCTGTTTGTTTGCTTTCAGTTGAAAAGATCACTGTTTGCTTTTAACTTAAAATTTGCTGCAGTTTTTTTTGTGTGTTTTTAGTTAAAAAAGATTGCTGTTTGTTTGTTCATAATAGTTTAAAATATTAGTTGTTTTTAGTTTCAAAGGTTTCTAATTTATTTGTTTTTTTTAAGTTTGCATCACAGCTTTTCCCTTTGCCCCTCCTGCAAACAGATGTCGAGAGCTTGAAGTACTGGTTCTTGTTAATCGTTTGGATTGGTTAACCATGCAGATGAATAAGCCGTTTGGGGTGATGACGGTGAAACTGACAGATGACATCTGTCGCACCGCAATACATACCCAGCTGGGGCGTTGACATTTTTTAGTGTGTTAATGCCGGTACAGTGTTTTGTATAGTGTATGTACTGGGGACGGGATAGCTCAGTGGTCGGAGCACTCGCTTTCTCCCAGCCAAGTTAAGCAGCGTCGAGCGTGGTTACCAGTTGGATGGGTGACCGTTTGCGCGCCTTGGCTTCAGTACAGTTCCCCCAGTTCACCTAGCTGTAAATGGGTACCTGCCCTCTTTAGGGTCAGGGAAGGTAGAGCAGCGAGGGAGAGGAGATGGGCGCCGCCCTCAATATGCTGGCCCTAGAGAAGTGAGGTCTCTGACGCCTCGCTCCCCTACGACCTTATAGGTTATGGGACTCCTTTACCTCCTTTACCTATGTATAGCACAAAGATGTGTTGATTACAGTGGTTTTTTTAAAAAATTGTTTTATTTGGTGTGTTTTATTCGTGGGTTTTTTTTATGGTGCACTCTTATGTGTTGGTTTGTTTTGTTCACTTTTTTTTTCTGTTTGATGTGAAAAAATTTACATATATATATATAATGTGATGCTCGGCTGATTTTATTGATTCGTTGTAGCTGTTTTTTTCTTCACCTTTTCCCATCCCCCTCCCCACCTTCTCTTTGCTGCTAAATAGTTTGTATTATCCTCCATATAAAAGAATAAAATAAAATTTATTTAAAGAAAAAAATTTACATACATACATGTAGAGTTGCTTGTATGTTTTGATTCATGGCAGCACTAACTAAGCAAGTTCATCGTGACGTTAGAGATTGGATGAATTATCAAGAGGAATAAAAATGAAAATAACTACATACAGGTCCTTATTATTGCTACAACGAAGGTACACTTTTTTTGTCTGCCTGTGGTCACTCATAAATGTATGTGGACAGAACTGGCTGAGTATATAATAATTATGTACATCAGCTTTATGACAAAGAGAGGGGCGGGGGGGGGGGGGGGGGGGGGGTGGGGGGTGGAGGAGGGGGGGAGAGAGAGAGAAAGAGTGAGTGAGAGTGTGTGTGCACGGTGCGCCCGCTCTTTCACACATACATGTGTGCTTGCATTTTTGGTTATTGTTAGCAGTGTTCTTTTTTTAATTTTTTTTTTAACACACTAATGGAAATTGTGTTATATATATATATATATATATATATATATATATAGAGAGAGAGAGAGAGAGAGAGAGAGAGAGAGAGAGAGAGAGAGAGAGAGAGATAATCAGCGAATGACAGCCACACTAGACTTATCAAGTTGTCTGTCAGGCATTTCTTATGCAGCATTTATATACTTGGTCCAGGCCAAAAGCTTTGTCAGTTATTGATGCAAGCAAAGTGCCATGGCCTGGTTTTTTTATGCTTTGCAATGATATGTTGATATTGTCTTCAGATCAGCCCCATGACATGACACGCTCTTAGCATAACATTGAGATTCACTTCATCCATGACATGACACGCTCTTAGCATAACATTGAGATTCACTTCATCCGTGCATGATGAGCCCCAGCTTAGCATAACAAACAAGCTGTGCACACTCTCCTTACTTTAAAAGGTGAAAACGTCCCCTGAAGCCAGAGTGTGGCTGCCAGGTACTTGAAAACTGCTATATATATACAACTTCGCCAAAAGCCTTCATTTGATTCTTTCAAATCTAGCCTCAAAACGCACTTATACTGTACTTGAGATCTTCCCCTGTTATCTGTTACTACTTTTCAATAGCTACCTTCACCTCTACCACCCCCACCTAAGTGTTGTTGTGTGTATACATTTGATATTTGTTTATCTTGATATTTGTGGACGGTTGCATGCTTGTGAAAGATTTGAATGCAAGCACTTTGATTTGTTTACTTTACAAGATTCAGCGCTATATAAATCCCATACATTATTATTATTATTATTATAGGATTCATGCAAGCTTCTTTATCTAGCATGTATTTACAGCCTTACTGTGATGCCCAGGTACTTCCAATCTAATCCAGTCTTTGTGTTTATAGCCCTGCTGACCTCAGAGGACGTATCAGGGAGAGAGAGTGGGGGGTGGGGGGGGGGGGGCTGTCACCTTGAAACAGGCACACATGCAAACTTCTCTATAGATGCAGTGGTGTGTACTTCTTGGTAGACTTTCAGTCAGTGATTCCCTAGTGTGATGAGGGAGACAGAACGCATATTCTGGGGAAATAAACCCCTCAGGGTGTGTGAAGCTAAGGAACGCCCAACAACAAACAACAACATGTATGCCATTGACGTAAAAAGGAAGGTGGCAGGACAATTAACACGTTCACCTGCCTAACAAGTAAACTGTGAGGTTCTGGGTTGAATTCCCAGTCCTTGCCCTTTCTTCCCAATTTGACAAGAGAAAATCAAAGTGAATGTCAAAGACTATGAATGAGACTATTAATGCGAACGTGTGCAGAACATCTTGTACACAGGTTAAAAAATCCGCTCCCCATTTCGGGATAGTAAGCCATTTCGTTGCTGGTAGGAACGGATGGCAACATTTGAAAAAGTGCATGCACGCAAGTGTTGTGTGTGGACACCATCCTCAAAGCAGGAATGCGGCTGTTTGTAAATGGTGGGGGAAGAACAGAGGCAGTTAGGGATGCAGTTATGTACATGTATGTATAAATCTCACTGGTGGTGAATCTTGGAGCTCTAGCTGAGGAACAAAACGGAAAAAACACAAAACAAACATGTATGTTTTTTGTCGTCCCAGTCTGTTGCTGATGGATTGTGAGTGTGTGTGTGTGTCTGTGTGTGTGAGTGTGTATGTGTGTGTCTGTGTGTGAGTGTGTGTGTGTCTGTGTGTGTATGTGTGTGTCTGTGTGTGTGTGTGTCTGTGTGTGTCTGTGTATGTGTGTGTCTGTGTGTGAGTGTGTGTGTATGTTTGTGTGTATGTTTTATTTATTTATTTATTTATCTATTTATTCTTTTATACCAAAGGTAATGGAATAAGCACTCATGTGCTTTTAAAATCTTTTTAGTCCAGTCCCTGTGTGTAAGCGGTTTTGTAAATTTTGTCATCTGTCATCTGTGTGACTCTGTGTGTGTGTATGTTGTGATGGTGGTGTGTGTTGTGTGTGTGTGTGTGTGTGTGTGTGTCTCTTGTTTTGGTATATGTGGTGAATGCACATGCATTAGCATTATTTTGTTGTATGTGTGTCTGCGCGCACGTGTGTGTGTGTGTGTTCAGATCAAAGTGGACATGGAAAGTGAACTGTCCCTCAGTAAGAACCAGCTGGGTCTACTGGACACCGCCCTCCTTATGCCCTATGCCGTCATGCAGGTTTGTACATGTGTGTGTGTCTCTGTGAGTGTGGAGGTGGAGGTGTGTGTGGAGGTGTGAGTGGAGGTGTGTGTGTAGAGGTGTGTGTGTGTGTGTGGAGGTGTATATGTGTGTGTGTGGAGGTGTGTAGGTGTGTGTATATGTATGTGTGTCTGTGTGTGTGGAGGTGTGTGTCTGTGTGTGGAGGTGTGTATGTGTGTGAGTGTAGGTGTGTGTGTATGTGTGTGTGTGGCTGTGTGTGTGTGTCACTCTGTGTGTGTGTGTGTGTGTACTCTTGCGCACATGTACAGTTTTTGGTGGGGGTGGGGGAAGGGAGTGGGGTGTGTTTGTGAGAGTGTGTGTATTGGAGTATGTATGTATGTGTATTTTGTTTATTTTATTATTTTTTTTATTCTTTTATATTGAGGATAATGGAATAAGCATGTATGTCCTTTTTTTTACATCCAGTCCCCATGTGTATGCAGTTTTGTAAATTTTGCCATCCGTTCCCCCCGGCACACAATGGCCTACTTTTCCGAAAAGCGGAACGGGTTTTAACGTGTGCGCAAGATGTTCTGTGTGCGTTCGCACACGGGACCTCGGATTATAGTCTCATCCGAAGGACTTTTGGGGAGAGTGGAGTCTGCACTGATGTTAACTTCATGTGTGTGGAGGTGTGTGTGTAGAGGTGTGTGTGTGTAAGGGGGGGGGGGGGTGGGGGGTTGTGGCGGTGTGTGTGTCACTCTGTGTGTGTCACTCTGTGTGTGTGTGTGTACTCTTGCGCACATGTACAGTTTTTGGTGGGGGTGGGGGAAGGGAGTGGGGTGTGTTTGTGAGAGTGTGTGTGTATGAGAGTGTGTGTGTGTGTTTTGTGATGGTGATGTGTGTTTGTGTGTGAGTGTCTTTATTTGGCAAGTGTGGTGAGTGCACATGCATTAATTAGCATAGTTTTGTGTGTGTGTGTGCGCGTGTGTACGCATGTGTGTATATGCGGATGTGCATGCACGCGTGTGTGTATACATGTATGTTTGTGGTTTACTATTGATCGTAATGGTTTATTCTGTTTCTGCAGCCCAACTGGCCCATATGATCAGGAGAATATATATGTAATGCATAATTACATAGACCTGTGTGAAGTATGTGCTGAGGCAGTGAGGATTGAAGGTTACATAATTCATGACATGGCTTTTGTGCAGCAGTATCAGCACATTAGATTAGTGCAAGGATGTGTGGGGTGTGAATGTGTGTGTATGTAGTGTGTGTGTGTGTAGTGTGTGTGTATGTAGTGTCTGTGTGTGTATGTAGTGTAGTGTGTGTGTATGTAGGTGTGTGTGTGTGTGGAGGTGTGTGTGTGTGTGGAGGTGTGTGTGTGTCATGTATGTAGAGGTGTATGTGTGTGTTTGGTTTGTGTGTGCATGTGTGGGGGTTGGGGGGTGGGGTGTATTTGTGTGTTATACTTGTGCATGTGTATAGTTTTTGGTGGGGGTGTGGGGAGGGAGTGGGGTGTGTTTGTGAGAGTGTGCGTGTACATGTGTATGAGAATGTGTGTGTGTGTGTGTGTACACGTGTGTTTGTGTGTGTGTGTTGCGATAGTGGTGGGTGTTTGTGGTCAGTGTCTTTTTTTCGTATGTGTGGGTGTGTGCACATGCACGAGCATAATTTTGTGGTGTGTGTGTGTGTGCACGTGCGCTCATGTGTGTGTGTGTGCACGTGCGCTCACATGTGAGTGTGTCTTGTGATGGTGGTGTGTGTTTGTGTGTAAGTGTCTTTTTTTGCATGTATGCATTAGCATAATGTTGTTGTGTGTGTGCGTGCCTGCGTATGTTCCTGTCTGTCACACCTGTCTGTCTTGTCTGTCTGTCTGTCTGTCTGTCTCTCTCTCTCTCTCCTCCCTCTCCCCCTCCCTCCCTCCCCTGATAAAGGCAGGGGGCTTGATGTAGAAAAAGCAAATCAGTGCTTATCTGTTGTCCTTGAAATAAGGAATTTTGCCTTGCTTACCTCGCCTTCTCTCTATCTTTGTGTGTACTTGTCTGGAGTTGACGCGCCTGAAATTGCAGTATTTTATGTTAACGCCAATGATAAAGATTTCGTTGCTCTCTCTCTCTCTCTCTCTCTCTCTCTCTCTCTCTGTATGTTATCTGGTTTTTGCCCACTCTGTGGCATTGTCAATTTCTCCTACGTCAACCATGTATTATGGCCTAAGGCCGAGATACATTAAATTTCTGAGTTCTCTCTCTCTCTCTCTCTCTCTCTCTCTCTCTCTCTCTCTCTCTCTCTCTCTCTCTCTCTCTCTCTAGTATGTATATATATCTGTTCACACACTTTTGTTTTATGGTGAACGTTTTGTTCACAGATGCTGCTGGGACCTCTAGGAGACAAGTACGGGGCACGGCGTACTTTTGGCGTCTGCCTGATTCTCTCCGCCCTCTCCACGGTGCGTACGCCTCTCCCTGACACACACCCTAGTTTAACCTTTTTCCCTACTACAGGTAACCCGCTATAGGTTAACCAACCCATCTACTGACCCTTCCTTCCGTATCACCCACTTCTGGGTTACGAAAGCATACATATGTGCACATGTACTGGGAAAGAGGGGTTCTGTCCCTTAACGTAGGGAGAGTGGTTTTTGTTGTTGTTTTTTTTGTTTGAGTTCTTTAAATGTTAAATTGGGGTGTCTGCATGATTCTGTCTGCCTTGTCCATGGTATTTCAGTCCCTAAGACTGAAAGACTAGTTTGAAAAACGAAGTTTCAAGCTTGAGCTGTCTTGAGTGTAGGAATACAAAGAAAAGGTGTATAGCCTTTTGGTCTGTAGTAAGTGTTTGATAAATCATGAATATATCCCCGAAGTCAGTATACGGCTACCTGAATAGTCCTGGGGGTGGGGGGTGGGGATAGAGAACAGTCGCATATGCAGAAATCTCACCACTGATGAACTTTGGAGCTGTAGCTGAGGAATGAAAAAAAAAAAAATCAACACCCCCCAAAAAAAACAACAACACAACAACAACCACACGCGAAACCCCCCAACAAAAAACAACAAAAACACAAAAACAAAATCCACATGAATATGTATGTGTGACTTTCTGAAGAAAACGTTGTTTAAATGACACCAAAAGGGGTTTTCCTCGTGATGGGGGTATAGTGGGGGTCCATTGCTGACAGCTTTTATCAGTTTATGGGATGTGCAGACTGTATGCTGGGGATGTGCCATGCACTCCACGTCACTACTGGCCTACTTTTTCATGGAAGATGGATTGGCTTTTGATATCATGGGTGCGGTGTTTAACATGTCGTTTTACATATATCTATCTATCTATCTATCTATCTATCTCTCTCTCTCTCTCTCTCTCTCTCTCTATCTATATATATATATATATAATACTTCTCTCCTCTCTCATCTAATCATATATATATATATAATATATTATATATCTATATAATATATAAATATATAATATAAATAATACAGACACAAAGGAAAGAAAACAGGGCTTTAAATCAGGGAAGGGAAACTAAGACAAAGCCTAAAAACAAAACTCAACATTAACCCCGACCCCCCCCCCCCCAAAAAAAAAAAAAACCCCAAAAAACCCAACAAAAAAACCCCAACCTCACCTGAAACCCCTCACCTAGAACACCAGCAACACCCCCCCCCCCCCCCCCCCCCCCCTCCTTACAAACAAACACATAACAAAAAAGCCACCGTAAAAAAAGTCAGATGAAAAATGTTTCTCACGTTGTAGGTGAGTAAAGAAATAAAAGCGGATGCAACTTGACAGTATTGATAAGGAGGAATTATGATGGGTTGTTAAGAGCAAGTCCTGTACTGGATTTTTTGGGGTTTTTTTAGGGGTGTGGTGTGGGTGGGTTGCCTTTCCCTCAGGAGTAGAGCTAGCACAATGTTGCTTGCTTGCTTTTCTTTACTTTAAAAAAAAAAAATTTTTTTTAAACATTGTGTTCACAATTGATGTGTGCGCGCATGCGTGTGTGTGTGTGTGTTCGTGACATTTTCTTTGAAGTCATTTTGGAATGTTTTAACCTATATGAAATATAGCTTTTTTTGTGTCTTTGAGATTTTTGATGCGTATCAATCTTGCCTGTCAGTATTGTAATTGCCCTTTCATGGGATGATTAAAGCGTTTTTGACTTTGACTTGACTTGACTTGACCGGTTTGATATTATATGGACTTATTGTCCCTGAAGTTGGAATGTGGCTATCTTAAAAGGGGTTAAAAACAGTCACCTATGCAAAATCTCACCATTGGCGAACCTCGACACTGTGGAAATTCCGTGCTAGGAATTCCCTCTTTTCTTCCCTTCTGTTTGTGTCTGCCTCGCTTCTGTCTTTCCTGTCACCTCCTGTGCTTGTTCTGAAGCAGCTTTGAGAGGCTGTAAAATACTGGGTCCACACTATGTTGACATGGGTCGTAAGACTGTAAAAAGAGTGTCAAGGGCTGACATGCTGTAAATCAGTGTGTTGGTCACACAGTGGTCATGGTTGTAGAGTTGGCAGTAATGATCGCTGGTAATGGGTTTATGGTGTTTGATTGGGAGAAACCGTAGGGCAAAAACTGGCAAAATACTGGTATTTAGGGGGCATGGGGGGGAAGGGTGTAGGGTTGATTTTTTTTTTTCCCGTCTCAGATTGGAAAAGTGACATATTGTCTCATTCGTGCTTTCTGAGGTACAGACATTTTAGATTAACCCCCCCCTGCCCAACCCCCCGCGCCCCCTCCCCCACTCCAAACAAACAAACAACCCCCTTCCCCTTCCTGTAGTTTTCATTTTGTTATTTTCATCACTTGACAACTCTTCTTTCTTATGTGTTTTGTCTGTTTGATAGGAACTCTTGTCTTTGTGTGTGTGTGAACTCTTGTCTTTGTGTGTGTGTGTGTGTATGTTTGAGTGTGTGTGTGTTTGAGTGTGTGTGTGTGTGTGTGTGTGTTTGGTTGAGAGGAACTCTGATTTCTTTCTTTCTTTCTTTCTTTCTTTCTTTCGTGTTTGAAGTTTGTTTATTTATGTCATTGGTTGGTTTTGTTTATGGACTGAAGGAACATCAGTCTGAATGTCCTGGGTGGCGGGCACCTCACTTTTTCATTTGTATTGCTTCCATGAGGGGGGAGGTAATGGAGAGAAGCCATGGCAAGTGACTTATCTGTTTTGTACGCAGAAGTTTGCAAGTGACTAATCTGTTTTGTACGCAGAAGTTTGCAATAATACATGCGCCACCAGACTGTCATTGTGCAGTGTATTAGTAGTAGTACAGCTTCCAGCTTTTCTTCTTCTTTGTTATTGAACGCTCAGACAGCAACTATGGTTCTCTGCCATATGTGTGCAAATGCGTTGTGCCTGACATGTCAGGCCCAGTGCATCCAACTTTGGCATGGGAGAGAATTGTTATCTTACTTTGAAACTGGAGAGAATTTGTTATCTTACTTTGGCATGGGAGAGAATTGTTATCTTACTTTGGCATGGGAGAGAATTGTTATCTTACTTTGAAACTGGAGAGAATTTGTTATCTTACTTTGGCATGGGAGAGAATTGTTATCTTACTTTGGCATGGGAGAGAATTGTTATCTTACTTTGGCATGGGAGAGAATTGTTATCTTACTTTGGCATGGGAGAGAATTGTTGCCTTTTAATCTTTCTGGATAAAAAGGCAGAAAATGGACAAGAAGGAGGTGACAGGAAAAAAGGGAACAAGGCAGAAACAAAGAAAGGGATGGGAAAAGAGGGAATTCCTAGCACAGAATTTCCAGAGGGTGGCCCCTGGCATCCCCACTAAGGAGTGTGCTTGGTTTGTTTCTGAAGGAACATCAGTTTCACTACTATGGGTCATATTTAACTTCATACTGAAATTCAAACTCGGTCCAGTTTGAGGATTTTTCTTGTTATATGCAGTGCATAGACTGACTGACGTGTAACTTTAAAACTGATGTACAAGATCTATCGAACATTCTTTGTGTGTGAAATCATCCTTTTTGTTTTCTTTAGGGGATTCATGTTAAGCTTCTTCTGGGATAAACATTTGTTTCAATTTTTTTTTCTTGTGTTCTGTATTTCGTGGTATGATTTGAACATTCTCCAAAAAAAAAGAAAAATATGAGAGGCGCACATGGAAATGCTCCAAACTTCATGCGTAGACACAATGAACTTTTCATACAGTTTTGTATGCTTTTATAATTTTGTGTAAATTACGTTGAACAAAGTATGTTGTGGTAGAAGGGAGTTTTACTGCCACTCCGATGAATTAAGGATGTCTGTGTGTGTATATATATTATGAATCCTTATACATATACAAATTAGATGATCTCATACTGAAAGAATGTTCCATGGATCTCGTAAATCAGTTTGAAGTTATAGTTTAGTCAACACAACTGTATAACAGAAAAAAAAACCCTCATCAAACTGGACAGAGTCTGAATTTGTTTGTTGTAAAACACCTTTGTTTTAAGTTCTTTATACAGGCTCATGGTCAATGGGAAACAACTGTAGTAAGTCATTCTTTAGGGGAGAAGACTCAACGCCCCGTGCTCTTTGTTGCAGATGACCTTTGGCTACTGGAACAGCATTTCCATGTTTGCTCTTCTCCTCTTCCTGAACGGAACTTTCCAGGTGAGTGTTGAGATAGAGATGAGTGGCTGTGGTGTTTATAGGTGTTGTGTGGCAGTGCATGGGTACCATGACAGCATCTACAGCATGTTGGTTGTGTTTTTTTTCTTTTCTTCAGCACTGAAATAGTGGCTGTGGTGTTTATTGTTGTTGTTTGTTATGTGGCAGTGCATGGATACCATGACAGCATCCATTGCAGTTTTTATTTAAATTTGTTTAAAAAAGTGATGTATAATATCTTCTTCAAATGCTCAGCAGCTGTTGTTGTCTGTCATATGAGCGAAGAAAATACATTACGTTGCCGTTAAGTGTCTATTAAGTCAGGCCCAGCTCATCTGACTTTGGCATGGGAGAGAATTGTTTATCTTTTAAGTCTTTCTGGATTAAAAAAAGGAAGCAAAATGGACAAGAAGGAGGTGACAACCAGCCGCCATGGCACAGTGGTTAGCGCCTTGGGTTACGGACTGGAAGGTCGCGGATTCGATTCCCATAAGAGTCATAGGGATTTTTCGGACTCCGGCCGGCTCCTATCCAGAGTGAGTGTGCTGTGGGCTCAGTGGGAAGACTGGGAACACACAGTCGAGCTTCCTCCACTTAACGAATGCGAGTTTGAGAGTGTTGCTCAAATTACCTGACCAACACTGCAGGTGTCTGTATCTCTCGGGCCCGGTTGACGCCGGGATATATTATGATAGTAAGCGTAGAGTACAACCCTATCAAGTAGTCTCAAAGCATATGCACTTCCACAGCAGCATAATCATGTCATCCTCATTGTCATTGATCATCATGCAATAAAAAAAAAATTGCCTCTGATTCAGTGGTCCCGGTTGCTCTGGTCTCATGGTGACCTCAGATTCGGTTTCCCCATACACTTCTGTGCCTGTGGTGAGTTTGTGTCGGGGCCTTTGGTGTTGGAGGTACGTGGGGGACAGTCGTTGGAGGGACGTTGTGGTGGTTGCCACCTTGGGTGGGCAACTCACTCAGTCTGGCTCCGCGACTGAGCTAATACTGTCGTTAGTTGGGGGCTTAGTAGGTGGTGTCCTGCGTATGTTAGCTCAGAACAGGCGCCACTGAACACCACCAAAGTGACCCAGCAGCAGTGCAGGGCCCCTCTGGCTGGTGGCCCCACCACAGCCTGATAGTGATGGGCTCCCTGTGGACCTCCGACTCTGAGGATGAGACATAACAAATCTGGGTATGGTTGTGGCGGGGAGATTGAAATGAGCGGCAGCAGGACAGGGGATGTCACAGAAGATGAGGCAGCAAACAAACAAAAAAAGAGAAAAAAAAGAAGGTGACATGAAGAAAAGGAACAAGGCAGAAACAAAGAGAGGGATAGAAAAGAGGAAATTTCTCACACAGAGTTTCCAGAAGGTGGGGGATGCGATTCATACTGACAGGCTCCCAGCATCCCCACAATGGAGATGAATAATATGAATAAAAAACCCCTCAGATATTGCTTGTGGCTTTCGTTTCTCGAGAACCAGGGCCGTTTTGTGACTGAATACTCCGTGAAGCGTGCTGCTGTTTCTGTTCATTTTTAATGTGACTGTTGTTGTTGTTTTTTCTCTTCAGGGTGGATTTTCTGGTGGCAGGTAAGATGATCTCTTTTCTCAGACACAGGCTCCGAACTGCGTCTTTGGAAAGTCGCCTCATACTTAACCCCAAAGTGATGTGTGTACTATTTGGATTTATCACTTCATGACCCGACATGTCGTGTCGTGTCGTGTCGTGTCATGACGGAGAAAAGAATGACATTGTGGATTAAGGTTGTGAAGTGTGCGAGTTGGGCGGTCTAATTTTTTTTAACCATGATTTTAAAAAAGTTTAATTTTTAAAAAAAAATCACAGTCATCATTATCAGTGTCATTATTCATTATCTTACTCTCTCTCTTTTTTTTTTTTCTGTGTGTCCTACACATAATCATGTGTGTGTGTGTGTGCACACACACTGCACCACACACACAATCAATCCAGGACCAAGATTTAGCCAGCCATACCAGAGCCGTGGGCCCCTTCACTTACAAGTTTGAATCGTCTATTGTAACAGTGGCCCGGTATTTCTTTCTTCCAAGTTAGGTGGGCCAGAAGCTAGTGTGTTGTGGGCAAGTTGAGCTGGTGGAGCCCATTCCTCGCCAGGTAGAGTTGATGAATGTTTGTTTCCCAGCCAGGGGATGCTGTAGCCGAGTGGTTAGGACCGTTTGACTTCAGTCCTGTATGAATGTTTGTTTCCCAGCCAGGGGATGCTGTAGCCGAGTGGTTAGGACCGTTTGACTTCAGTCCTGTCGATCCATGAAGTCGTGAGTTCGAATCCTGGCAGTAGTGTCTGGCGAATTAAGGTCGGGGATTTTTGCTATCTCCCAGGTTAACTTTAAGTGAAGACCTGCCAGCGCCTTATTTCCATTGGTGTGTATAATGCCCGTACAGAAGATCAAATACGCTCGTCAAAGACCCTGGTGTTCATTTCAGTGTTAGGTGCGTTATGGAAATACAAACATGTCCTAGCATGCATTCTGCACAAACTAAACAAGCTGTTTTGAAGTCGGAATGTGTGGGCTGAGGTCAGCGGACAGACCTCCTGCAAAGTCAAAAAAGCACAGGAGATGACCTGGCACTAATGAATCACATCTCACCCAGTAATGAAACTTAGGGAAGGGAGAGGAATCATTCTCAGCCCTGACATAAAACTCTTTGTCACTCACCCAAACGTACATACAGATGGTCACACTCTACAAGAAGTTCAGAGATCTTTTCTGTGTTGCAAAGCCTGAAAAAATGTGACAGTTTCCATAGTGTGCAGATATGCCTTTATACACAAGACACAGGTTTGAATTAACAAAACTGACAAGATTTTCTAAACCTTTCATCGATTCTTTTTTTTTTCTTCTTTTCTTGTGATTTTTTTTAACACAGAGTTTTGTTCCTTTCTTTGTTATTGGGTGTGTCTGTGCCTTCCAAGTGTGTGCGCGCATGTGCAGATATGTAATCTATTCTCCTCACCTTTTGTTTCTTCAGATTCAAGTGTGTGCGTTCAAGTGTATCCCAGTGTCTGTATATTCATGATTATGTTGTGTTTGTTCATGGAAGTGGGTGCATGTGCATGGATACAAATTGTAAAAAAAGTATGATTTCAAACTCAAATGGAGAAGACCACTACCAAAAGCATAATCATCAACAATATTCATGTATTCAGTATTCCCTGTGTTTGTCGCAAGAATTTTGTCAGTATCCCCCTTTGTTGGAATGCCAGGAAACTTGCATCATTGAATTAAAAAAAATCTTTTTTCAATGCTTTGATCCCCCTTTTTTTCCCTCAACATCACTTTAAAAAAATTTTGCTTGATCATGTAAAGAATGCTTTATAGCAAAGTTACAAAAGTGTTATCCTTTTGTAGCCAATGTGCAACCCAAAAAGTGGTATGGGTTGCAACATTTTTCTTTAAGGCAAGTCAACTTGCAGAGCTTAAAATAATAGGTTTTAAATGTAACAGAGTGGACATATTTGATGTCCCATCTCTGCACAGATCTCAGGTACAAGGCACAGTCTCACAGTAGGGATGTGGCCTTTATAAGGAGGCTGCATAAATAATACATTTCACCATGTAGGTGAAGTGCATGCAACAGATGGCTTTCAACTACCACCCAAGGAAACAGAGCGCTGCACAATTTGCAGGTGTGTCCTAAATTAGTAACACATCGCTCTGATCCCATGGGAGGCAATCTAATTACTGTACCATCACATAAATTTAAATTTTTTAAGTTTTTAAATCAAGTTTGGTTTTGTTGGCCTGTTCAGCCATACTTGCCATCCCTCTGCGTTGTTTACTAAAGGGGAAGAGAACTCTGTCCCCATAATGATACTTAATTGAAAAAATCGCCTGCGTCACAGATAAGGAGAGAAGCTTTTTCTTTATAATGTATGTTAGTCCGTCGTTTTCGACGATGACCTCCAAAACAGCAGAGGAAGCAGCTGCTGTTTCGGAAATTGGGCAGAAATTTGATGATAGTGGAGATGCCTTGCCCACAGTACATCCCCACTTTCTCGGCCAAGTGGGCATAAGGACAGTCAGCGTTGGAGATGTTCTCCAAAGGCCAACTAGCCCCCAGGGCTGCAGCACGTAAGGACTGTGCGAGTCAAGCTTCCTAGTCAGAGAGTCATAGTCGATCACTAAAGACTAAGCTGTAAAGTGGAATTCCATGAGTGGGAAAGCCACTGGTCATACAGCCTCTCACTTTGCTGTTGCCCCCAGCGTCAATGGTTTAATCAAGAACTGTGATAAAGCCCAGGCGCTGACGGCCAGAAAACATTTTTATTACATGCATACATTTATTACATTACAAGTGGCAAAAAGCATCTGCTTTGCATAGAAAAATGAACAGGAGAACAGTTTGTCTTTGTGAGGGGTCTTCTGCTTCCTTGAGGAGAAACATGTAGCAAGAAAAGCTATACTAGTTGTGTTTGATTTTGTTTTGACCTTTTGGCTGTAATGAAGCATGAAAGTGTTGCAGTAGAATATTAAAGTCTTCAGCCACCGGCAAGTCACAAATTCCCCCTTAGTTTTTAATGAATGTTGTCCGTCTCGGAGAGGCTTAGACTTGTCTCAGTGTCGTGTCACGCTTTTCCACAGTCTTGCGGGCACCACCAGCCCTTCCTGTAGGCTTGTCTGCAGCAGCTGTGTCCCGTGAAGTGAAGGTGAGGATTTGTACAATCTCTCAACCTGAAGGGCAGGCCTGGCCTGCCAGTGCTTTAATTCCCGGCATGTGTATATATATATATATATATATATATCATATGCATGCAGAGTGTGAAACGTGCACATTGTCCTTGCACATTATCCTGGAAGTTGGAATGCATCTACCCTAATGGTAGGTAAAAACGGTACATTTGCTGCTTTACAAGATTCAGCGCTATATAAGTTCCATACATTATTATTATTATTATTATTATTACATACTCAATATCTTACCTTTGGTGAACCTTGGAGCTCTTGCTAAAGAACAAAAAACCTACACCCCCCCTCCCCCCACAAGAAAAAAGCACACTAAAGATCATGTAATTCATGTCAGCATTCAGTACACTATGTAAACATGAACATACCCAGCATGCACCCTGTACCTGGAGAGGAACTGGCTCTGCCATGATTATTCAACTTGCCCAAGAGACATGGCCAAAAAAATTTGAAGCACTGCCCCAGCAACTCCTCACTCAGGGGGTTGATAAAGAATGAAGAGAGAAGATTCGTCTTCTTACTCTTCTTCATTGAACGCTCAGAAAGCATTGTTGTCTGTCATATGAGCAAAAAATGCGTCGCGCTACTGTTAAAATGTTCTGGAAAAAAAAGAGGAGAATGGACCAGGAAGGCAGAAAATAGACAAGGAGGAGATGACAGGAAGATGAGGAACAAGGCAGAACCAGGGAGAGGGATAGAAAAGAGGGAATTTCTAGCACAGAGCTTCCAGAAAGTGGGGGTGCCGTTCATACTGACATGGCCCCCTGGCATCCCCACAGGGGGAAGTTAGAAGATGTATACTGGTTGAGAGAATGTGTCCATCACCAACTGATGCTGCAGTAATTTACTTGTGACAGTCGGAATGTGGCTACCTTCATGGTGGGCAGAAACGGTCGCATGTCCGCCATTGGTGAATGTCAAGAGTTCTAGTTGAGGAATGAAAAAAAAAAAAGGATTAAAACCAAAAAAATGACATGATGTTGATGGTTTGTGTGTGCAGTCGCAGTGTTGGCCCAACGTGACCAAAGTGGTGGTGTCGTGGTTTTCTGACGAAGTGCGCAACACCGTCTTTGGCATTTTCGGCACCTGTGTTTTCGCTGGGGGAATCCTTTCCACTATGCTCGCTGTGAGTTGGTGTGTTTTTTGTAGATATCGTGGGTTTGTGATGTGTGTGTGGTGTGGTGTGGTGTGTGTGTGTGTGTGTGTGTGTGTGTGTGTGTGTGTTTGGTGTGTGTGTGTGTGGTGTTTTGTGTGTGTGGTGTGGTGTTGTGTGTGTTGTCTGTGTGTGATGTTGTGTGTCTGTGTGTGATATGTGGTGTTTTGTGTGTGTGTGTGTGTGATGTCGTGTGGTGTTTTGTGTGTGTGTGTGTGTGATGTCGTGTGGTGTGTGTGTGTGTGTGTGTGTGTGTGATGTCATGTGGTGTTGTGTGTGTGTGTGTGTGAGTGTGTGTGAAGGCTCACATTAACAGCAGCACTACAGTGTTATGAATCAAGGACATCTGCTTGTTTCAGGTTTATCTTCAGACACACTATGGCTGGAGGACAGTTTTCTTCTTGCCTTCAATATTTGTGGTGAGTGGATTTGTCATTTCTAAACATCAATCTGATCTAGCACTCTAAGATTACAGATTTTTTTTTTTAAAGTATCTGAAAATACAGTCTTGTTCTTCGTCATCAAATTCTCACACAGGACCTATTGTTTGTCATATGAGCAAAGATGCACTGCACTGCCGTTATTAACTCCCTGACAAGTCAGGCCCAGCACATCTGACTTCGGTGTAATATACACAGTTTAGATTACTGTGAACTTTTTTTTTCTTGCTGCCCCTTTGTGACACTCCTGTCCTACTACTGTTCCCACACAGCTCATTTTATTATTTAATCTCTCTGCCTCAGCCATGCCGAGGTTTGTCATGTTGAATCCTCAGGGTCAGAAGTCCACAGAGAGCTCATCAGTGTTAGGCAGCTGTAGGGTCACCAGCCAAGGGAGCCCTGCACTGTACTTTATGCTTTCCCATCATGATATAACTGGGCTTGATATCAACCTGGCCCGAGAACTATCTGTACTATTGTTGGTCAAGTAGCTCGTGCAGTGACTATGTATGTTAGGCTGTAGAAGGGAAAAGCGGTGGGATGTTTGGCCATATCGGGTAGAATGCATAGTGCCTGGTCTTCTCCTGCATGTGTGACTCTGCAGGAGGTCTGCCCACTGCTGGCCTCAGCCCACACATTCCCACTTCGGGGCAGCTCATTTACAGGGTTCGTAAGAGAGAAAAAAAATCAGATTTGCATGAAAAACGGCAGGAGAATGGGCTAGGTAGGCAGAAAGTAAGCATGAGAGAAGAAGAGAGAGGAGAGAGAGGTAAGGGAAAAGGCAGAAACATAGGGAATGACAGGAAAGGGGAAATTTCAAGCACAGAATTTTTCCAGAGAGTGGGGATGCTATTTATACTGAAAGAGCCCCTAGCTAGGATGTTTACGTATCCACAAATTGGTTTTTTGGGCTATTGTGTTAGATTATTATGCATACGTACAGTTTTTTGTGTGTTTTATATTTTTTAAATTTTGTTTTTTTAGTTTCATTTCCTTCTGATTTAAAAAAAAAAATTCACCATTGTCCCCCTGTCTGCCAAGTCTCCCACATGCTAAAAAAATAGTAAAATTTTTTCCTTCATGCTAAAAAAAAAATCGTAAGAAAAGTGCTGAAAAAAGAAAACAACAACAACAGCAACAACAAAATTCAGACAGAATTACCACGATGTGTTGCAGGCGGTGGCAGGGCTGGTGGTACTGATGTTCTTCAAGTCAACTGAGGAGACACGACACAGCATGAAAGACACAGGTGACTGGGGCAGTTGATAGTTGCACTGCAGTCAAACATCTTTGATATCTGTTTTGTCATGGTATTTTGAGTGTGCACTGCAGTCAAACATCTTTGATATCTGTTTTGTCATGGTATTTTGAGTGTGCACTGCAGTCAAACATCTTTGATATCTGTTTTGTCATGGTATTTTGAGTGTGCACTGCAGTCAAACATCTTTGATATCTGTTTTATCATGGTATTTTGAGTGTGCACTGCAGTCAAACATCTTTGATATTCTGTTTTAACATGGTATTTTGAGTGTGCACTGCGGTCAAACATCTTTGATATTCTGTTTTATCATGGTATTTTGAGTGTGCACTGCGGTCAAACATCTTTGATATTCTGTTTTAACATGGTATTTTGAGTGTGCACTGCGGTCAAACATCTTTGATATTCTGTTTTATCATGGTATTTTGAGTGTGCACTGCAGTCAAACATCTTTGATATCTGTTTTATCATGGTATTTTGAGTGTGCACTGCAGTCAAACATCTTTGATGATCTGTTTTATCATGGTATTTTGAGTGTGCACTGCAGTCAAACATCTTTGATATTCTGTTTAATCATGGTATCAATCAGTAGCGCAGGTGTATTGTTGCTGAAGAGATAACAGGAAAGGGGTAGGTGTGTTTTCAGGAATTTTGAATGAGTAGAAATGCAGAGTGAATGGGAAATGTACGGAATAAAGAATGTGGCGGGAATGAAGAACTAGCAGGAAAGACAGGAATGAGAAATAAGCAGGAAAGAGAGGAATGTGAAAAAAGCAGGAAAGACAGGAATGAGAAATAATCAGGAAAACCAGGAATGAGAAATAATCAGGAAAGCCAGGAATGAGAAATAAGCAGGAAAGACAGGAGTGAGAAATGGGCTGGAAATGTTTCAATGAGCAGGAGCAGGACATGTTGAATGAGCAGGAAATGTTTTAATGAGCAGAACATGAAATGTTTTAATGAGCTGGAAATGTTTTAATGAGCAGGAAATGTTTTAATGAGCAGGAAATATTTATTAAATGTTTTAATGAGCAGGAAATGTTTGAATGAGCGGGAAATGTTTGAATGAGCAGGAAATGTTTTAATGAGCAGAACATGAAATGTTTTAATGAGCTGGAAATGTTTTAATGAGCAGGAAATGTTTTAATGAGCAGGAAATATTTATTAAATGTTTTAATGAGCAGGAAATGTTTTAATGAGCTGGAAATGTTTTAAAGAGCAGGAAATAGGCAGGAAATGTTTTAATGAGCAGCAAATATTTTAAAATGTTTTAAAGAGCAGGAAATGTTTTAATGAGCAGAACATGAAATGTTTTAATAAGCTGGAAATGTTTTAATGAGCAGAACATGACATGTTTTTATGAGCTGGAAATGTTTTAATGAGCTGGAAATGTAGGAAAGAGGGATAACCCTTTCAAAATTTTTTTTTATTTTTTAAAAGGTTAAGCAGAGATGCTCTAAAGAGACAGGTCGTGTGTGTTTTCACTTGTGAAAAAAGAAAAGATTTAAAAAGAAAAAAAGGAAGTAGTAATAGGTTTGATGTTATGTTACTCTTTCTGCAGTGTGGCTGTACTGAACTTGTCTTGACATGTCTTGTGTGACAGCGGCATCTTCAGAGTCGGAGAAGGTGGAGGAAGCTCCTGGTGGCGCAGTGGTGACGATATGGGAACTGTGGAAAATGCCGTGAGTGTCTGAAGCCTCGTCTTCCTCTTCGTTTTGATAGAGGGAGGCAGTTAGCTGTCTTTTCTGCTTGCTTTCTTTTTTTTTCTTTCTTTCTTTTTTTCTTTCTTTCTCTTTCTTTCTTTTCTTTCTTTCTTTCTTTTTTTCTTTCTTTCTTCTTTTCATTCTTTCTTTTTCTTTCTTTCATTCATTCATTCTTTCTTTTCTTTCTTTCTTTCTTTCTTTCTTTCTTTCTTTCTGTTTCTTTCTGTTTCTTTCTTTCATTCTTTGCTTTGTGTGTGTGCATGCATGTTTGTGTGTGTGTTTGTACGTGCGTGCACGCATGCGTGCGGGCAATAATAATAATAAATGGAACTTATATAGCACTATATCTTGCTAAGACAAATCAAAGCACATGCATTCAACCTAATCTTACACAGTCATGCAATCAATGATAAATAATCAATTGTTTAAACAAACAGATATTTACAAACATGGTGCGCTGCAGAAAAAAATCTATGAAATAAAATTTCAATTATCAAATGTTTTTCAAAAGCACACACACACACTCACACAGGTCGTATACTTTAGCAGGGTGATAGGACATGGGTTAGTGAAGGTGGGATAGCTCTGATATTAAACAGGAGGGGGGAAATCTTAGGTTTGAAATAAATATGTCTTGAGGCAATGGCCTACTCTTCTGAATGGCAGAACAGGTTTTTAACATGTGTGCAAGATGTTCTGCGTGTGTTTGCACACTGAGTTTTGGTTGATAGTCTCAGGGGAGTGGAGTCAGTTCTGAGGTTAACTGCAGGGAAAAGTCCTCTAAAACGAGCGTCTCTGTGGTGGCTTGAACCCGCGCCATAGTGCAACACTCTTTACCACTAGGCTTACCTCTTCCCCAGTCTCACAGTGATTCCCAGGTGGGATGAGTGAATCAGAGTGCATGTTCTGGGTGACCCCAGGTGTTGAGCTAGGGAATAGCTAAACAGCAACCACAACTTCATAGAGGTACATAAGAAAGAATGAAAGTTCCCAGTTTTCAACAATAAAAGCAAAGCATGTAGCAAATGCCATACTCCAGCAGCTGCTGTAATAATACCTGCCAATGTTTTGTGTGACTGGAAGTTGTGGTCAGTGAGGTAGGTGTGTGGTTTTGTCACAGGATGGTGATGGAGGCGGCTATAGGCATGTTCTGCCTGAAGGTGGTTCGCTACAGCATGTACATGTGGCTGCCTATGTATCTCCTGCAACAGGTGGGTGGGTGCATGCAGTGTGCATGTGTGTGTGTTTGTGTATAAGTGTGTTTGTGTTAGCTTTACATAATTATGAACATGCTGTGTCTTCTTTTATGTGTGTGTGTGTGTTGTATGCATGTGCCAATACTTAAAACAAATGTGAATGGTTTTGTACAATCTACTTGATTATGAAAGAGGCATTCAGCTAGATACTTAAAACAAAATAATGTGAATGATTTTGTACAATCTACTCAGTTGTGAAAGAGACATTCAGCTAGCATAACTGATGGATCATGAATTATGGTACAAATACACACTTATGAATGGATTAGTTATGAAAAAAAGTGAAAACTAGAAAATTTGGAAATGTTTGCTTGTTTTTAACTACTAGTTACAGCAGCGTAACTTGGTTTAATAACCACTGCTGATAATCTTCACCTTTAACTTGTTGCTGACGAACTGTGCTCTGGTTACAGAATAGCTAGAGTAGCCCATACGCATACCATCCATAACCATGATGTGGAAAGAATATGTGTTAAGAATGGGTAAAGTGTCAATGCAGTAAAAATATGATAATAATGGGTGAAGTGGTAAGGGTAAAGGTGTTTCCACAACCTTAGCAGTCATTGGGGAGCAAGGCATCAGAGACCTCAGCTTTTCCAGGGGCCAGCATATTGAGGGCGGTGCCCATCTCCTCTCTCTCACTGCTTTACCTTCCCTGACCCTTAAAGAGGGCAGGTTCCCATTTACAGCTGGCTGAACTGTACTGAAGCCAAGGCGCATATCACAAACGGCCACCCATCCAAGTGGGAAGAATGCATAAGCAAAAGTGTCTACACTCATTCACATCTTTTTTTTCTGCTAGCTGCTTCCATTTGCTGTGAGGATAAAGGTTCTGTACTGTAAGGGGCGGAGTGTGAGGGTGACAGGACGCTATGTATATGTGTTGTGTGTGTCTGTGTGTGTGTGTTGGCAGCTGAAGTACACCAAGACGACGGCAGGAGTGCTGTCTGTGGTGTTTGAGGTCGGGGGAGTGGTGGGCACAGCTATGATCGGCCTGGTGCTGGACAGGTCGGTACAACTCTGTGTGTGTGTGTGTGTGTGTGGGGGGGGGGGGGGGGGGGGGGTCTCAGTGCGTGTGTGTGTCTGTGGAGGGGGGAGGGGGTGTGCATGTGTGTGTGTGCTGTTGTTGTTATTCCTCAGTTTATCTTTTCAGTAAAAGTGGTATCAGACAAATGGTGTTTATTTTTATTTATTTATTTATTTAATTCTTTTATATCGAGGATAATGGAATAAGCACTTATGTGTTTTTTTACATCCAGTCCCCGTGTGTATGCGGATTGTGAATTCTGTCATCTGTTCCCACCGGCACACATTAGCCTACTCTTACGAAAAGCGGAACAGGATTTAACGTGTGCGTAAGATGTTCTGCGTGCGTTCGCACACCGGACCTTGGTTTATAGTCTCATCTGAAGGACTAATGGTTTGTGTGTGTGTGTGCGCTTGCGTGCATGCATGTGTATGTGCATAGTATGCATGTGCATGTGTTTCTGTGTGTGTCTTTGATTTTTATGTCTATTCATGTAATGTGATATTAGACGAGAGTGCATGTGTGTGAGTGCACGCATAGTCATAGTTATTCTTCACCTACAACATCATTTCAGTTAAAAAAAAAAAAAAATGAAACAAACCTCATCTCCAAGAGACAAGCATCTCTCTGAAGAAGGAAGGTGGCAGGATGGTTAAGACGTTCGCCTGCCAACAAGTAAACCGTGAGGTTGTGGGTTTGATTCCCAGCCTCGCCCTTCTTCCCAGTTTGACAAAAAAATCGAACTGAATGTCAAAGTCTTTCGGATGAGACTATAAACCAAGGCCCTGTGTGCGAACACATGCAGAACATCTTGCGCACACGTTAAATCCTGTTCCGCTGTTCGAAAGAGTAGGCCATTGTGTGCCGGTGGGAACAGATGACAACATTAAAAAAAAACCGCATACACACGCATAAAAAATAACAAAAAAATTAAATCATGTCATCTGAGCGCTTTGATTTGTTGCTTTACAAGATTCAGTGCTATATAAATTCCATACATTATTATTATTGTTAACATCAAAAGAAAAAAAAGGTAGGGGCTGAATGCTTCTCAGCACTTCCTGCCCTAGCGCTACACTAACACGCAGCCTGCCGCTGTGCAGACTGTTCAAGGGGCGGAGTCTGCTGGGCACGGGCATGTCCATGGTGCTGTCTGCCGCAGCCTGATCCTCTTCACCCTCACCGGCTCCTGGGGCATGGCCTGCAACATCACCTTCCTGGCTCTGGCAGGAGCCTTCAACGCCGGCCCTGACACCATACTGGGTGAGTGGTCCAGATTCAGTTGGTGGAAAGGGTTACTTACGTGTGCCCAGCCTGGAAGGGAAGCGCTGTGAAAACCGAATGCTGCGTACGCTACATGACAAAAGATATCAGATGGGAAGACAGGAGGATCACGAATGAAGAACTGTGGAGAATGTGTAAAGTTGATGATCTGAAGTCTGTAGCTTAGTAGTAATAGACTGCGCTGGTTTTGGTTCACATTCAACGGAAAGCAGACCACCACATCATAAAAAGAGCAATGAACTTTGTAGAGGATGGAAAGAGACCAAAGGGGGAAGACCTAGCAAGACCTGGGTTGTCTGTATTGCAGATGATCTTAGAGAAAGGGGCATAACTAAGGAGGAAGCTCAAAACAGAGAGAGATGGAGAAGGCTCATCAATGTCAAACCTCCCCTTGGAGAAACGTGACAAAAAAGAAGAAGAAGAAGAAAAGCCTGGTAGTGTGGAAGGTCGTAGGCTGACAAGGAGAGTGTGTATGGCTGTCGGTTTCCCCCACTTTCAGCTACTCTCAGTTGCTATCTGTTCCATCCCATTCCAGCCCAGCTGGTGCTAATCATAGCAGGAACTGACTTTTTTAAAAATTCAAAGAGGGTTTATTTACTTTATTCTTTTATTTCGAGGATAATGGAATAAGCACTCGTGTGCTTTTTTTTTATCCAGTCCTTGTGTGTATGCAGTTTTGTTAATTTTGTCATCCGTTCCCATCGGCACACAACAGCCTTCTCTTCCAAAAAGTGGAACAGGTTTTAACGTGTGTGCAAGATGTTCTGTGTGTGTTCGCACATGGGACCTCGGTTTATAGTCTCATCCGAAGGACTTTTGGGGAGAGTGGAGTCAGCACTGATGTTAACTCCAGAGGAAAAATCCTCTTGAACGAGAATCGAACCCAGGTCAGCAGATCACGAATACATTACTATAACCACCAGGCAATCGCTTTTTTACATCCAGCCCATCCAGAGAATGTGAATAGTTTATTCAGATTTTAGGCCATGGCCTCTTTCTGAAGGGGGTTACACATCATCATCAACAACAAGAACCACAATATATTTCCCAGCTATCCACAGTCAGCGTAAAGTAGAGAGAGAGCAAAGTCAGCCGTTGACCATGGCTTATCAGCTTCCAGCCTTCCTTAATGTAACAGTGTAGGAAGCCAGGAGGGTGAAGACAAGGGAAGAGTGTGGGGGTAAAAGGCATGAATGGATACGCTAATTTTAGCTCTGGGTCCTGAACCCTTGACGGAGTTATGATGGATTTGCTTGCTGCAGACAAGCAGATAGTAGAGTTTGTGGATGAACAAACACACACAATTTTCGTTGCAAAAAAATCTCTTGTCTACCTTACTGTCTGGCCTCCTTCCACTCTTAGCATGTGTAGGATGCCACTGGGCTTATAATAAAAATTGTTAGCTTTTCACTTGAAGCAGTTCTCTTACTGTGTGGTTTTTGTTGTTTTCTTTTGCGTTAGAATGTGTGGTGGAACTTTTGTTGGAAAAATTCTTTGCCTAATCAAAGTTTTTTTCCTTTAGCATCAGAACTTTGTGGTAGGGCTTCTCCTGGAGGATTCGTTGCCTGATCCAACTTTGGCTGTATTAAATACTTTATGACTGTGTGTTGCAGGAGGTGCTATTCCAGCAGAAATTGCTCGGGAGGATGGGAGAAATGCTGCTGGAGCTACTATTGGGTTTGTCAATGGTGAGTTTTGCCTTCCCTCTGTACATTTTCTCTTTAGCGTCACTGGAAGGTGAGGGGAGGTGTGTGGGGGTGGGGTGTGAGAGTGGTGGTAAGAATTGAGTTTGATAAAGACGATTGTACCTTTTTTTTATGGAGATAGTAGTATATTCACATTACTTTTCAGGAGTCTGATAATGTGGTCTGTTTCAGTATTATACAAGGTCTGCAAGATAGTGTGTCACAAGATCAACTGTTTAAACATATAGCTGAATTTTCTGTAAAATTCTCGATCTTGTATTACGGTTAGAAATTATCATAGATGAACCAGCTTTGAATTTTAAATAAAAATCAACCTATTTATGCTTAAGGCACAACTTCACGTAACGAAAGGCTAATGAACACTTTGTATTGGCAGTAAAATCTGTGAAATGTTGCAATATTAGAGCAACATGGTCATTTGTGTGAACCCCACACCTACATAATATAAAGATGTGATCAGGCGTCTCCTGCCCGTATCCCCAAACACCTCTCATTGTATCCCAGCCTTTTCTTATCCATTTGCAGAAAATAGGTATTTTGTACAATATCGGCTGGGTACATAGTCACAGATGTGGTAAAGGTACAGCTGTTCCCATAACCTATGTGGTCCTTGGGGAGTGAGGTGTCAGAGACTGCAGCTTCTCTTGGGGCCATCATCTTGAGCGCGGTGCCCATCTCCTCTCCCTCGCTGCCTTACCTTCCCTAGAGGGGAAAAAACCCATTTACAGCTGGGTGAACTAGGGGACTGTACTGAAACCAAGGAACACGAACATTCACCCATCAGCAAGACAACCACACTCAAGTGCTGCTTAACTTAAGCTTGGGGAGAGCGAGTGCTCTGATCACTAAGCTGTCCCATCCTCTCGCAGATTTCAGTGGGGGGAAAAAAATCCCCCCAAACTTACATGTGTGCTTGTGTATTCCACTGCTGTTTCAGGGTTTGGCAGTCTAGGCTCGTGCCTGGAGGGCCCCTGGTGGGGTTTGTGTCCTCTCGCTTTGGCTGGGACAAGATGTTTTACTTCATGACGGGACTGTCGGCCCTGGGTGCTGTGGCTGTCTTCAGGGCCTCCCTGTACAAAGCCAGGAAGGGCTCCCATGTGCCCGCCCCTGCTTTCCCCGGGGTTGAAGATCACTGGACGTGTAGATATATATACACGTACATTGATACTGGAGGGTGGTTCTGGTCAGTGACATGCTGCTGGCAGTGCATGAAGGACTGATCGGTGTGAACAAAAACAGGGAAGGATGGTGGGGGGGGAGTGATGATGATGATGATAGTGGTGAAAGCGCGGAGACTAAATGTGAAAAGTGTGTATATATATATATATGAGTGTGTGGGTACTTGCACATGTGCGTCAATAGTGTGTGTGTGCGTGTGTGTATTTAAGAGGTTTTATGATGTACAGAGGAGCATATCTGTAGTTGTGACAAATAATTTTACAAATAACTGCTTGCGTTCATGACAAATGCTATGTTATCAAATATTTTGATGTGTTTGGCTGCGCTGTTTGTTTTTATTTTTGTTTTCTTATGCCACTTGATCACTCTCTGGAACTGAATTTATAAAACAAAAAAGCTGTGGTGAAGGAAAACTAGAGCAACAAGAAGAAAGCTAGTGCAGAAAAGAAGTACATTTCAGCATTAGGGAACCAAAAATGGACAACGGAAAAACTGCGAACAGGGAGTAGAAAAAGAAGCAGAGAGAGAGAAGGAGAGATACAGAGAAGACGACTAGATTGAAGGGAAGGGCTTCAGAAGAGAAAACGGTGTTGACCATGACAAAAGTTGAGACATTAACAGAGGGTCATCTCATCTCTTCCCCTAACCTTCAGGAGTCAGAGGTACTGCACTGATTTTGATTTTTAAGTAGTGCCTCCAGGGCAGGTTGAACTGGTGATGCCTATCCCTCTCCAGGTATGTGGAGGGTTGTGCTTGATTGAAAACAGCTTGAGCAACGATCAACAGTTACTGGGGGCGTTCTTCAGTGATGAAGAAAGAAAGATGTGGTTGGAAAAAGGCAGCATTTATCAAAACGGATAGTTCCTTGTAACCCATCAGTTTATGTGGCAGCACTGAATGTTTAGCGCGGTTGTGGGCGTACTCGCCCACGACCGCGCTAAGTGGAGCCAGCTGGTCCACCGTTTGTCCACCATGCAGCGCCCCTACGACCCTGGCGGGTTACGGGACCAGTGAACAGTGAACTGAATGTTTAAAAAAAACCAAAACACGGAGCTAGCTCAGATCACAAATCCAGCATAACTTGGTCAAGGACCCAGTGCTAAAATTAGTTCACCCCTTCCTTTTACCAAGTGTGGTCAGTTCCTGCTATAATTAGCACCACATGGGCTGGGGTGGGTGAAAAGGATAGTCACTGAGAGTAGCTGAAAGTGAGGGAAATTGACAGCTGCAGGGGGTGGGATGATAAAAGGGGGAGGGGGGGGAACAATGAAGGAGGGGGGGGGACAATGAAAGGGGGGGGGGTGGGTGGGAGGAGGTACTTTAATTAATTCATACTCACAGGGGATTTGCCATTAAAAAAAAGGTCTGGGATGGAACATACTGGTGCAGAGTTAATCAACATTTGCACTACAGCATATGTGTATATACGCGTTATTCACAGCCAGATTGGTGCTTGGGTGTCGTACTGTTGGTGATGTGTTCAGGTATGGTGGGGGTTGGTTGTGTGTGGAACAGCCAGCTGAATGGAAGACAGGAAGTGCAGTTTAACCACAGGGCTAATGCCGATATTGTGCAGATGGGTGTGAGTTTGTGTCCTTGGAGCTTGGCAGTTTCATGAAAATGCAGGTTGATGGGAAATCCTTTGCTTCTCCTGTTCTTTACCTATCCTGCGGTATTTTTCTCGTTTCTCAGAGAGGTCATCCTGCAGCATTTTGAGCCTGTACACGTCCAAGCTACAGTTTTGCTTTTGGTGTGTGTTGAACATCCAGAAAATACTCCGTTACTTTGTAAATTGTAACTTCATACCTTAAACAAGACGTGATACCGCTGGAATTAATTGATACACATGTATTTTTTTATATTAAGAAGTGGTGTGTATTATACGATGTAAATTATTGATGGTGTATTTTTTAACCTTGCAAGGTTTATTGCCAACCTTAAAAGTCGTTTTTTTTTAACTCACTCACTTTTAGTCGAGATTTACGAGTGTAAGCTGCTTTCGAACATCTTGCCAAAGTTGTGATCGGTGTGGTATGTTGATGCATGTTGCAAGATGAGGAGTATGAGCGCTTGTTATCCCTGTTTATCTGTGGATAATAATGCTTTATAGTAATCGTAATGCACAAGATTATGTTGTGTCTGGAACAAGCACTACTTTGAATTGTGTGTTCACATTTTTTGAACATGTGTTCATCTTTTTGTGAGAGCTGATACCAACAGTTATATGTTTGAAAATCTGGATCTTTTTAGGTTGCCATAGATCATTTCTATGTTTAAGAAAGAAAAAGAAAAAACAAGCAGTCTTTCTTCTGTATTGAAAGCTTTGTAAAAATGAACAATCCAAAGTTTTTTCTATGGAACTCTTGTCTCATTTGCGGATAATTTGAATTTTTGGTTTGTATGTGTGTTTTAAACTTTTCTCCTTATTTTTGCTGTTTAATGTCATACTTTATAGCTTTATACTAGTTTTCACTGGCAGCATAATAGGTGCATGGCTTCTATGGTATGAAAGCTTATTTGACACAGGCTCAAATATTTTATTGCTTTAAATCTTGCCTGACTAAAGAAAATGATTTGACATCTTTTAGACTGATAAACATTGTTTGAAATCCTTTGAAACAGTTTCTTGTGCAGATGCTGTGATTCTTGTGCAGATGCTGTGAAGGCATCAGTTTGTAATGACGAGTCACCTGTGAAAGTCTTGAGTCAGATCTGAAACAATTGCTACAGTATAGGGTGCCAGTAATGAAATCCTGCATACCTATGTCTGTGTGAAAGTAAAAAGAAGTTTATCACATTTTCCAAATCATTAAGTGCACTGCCATTTTAAGCCACCATTTACTTGCTGATTTCTCTTTTATCTGATAACATCCCTTTGTAAGGGATATTTAGATGGTGGATAAGATTTTCTGTTATTTTCTTAATCTAACTTCAGCAGTTGGATTTTGTACTGGAGTTGAGGGCCCCTAACAATCTTGACTAACATTCAGATATTTTTTTCATCACGAGTCAGGCAAGTTAAAAGAGGATCATGACCTCAGGTATTCACTTGTGTCAAAACTTAAATCATCTTGCGGGCACACTTGTTTTATGGAAATTTATGATGAAGTTAAACTGGTTGTAAGCCACATAGGTAGTTGGTATTCCTATGTTAAGGGAGAGAAGCCCTCTTTACACGTGCACTGTGTACATGTGTATGCTTCTGTAACCCAGTAGTGGGTGATACGGAGGGAAGAGTTAGTAGATGGTTGGGTACCCTATAGCAGGTTACCCGAAGGGAAAAGGTTAAGCAAAATAGTGAACAATTGAAATAGTGAAACGACATAGGTCTGTCATGACAAATGGGGCTGCAACTGAAAAAACCCCTATGGACTGCACTTTTTAGTCTTTGAACCAAAAGGAGATAGTTTAAACAACAAAAAAAGGTACTGATATTTGAAGAAAAAGGTACTAATATTTTAAAAGTTTGGTGCTTCTGATAAATGTTTGGTGATAGCCGTTTTTGTTGGGTGGTTTTCCAGCTGGTTTTTTAAATATATTTTTTATGTTAGTTCCTGCTGAAATCCTGTTAAATTTGCTGGACTCTATTTTGATGCTGACTTGGAGAGGTTGGACTGATTTTTTTTCCCAATGTAAATCCTGTTACTGTTTTGAAGCCAATCTTTGTGTGATGTACCTATGGATTCACAGGGGTTACTCTGTGTGTGTGTGTGTGAATGTTTTGAGAGCTGTTCAGATGTGGAAATTGTGTTATTTATAAATGTTGTATATGACTTGTTCCAAGTGGTTTTATGATTATGCTTTTTTGAAAAATCCTTAATATTTGGTGTGGTATTTGTATAGACGCTACTTGTGTAGGTAAGTGAATTTTCTTTGAAAATGACACTGGTGAAGTAAAATGAGTAGAAATCTGTTCATGTCTGTGTCACTACTTCTGTTTCAGGCTAGTACATGTTACATTCTTATAATATAGTTGGTACTTGACAGTATCAGTTTAAAATGCTCTGCATATGTACGATAAAGCTGGATCCATTCGTAAAACCTGCAGTTCAACTATTTCCTCACAGCCAAATTTCTGTCACTTGAACGGACAGTTTCAAGCAGGGATCTTTACAGCAATCACATCTAGTCCAGTGAGGAACAGACGGGTGTGGTCCAGAAATCTCCCAAATCATAAATCTTTTCACATAGGATTTTTCCCTAAGGTTTTTTTGTTTGTTTGTGTGGTAGCTGCCTTACTTTTCACTGTTGCTGCTCCCATTCCACTGGACTTGCTGTTATCTTGCAACTGTACTCAAAGGTGATTCTGCTGTATGTATCCACAGTGCAGACATTCCTAAGAGGAAGTATCAGTATCAGGCCACCAGTCAGAACAGGCCTTGCATTAGTTACCGAGTGATGGGTCACTTGGTGGTGTACTGTCTGTGGAGTCGGTTGTGATTTAGATTGAACAGAATGGTGTACCCGTTTGTGGTAAACTGCAACAGTGGTGTGCCACAGGAGATGTCAATTGGTATTCAGATGTAGTTACGTTGTTGTGTTTCGTTTTTTTCTCCCAAAGGTTGATTTTAAAACAATTGCCGACCATGTATTTAGACCTTTTTTTTTCCTTCTAAAAATGTTATTAAAAATGATAACAGTTCATATACTTAAGTCTTTTTTTGTTTTTTTAGTCAGTATAAAAATAATTTAAAAAATTTCTTTTAAAAATGATTGCAGTTTTTATACTTAGGCCATCTTAGTGATGGGTGAAAACAGTCATATATACAAAATGTAATCAGTGATGGACCTGAGAGCTCACGAACAAAACTAAAGAATACTTTGTCCTTTTTCCTAATTCTTTTCTTTATCATAAAAAAACCTTAACCTAAAAAAAATTATTAAAGAACAGCTGCAGTTTTTATATTTAGGCCTCTTTCATAAAAAAAAAAATATTTGAAAACTAGTCACAGTTCTTATACCTAGGTCTGTTTACTAAAAGTTGCTTTGAAAAAAACTAAACTATCCAACTTCACTGGAAAAACACAGACATCCATATTATACAAGAAATCTGTACAGTTCATATCATAATCTTTACAGATCATTGAATGACAATCCACTCAATCATAACTTGTGGAATAGAGTGTTTGCATGAAGGTTTCTTGCTGCGTTGATGCACTCTTGTTACACTGGGGAAGGAAGGAAGGAAGGCAGGGAGGTGTTGCAACAGTTTGTGCTGTTTTGACAGGGTTGTGCCCGATTTTTAAGTTTTAATTGCCTAAATGTGACTGTGTTGGTTAAAGGTATGTATATCATGTGGTGATGGGGGACAGGATAGCCTGGTGGTTAGAGCCTTCCACTTGCAAACTGAGAGCCCGGGTTTGAGCCATCACAGAGACGCCCGTTTAAGGGGATTTTCCCCCTGAAGTTAACACCAGTGCCAACTCACCTACCCCTACAGTCCTTTGGATGATACTGTAAACGGAGGTATTGTGTGCAAATGCACACAGAACATCTTGTAAAGCCTGTTCCACTTTTTGGAGGAGTGGGCTATTGTATGCCGGTGAGAACTGATGACAAAATTAACCTAACTGCATGCACACAGGGACTGGATGTAAAAACGCTCATGAGCGCTTGTCATTCTCAAAATAAAATAATTTAATTGAATAGATAAAAAACGAACTGATGACAAAATTAACCTAACTGCATGCACACAGGGACTGGATGTTAAAACGCTCATGAGCACTTGTCATTCTCAAAATAAAAGATTTTAATTGAATAGATAAAAAAAAACTGATCGTTATCTATTTCTTGGAGACTGTATATAATTTACAGGAATGGTGTATAGCAAGTTAATACATTTTTATTCAAATATGCTGACAGTATACCTGGCTGATGTTTTGCCATTGTTTTTTCATATTCAAACATGTGAGATTGATTACACATTTTAACTATTGTATTAGCCTGCTTTAATTAATCTAAATCCGACGGTGGGGTGTTCTAGCTTTTTCATGGTTTTATATGTCATCTTTTTTTTTTTTAAACGTAAATTTTGCCATGACCGAAAGGACATCATAAGTGTGAAGCTTGGAATGTTTTATGTGGTTTGTTAATTAACAAAGCATGAAGTCGATCACGTTTGCTGAATTTTTTGCCCTCTCTGTGGTATGCGACTGTTGAAAGCTTAGTCAGTTGTGGATTTTTTTTTTTTTTTTAACAAACTGAGTATAACATGTGTTTTTTTTGTAATGTTGGTGGTATGTGTATATGTACTTGTTGTGGTTCAACATCCAAATTAACGGTGAATGTAGCGTTCAGAATTTGTGTTTGTGTGTGTGTGTGTGTGGTCAGTACTTACTCTAATTCTTTTAAATCTTGTACTTCACATTTTTCTGTGACACTGGTAAGGTAAAAGGTAAAGGAGTCCTATAACCTATAAGGTCGTAGGGGAGCGAGGCGTCAGAGACCTCACTTCTCTAGGGGCCAGCATGTTGAGGGCGGCGCCCATCTCCTCTCCCTCGCTGCTTTACCTTCCCTGACCCTAAAGAGGGCAGATACCCATTTACAGCTGGGGGAACTGTACTGAAGCCAAGGCGCCAAACGGTCACCCATCCAATTGGTAACCACGCTCAACGCTGCTTAACTTGGCTGGGGGAAACCGAGTGCTCCGACCACTGAGCTATCCGTCCCCACTGTGACACTGATGCTCTGCAAAAAGCTGGTACAGGCGAAGTTGGAAAGGGCTACCTTCAAATTAATTGTTGGGGGGGAAAAACAGTTGCATAAAGAAAATGGTTCCATTGGTGAAACTCGGGAGTTCTAGCCAAGGAACATACAAACAAACAAAAATAGCAGAAATCCAGGGGGTTGGGGTTAGGTCGTTGGTTAGAGTGTTGCGCCTGCAATCTGATGGCATCAGTTCGAACTATCACCTGTTCAAAGTGTGCACTTGTTAAAACCTGTTCCACCTTTTGAAGAGTAGGCCACTGTGTGCTGGTAGGAATGAATGACACAAATTCATAAAAGGCATGCACCCTGGTGTCATGTTTAGACATCATCCCTGAAGTCAGAATGCAGCTACCTTAATGATGGGCAAACAAATACGCTTCAGAACAAACAATGAAATCTTCAAATCAAAACAGAATGAGACATTCAGTTCTGCTAAACATTGCCAACCAGCAAGTCGTAATTCCCAAGGCAGCCAACGTAAACAACAAAAAATCAAAGAAAGTTAAAGCCCCCCCCCCCCTCTTCCCCAAACTCAGAAAAAGTCAATAGGAAAAAAGCTTCCAGACACTAAGACACCAAAGCATGCCAAATCGTTTCTATCAGTTATTAAAGACCATATAGCAAATTCATTCACGGTCAAATATGTCAATGCACAATAAAAAATAAACATTAAATACTGATGAAAAGCGGGTTTAAGGACTTGCCTCAATTCGATACAAAAGAGAAAAACTGTACGAAGTCAACAGAATCAAAACATTCACCTTTATTAGGTTTCTAAAAAAAAAAGTCAGCTTAACACCCCCCCAAAAACAAAACAACAACACCAAACCAACAACAAAAACCAACCAACCAAACAAACAACAAAGAAAAAAAACCAACAACACCCCCCCCCCCCCCACCCCAGCAAACAAAGAAGCCCCCCCCCCCCACCCCCACCCCCCAACTGACACTTGCAAGGAAAAAAACCACTACAGTCAAAGATACCAGATGTCACCAACACCCCCCCAACATCCCCCTCCCCACAAAGCTCCCCATTAAAGTGGTGACTATAGATGGTTTACAGATTATCCAATTTCAAGAATACTCCCCTTTCACATTAAAAAAACAACAAAACTCTTGTATACAAATCATCAGTGATAAGATTATACAAACCAGTCTCCCAACCCCCATCCACCTCCTGACTTATCTTTTCAGCAGACGCAAAAAAGTCTTTATTTCCATAAGTGGAGCAAAGAAAGGAAAGAGGAAGAATTCGATAGCTCTGCCATACCTAGCACAAAAATTCTAAGGTCTTATCACTCTGCTCTCGCTATAACTTTTAAGAAGGGAGAGATCATTAACTAATGATATTGTACGTTTTGTTTTCCCCCTACAATTTGTACTGACACAGACATGTCAAAGTCACAAAGCAGTTGGTCACGGTTCCACGACGAAGTCCCGAAGGTCAAGGAAGTCACGTGCTAGGTCTCCCACCAGCTCATCGCAGGGCACTGTAGGATTGCTGTAAGAGAGGAATTATAACATCAAAAGCCTCGTCAATGCATGGGCATCTCTCTCTCTCTCTCTCTCTCTCTCTCTCTCTCTCTCTCTCTCTCTCTCTCTCTCTCTCTCTCTCTATCTCTATATATATATATATAGATAATGTGCACACACGTGTATGTATATTTCTTACCCTAAAACAGAGCAAAGAGAGACAGACAGAGAAAAGGACATACGAAGAGAGAGAACTGCTACAATTTTCTTCATCAATAACAGGCCGTTGACCCTCATGAACGGGATGATGTACATGAATTACAATAAAATCGATAACATCTAATAATGACAAGTTTGCAAAGAAACATTACACACCAAAAATGACGGAAAAACTTTTTTTTTTATTAAAAGAACAAAACAGAGACAATGACGGTGACAAAGAGGCAGACAGACAAAACAGACGACAAAAGCAGGCAGACAAAAAGACAGACAGAGACAGACAGACGGACAAAAAGAAAGACAATGACAGGGGCAGGCAGGCAGACAGAGAAAAAAGAAATGACAAGAGACACAAAGGCAGACAGACAAGCAAATAGAAAGACAGAGGCAGGCAGACACACAAGACAGACAGGGGAAAGACAACAACAGAGATACGGAGGCAGACCTACACACTCAGAGAAAGACAACGACAGAGACGCCGAAACAGAGAGAAGACAGACACCCGGACAGATAGATAGACAGACAGAAAAACAATAACAGTGAGAAGATAGACACCTGGATAGATAGACAGACAGAAAGACAATGACAAGACGCCGAACAGAAAGAAGACAGACACCGGATAGACAGACAGAAAGACAATGACAGACCCGAAACAGAAGAAGACAGACACCGGACAGATAGATAGACAGACAAAAAATAACAGAGACACCGAAACAGAGAGAAGATAGACACCCGGACAGATAGATAGACAGACAGAAAAACAATAACAGAGACACCCAAACAGAGAAGAAGATAGACACCCGGACAGATAGATAGACAGACAGAAAAACAATAACAGAGACACCGAAACAGAGAGAAGATAGACACCCGGACAGATAGATAGACAGAAAACAATACAGAGACACCGAAACAGAGAGAAGACAGACACCCGGACAGATAGATAGACAGACAAGAAAAACAATAACAGAGACACCGAAACAGAGAGAAGATAGACACCTGGATAGATAGACAGACAGAAAAACAATAACAGAGACACCGAAACAGAGAAGACAGACACCCGGATAGATAGACAGACACAGAAAAAAATAACAGAGACACCGAAATAGAGAGAAGACAGACACCCGGACAGATAGATAGACAGACAGAAAAAACAATAACAGAGACACCGAAACAGAGAGAAGATAGACACCTGGATAGATAGACAGAAAGACAATGACAGAGACGCCGAAACAGAGAGAAGACAGACACCCGGACAGATAGATAGACAGACAGAAAAACAATAACAGAGACACCGAAACAGAGAGAAGATAGACACCCGGACAGATAGATAGACAGACAGAAAAACAATAACAGAGACACCGAAACAGAGAAGACAGACACCCGGATAGATAGACAGACAGAAAAACATAACAGAGACACCGAAATAGAGAGAAGACAGACACCCGGACAGATAGATAGACAGACAAAAAAACAATAACAGAGACACCGAAACAGAGAGAAGATAGACACCTGGATAGATAGACAGAAAGACAATACAGAGACCCGAAACAGAGAGAAGACAGACACCCGGACAGATAGATAGACAGACAGAAAAAACAATAACAGAGACACCGAAACAGAGAGAAGATAGACACCCGGACAGATAGATAGACAACAGAAAAACAATAACAGAGACACCGAAACAGAGAAGACAGACACCCAGATAGATAGACAGACAGAAAAACAATAACAGAGACACCGAAATAGAGAGAAGACAGACACCCGGACAGATAGATAGACAGAAAGACAATAACAGAGACCGAAACAGAGAGAAGACAGACACCCGGAGAGAAATACAATGAAGCAGACACAGAAAAGACAGACAATAACAGAAACACCGAAGCAAGCAGATAGAAGACAGGCAGACAGAAAAAAAAGTACCAACCCGGGCCCAGGCTCAAAGAAAGCGTTGAGTTGCATTTCAGTGATGGGCTCCACAGTCAGACACATGATTTTGGAGGAGGTGACGTTCTGCAACTGCCTCAGTTGTCCTGTGTCACACACACACACACACACGCACACACACACACACACACAAACACACACACACACACACACACACACACACACACACACACACACACACAACAAGCTTAGGTACATTATACACGCGCGCGCGCACACACACACCCACTTCCTAAGAAAATGATAAACTTAACAATGTATTATACATTTACAACAGAGAATTACATAGGCCTATTCCGACAGACAAAAACTATCAGAGAAAAAACCCCACACACAAAACAACAGCAGAAAACCGTTTTACCCTCGCTCTTGTCACCCTTTCCCATCATAATTTTTTGTTTTGTATTTTAAACAAGGCATGGAAAACTTTTTCAAATTCAAATCCCTTATTGCCTGTTATCCCTTTAGGGGATTCTATAAAATATCAAGAAAAAAACCCCGTAACTGTAAATTTTGTCACCTGTTCCCACCGGCACACAATGGCCTACTCTTTCGAAAAGCGGAACAGGATTTAACGTGTGCGCAAGATGTTCTGCGTGCGTTCGCACTCGGGGCCTCGGTTTATAGTCTCATCCGAAGGATATGAATGCTCACCGTCATTTTTTGTAAAAAATTATTTTTCATCATCATCATCATCATC
>CM054146.1:25301103-25306103 GCA_028751875.1 Rapana venosa
ATAAGAAATGACAACGGAAAACAAATCTGTAAAAACTAACCGCCCTCAATCCCTTCATTCAAACCCCAGCCAACACTGAAACAAAAACATCAAGCCAACCAACCAGCCAACCAATAATCCCCCCAAACGGCTGTGTTCAAGCAGGTGCTCTATCCGATATCACATCACACAGATTGACGTTATCCCCGAAGTAGAAATACAGCTACCTTAATGGTGGGCAAAAGAACGGGTTGTATACAAGGCCAAAAAAAAAAATCTCAGCATTGGTAAACATTGGCGCTCTAGCCGAGGAGAAAAATAAAAGGAATAAAAACAAATCCCCCGACCCCACCCAACCAACCACTCCCCACTCTTCCCACAGATTGACCTTGTCTCCGAAGTTGGAATGCGGCTACCTTAATGATGGGCAAAACACGGTCGCATACACGGCCAAAAAAAAAAAATCTCAGCATTGGCGAACATCGGAGCTCTACCCGAGGAACACAAAATCCCCACAAAAACAAATACCCCACCCACCACCCAACCACTTCCCCCTTCTCTCACCCAACTCCCCACCACACCCTTCCATTCCCCAACTCCCCACCCCCTACCCTCCCCCCCCCTCTCAAACACTCCCCCATCCACACCTCCCCTCCACTCCCCCACAAACCTCCAAACACTCCCCCATCCACACCCTTCCCCTCCCCAAACCACCCACCCACCCACACACCTCTCCCATCCACACCCTCCCCTCCCCAACCTCCCCCCCCCCACCAAAACCACCCACCCACCCAAACACTCCCCCATCCACACCCTTCCCCCTCCCCAAACTCCCACCCCTAAAGCACCCACCCACCCAACCACTACCCCATCCACACCCTTCCCCCTCCCCAAACTCCCACCCCTAAACACCCACCCACCCACCAACCACTACCCCATCCACACCTTCCCCCTCCCCAAACTCCACCCCTAAAGCACCCACCCCCCAACAACCACTACCCCATCCACACCCTCCCCCTCCCCAAACCCCCACCCCACCCAACCCCCAACACTCCCCCAACCACACCCTCCCCCCTCCCCTAACTCCCACCCCCCAAAACCACCCACCCACCACTACTCCATCCACACCCTTCCCCCACCCCCTTCCACCCCCAACCTACCCCCCACCCCCTCCCCCCCCCCAACCCCCCCCACCAACCAACCCAAACCCAAACCTCACCGGTAAGCCGCCGTGGAGAACTCGTTGAGGATGCTGGGGTCCACCTCCGGGTCGTACTCGGACCTGTCGTCCACGCCGAGGTCGAAAGCCTCCATGAAGCCCTGGCCCAGGATGATGGGCAGCCAGTCCCCGTACATGATCTTCTGGACGACGGCTCCCAGCACCCGCCGCGTGCTCTGGAAGATGGTCTCGTTGAAGTGCAGGGCGGAGGAGGGCGAGGCCAGGAGGGCAGGGGAGGTCAGGTTGGCCATCTCGGAGGCCAGGAGGTTGTGCAGGCGGAGGAAGAGGGTGTGGATGGTGGCCAGGTCTGGCTGCTCGTTCACGCGCTCGTCGCCTGTGATATGAGGGGATGTGGACAAACCTTGGTGGTGGTGGTGAGGGTGGTTGGTGAGGGTGGTTGGTGGTGGTTGTGGTGGTGGTTGGTGGTGGTATTGTGGTGGTGGTTGGTGGTGGTGGTGATGTGGTGGTGGTGGTAGTTGTGGCGGTAAGGGTGGTGGTGGTGGTTGTGTGGGTGGTTGTGGTGGTGAGTTGGTGGTGGTAGAAGTGGTGGTGGTAGTGTGGTGGTGGTTGTGGTGGTGGTGGTGGTTGTGTGGGTGGTTGTGGTGGTGATGGTGGTGGTGGTGAGGGTGGTGGTGGTGAGGGTGGTGGTTGTGGTGGGTGGTGGTGAAGAGGGTGGTGGTGAGGGTGGTTGTGTGTGTGGTGGTGGTGTGAAAAGATTGGGTGAGCTCATCCATTGAAAGATTCTATTGTATTGTATTGTGTTGCATTGTATTTATTGTATAGTATTGCATTGCACTGCATTGTACTGCAATGCACTGTATTGGTTTGGATTGGAATGGATTGTACTGTATTGTATACCACCTTAAGTCACGGCAGAAAATTCCTCGTGACATTCTGGCTGCTCTCCCCGAAGACAGCGCGTTGCCACAAGAGCAGCTCAACTCATTATTTTTTAAATTTTCTGTCTGCATTTGTATTTGTTTCCCTATCAGAAAATCCCTATCAAATATGTGGTGGTGATGGTAGTGTTAACAGATTGGGTGATCCGATCCGTTGAAAGATTGGGTGATCCAGAAAGATCGGGTGATCTTATCCATAGAGAGATTGACTTGACCAATCCGTTGAAACATTGTACAATATTATCGTTGGGTAATCCAATCCGTTGAAAAACTGGGCAACCCAATGCTTTGAAAGATTATGTTGTCTGGTTATGATATATTATGTATATTGAATAAACAACGTTTAAACCAAAGATCATGTCATTCAAATCGTTTGAGAGTGGGTGAACCGATTCACTGATTTGTTGAGTAATCTAATCCGTTGAAAAATGGCCAAACCATCCATTGAAGGATTGTGTGATCCATTGCAAGACTGGATAATGAAATCCAATTTGACCCCCCTCCCCTCTAAACAACCCCACAAACGAGAAAGTGGACTCTCACCAGCAATGAAGCAGACAGGTTCATCCACGGGATCTCGTCTGCTTCTCTGACAAATGGTTCGTTCTGTGCGCGGCAGCAACGGACCTTGTTCCGAGTCCTCGAACTTCAGAAGGTATCCTGTCCACACAGACCCAAACAATTTAACATTCGTGTGGAGTGGTCACAAAGCAAGCACATCACAGACATGCATTTTTACATTTTGCTTATCCATTCACATCACAGACATGCATTATTGTTACATTTGCTTGTCCATTCACATCACAGACATGCATTCTTGTTACATTTGCTTGCCCATTCACATCACAGACATGCATTCTTGTTACATTTGCTTGTCCATTCACATCACAGACATGCATTCTTGTTACATTTGCTTGTCCATTCACATCACAGACATGCATTCTTGTTGCATTTGCTTGTCCATTCACATCACAGACATGCATTATTGTTACATTTGCTTGTCCATTCACATCACAGACATGCATTCTTGTTACATTTGCTTGTCCATTCACATCACAGACATGCATTCTTGTTACATTCGTTTGTCCATTCACATCACAGACATGCATTCTTGTTGCATGTGTTTTCCCATTCACATCACAGACATGCATTCTTGTCGCATTTGCTTGCCCATTCACATCACAGACATGCAGTCTTGTCTATTTTGCTTGTCCATTCCCTATCACTGCTATCACCCACCCATATTATTGAGAACGAGGAAAATTAATGATGTGTATAAATTCTTCTGGATCCATTTCGTTCATCTTGACTATCTAAGAGCCACGTTGTGTGTGAAAGTGAGTGAGTGAGTGAGCGAGAGAGAGAGAGAGAGAGAGAGAGAGAGAGAAGATGAGAGAGAGAGAGTGAGAGAGAGAGAGAGAGAGAGGCGAAAGAGAGAGTGAGAGTGAGAGAGAGAGAGAGCGAAAGAAGAGAGAGAGAAGAGAGAGAGAGAGCGAAAGAGAGAGAGAGAGAGAGAGAGAGCGAAAGAGAGAGAGAGAGAGAGAGAGAGAGGAGAGAGAGAGAGAGAGAGAGAGAGAGAGAGATGGGAATCAACCCAGAATAAGCCGTATGGACATTTAAGAAGTTGTCCAAAAAAGTCCAGAAATAACCACTTGGAGCAACTCTGCTGTGTCGGAGTACAGTGGCGTTAACAAGTGATACAGGAGCAAGAAGACAATGAATGAACAAATGCATTTCCCCGAAGTTGGCATACGGCAACCTTTATGGTGGGGCGAAAAACGGTCACACACGCAAAATCTCACCATGGAGTTTTAGCCGAGGAACGAAAAAAATCCATGAACAAAATTAATGATCTTAAACAGACAAGAGCAAGAAGATGGAAGAGACGGAAAGAACGGGACAAAGGGACGATACACAAAAAAGTAGTGGTGGTGGGGGGATGGAAAACAAGGATAAAAAGGTCACCTACCCCCAAACCAACAAAAACAAAACAGAAAAGTTAACAGAAATAGCGGCATCATCAACAAGATAACAAAAACCTAACCATGTCCTTCGCTTTGTCGTAGTTCTTCCTCCTCTTCCAGAGAACTGCCGTACACAGAGGAGGCGTCGATAAAAGCCGTGATGGAGTTCAGCTGTTCTCGCGGCTCTGTCAGCAACACATTGATCATGGTTTTATGATTTTTTCATTGACATTCTCTCTCTCTCTCTCGGGGACTGGATGTAAAAAAGCACATAAGTGCTTATTCCATTATCCTCGATATAAAAGAATAAATAAATAAATGAATAAATAAATATCACACACACACACACACACACACACACACACACACACACACACACACACACACACACACACAATTGAATGTATGTAAACGGAAGAATGATCACTATTTTCGTTATCTAATAACATTGCGTTGAAATACTTTGAGACTGAATGCTGGGTGTCACCTAAAATTGTTCAGTGACGAGGGTTTTTTTGCTTGATAGTTTGTTTGTATCATCCTCCATATCCCTTAAGGGATGACAAGAATTGAAAAGTTTGAAATCGAGTTTGCTTATTTTAAACATAGTTATTTTCATTCTTGAAAAAAACACCCCGATATAGTGGAACAACACTAAACGTAGCTTAGGGCAGCAACAAACTTAACTTAAAGCCTATGTCGTGTTCTGTCCATAGACATCATAATTATCCAACAAATGCATGCAAGATCAAGAGCATCAATTAAAATATTAGAATATGCTGATTACAGAATATTGCAACAAACAAGGAATCATCTGTGTGTGTGTGTGGTGTGGACAATACTGACCATTGCTGTCTTCAGGGTCCAGTTTCATGGCCGCGATGGTCCGTACAAACTCCATGCAGGTGCCGACAAAGTCCACTTCCCGCGGGAAAGTAA
>CM054146.1:25311103-25318603 GCA_028751875.1 Rapana venosa
TTGTTGTCCACGTAAGTGTTTGTTGTTTGTTTGTTGCCCACGTGTTTGTTGTTGTTTGTTTGTTGTCCATGAAAGGTGTTGTTTTTGTTTGTTGTCCGCGTTAATGTTTGTTGTTAACGTCGTCGTCGTTGTTTTTGTTTGTTTGTTGTCACGTAAGTGTTTGTTGTTGTTGTTTGTTGTCCGCTTTAAGGGGTTTGTTGTTGTCTGTTGTTGTAATAAGTGTTTGTTGTCGTCGTCGTTGTTTGTTGTCCCCGTGGCCGTTGTTGTTGTTTTTGTTGCTGTTGTTGTCGATGCTGTTAACTTTTAGTTTGGAATCGTTAGCTTCATTAAGGGTTATTGTCATGTTAACCGTTTTAAAACTTTATTTTGGCAAGAGGAGGGGAAAGGAAGGGGTCATCGTCGTCGTTGTTGTTTTCAGTCACTATTATGATTATTATCATCATCCTTATGTTACCAGTATCGTATTCTTCTTTCATTTAAGTCTCAGCACAATGATCATCGTCATCATGGTCGTCGTCATCATCATGATGATGCTAGCAGTATCATATTCTTCCTCAGTAGCATCATCATCATTAACAGAACAGTCACTTTGGTGTCATTGTTTTCAATCAATAATTAAAGATAATGGAAGATATTAGTAAGTTCTATCTATCTATCTGTCCCGTAGTCTGACGACCGTGGGGGCACCCTCAAAGACTCAACAACCAGTTCCCTCCATTCCTCTCTCTGTTCTGCCTTTCTCAGGGTTTTGTTGAGTTCTAGGCCTGTCCATTCGCTGATGTTATCCTCCCAGCTCTTCCTTGGTCTGCCTCTTCTTCTTCCTCCTTGGACAGTGCCTTGTAAAACTGTCTTTGCAAGTCCTTTGGATCTTGTGACATGCCCATACCATTTAAGTTTACGCTTTTTCACGATCGTTAGAAGGTTCTCATAGGGTCCAATGGTTTGCTGGATTTTGTTATGAACGCTTTCGTTGCTTATGTGGTCTTCGTAGGAGATGCCAAGGAGTCTCCGAAAGCATCTCATCTCCACCGCCTGTACTCTTCTCTCCAAATCTGCAGTCAGGGTCCATGATTCACAGGCATACAGAAATATGGATATGACAAGGGAGCGCATTAGTCTGATCTTGGAGATAAGTGAGATATTTTTGTCTCTCCAGATGGTGTTTAGTTTTGACAAAGCTGTTATTGTCTGTGCAGTCCTGCATACTACTTCTGGCTTGGATCCCTGGTCTGATACAATGGCTCCCAGGTACTTGAAGCTTTGAACTGTTTCCAGCTTCTGGTAATTAACCCATTAGTAAGTTAGCAACTCTTAATTTCAAATGTGCGCGCGCACGCGCACGCGTGTGTATGTGTGTGTGCGCGTGCGTGTGTTGCACGCATGCGCGCGCACGCGTGATTATGCGTACATGCGTACCCGTACCTTGTGAATGCACACACATGTGTAAATGGGTCAGCACACACTTGGCACTGTTAATGATTCTGTTATATTCCAATCCTGCAATATTCCAATTCCTCTTCAAACACTGGCATTAATTGACGCTGAAAGCTGGCAGCTACACATTTTCCTGTGCCCCATATTCTCACCCCTCTGTTCTTTATTTATTCGTTCGTTCGTTTTTGTTGTTGTTGTGTGAAGCTGCCAGCTGAGAGATGGACCATTCCTTGATATACTGAGAAAGAGAGAGAGAGAGAGAGAGAGAGAGAGAGAGAGAGAGAGAGAGAGAGAGAGAGAGAGAGAGAGAGAGAGAGAGACAGAGATTGTTGATGTATCTAATTTCCACTGGTTGTTCTTTTCTTGTATTGCGATTCTTGTTTCTGTTTTCCTAAGCATAAATTGTCACCCTGTGTTCCTGTCATACTATCTTTATATTATTGGACCCCGACTATGTTGCGATTATCTTAGTGCTTTGGGCTTCTTCATGGTAGGGAGATGTGCGGCTTTTTGCTTGCATTACATTACACTACATGATTATATTGTGGAAATGAGTGGGCTATAATCTGACTACTTTCACACACGCCCACAGATTCAACCCATGGAAATAAAACTATTTCTAAAAGCTATGTTTTGCCCCAACGTATTTTCTATCAGTCATTTGTTTGTTTTAATGTCTTATTTTACTCATTAAAATTGAGGAAAAGTTTGATTTTATCATTAACAATCAATGATGCTAAAGACAGCTTGAATACAAAAGATATTGATATTTGTGTATATCACAAAAATGATAATGACATCAACCAGCTGGAAGACTTTTGTAGTTTGATGTTGAAGTTGTCTGTTATTGTTGCATTCGTTTTATCATTTTTATCACTTTCCTGCTTCATATCACCGGCTCATCTGCTGGTTTTAGTATTATTAGATTTCACGTATCCCTGATTTTTTGTGATTTGTTTTGGGTTGTTTTTTCTTGAAATAAAATGGTTGAAGTCTGAAGAGTGAAGAAAGGCTAGGACACTGACCATCATCATAGACTGCTGGCAGCAGACGTTTCAGACGGGTGTTGGCGGCCCCAAGGTTGTCCACATTGTTACACGTGCCGTCTATCGTGCGGAATCGACCTTCCATATTCTCACATTTCTGTTCACAGAAAACAAAACCCGTGCAAGTATGTAGTTAAGTAGGTAGACAAGTAAGTGCGTACGTGAGCGAACACGCACACACATGCAGACGTGTGTGTGTGTGTGTGTGTGTGTGTGTGTGTGTGTGTGTGTGTATGTGCACCCCCCCCCCCACGCGCGCGCACGCACACACACACACGAACACACATGAATGGCTTGATGTAAAATAAAAGCAATTGCACTGGTCACTTAAAGCACCATCTGGAAATAAAAATTTGACTTGACTTCACACACACACACACACACACTATACTTGTTATGGGTTATCATAATAATGTTGTAGTTAAATATTATTGATGAAGCTGTTATTGTTCCTAGATAGATGGCTTGATGAAAAAAACCACCCAAATGCATTACTTATTCAATATACCATTAAAAAAATAAAGATTTGACTTTGACTATATACACATAGCCTCACCCCCCCACCCCCCCACCACACACACTCATAGAGTTTAAAACAAGCTGACCTGTGAGGGGTCCAGTTCATGCATCTCGTGATCGTAGTCTTTGATGTCCAGGCCTATCATGGCACCCGCCACCAGGGTAGGAGCGCCACACCGTCGGCACTCTGCAAGCAAAGGTTTTTCCACCAGCCATGACACAGAACGTGAAGATTTGGCCGCACACCGGTATTAAAAAAAATCAACTCTTTTCCTTCTGTTTTTCTATGTGACTCTTAATATTCATACCGCACGTACTAAGGCATCCACAGAAATAAAAACCACTCTTTGTGAAAGACTAGCCTCTGTCTCAAAACTCATGTGATTTTGAACAAATTTGGTAGGTTTTTAATTTTTTAATTTTTCAGCAAACACTGTACCCCTTCAGTCCTTTGTCGTCTGCTAGCTTCCTTACCGCAATATGCATGCGTGGGGTCAACGCTGTAGGAATACAGGCAATCCTCATTTGATGGTTATTTCCAACTTTCTCGTGACTACCTGGTATTGCTCTATGTCCTCAATCTCAAAAACATGTGCACAGTCCATTTTTTCATGCTTAAAAAAATCTGTAAAAATCACTACATGACCCCCAAATTAATACCGGTGTGCAGCCTGTATAAGTTCCACACATTTTCCAAACTGTGCCGTGCGTTACTGAACACGAACGTGTAGATTTGGGTATTCTGTTAGTTGTATTGTAATCTAGTGTAGTGTTGTTTTGTATTGTGGTACAGTGTTGTGTAGTGGACTGTACTGTAATGCACTCTTCTGCACTGTGACAGATAGTGGTGTATTGTCTAGTGTTGTTTTTGTTTTGTTTAAAAAAACAACACCTGCATGTTAAAGCAGGTGCATACAAAAGCTCTAATCCGCACGACAACTTAAAATGGCCCAGGCAAAAAGCTTTTGTCACTGATGTAAGCCAAGTGTCAAGACCTACATTAACATGCTGTTATGTTGAAAAAAATGTTACATTAATATTGTCTTCAGCCATGACAAACTCTTAGCATAACAATATGCACTCATCTTTAAAGGAGAAAAAAATCCTCTCAAGTAGGGCTGTCTACGTAGCGAGATACTCGAAAAGAGTTACATACACGAAACTTATCTAGTGTGCAACTTTCAATCTAGCGGTATCGTTCCAATTTTTAGTATAATTATGTACTGCGTGAACAGTACGGTCTAGCAGCGATTCCCAGGTGTGGTGAAGGAGTCAAAGTGCATGATATTCTGAGAGACCCCCCAGCAGCAACATCAACATCAACAACAATATCAACAACAAAACAAAAAAAAGTAATCCATCACAATAACAACTCACCATATTTTTTAACAAGGAGCAAAACGACGACAATGAGGAGGAAAATCAGCCTCAGCCGGCCCATGTTTCTACGTCTGTCTGCCTGTCAGTCTGTCTGCCTGCCTGTCTTATAGCAGCACAGCAGACGATCGTTTGCCAGACTGGATGGAGGAGGAAAGAAAGTCACCTGGAAGATTGTGACTGCGGACACCGCGGGTCAGCCGTTTTATTGTCCGGACATCGCTCGACACGGGTGGGAGGGTAGTGATGTTGAAACTGGGTAGGAAGGGTACTAGTTCTGCAACCCCCCTCCCCCTCTCTCTCTTTATTGCCCGGACATCACTTGAAACGGGTGAAGGTTAGGGGGTGAGGGGGGGTAGTGTTGAAACTGTAGGGTGGGAAGGGTACCAGTTCTACATCCTCTCTCTCTCTCTCTCTCTCTCTCTCTCTCTCCTCTCTCTCTCTCTCTCTCTCTCTCTTTGTGCCTCTGCCTCTCTCTTTGTTTCGCTAAAGCTCTGTCTCTCCTTCTCTCCTCTCGTCCTGTCCTATTGACTATCTCTTACTCGATCTCTGCTGTCTTTTCTTCCTGTCTGCTTTCTTCCGTGTTTAAAATAAGTAACTTGCGTCGACAAGGTGGATTTTCCCATCATTAGCCTTTTGGGTTTTTTTTATTATTAAGTTTTAATTTAGTAGCTTTAAAACAGAAGACCTGGTGTTGGTACCCCCCCCCCCCCTCTATGTATGTGTGTGTGTGTGTGCAAGCGCACGTGCATATGTTGTGTGTGTGTGTGTGTGTGTGTTGAGAGAGAGAGAGAGAGAGAGAGAGAGAGAGAGAGAGAGAGAGAGAGAGAGAGAGAGAGAGCAACGAACAAAATTTATGCCTGTCAGTTTCAAATCCTCAAGAAAGGTTTTTGTGTATAAAACATTCTAAAGGTAAAGGAACCACACAAAACATTCTTTATCAGCCTGAATGTCTGAAACGTTTAGGAGTTGCAAAATTTGTGCAAAACGCAAACGTTGAACTTTATACAAAACACACACAGTGAAATTTATGCAAGATACAAACACAGAGATTTAGGCAAAACACAAACACTCAGATGAATACAAAACACAAATATTTCATCCATCTTATAGCAACAAAAAACACACCCGTTTCTGACACATTCTACAAAACCAATATGACAAAATTTGCAAAACTACCTGCACATGGGGAATGGATGTATAAAGCACATGAGTGCTTATTCATGTCCTTAATAAGAAATAAATGAATAATTAAGGAAATATATAAAAGAAATAAAATTTTTGGTAAAAAAATTACAGCTTTTCAAACTTTTTATCGAGGGAAAAGAATAAGCACACATGATAGTGGGTTTTTGTTGTTGTTGTTTATTTACATCCAGCCCTCAGTCAAGGATAGTTTATAACAATAATAATGATGATGATGATGATGGTGATGATGATGATGATAATAATAATAAACGAAGATCTGAAAGAAAAATAAGTCACACAGTAATATCAATACACAAAAAAGTCAGCTTAGAAATCAGTAAAGAAAAACAAACAAAAAAGGAAAGAAAAACAACAAACACCTTCAAAACTACATCATTCAAACATAAGACAAAGACAATGAGAGTGACCACATTATCACGACATGTGGGTTAAAAAAAAGCAAACACACAAAAACAAAGAAAAGAAAAAAAAGATTGGTTTCAATCAGTACTGACCCGCAGTGACAGAAAGACTCTTCAAAATATAGGTCACCTATTTGCACGCATTATGGAAATGAGTTGGGCAAACCCTCAAATGGACGGCAATATGGGAAAGAGAGTCACGACCTCAGCAAGAGTTTATTAGGCCTAATTTATATGCTCTGTTGGTTTTCTTTTTTCTTCGAAGAAACGATTATCGTGAATGCTTCCCTCTAGGGTTTTGTCATGAAATGACTATATCAGTGTGTGTGATATTATGGTAGATAACCAACTTTCTTTTTGCGTGATTTTTCCTCCATCACGATCTACTTTATGACTTTAACTTTTTTTGTACGTGAGTGTGTGCACAAGTGTAGTGGTTTTTCAAAAGTTTTTTTCCAAGCCGTTTTCAAAACCTACCTGACAGACTCTACAGCTGAGTGGTTTCAACTGTTTGACTTCAATCCTGAAGGTCTATGAAGTAGTGGGTTCGAATCTAGTTAGCGACGTTTGGTGAAATAAGGGTGGGGATTTTTACGATCCCCTTGATCAACTTTAAGTGCAGACCTGCCTACGTCTTAATTCGCTTCATGTATATACAAATTCAGAAAATCAAACATGTATATGAAAGGTCTTGTAATGCGTGTCACTTCAGCTTGTTATGGGTTGTGTGAACACCAACATACCCAGTTTGCATCCTACACAAAAAATGAGTTGCCCTGAAGTCAGAAATGTATGGGCTGAGGCCAGTGGGCAGACCTCCTGCAGAGTTACAAGCATAGGAGAAGACCTGGCACTACGCATCCCGCTCAATAAGGGAATGCTGAGAAATTAAAAACTATAGAAAACCCGTTTCAACAGTCGGCTGTTGGAAACTATGCACGCTGCAAGGAGGATAGTTTTGTGTTTGGTGTTTCAAGAGCAGACCCTGTGGTAGTTTTTTAAATTTCTTTTCGTCTCGTTTAGAGACCTACCGGCCTCAAAGGCTATACCACAGCCGTTGACTCTTTCAATTCCAGAAACTCGCACTCATTTCAAGTTCAAAATCATCACCCCCTGATCTACTCCAAATCCAACAATGTCATCCTGAAAAGAAAAAAACCCCTAAATGTCAGAGTATCTGAATTGTTTGATTTCTGTAGGATCCCTGAAGTCGAAATCTTTTGCTACCTTAATGGTGGTGGTGGTGGTGGTGTAAAACTGCCCAATACGCAAAATCTCACCATTTATAAACCTCGGAGCTTTAGCCGGCGGAGTGACAGAAAATTCCTTTAGGAAAATGAAAACAGGCTGGGCTGAGGGCGCCAGCCATGCTGCTCAATAAATCAGCAGATTAACTACCCCCTACCCGTCCCCCCCCCCCCCCCCGAAAAAAACAACAACCTAAAACAGAAACAAGAGAAATCTAAAATCCATATGAAATACTATACGGGGAAAATAATTTTGAAGAATAGACA
>CM054146.1:25326103-25338603 GCA_028751875.1 Rapana venosa
ACCTCATTTTCATTGCGTGTTGTTGAAGCTCCACTGACACAAAGCCATTACAGGCTGTCACTCTTATTAGTGGTTAGCAAATCAGATAACATTCACCTTAATTTTAATCGTCACCGAGCAATCCTAAGTTCTACACCATTAGCTAACTAATCAAAGAAAAAGAAATCAACTTGTATATAACAAAGTTCCTGAATATTCATTATTTCATTCTGAACCTTTAAATGTCTATCACCTTTAGCTAAAAAACAAAAAAAAGATTAACATTTGCATAGACAACAAAGTTCTATAATCATTCTTCAGTCTGAAGCCTTTTTAAAATAGTCAGCATTGCAGTATCCAACCTTCGTTAACAACAAAACTAATGCAAAATGATATGACGATTGATAAGCAGCTTAGTAATCTTGCGGAAAGACAATCCCAAAGGCATTGCACGAAATGATTTAAATAGTCATGAAAAAAGCAAGTAATAGCTAATTTATAGCAATTATGGTTATACTCTGTTGACGAACAAGCCATACATGCAAAATGATATGTACCGTATGGAAAGCAAATATTAGTAAGATTTACGGGGGAAAAAGAGGACCGAGAAGACAGAAAATATGCACGAGAGATGATAGAAAGGGCAAGGAAAAACAGACAGAGTGTAACAGAACAGGTGAAATTTCTAGCAAATTTATTTTTAGAATGTGGGGATGCTATTAGTCCTGAAAGAGCCCCCTAGCACCCCCACGGGGTGTGTATTAATCTTAGCTTAGCTGAAAATCAAAGGCCGAAGTGTCGATGCGGATGTCTTTTATTAATCTGAAACTTACATGGAAATCGAAGAGCAAAATGTCGAATGCGGATAGTGTATACACTTAGAACTTACCTGGAAGTCAAAGTATACACTTAGAACTTACCTGGAAGTCAAAGGTCAGGGTGTGGGATACGGGTGGTGTATAAACGTGTAAGTTACCTGGAAGTCAAAGACCAAGGTGTGGGATACGGGTGAGGTATAATAAACGTGTAAGTACCTGGAAGTCAAAGACCAAGATGTGGGATACGGGTGAGGTATAATAAACGTGTAAGTTACCTGGAAGTCAAAGGCCAGGGTGTGGGATACTGGTGGTGTCTAAACGTGTAAGTTACCTGGAAGTCAAAGACCAAGGTGTGGGATACGGGTGGGGTATAAACGTGCAAGTTACCTGGAAGTCATAGACCAAGGTGTGGGATACGGGTGGTGTAAGTTACCTGGAAGTCAAAGACCAAGGTGTGGGATACGGGTGGGGTATAAACGTGTAAGTTACCTGGAAGTCAAAGACCAAGGTGTGTGATACGGGTGGTGTATAAACGTGTAAGTTACCTGGAAGTCAAAGACCAAGGTGTGGGATACGGGTGGTGTAAGTTACCTGGAAGTCAAAGACCAAGGTGTGGGATACGGGTGGGGTATAAACGTGTAAGTTACCTGGAAGTCAAAGACCAAGGTGTGGGATACGGTTGGTGTATAAACGTATAAGTTACCTGGAAGTCAAAGACCAAGGTGTGGGATACGGGTGGTGTAAGTTACCTGGAAATCAAAGACCAAGGTGTGGGATACGGGTGGTGTAAGTTACCTGGAAGTCAAAGACCAAGGTGTAGGATACGGGTGGAGTATAAACGTGTAAGTTACCTGGAAGTCAAAGACCAGGGTGTGGGATACGGGTGGGGTATAAACGTGCAAGTTACCTGGAAGTCAAAGACCAAGGTGTGGGATACGGGTGGGGTATAATAAACGTGTAAGTTACCTGGAAGTCAAAAACCAAGGTGTGGGATACGGGTGGGGGTGTGGGATACGGGTGGGGTATAAACGTGTAAGTTACCTGGAAGTCAAAGACCAAGGTGCGGGATACGGGTGGGATATAATAAACGTGTAAGTTACCTGGAAGTCAAAGGCCAGGGTGTGCGATACGGGTGAGGTATAAACGTGCAAGTTACCTGGAAGTCAAAGACCGAAGGTGTGTGATACGGGTGGTGTATAAACGTGTAAGTTACCTGGAAGTCAAAGACCAGGGTGTGGGATAAGGGTGGGGTATAATAAACGTGTAACTTACCTGGAAGTCAAAGGCCAGGGTGTCGATGGGGATGGTGTAGCGACGGGCGTAGTTCTGCATGACACCCGTCAGGAAGGCCTGGGTGAAGAAGAAGCCGGACACCCAGAACAGGATGGGTTTGTTCTCCTCGTACCACTTCTGCAACGCAACACAACACAACATACACGATAATTATGCTCTGCACCTGAAAGAAAACAACGTATTTTCGGAAGGTACATCTCCGTGAGTGTGTATGGCTGCATCCTGACAAGGTGTTTATTTTGTTTTACTTTTAACGGCTTGATCTATTTCTTTTTTTTTTTTCGTTCCTCGGCTAGAGCTGCGAGTAACCACTGGTGAAGCTTTGCTTTGAGATCGTTTTTGCCCAACCGTTAAGGTAGCTGCATTCCGACTTCGAGGATGATGTCAAAACATGGCACGCGGTCTTTTACTTTTTTGACTTTGGTAACACTTTTAACTACTGGGCTATCCCACCCTTGGTCTTTATCTAATATCAAGGACTTCACAAAGAGACAATCTATCTTAAAGTTAAGTCTAAAAATTACATTGAAGAAAGAACTTTGCGTGCGACTCTTAGCTGTCGATCGATTTCGCAGATCATTTTGGAAATCTGTTGTTCAGTTATTGTTGAAACAAAATTACCACTATCTCTTTCAATCATACTAATTCTTATGGACTGCCTCTCTATTTATCACTACGTGTATCCGATTATGAATCACTCCCCCCCCCTCCCCAAATCCAATCTTTGATAGACACTCTCACAAGTGCCCTACACATAAAATTATGGATTGACTCTTCTTTAGCAAGGCTGCTTGTCAAAAAACGGGGGTAAGGCTTTTTCTTTCTCTGTTGCAAAAAGAAAACCCGAGTTAACCAAACTCAACTCAACTTACCGTCTCCATCGCCGCTGTCGTCAGTAGGAGTCCCAACACAATGCCGCCAGGGTTCACCTTCTCTCTTTGTCTCTACTGAGTTCTATAATCTCTTGAAGCCCTCCCACACCACTGATCTCAGTGATGTTGACATCTTAGGATGTTCGTGGTTTGCCTCTTTTCCTTCTGCTCTTAAGCTTACCTTGGAGAACTGTCGGCATCAGACTTGTCTGTGTGTTTCTGTGTGCATGACCGACGTATCTCTGTCTGGGCTTATTAATTTCAGCCAACCGTTGTCTTTGCATTGAGACTTCATCAAGAATGGTTTCATTTCTCTTCTGCCTGACCATTTAACTCTTAGAAGTCGCTTGCAGAACCACATTTTGGCTGCGTTTATTTTGTGTCTTTACATTTTCCGTAATGCCCAGGCTTCTGACCCATAAGATGATAATACTTAAACTAACAAAACAAAACCCAAACCACCACAACTTATTAAAAGAAACATTTCCCCTCATAACCCTGACCACAAAACAGACCTGGAGGAACTTGAGCCGCTCCAGAAAGTCGTGGACGTAGGAGCCGAGGGGTTTGAGGGAGGGGTAGGATCGCTTCATCCACATGGCGGGCTGTTTGCCGATCAGCAGACTGCGGGTCAAGGCCTCCAGCTCTGCCGACATCACCACCAGACCCTTGATGGCCTTCTGCACGTTCTGCAGGGAGCTGCGGATGATGCTCAACAGCCTGAAAGAACACACATACACAGAAGCTCATCACACATTTCAAAATGCTTTATTATCGCACAAGTAGAGACATTTACATAAACACAGCAAACAGAAAGACATTCATTGCAGAAAAACACCACAAAACTGTATCCAAACTTCATCACCAGTTAAAGAAAACCAAAACGCACCCAAGCATCAGCAATACCAAAGCCAGTCCTAACGTCATCAGTGAAAGATTACATGCACTCATGCGCGTGCAAGTATGCGCGCGTATCTACACACACAGACACACACACACAAATGCGCGCGCGCTGTCCGCGCTGTCTTATTTCTTTTTCATCATAATCACCATCATCTCCTTTTTTTTCCTTCGCGTTGTCCTTTTTCTTTTTCATTATCTTCTTCTTCGTATGTGACCCCACCCCCACTCCTCCCCCCCCCCCCAACACCATTGATGTAGGTAGCCCAGGAACCGAAAAAAGGGGAACATACGTCACCTGATGGCAGTGTGTATGTGTGTGCATGTGGTGTGTGTGTGTGTGTGTTTGAGTGTGTGTGTGCACGCACACGTATGTGTATGTGTTTGTGTTGTGTGTGTGTGTGTGTGCATGTGGTGTGTGTGTGTGTGTGTGTGTGTTTGAGTGTGTGTATGCACGCACACGTATGTGTGTGTGTGTGTTTGTGTGTGGTGTGTGTGTGTTTTGTTTGTATGTGTGTGTATTTGAGTGTGTGTGAGCACGCGCACGTATGTGTGTGTGTTTGTGTGTGTGTGTGTGTGTGAGTGTGTGTGTGTGTGTATGCGTGTGCGCGCACACATTTGTGCACGCGTGTGTGGTGTGTGTGTGTGTGTGTGTGTGAGCCCTCTCACGTGTTAAACGCTGCATCTCCTGCACCAGCACAGTGTTCATGCTCTCCTCGTACACCACAGGGTATTTCTTGGTCGCCTCCTCGATGTCGTAGTTAGGCGGAAGCTGCACACACACACGTCATACATGCACACACACAATTATCACAAGAAAGCACTGTAGCACTCGTGGTAAAGAAAAAACCCAGACTACACACACACACACACACACACACACACACACACACACACACACACACACACCACACCCTCCCTCCTCCCCTCCTGCCCACCATAATACTCCCACTCCCACTCCCCAACCTTCGGATGAGACTATAAACCGAGGCCCCGTATGCGAACGCACGTTAAATCCTGTTCCGCTTTTCGAAAGAGTAGGCCATTGTGTGCCGGTGGGAACAGATGACAAAATTTACAAAACCGCATACACACGGGGACTGGATGTAAAAAAAACATAATTAAAAAAAACAAAAAAAACCACATCATACACTCACACACACAATCATCACAAGAAAGCACTGTAGCCATCGTGGTAAAGAAAAAAACCAGACTACACACACACACACACATACACACACACACACACACACACACATACACACCCTCCCCTCCCCTCTCCTAACCACCATCATACTCCTACTCCTCTCCCCAACCACCCTCAAACCCCAACCCATCCCCCCACCCACCAACTCTCTTCCAAAGGCACAGCAGCCCCCATCAGACATACTTTATCAGTTTACCTTGCCCAAGATGTCGGTGGCGATGTCGTAGAGGGTGTCGTCTGGGGAGCCTCCCACGGCCTCTGCCCCTCCTCCCACAGTCAGCAGCATGGAGTCAAAGAGCAAGCGGACCTCCTGCAGCTCCCTGGAGATGTCCACGTTCTCGTGCATGCCGAAAATCTCTGGGTACTGGGTGGCCGGCAGATTCTGGGCGTTTTGGACAGTGGGGATATATCACAGATCACAGGAAGGGGTGTAGAGAGTGAGAGTGATGTATGCACGCGCACGCGCGGTGTGAGTGTGTGTGACAAAGTCGTGGTAAAGTTTTTATTTCCAGATGGTACACGGTGTGTGTATATTCTGCTATTTGTGTAGAATTCATGTGACGATCCAGTTATAAGATACAAATTTGGATTATAAGTAGCTCAACGGGAGCATGCATGGGCCAAGACGCACATTGTCACAGAGAAAACAAAGACACCAACACATGCAAACAAACACCAAGACATATTTTGACAAAGAAAGTCACCTGAGAAAATCCAAACACAACCACGCATATTGTCACAGGGAAAATCCAAACATTAAAATATGGATTTTGACAAAATAATCCCCCCCAAAATCCATTTTATAAGCGAGAAAATGTAAACACTAAACATAAGTACTTTGATAGGGAACGTGAAACACAAAAGTTTCATTATCTGACAAAATTAGTCTAAGATAAAGTAGACTGGCGAGAACAGACAAACATGAAAATACACAATTTGACAGGTTTAAAACTAACTAAACCGGAATACACAGATGTGGTCGAAAGAACACAAGACCGTTCAAATGTTGACAAAGTAGTCAAACAAAAGGAAGATAGCTCTGTTTCCCTAACTATGCATCAGAGACCTCAACTTCTCTAGGGGCCAGCATATTGCGGGCGGTGCCCATCTCCTCTCCTTCGCTGCTTTATCTTCCTTGACCCTAAAGAGGCAGGTACCCATTTACAGCTGGATGAACTGGGGGACTGTATTGAAGCCAAGGTGAGCAAACGGTCACCCATCCAAGTGGTAACCACGCTCAATGCTGCTTAACCGTAGCTGGGCAAAGCGAGTGCTCCGACCACCGAGCTATACCGTCCCCACTGCAACTTACACCAATCAATAAACCATGCACATAACAATGAAAAATCTGGCCCCCATAAAGAGAATGCGTTAGCTTCACCATTCGCTATGAAAACGAATCGTATGTTCAGAAAAGTGAGAACTACCACGTAAGGAAACAGGGCCTCGAAAAATTTGCTGGGGTGTCCCAGTTCAGTAATACACGTTGTTCCACTCTTTTTCCCTCTGCAAAGGAGATAGTCAGAACAACTCCCTCTCTCATAAAAAAGAGAAACACACAATGGAGAGACAAACACATACGCATTTTGACAAGGAAAACCAAACGAAAAAAATCGCAAATATCTACACACACACACACACACACACACACACACACACGCACACACACACACACACAAACGAGATAACACAGAACCCCCCACCCTCACACGACAAGCCATCTTAATTCTTCTTCTTCTTCTCATCAGTTTATCTACCGTCCATTCAACTACAAGGCGATACAGACGCATTGCCCATTCACGCCAAAGCCACCTTGATGAAGTCGACGTAGTGGTCATAGTTGCCGTGGGGCGGCGCGAAGTACAAGCCACTGGGAGAGAAGGTGTACTTGGGCTGGACCACGATGGCCGGGGTGTAGAAGTCGGCCAGGACGGTCATCAGGCAGCGCCGATCCCAGTCATCCGTCACCCGGCCCCCGTAGTTGCACTCCCCCGTCATGTAGGTGATGGCGTCGAAGGGAACCTGGTCGTACTCGTTGATGAACATCTGTCACAAGCATCGTTTTCAATAACAGCATTACAGACATACAGGGACAGTTTTGAGTAGAGTCGTAGGTGCAGCGCTTGTTTAAATATATATATATATATATATATACATTGTTGCTGTTGTTGAGAAGGCGAATTCTGTGTGTGTGTGTGTGTGTGTGTGTGTGTGTGTGTGTGTGTTGTGTGTGTGTGTGTGTGTGTGTGTGTGTGTATGTTGTGTGTGTGTGTGTGTGTGTGTGTGTGTCTTGTGTGCAGACTTGGGGGGAGGGAGGCGGTGTTGATGAGGGAATGGGGGTAGTGATGGCGCCTACTCTGTGTGTGGAGGTGTGTGTGGGGATGGGTGGGGGCGCATGGGTAGGGTGTGTGTATACCTGGGTATGAGATGGTGTGATGTTATGAGGTATAATGATGTTAGGCGTGGTGTGTGTGTGTGTGTGTGTGTGTGTGTGTGTGTGTGTGTGTGTGTGTGTGTGTGTGTGTGTGTGTGTGTGTGTGCGCGCGCTCGCGCGCGCGTGGACGCACACGCGCGTTCCTTTGTATGCAAGCACAAATAATTCTGCGTGGCGTGGTGTGCCGTGGTGTAATGTAGTATGATTGGATGGTGTGTGTGTATGTATGTGTGTGTGTGCGTGCGCGCGGGCCTGCCTGCTTGCAAGCGTGCGAATGCACACGCACGCGCGAGCACTTACATCTGTGCATATGTACGCATCATACCTTGAGCTGTCTGACGGAGATCCTGAGGTCTGACTCGTTAAAGCCGTACTGGATGTTCCAGCCCAGGGGACCAAACTTCTTCCGTTCCTGCACTAGGGCGTGGAAGAAACACAGGCCGTACAGCAGCTTTTCGAACGTCTGCACAGTGCAGGAGGTTAACGCAGATTGTTTTAGTGACATACCCTCGCAACATTCATATGTCTTGTTTTTCTTTCAAACGCAGCCACATTAGCTAACGCGTGTGTGTGCAAGCGTGCGCGTACATACGTACGTACGTACGTACGTACACACACACACACACGCACGCACACACACACACACACACACACACACAACAAAAATTCAAGTATGTCTTACTGAGACTAGAAATTCTACAGTCACACACTGTATATGTGTGGAGGGAGGGGGAGGCAGGAAAGAGGCACACTAATTATGCAAAGAAGTAAGAGTAATCTATGCAAGCTAGTAAATAATCTGCAATGTTGAAACAAGTGGAAAGGAGGAAATTTTAAAAATCTTTTTATGGTAGACCTGATAGCTTGATAGTGTGTCCTTCTCTCTCTCTCTCTCTCTCTCTCTCTCTCTCTCTCTCTCTCTCTCTCTCTCTCCCTCTCTCTCTCTTTTTTTGTGGTCTTATGGTGGGTTTTTTTCATTTGTTTGTTTGTTTGTTGTTGTTTTTTCTTGTTTTTTGTTTGTTTATTTGGAAGGGTGTTTTTGTCTGCTTTTTGGTTGTTGTTGTTGTCTTTTTTTTGTGGTGGTGGTGGGGGGGGGGGTTCTGGGGATATGTTTTTGTCTTTTGCTCGTCTGGGGTTGTTTGTTTGTTTGTATGTTTGTTTGTTTTTTTTCTTCTTCTCTCTTTTTCTTTAAAAAAAGTTTTTTTCCTTTGCTTCTTCTGCTTGAAAGTAGGAGTACTGAGTGCATTTTTAAATGTGACCCCATGGGCGGGGACTGGATGTAAAAAAGAACATGAATACTTATTCATTATCCTGGAAAAAAATATTTTGTTTCTATTACTTACAATGTGTAGATGTTCTTTTTATGACTTTATTGGCTTTTCCCCCTCTTTATTATGTGAGTGTATGGGTATTGCACTTATTTTATTACCATGACATTCAATTTGCAGGAGCATAATTAAAAAGTGTTTGTGTTGATCGTGTGCTATGTATTACATATTTAGTATTATCCCTGAAACACCCCCACCCCACCCCACACCCCCACACATACGCTCAAACAAACACAAACACACACACACACACACTCACCCACTCATATTCTCTCCCTCAACGACTGTATAGTTTTAAATTTCTTCTTGGTTTGTTTCTTGTTTTTATTGTGTGGATGTATGGGTATTAAATTTATTTTTATCATGACATATAATTTGAAACGAGTATAATCTAAAATGAGTGTTGATGGGATGGCATACTGTTTTGGGATTTATATATTGGATATTATCTCTGAAATACACACACACACTCTCTGTCTCTGTCTCTCTCTCTCACCTTTTATCGTCCTGCTTATAGTCATAGTATATCCTGATGAAGGATTCATATTTTTATATTTTCAATACTTTATTGGACTTGCCTCTGTACTTAAGTTTTAATGAGTGCCCTATTTCAATATCTTATAATTGTGTATAACAAGTATGTGTACCATTTGACAATGTGTAGATGTTTATCTTTATGACTTATTAAGTTTGGTTGTGTTATTTTTTCTTGGCTTTGTTGTTGTTCTTGTTCTTGTTGTTGTTGTTTGTCTGTTTTTCTCTTTTTATCATCTTTTGTTGGTTTGGTTTTTTCTTCTCTTTTGTTTGTTTGTTTGTTTTGGTTACGGTTTTTTGGGGGGTGGGGGTAGGGGTGGGGTATTTTTAGGATTTTCTTTTAATTGCTTGCTTTGGGGGGGGGGGGGGGGGGAGGGTTGTTGGGGGGGGGGAGGGTTGTTGGGGGGGAGCTGTTTTGAAAAGGGTTATTTCCCCTTGTTTTTATTGTGAGACTGTATAAGTATTGGGTTATTATTATTAAGATGTATCCCTAACGGGCGGGGACTGGATGTAAAAAAGCACATGTGTGCTTATTCACTATCCTCGAAATAAAAGAATTTGTCATTGTCATTGTCATTGTCTCTCTCTCTCTCTCTCTCTCTCTCTCTCTCCTCTCCTCTCCTTTCCTTTCCTCTCCACTCCTCATGCCCTTTGTCTTGTCTAATTCAATAGATTTTATCGTGGATGTTGTTTTTATTGCAGTTAGAGATGAGATTATTAGTACTATTATAAGCGATACTGTTTTAGTATGATATTGTTTTTAGTTTGATAGTCCAGTGGATTATGGGCTTTTGAATTATGTATCGTATAGGGGTTCTACTTGTTTGAATATTTGTCTTTTTTTTTTAAACTATTAATTTGATTGAAGGTGTATTTCCCCTTCCCCCTTGATACTCCTCCCCCACCCCCATCCTTTCCAATGCTTTTCTGTTATCATGGTTATGTTGTTGTCTCATGGTGATGGGGATCATTTGTTATATTGTTGTCTCATGGTGATGGGCGATTGTTGTTATAATTGTATCTCTATTATGATAATCATTATTATAATCTTATTTGCCTTATCTTGCTTTGATAGCTATTGTGTGAATATGTCATTTTTTAAAAGCGCTATTTGAAAAGTATGAACGCAAAAAAAGCACACGTTTGCTGGGTGGAGGAGGAGAGGAGGGAGGTCATTGAAGGTAATATTGTCAGTAATGACAAATGCCTAGTATTTTCTAACGTTTTATTCTTGTACCTTTTTATTATCTAAAGTATAAACGTGAAAGAATGGATGTAACAGTAGGTGAAGTAATTTGTTTGTCCTGACGTTTTTATGATTTTCTTTTTTTAATTCTTAAAACATTTTTATTTAAATGTGTGTGTGGACGTGAGCGCGCACGCGCTCAGGCGTGCATGAGTATGTGTGTGCATGTATATGTATATGTGGTAATTTGTATTTTCAATGTATCTCCTTATCGATTTTTTCATCTTTTTTACTGGTTTAATTTAACGGTAAATGATGCAATAATGTAATGTCTTAGTATAATCATTACGAAATTTGTTCTTAGATAGATGGCTTGATGAAAAAAAGCAAATGCATTGCTTATTCAATGTACCATCTGGAAATAAAATTTTGACTTGACTTGACTTTGACTTGACTTGACTTGACTTGACTTGACTTGACTTGACTTGACTTGACACACACATATACAATAAAGACAAGATTCATCCAAAAGAATGACATCTCCAAAGGAGTACAATGCATACTATAATATTTATCTACCAGCCCCAAAATCATAATCTTTTGGGGGATGGGGGGGCGTGGATGGGGAGGGGGGAGGGGGGGTACTATTGCTTCGCGCTAGCGTCATTATCACAGACAATGTTGAGCGCTTAATCATTATCCTCGAAACAGAGGATTTTGCCTTGCTTTGCCTTGACTTACCTCCCCACCCACCCCCACCCCATCCTCTGTGTCTGGGTGTAAGTCTCTGTCTCTCTTTCCTTACCCCCTCCCACCCTTGTCTGTCTGTCTGTCTGTCTGTCTGTCTGTCTGTCTGTCTGTCTGTCTGTCTGTCTGTCTGTCTCTCTCTCTCTCTCTCTCTCTCTCTCTCTCTCTCTCTGTGTTCTAGAGTACAGTATTGTCGCTACAGACTTTTTCTTTGCCAGGACAGCCAGCGAAGAACTCGGGGTCACTGATGGGGTCATTGAGGTAGGACTGCAGGATGTTGGCCCGCAGACCTGTGGGCGGCTCGTTGGTCATCTTCACCCCGTTCTGCAGCACTGTCACCGGGAACTGAACGCACCCACGCACGCACGGACGCACATAAAGACACACATAAGCACGAGAAAGAAATCTCACATATGCATGAACATCGAACACACACACACACACACACACACACACACACACAACACACACACACACACACACACACACACATACACACACACACACTGATAACCAAATTCAGCAAAAATGGTAAATGCCTGTGTGGTGAGAATATCACTAATACTCGTATACTTTTTGACTGCCAGAGTGTAAAACCTTTCATGCCCCATTTTTCTGAAAACTCCCTCACCAGCATATTCAGTAATCTAAAACTGGCATTTGAAATTGTGAAAGGTCTTTGTCACAGTCCCATAGGACATTTGTTATAGTTACATTAACATTGATGACTTGTTTTTGTTTGTTCGTTTGTTTTTTAATTCCTGTTGCATTGGCAAGTTTATTTTCGAGATTTTTTTTAAACAACACATCCACCTCTCCCGTTTTTTGGGGTGTTTTTTTGTGTTTTTTTCCCCCCGTCTAATATCACTAAAAGTGAACAGACGCACCCGCACGCACACACTAAACGTAGTTTTCACCAGCTTCATCACATGCTAGTTTATACTATCAGATAAGCACCAACATTCACTAACAAAAAACCCCCACCAAGCAAAAACTAATCACTGTGTATGAGCATGTAAAAGGTACGGTCATTAGGGAGCGAGGCGACAGAGACGTCAGCACTTCCAGGGCGGCGCCCGTCTCCTCTTCTTCTTGCTGCTTTCCCTTCCTTGTCCCTGAAGAGGGCAGGTACCCATTTTACATCTGGGTGAACTATAGAGGATTTAGTAAAAGTGCTTCTTCTTCTTTGAACACTCAGTTAG
>CM054146.1:25343603-25402943 GCA_028751875.1 Rapana venosa
ACACACATGCTGAAGATCAAATATGCACACAAACTGAAGACTGTCAAGACTGTCTTATGGGAAACAGTTACAAGGAGGGAGACGACGAGGCAGACAGAGAAAACGATGGGAAGACAACATCAGAGAGTGGACTGGTAGCCTTGAGTGGGGAACGACTTGCTACAGAAAGCTGAAAACCACGAGGAGTGGAGGAAGCTGGTCGCAAAATCTTATGTGGTGCCTCAACGGTCTACAAGACTACGGGATAGGTGAAGGTGAAGGTGACGGACCTACCTGAAGCAATCGAAAGCGTGCATTTCGTTCAGACGGCAGATTTCGTCCCAGCTCTTGTCGGAGAGCCAGGTGGAGGCGGGGTTGGGCAGTTTGTTGTCCAGACCCACTCCCCCGGTCAGCAGAAACACAAACTCCTTCTGGTCCATGTCGTGACGGGCTCTGCGTGCCGTCAACACAATCATAGTACGTGCGTGATTCTATTTTAAATATCTGACGTCGGAAGGCGGCTACCTTAATGGTGGGTTAACAACGGTGGCATACGCAAAATGTCACCGTTGGTGAACCTCGGAGCTCTAGCCGAGTAACGATTTAAAAAAATAAAAGAAGATCAAAACTGATACTGGTCTGAATTGTATTGTATTATTGTAGGTGTGTTGCGTTATATTGTATTGCATACTACTTTCAGTCATGGCAGATTTTTCTGCATGAAAACCAGGCTGCTTTCCCGAAAAAAGCGAGTCGCCACAAGAGTAGCGCCGCCCGTTTTATTGTTTTTAATTTTTCTTTTTTTTGTCTGTATGGTTATTTTCTTCTTGCGATAGTGTTTTTTTTTACTATACAGTTTTGCCTGGGACAATTCTCTCGTTGCTGTGGATTCTTTAAAGCAAGCTGAATATATGTAGCAATCGGGACCTCGGCTTATCGTCTCATCCGGAACACTAACACCCAGACCACCACTCATAGTCTAATGAAAGGGGCGAAACATTTCGGACTCAGACGGGAACTGAACCCACCCTTTTCGCTTTTTAGACGGGCTCAGTGTTATCTCTAGAACAACGATCCAAAGTAATTGGTTTTCTCTCTGTCCTCGTTTTTCTTCCTCACGAAAATATGAAAAAAAAATGAAGCACACATACAAGTCCCTTACGGGCATTGTTCGGTCAGTATCTTTTATGCAGTTGCCACCAAACTTAATGCAATAGTAGATGCTTTAACAATCCGCATTTATCCGGGCTTAGAAAATTTGTTTTTAAAAGTTTAACCATTTTTAATGATTCCAGTGCAACAATTATGATCACGATCATGATATTATTATGTATCATTGATTTTTGTGGTTTTTAAAAAATATTTTAGAACAGTATTCACTTTTGTCCAATTTTCTTGCAATTGTGCCATAGTTTTGCTTGCGTGCTGCTTTGCTTGCTTGTTTTTGCCGTGTTTTTTTATGCTAACTTCTTTAAATCGATTACAGTTCTTCTTTCTGAGATGTGGTTGCAGCAAACAGCAGAATGATACTTTTAATTTGTTATAGTGAGAACTGCATTTAAAGGAATATCATGTTTCATATAAACACATGCCTTCCAGCTTCCAAATTACTGTTGAATATGTCCTGTGCTAGGGCACATTACACGCTATTTACTTCTAGTTGCTCTTAACATCAATATGTGAGCAATACATGTTTCTTTGTGCATAGATATCTACTTGAACCAGTTACGATTACCGGAGCAATTCACTAGGAGGTCGGTTTGCTGTTATATATCTCTTCTTCGTCGTCGTCCAACGCTCAGACAGCAACTATATTGCTGTCTTTGATAATTATTAAGTATTAAATGCATTGCGCTGCCGTTAAGCGCCTGACAAGTAAGGCCCAGCGCATCCTATTTCGGCGTTGCTGTTATTCTAATTAAGGAATTAACGCCACTTAAAGGAACAGGTATGCTTAATGGTAAACCAAGAGGCAGAAGGGAGGGAGAAAAAACACTGACAAGAACTGAGTTCAGCTTTGTGAATAATGCAAGCTCTCTCTCTCTCTCTCTCTCTCTCTCTCTCTCTCTCTCTCTCTCTCTCTCTCTCTCTCTCTCTCAAACAAGCACTAATACACCGACCCCCCAAAAAACAACAAAGCAAAGACAGCAAAAACCGCATCCCTCCATTCCCCCTCACCCAATCATCTCCCCAAACCCCTACACACACACACACACACACACACACACACACACCACACACACACACACACACACACACACACACACACACAACACGCACACACACACACACACACGCACACACACACACAACGCACACACACATACGCACACACGCATACCCACACACGCATACACACACACACACACACATTTACACTGACTTGAGGATGTTACAGCAGAGGATGAAGGAGAAGAGCAGTTTGTCTTTCTCGAACAAGGACCGGCAGACGTTGCAGTACAGGTTATAGGTGAAATGATCCGACAGGTAACGCAAACGTCTGTCCAGGATCTTGGACTTATTGCTGCACATCACGCATTTCATGTCAGACAATACAGTCTATGTTTGGTGGAATGTTTGTTGTAGTTGGTGCTGTTGCACGTCATTATTGTCAGATAATACTGTCAATGTTTAGTGGAATTGTTGTTGTTGTTTCTGCACATCTTTATTATGTCAAATAATACTGTCGATGTTTGGTGGAATCGTTGTTGTTGCTGCTGCACATCGTTATTATGTCAGATAATACCGTCGATGTTTGGTGGAATTGTTGTTCTTGCGTTTGTTACTGCTAGACATCATTATTATGTCAGATGATACTGTCGATGTTTGGTGGAGTTGTTGTTGATGTTTCTGCACATCATTATTATGTCAGATAATACCGTCGATGTTTGGTGGAATCGTTGTTGCTGCTGCACATCGTTATTATGTCTGATAATACTGTCGATGTTTGGTGGAATTATTGTTGTTGCTGTTTCTGCACATTATTATGTCAGATAATATTGTTGATGTTTGGTGGAATTGTTGTTGATGTTGCTGCACATCGTTATTATGTCCGATAATACTGTCGATGTTTGGTGGAATTGTTGTTCTTGCTGTTGCTACTGCTAGACATCATAATAATGTCAGATAATACTGTCGATGTTTGGTGGAATTATAGTTGCTGCTGCTGCTGCACATCATTATTATGTCAGATAATACTGTCGATGTTTGGTGGAATCGTTGTTGTTGTTGTTGTTGTTGTTGTTGTTGTTGTTGTTGTTGTTGCTGCTGCTGCTGCACATCGTTATTATGTCTGATAATACCGTCGATGTTTGGTGGAATTATTGTTGTTGCTGTTTCTGCACATTATTATTATGTCAGATAATACTGTCGATGTTTGGTGGAATTGTTGTTTCTGCACATCATTATTATGTCAGAATTATGCAAAGCGAATCCAGTCATTTGAAACAAAATGCCATAGAAAACTGCTGGGCATATCCTGGAGAGAACGAAAGACCAATGAATTTGTCAAGTCAAATAACACGGCTGGCAGGTCCACAGGAACCCCTTCTCACCATCGTCAAGAAGAAAAAGCTGACATGGTTCGGCCATGTCACCCGCCACAACACTCTGCCAAAAACAGTACTGCAGGGAACACTCGAAGGTGGCAGAAAGAGGGGAAGACAGAACAAGTCATGGATGGACAACATCAGAGAATGGACCAGGATGAATGACTCGGTACTACTGCGCAGAGCCGAGGACCGAGATGGATGGAGGAGGCTTACCACGGCATCGTCTTTCGTGTCTCCTCCACGACCGCCAAGGTCACGGGACTGATGATGATGATGATGATTATGTCAGATAATACTGTCGATGTTTGGTGGAATTGTTGTTTCTGCACATCATTATTATGTCAGATAATACTGTCAATGTTTGGTGGAATTGTTGTTTCTGCACATTATTATTGTGTCAGATAATACTGTCGATGTTTGGTGGAATTGTTGTTTCTGCACATTATTATTGTGTCAGATAATACTGTCGATGTTTGGTGGATTGTTGTTGCTATTGTTGTTGCTGCTGTTGTTGTTGAAAATGGTCTACAATGTGTATGAATCAGTGGAATGACTTATTTGGGAAGCTACGTGGTGTTTTTTTCTGTGAATTATGTTGTTGTTAATGATGTTTAATCGTCTTCATAGTATTATAAGTAGAGGAACTTATTTTAGAATCTGAATAGATTTTGTATTCTGCAAATGATGTTGTTGTCATCGTTGTTAATGTAGTTGTGTTGTTGTTTTTGTTGAGCCTTCCCCAGCTCAAACGCCCTTAGTGGTCACCAAGAATACACATTCTTGTATCATACTTACCACCTTGGAATCACTGATGAAGGAGAGAGAGAGAGAGAGAGAGAGAGAGAGAGAGAGAGAGAAGAGAGAGAGAGAGAGAGAGAGAGAGAGAGACAGACAGACAGACAGAAGACAGAGACAGAACAGACCGACAGAGAGAGACAGGCGCTAACACACACAGACAGAAAAACAAACAGACGACCGCCCCCCCCCCCACCACACACAAAGGCATTCCTAGTCAAGCCCCCCCCCCCTTCCCACCCCAACAAAAGTCACGTTCCTCTTACAAGTTCCCACCCCCTCTCCCCCCCTTTTTTTTTTACAGTCCAAGGTCGCACGGCGATCAAACAGGATGATAATAAAAGTAATGATAACAACAATCATCATCATCATTGTGATAATGAGAGGATAGGAGGGTGGTGGTGTTGGTGTTGGGAAGGGGTGTGGTTGCTGGGGGGGGGGGGGGGTGGCTGGGTATACTACCTGTCGTGGATGGACATGATGAAGAGGTTGACGAACCAGGTGAGGGAGTACTGGTACATGGGGTCGATGTTGGGCAGCTCGGTCAGGCAGAAAAAGAGCACGGAGGAGTGGCGAGCGATGGGCCGATACCCCATGCGAGACGTCTCGATCTTCTTTTCCGTTTCCTTGGCTACCTAATCACCGCCAACCACCCAACAACAAAAACCAATAACAACAATGACTGAAAATTTATTTTAAAAAACGAACAAAGAAATACCCAAAAACAGGAAAAAAGTGAAAATATAAAATGAAACAAAGAAATAGAATAAAAAAAAGAAAAAAAACCAAAAAAAGAGAAAAAAATAAAAAGAAAGGTAAAAAGGAAGAAATAAGGTTAAAAAAAATAAAAACAGAAATGAGAAAGAGGGAAAAAACCTCCGTCACGCACACCTTGTATTCAAATTCACTTCGTGTGGACTGAATGGTTTCTTAATTGCTTAGTATCCCACCCGTTTACATTTGCATCAAAGTCATGGCGGAGGGGTAAATGGGTGGGTGAGTAGGGGTAGGGTAGGCCTGAAGGGGGGGAGGGGGGAGGGAAGGGCGAAGGAGGCAGAATTTGGGACAACGCATTTATGCTTAAAATTACGGGATAGGTGAAGGTGAATGAAGGATGTTATGCTTGGTGAAATGTTTAGTACAAAAATGTACTTTTGGCCGTTGTTGAAAGAGGGATATCAGAGTTGAAGCTGTCTCTTTCTCTGAGAGAGAGAGGAGAGAGAGTCAAGTAGGCATGAATATAATCACTCCAAAACGCTAAAATCTAAGATGAACCAGGCAGGAGGTTTTGCATTTGTGCGAAAAATATGCAACATCTGGCAAGACAAGCTTCTACATACAAATATGATATTTTGAATAAAAAAAATAATGGTCTAGCATATTTTAAAAACAAATTTGATAAACCACGAAAGACGTGGCGATCCCTACACAGTTTACAGGTGTGAAATAATACTCTGATGGGACGTAACCTCTGAAAACAATATAGTAGAAATTACCTCCCATCACAATAATAAGTTGGGTTTTTTTAAAGAAATAATTTTCCTGTGTTGAGTTTACCTTCATAATTGTATTTCCTATGTTACAAAAAATAATGACTGCTTTCATTAACGTCTGGTTAAAGCGAAGTTTTGATATATTTATTTTTTATTTTATTTATTTTATTCTTTTATATTGAGGATAATGGAATAAGCATTTATGTGCTTTTTTTACATCTAGTCCCCGTGTGTATGCGGTTTTGTAAATTTTGTCATCTGTTCCCACCGGCATACAATGGCCTACTCTTACGAAAAGCGAAAAAAGGAATTAACGTGTGCGCAAGATGTTCTGCATGCGTTCGCACAAGGGGCATCGGTTTATAGTCTCATCCAAAGGACTTTTGGGGAGAGTGGAGTCGGCACTGATGTTCACTCCGGGGGAATATATCCCCTTGAACAGGAATCGAACCCAGGTTCAAGTAGATATAATTGTAATAAGGCACTTATCATTTTCTACAATTACGATAGGCCTAACATTTTTCAAACAACCGATTTCGTTGAAAGCTTCTAGTTCCTACACACACACACACACACACATGGCGCGCGCGCGCACGCGCTCTCTCTCTAAAAAAAAAATTGATTTGATCTCTCTCTTTCTCAGGACCATAAAAATAAACAAAAGAAGGAAACAACCGACCCTTCCTCTCACACCTACCCCTCCCACCACACCACACCCACCACCACCCTTCCCACTCACCTACCCCTCCACACACTACCTCCACACCACCCCCACACCCCCATCCCCCCACCCCTCCTCCCTTCCCACCTCTTGCTTCTTAGAGATCTCCACGGCCAGGAGTTTGGAGGAGTCGAGGATCTCGATGGCGGTCTCGTCCTCCAGGATGTTGCCCTGGGAGGCGGAGAGGGTGTGGAGGATCTTGTCCTCCGCCTCCTTCAGCTGCCTGTTGTTGGAGGCCGTGGTGATGATCAGCTGCTGGCGCTCGTGCTCCAGTTCTGGTCTGGGGTAAGAGAGACAAAGGAAGAGGAGAGGGTGTGTGTGGTGTGTGTGTGTTGTTGTTGTTTTGGTTGGGGGTAGGGGGGTTGTAGGGGTGTGTGTGGTGTATGTGTGTGTGTGTGTGTGTGAGTGAGGGTGTGTGTGTGTGTGTGGTGTGTGTGTGTGTGTGTGTTGTTGTTGTTGTTGTTTTGGTTGGGGGTAGGGATTTTGTAGGAATGTGTGTGTGTGTGTGTCGGGGTGGGTGAGGGTGTGTATGTGGGGTGAGGGTTTTGCGTGTGTGTGTGTGTTTGGTAGAGAGGTGGGGGGATGGAGTCGGGGGTGGGGGATGGGTGGGGTATGTGTAGGATTGGGGGTAATGGTGGCTTGGGTGTATATGGGGGAGTGGGTGGTGGTGGGGAGTGATGTAAGGGGTAGGCTGGTGGTGGTGGGTATAGTGTGTGCTTGCGCACGCGCGCTTGTGCTTCACACACACACACGCGCGCGCGCACACACACACACCGCCACCACCAAACATAATACAATTAACCCGTTACATTTCCTTTAACCAAAAATACCGACCCTCTCTCACTCCTTTTCCCCATCCCCTCATCGCCTCCCTCAACCCCCCCCCCCCCCCTCTTTTCCCAACCCTGACACTACACACATCCACCACGACACCACCACGACACCACCACGCCATACCTCTCCTTGGCCACGACAATGCCCAAGAGTTGATCCTCCAGCCCATCCGGGGTGATCATGAAGTTGAGGAGGGAGACCTTGGTGGAGAGCTCGGGCAGGTAGTGGGGGTTCCTCAGCTTGGTGGTGATGTAGAACTTGAAGTCCTGGGAGTACTCCACCAGCGCGTCGCCCAGACGTAGCATGTCCACCCCGCCTGCAAGGAAGGAAAGGACAATTGATTAATGTCTTACTAGGTGGATGGTTTGGGGTTTGGGTTTGGGTTGGGTGGGTTATGTGGGGTAGTGTGATGTGGTGGTTTGGTGGTGTGGTGTGTGGTGTGTGTGTGTGTGTGTGTGGTGTGGTGAAGGTGTGGCGGTGGTGTGGGTGGGGTGGTGAAGGTGTGGCGGTGGTGTGGTGGGGCGGGGTGTGGTGGTGGTGGCGGTGGTGGGTTGGTGTGGTAGTGTGTGGTGGGGTGATGTGGTGGGATGGTGTGGTGTGATGGTGGTGGTGGGGTGGCGTGGTGTGGTGGTGGTGGTATGATGTGGTGTGGTGGGATGGTAGTGGTGGTGTGTGTGTGTGTGTGTGTGGGGGGGGGTGATGTGTGTGTGTGTGTGTGACAAAGGGAGAGAGAAAGAGAGAGACAAAGGGAGAGAGAGAGATGGCAGGGTGTGATGTAGGGGGGTGGGGTGGGTGTATGTGTGTGTTCGTGATGTACATGTGATGGGGTGTGTATGCATGTGTGTGGACGGGATAGCTCAGTGGTCAGAACACTCTTTTTCCCCAAGCTAAGGTTAAGCAGCACTGAGCGTGGTTACCACTTGGTTGAGTGACAGTTTGCACACCTTGGCTTCAGTACAGTCCTCTAGTTCAGCCAGCTGTGAATAGGCATCTGACTGCCCTCTTTAGGGTCAGGGAAGGTAAAGCAGCGAGGGAGAGGAGATGGGCACCCCCCCCCCCAATATTCTAGCCCCTAGAGAAACTGAGGTCTTTGACACCTCTCTCCTCAGCAGCCACATAGATTATGCATGGGAACACCTTTACCGTTTAGTATCCCTATCCACTAACTCTACCAGCCGCTTACGAAACCAGAGTTCACCGTTCAAAAATCTGTGTCAGCAGCCAGCATGGTATCTCTCTGCCCCAACCGCTACGCTAACCTCTTGCGACAGACAATCCACTCACTCTGCTTAAAGGTCTGCTTCAGCAGCAGGGGTTCCAGGGAAGGGTCCAGCTCCTCCCCCACGTTCTCCAGCAGGCAGGGGTTGCCGAAGGTGATGCAGTTCTCCAGGGTCCTCATGAAGTCACTGTCCGTCAGCTTGACCATGGCCAGGCTGCTGTCCTTCTCCATGTTCTTCACCCAGCGGTTGGCCTGGCCCTGGGGGTCGATCATCAGAGGCCTGCAATGACCCGTTAGGCCCCAAAAGCTTTGTCAGTGATAATCGCTGATGTCAGATGAGTGCCTAGGCTTTCATGAAACTGTCATTATTCTTCGTCTTCTTCTTCGTCGTCGAAAGCTCAGATAGTAACCGTTGTTGTCTGTCATATAAGCGCAAGTGCGTTGCATTGCCGTTAAGCTCCTAACGACTCAGGCCCAGCAAAAGAATGGACCAAGAAGGCAGAAAACAGACGAGAAGGAGATAGTGACAGAAAGAACAGGAAGGCAGAAACAAAGAGAGTGATGGAAAAGTCGGAATTCCGTGCACAGAATTTCCAGAAGGTGGGTATGCTATTTATACTGACAAGCTCCACGGCATCCCCACGATAGATGTTATTTTGCCGAGATGCTATGCTGAGACTGTCATCAGCCTTGACATGCAAGCTCTCAGCTGAAAAGAAAGTCTTTGAAGTCGGAGTACGACTGCCTATAATTATGGCAAGTGTTTGAAAAGAGACGTACACGCAAGCTTTTTGAATATTTTTTAAAATCCAATGTGTACTTTAATGTGCTCATGGTAATTCCGAGCTGAGATGAGCGAGTCACGATGAATATTATTCTGGGTGACCACCATGGTGTTTAGCTAGAAGTCACGTGCAACAACAACACAACAAAATTAACGATGACGACGACAACAATACCAATAGATATGTGTACCGTCATGTTTGGGAGAAAGTTAAAGGAGAGAGAACGTTTGCTGTGAGGAAAGTCAAGTCAAGTCAAAATGATTTTTACTGAGGGTAAACGAGTAAGTTTACACAACTTTTTTCATCCTGAATAAAGGGAGGTAAGAACTGAACGAAAGAAAAAAGGAAGGAAAGAAGGAAGGAAATTAAAGAAGGAAGAGAAGACGGGAGGAAAGAAGGAAGAAAAGCAGACAAGAATAAAGGAGAGAAGGAGGGAAAGAAGGAAGGAAAGATGGAGGGAAGGAAGGAAAGAAAGGACAGCAGGAAGGAAAGAAAGAAAAGTAGGTAGGAACAAAAGAAGCGAGGAAAGAAGAAAAGAAGGTAGGAAGGAAGCATCCAGGTTGAACGACACAATGTAACAACACACACTTAACTTCAGCACAGTCCCCCTGTTCACCCAGCTGTAAATGACTACCTCTGCTCTCTTATTAAGGGACAGAGGAGGCCAAGCAGCGAGAGAGAGAAGATATAGACGCCACCCTCAAGATACCAGCCCCTAGAGAAGCTGAAATATTTGACACCTCGCTCCCCAGTGACTGCATAGCTCACCTTTACCTAACAAAAAAATTCGCTGGCTAGGGTAAGAGGAGGAGAGGGGAGGGGGCCAGGCAGGAGGGGGAGGGGGGAAGGTCTGAGGGGGTGTACTGACCATCGTCTGGCGTTGTCGACAATGACGCCATTGTCAATGCTGAAGGTGTCTCGCGGCAGGCCGGCGATGGTCCAGGCTTGGATCTTGATCGGCTCTCCCAGAATCGTCGTCAGGGAGAACTGGGCGCTGACCGGGATTTGCTTTTTCTGTAGTCACACACATTGCGTGTACGTGCGGCGGTCGCGTGCATGCACGCACACACGCATGCCCGTGTGTGCATGTACATACAGAGGTACCATTGCTCACACACTCTCATACATGGCAGAGCGCGCGTGCGCACAAATACACACACACACACACACACACACACACACACACACGTCAAGCCCAGCACATCCGAATTTGGCGTAGAAGAGAATTGTTACATCTTAAGTATTTCTGTGAGAATAAAAGGCAGGAGAATGGACCAAAAGAAGGCAGAAAATAAAAAAAAGAAGGAGGCAACAGGAGAGAGATAGGGAAAAAGCCGACTTAAGCTCAACCACTTACTATTTATCCAAAACCAGGCAACTTTTGGTCCTTGGCTTCGCCTCATCGGACTAAAAACTTGCATAGTTTTATATAAAAACTAAGCACTTTACCGTAAGTCGGCTTTTTCCCTATCTCTTGTAATAAATAAAAAATGTTACTATTTTATTTTTGATGGGTAAAACTATAAAATTATGGGTAAAACAGAAAAAAAGTGAAAAAAAGTGCAAAACCATCTCCTCTGCCCAGGATCCATTAAAGCTAGTGCACTTTTATCCGGATGCTTTAATGAAGCATGGGCAGAGGAGATGATTTCTGGCATTCACAACCTTTGGAATGCCGACACACGCATTCGCACAACAGTTATAAATTCATAATGGACAGTGACAGCACAATGTTATAATTAATAGAACACAGTGTGTGTGTGGCAATTCACAGTACAGCAAATCTCAACCCATTTCATTTTCTACTTATCGAAACGAAATATAAATAGAAAAATCGGGGACACTACTGGGACTCGAACTCAGACCACCAACCAAACACCAATTTGTCTTGGCCAAGACGACAAACTGCTAGCAAGTTTGCCACCCCGAAGGGCGAAGATTGTGTAAAATATTAACTATATAACTTTCAGCTTAGTGTGGTGCAATAACCAGCCGGCTTCCTGATTGGCTGAATGACACACTGCGAGGCGGCTCGCCTAGTGCACACACAGCCACACAGCCAGATGATTCATACAATGTAGTATGCTGCCTCTGTGTTGTAAACAGCCTGCACTGTTAAAAAAAAAAGCTATTGGGTTTTACACTACACAGTATTTAGTCGGCTGGTCTGTTTTGAGTATTAGTTTACTATGCTTTGAGCTTCTCAGTTTTAGTTTTATTCTTTCTCTTTCTTGTCCGTCTGTAATAACATCATTCTCCCGAAGGCAATTATTAAACCCATCTCTGTCTTTCATGTGAAAAATTACGACTTTGATTTGTTCACGGTAATCTTTTAATATGCTATTATATTTTTGTGTCAGCAACCAAACAGATATCTGTGCATGTCTCCCACTGAAAGCAAGCTTAGACAAACTATTCCTTTTCTAACAATGTCCACTGCCCTGCTGAGCAAATCGTCTATTAAGAAAAATGGATGTCTGTGCCTATTTTCAAAACATCCTTGTAATAGAATTTCTTAAACACTTTCTTAGCCTTCAGAGGGATTCACAATAATTATATTCTCATCTGTACCCCAACTAAATTTATTCTCTCTCTGTATGTTTTATTGTTGTGCATGTTAGACAGAAATTAAAACAATGGAACTCGACATGAGATTTTTGTAACACTGGTTGTAATGATATCTTAAAAAACAAATAACAGTCTTGCCACAGCAGCCAGTCCTGCCCGCAAAATTAAGAGCAGTGTGCTTTCTTTGGTAGAAAACATAGCTGGTCCATTAGTAAAGCCAACTTCTTTTAGTACTGTTTCCTTTCTATTTTGAGGGCAGCGGCTGTGCATCCATCACTACAAATAGATATATTTTTTAAATGGGCTCATCATTTTCCTTGCTCTTTCCCCTATTGTATAGTTATACCCCTTCTGAGCCCGTTTATCAATTACGTCTTCTTCCTGAACCATGCAGCTTATCATCATCTCCTGTTGGAACTTAAGGGGGTCGAACCCACATTTGCATATTTTAGATGTTAGGTATATCATTGAAGCCTAACTATCAATGTAGATGTAAAGATTTGCTTGGTAAACACCCAGTATTGGTATCTATTGTGTTTCCAGAACTAAAGTTATTTTCTTCTACCTCATCAAATGTTGAAAATGTTAAATTGCCTGAGGCGTAGACCAACCTTGATTTGGCTGCCCCTCTATAATTAGTACATGATAAACTGTTTAATACCTGGGATTAATAAACTCTATCACTTTGATCTGGAAAAGACTGGAAAAGAGTAAGGGGGTGGCTGGTTCTTCAAAAACAGCATTTAATATTCACCTTTTAAACGAATCTTTGCCGGAGTGTTCAGATTTATGTTCCAACTACAGTATTCTTGCTTTACTCTTCATTTAATAATGTGTATGGTTGAGCCCCTCTTTTCTAGAATAGATGAGCAAGCCTTGACTGAATAATTGCTTGTGCATATCAAGCGTGCACAAGCTCTGGGTATATTGACAACATCATACGTCTAACGATAAACGAGATATTTTGTACTTTGTGTCAGCCTCAGTGGGATGTAATAACACAGCACTGGTCATAAAGGTCTGCTCATTGATGACGAATAAGACAGTCTAGTCTCTGAGTGCGGTCCTGAGTGCGCCCTGATAGTAAGTCATTGAAGCTGAGCAGGTTTCAAAGTCAAGAAGAATACAAAACCTGTTAAACCATAGAGCTTTTGCTATGGCAAGCAATCTTTTTTCCTGTTTCTCCCATTCCCTTTTATTTAACGAGCAGAAACCTAAACTCTGTTGTTTTAGAGGTCCCTCATCATATCATGTAAGTTCCTGTTGATAAGATAAGATCATCGCTTGTCTTTTTTTCTGTTGTCACCCATAAATCAGTATTATGTAAAAAATTAGTCTGCGATTTGTTTAAAGAGCGCACTAAGTACCTTCTCTGCCGTCTAGCGTTGAACACTAACTTTTTTAAAATAGCCCCCCTACCAAGTTTGCTACCACACGCTCTGTTTTTGGATCATCGCAGAATCTAAGTTTCAATCTGGAAAAAAGAAGCAAGCCTAGTTGTGCCTTGGAACAAAAACAAATGACATCATCTTTTCCTAAATTAGGAAACCTAACAGTCAGAATTCTGCTTTTCATCAAAGATTGGAGGGTTTTTGTAATAACGATTGTCGGCTTTTCCTTTAATGCCTAAGGATCTTCTTTTAAAAAATAAAAATAATTAAAAAAAAAAAACGCTGTATGGAATCAAGAATTGCTCCAAATGTTTGTTGCGAGGTTGCGCCAACTTTTTTCTATAGAGTAGCAAAAATTACAAAAAAAAACAATAATAAAAATAGATGGAAGACTATGATATATATATGGATGATGTGTTTTACCTGACCAGCTGATGATAAATGGTGAAGCGAACGCAGCAACTGTTAGCACCCTTGCATTCAGTCAGTCATAAAGAATTATTAGAAAAGCAGAGTTAAAAGAATTTTCAACCACAAGTTGGGACAGCAACCCTACGCCAGAGTAATGAGCATACTTTCCTATGATATGACAACAAAGACAATCTGTATGCTGTAAAAACTGACAACAGGACAAAAGGTTTTAATTAAACCAAAGCGAAAAATAACCCTACATTCAGATTTTTAAGAGCAAAAAATAAATACACACAAGCACGAGACTAAGTGTTTGCTATGCAGAGAAAACATTGTATAAGTGATGCACTAACTACTAACGAGACAGCCTTACGTGGCAAGCTGTTGCACAACAACAAAAAAAATGCAGATAACTAACCAACCAACAAACAATTGAGAAGTCTATCACTTGAAAGACCTAGCACACAGTCCCGACACACACAAACCACTGAAACTATTCAAGGAAGTTGGAAACCTATCTTCACACCTAAGCCAGACGAAGTACACAGACACGCCACTGAATAACAATAAATGATCAAAGATCTAACCCTACCCAAGGGCGAGAAATAATGGGTCACCAACAAGCACTACAAGTAGTAGAGGCCGAACTAATCAATAATTTAGCAAGCTAGTATTGTATACCACCATAGAACTAGAAAAGAAAGAAGCTAGCAGAAGCAGATGAGAACAGGACCGCGAATCTTGACCAGGAACTAAAAGAAAGAATCACACACAGCGTCTAAAAAATCTTCAAAGATGAACGCCACAGCAAGATTTAGAGAGTCTTAAACCATAACAGACAACAACTACAATCTCAGGTTAGCAGAATTAAAGAAACAATCCACCGCATTCTTTTATGAAACTACAACACTAGTTGAAAGAATCCTCCGTACCTGTTTTTTCGCGAGCAAGGCATACACTTGTCAGTATAATTACAGCATTGAGGGTTTCGCTATTAGCACACTTCACTTGTGTACAGCGCTGACAGGGAATCAACACAAATTATACTTCGCCACCACCTCACCACCACCAGCACCGATCCTTCCCGCACCAACAGGGAGAAACTGGGTTAAAAACATCTCGGACTCGGCCACTTAGCAGACTATTAAAAAAATTAGCCAACAAAGGTTGCACACGCACTTCCTCTGTATAATTGGTTCTGTTTGTTAGCTGCTGGCTGCTATCAACAGCAGGTAAAGTTTGGGATTTATTTGGATGAACTTTTATGGGCATTTACTGGTTTTAAGAGTGGTTTTGGTTTTTTCCCCTTCTTTTTCTAAAATAAAGATAAAGCTAGGAAGAGGCCTCGTTAAAACAATATACTTGATAAAAAGTGCAGAGTTATTTCATCATATGACTGTCTCTTACAAGGGGAATAATTATTGTTTTTTTTTTTTTTTTCTATGGCACTGAGGTGTGGTAGTATTCCCTTTTCTTTCTTCCCTATCCCTTGTATCTGTCGGCGATGCTACACTTCTTTTTGCTATCGTAGCTATACTGAACACTGCTGCTTACTGGTGGTATTGCGTTTAAACTTTCATTTTTTCCAAGAGACTGCCCCATCATCTCCAGCAATAAAATCATGTTTTGTAGTTTGTACTTGTTTCCTATTTGTAACTGCATGTATTGAAGGCAGCATATATAAACCAAGTCCTATAAGCAAAGTCAACCCTAGACCGTGCATAGTGAAGAACAACTTGATAATGCTTGATTCTTGATGGTAGTCTAAACAGCTTGAGTTAATACAGTCTTCAAGATTTGGCTAGAAACTACATACTTCTAGAGCTCAAACCAGTGCCTACCTATAGATGCTCGGAACCTTGTCTGTGCCTGTGCACCTCAGCAAGCAACCACCACAAAGGACCGAACACAAGTCATTAATCCTCCTCTCTAATCCTGGTCTTGTATAACCCTTCACCTCTTATCAAGAATAAAAAGTCGTTCCATGAATACAATGTGCAATTGCTTTATTTGCTCTAATGCAACCAAGACCACACTCATGCACCACGTGAGAAAAAGATAGATTATGGAGGCCACCCTTCATAGTTAATTATAATAGCCCGTCCTTTAGCACACCTCCACAATTACAAGAGTCTCCATGCCATGATTTTGTCCTGTGTTTTCTGGAATGCAGTCTTAGAATCAATATTAAACTCATTGCAACATCCTCTCATTACGCCTTCATGTTTAATCCTACTATAAAAGGATTGAAGTTACTATCAGGGCAGGGGGACCTGCCTGCAGCTCAGTTAACCACATGCCTTAACGATATAAAAAACATGAAAACCTGGTACAACGTAGACTTTATCTAACGGTTTGGATGTTCCATGTGGTCGGCATATGACACACCACAGCCCGTAAGTTGCAACAGTGAATTGATAGCAAAGTTTAAGTGGTTATGATAGAACGTATATGGATTAATGAACAACAACCATGCGTTTCACAGTGGCAACATCCATAATGGTGGTATAAGTATGATTTTTCAGTGGTGTTGGGCACATTACCTTCGAAGATCAATGTCTCTGACACACAACATCCTAGCTTATCAAAGGTAATAGTCTTTTGGGTTATAGTGGAGATCCAGCACGACTTGCATCTTTATTATATTTTATACATTATTATTCTATAGTAGTAATAAAATTTTATAATAACACAACCAAGATCCAGTCAGGTAGTAGAGTATACCTTTGTAAAACTAGCCATTCCTATTGACTAACCGCTGTCAAAACATAAACTGTTGCTTTGCAACAGGTCTTCTCTACAGTACATGACACAAACCTCGAGACAAGCAGCAACAACTGATATTCCCACGATACCATCCTAGATTAGAACTAGGATCGTTTAAAAAAATAATACATTTACTGTGCAAGAAGGTTATTATGATTTCTGCACACTGAAAAAGAGCTCCTTCGCCCAGACTGGTATCACAGCAAAAACAAACTCAACCACGCTAGTCTAAGAGTAACTCAAAACAGTACCAAGCAGTCATCTACACATATAAGGATGCCGACAACGTCTTGCAGAAATGCTTAGGATTTCAGGAACCCATTTAGAAGAATCCGTACTGGGGAGATGGGGATAGTAGCCTTTTGTATGGTGGTGTTGATGATGATGGAGGACAAAACCTTTGTCCCGGTGAATGAACCCCTGACATGGCATTAAACTCTTTGCATTTTTGTACACTTTTTTTTATCAGTTAAACACAAACACAAAACCAAGTGGGTGATAGAAGGCTTCTTCCTCCATTACAGCTACCCATCAGATCGTAACTAAAAACCTTCCACCCAAGACGTTAGCAAAATGTACGTAGACATGCCTAGCCACAATAAGCTTCTTACTACAAACCCTTCAATTCAAAGAGCTGGAAGAAAGGCTTACCAAGAAACACACTACACACTGTATAACAACAATCAAGAGCCATAACTACAAGAACATTGACTGTAAAAATTTTACAATATTACATAGAAATAAAATAATTAAAATAATAATAACATACTTAACCATTGTCCCGACGGTCTCCGCAATAAGATAAGAGCACCTGAAACATCCAAACTATGAGCCTTAAAGAATCCTTGTGATGTAACAAGAGTTTGAGAAGGATGGTTGGAGATTGAAGTTATATTGCTTTTGAGTACACAAAGTGGTACTACAAAGCGCAACAGCAATAGAGGAAGCTCAGAAACCTCAGGTTTTCCTAAACTTGAACATTGCGTAATGTTGAAGCTGAAGCATTAGCAGATGATGATTTTACTTACAAAGTAACATATAAAGCTAATAAATGGCACTTCAAACCAAGCATCGACTGGCAGATCAAGTTTGAGTTTATTAGTCCATACACTCTCTATGCACCCTGACAAAAACTTTCCGTAAAGCCATAAATGCAGGACCAGAAAACATAGCACTAGCCTATCATCAGCTAGCAGAAATGAAGTAAGATAATAGCATTACGAAATAAGACACGTTACTTGCTTCATAGAAAAGACTCAGTGACTAAACCATCAACCACATTGCTACGATTCCTTCCATACTTTCCTCGGGATGATCAGTACACATTGTTTTTGTTCGGTTGCAAGAGAAGAAAGAGCTTCTTTCTTGTTCATGGATGGGATTACTATTAACTGGAAAGACCTCGATGTTGATGCCCTCACATTTGCTATTGCTATTCGGAACAACGGCAGTGACAATGACATTGAAGGGAACATTTCCAGTAATAAAGTCAACTTGCTCCTAGACCCACCACAGCTAACACAATTAGCATCCCTCAATCTACACCACATTGACCTCGTTGCAGTCTATTACACAGATGTTGTACTGCCCGACAATCAATTACAAGACTTACTGAATGAATACCAATAAAAATTACACACACGTTTTTTAAACAGTATAAGAAGAAGATGACGACCGCTAAATATCCTAAAGTTCCTAGTGCACCAGATCCTGAACCTCTTAATGATAATGCTAATACCTTTCGTTTGACAAACATTACACAGATGCAGCATGACATTGAGCAACAACTAGAAAAGTATACAAAATGCAGGCGTAGGTACAGATCAGCATTTACTGTGTTGAGCTCTATTACTACAGGTACAGCAACTCTGTCTACAGCCGCAGCAGGAACAGGCATTGCTCTCTTGGCTACTGGAATTGCTGCTCCTGCATCTATAGCATTGGGCTCTGTTTCAATAACAGCAGGAGCCTGTTCATTTGTCACATCAGTCTTTTCGAAGAAGGTTGTGCGTAAACTAGAAAAACATGATGCTATTGTTGCCTTGACATTAGCAAAGCTAAGCTCATTCAGACTCATTATTAGCAAAGCTCTAACAGATTCCACAATATCAGAAGAGGAGTTCAAGCGTCTTCAGGATGACTACGATGACTACAAGCGTCAAAAGTTCGACCTCCAGAACAAACAACACAAAGCTAATCCTGTGGACATTGACTCAATAAAAAAGGAATATATAAAAAAAGGGTATCTGCTTGGCCTGGAGAATACTCAGCTGAGTACTCTATTAAGGAGCTAAGAATTACCTGTGGTAGATTCACTGCTTCATACCGTAGCAAAAACAAAAAAACAAGAAGCAATTAATTAATTAATTAATTTTTTTTCTTACTATATGAGTTAGAGATTTTAGTTGAGGCTCATTATGGACAAAGTGTTTCAGACAATAGAGCTGAGGGTTACACAAGCGCAAAACGTGGTACAAAGCATTCAAGATGCAATTGCACAATTACCAGACAAGATAACAATCGAACCACCAGTAAAGGTGCAGTTAGTTGCCGAGATACAATACAACACAGCAAACAAAGAGGAACTAACTGTTCATGTGTCAACAACACAACAAGCACTGAACTCCTTTGAAGAGCTCAACACAACATGGGCAGATGAGATGATGCGCAACTTCGAATATTCTGCAGAAACAGCAAGAATGAGGGGATCAGGATGGACAGTTGGTAAGGTTCTTCGCATAGAACTAAAGCAAACAAAGTTTAGACCAATTGTTGGTAGAAGTTACATTCCCTTGTCACAAGAAATAGTTGCTAAGAGAGCTGTGTTGAACATACAGAACAAAGATGACAAGTGTTTTATGTGGTGTGTGCTGGCTAAGTTATTTCATGTAACAAAGAATGCAGAGAGAGTTTCAAACTATCATGAACATTGTAACAAGCTTAACTTCACAGGCATTGACTTTCCTGTAGCTGTTAAGAGTATTGATCTCTTTGAGGAATTAAATCCACCAATCAGTGTTAATGTGTACACTTGGGATGATGATGCTGGTGGTTGTGGATTAAGACCACTTAGGATCTCAAAAGGCTCCAACAATAGGTAATCCTGACAAGAACCATGTTGATCTTTATTAATCAGACACCCCGGGGTGGAAGCCAGGTTATCACTATACACTAATTAGAACAATGAGTAGACTAATGGCACAGACAACAAAACATCAGCACAAACAAGAGTTTTGCAGACGATGCTTGGTTCGTTTACCATCTTTGCAAGCTGCAGATAAACACAGAAATCATTGTAAGAGCGAGGTTGAAGCAATTACTGAACTTGTCACACCGAAGCCAGGAAGCAAAGTGTACTTCAAGAATATATTAAAGATGCAAAAGAGTCCATATGTAGTGTATGCTGACTTCGAGTCTATCATTGTACCATACCAAGGACCAGCACCGGAACATCTACCTAAAACTACATTACTCAGTAATCATCAAGTCTGTTCCTTTGCATATATTGTTGTTAGATCTGACGGAGGACACACAGAACCATCTTTGTATCGAGGACCAGACGCAGCTAAGTTATTTCTTGAACACATGAAAGCGAATCATAACCACTACTCTCAACAGCTAAATTTACAAGAGATTATTATGACAGAAGAAGATCAGGAGCAGTATGACACAGCCACACATTGTTGGATTTGTGATAATTTATTGGCAGACGACACAGTCAGAGATCATGACCACATCAGTGGTAAGTATCGTGGAGCAGCACATAGTAAGTGTAATCTACAACTAAAAGTAGATCCCAAAATGGAAGCTGCCAGTCTTCTTCCACAATCTAAGAGGTTACGACTCACACCTAATCATGCAGGCAGTAACTGATGAGTATAAGGCTTACTGCATTGCACAGTCATCAGAGAAGTACCTGACTTTTACACTAAATAGCCTTGTCCTTCTTTGATTCTGCACAACATCTGATGGGATCTCTAGAGTCCTTGTCTTCATCACTGAGTACTTGCTCAATTACAGAAAAATACTTCGACACAAAGCTGTGCGAAAAGGCGTCTATCCTTATGAGTACATGGACTCATGGGAAAGCTTTGATGAAGAAGAGCTGCCACCAAAAGAAGCATTCTTCAGCAGATTGACAGGCAAAGGAATCAGTGATGATGACTATAAACATGCTCAGTGGGCATGGAAAAAGATGGAGTGTCGGACGATGGGTGATTACCATGATCAGTATCTACTTGCTGATGCATGTTTGCTTGCTGATGTCTTTGAGAACTACAGAAAGACCGGAATGAAACATTATGGACTAGACCCATCACACTATATCACAGCACCAGGAATGTCTTGGGATGCTTTCTTGAAGTTTACTGGTGTTAATATTGATTTGTTATCTGATTTACCAATGCTCCAAATGATTGAGGATGGTCTGCGTGGTGGCATCAGTATGGCATCGCACAATTACTGTAAGGCCAACAACAAATATTTAGAAGACTACGATGATCGCAAAGCTTCTAACTACATCATGTACTTGGACGCAAACAATCTGTATGGATGGGCGATGTGTCAGTCACTACCACTAAGAAACTTTCAGTTGTTTAATGGTCCTTTTGCTGTTGATGAGACTCTAAAAGCGTTGTCACAAATGGTGCCTGATCAAGCACTAGGTTGGATCTTAGAAGTAGATTTAGTCTATCCCCATGAACTACATGATGCGCACAATGACTACCCAATGGCTGCAGAAAGGCTCAAAACATCTCCAAAGAACCACCAAAGCTTGTACCAAACTTAAATGACAAGAGCAAGTATGTTTGTCACTACAGACTGCTACAGTTCTACCTAAGGCATGGGTTAATTCTTACTGCTGTTTATCGTATCATTGTGTTTGACCAAGAGCAATTCATGAAACCATACATCATGAAGAACACTGATCTGAGAACGAAGGCAACTGATGCATCAGAAAAGGATTACTTCAAGCTCATGAACAACAGCTGCTTTGGTAAAACAATGGAGAACCCACACAAAAGAAAAGATGTCAGATTAGTCACAAAAGAAAACGAAGCCATAAAGCTAACATCAAAGCCAAGCTATCAAGACTACAGGCAATTCCATGACAGTCTGTATGGCATCATGATGAAGAAGTTGCAGGTTAAACTAGACAAACCAGTATTCATTGGGTTTAGTGTGCTGGAGCTGTCAAAGCTGTTGATGCTGGAGTTCTTGTATGATTACTTGAAGGTAAACATCCTGAGTAAGGGTCTTGTACACAGACACAGACTCTTTCATCCTAGACATACCCACAGAAGATATATACAAAGACCTTGAAGAAGATGTTGCACTTGGAACAGAGTCATGGTATGACACCTGTGATTATCCAAAAGACAGTCCCTTGCATTCATCAGTAAACAAAAAAGTTATTGGTAAGATGAAGGATGAGATGAACGGCACTATTATCAAAGAATATGTTGGGCTGAGGGCCAAGATGTATAGCGTTGCAAGTCAAACAGGTGTTATAAAAAAGGCAAAAGGTGTTGGCAAACAGGTGGTCAAAACAAGCATCAGTCATGATAACTACAAAGAGGCTCTCTTTGAAGGTAGAGTATTTCATCATGACAACCCAAAAATTAGTTCAACATTGCACCAAATCAACACAACTGTGGTTAGAAAGAAGACACTGATTGCGCAGGATACAAAGAGAGTTTATTATTCGCCAGAATACTCATACGCACTTGGACACTGGAGAACAAAGTAATTAATTAATTAATTTTTTTTTAACATTTATATACGAGCTAAAAATTTGGATTGAAACTCACAATGGATTGTTTACTCTTTATCAAATACTATGGTAGTGGTACAATGCCACGTCTCTGCTTTTACAGTGCTGACATTCTAGAAGACTTTGGTGAGCAAGTAGAAATAAAACTTGATCATGGCACAAAAGAAGAGGTGCTAAATAATATTCTTGGAGTTGTTAATGGATGATGAGAGTGTCCAATCCCCCCTTCAGTTATTATCAAAGATGTTCCCATAAAATTGTAGTAACAAAAAAACAGTTAGATGAGGACCATACAGTCATCTTACTTCTTTTATGATGAAATTGTAGCCTACCTTACTGAAGCGGGACAGTATTAAGGTGGCACTAGCTGCAGTACTCTTTAACAAAAGCCCGCACTGTGGGCAGGTAATGACAAAAATAATTAGGAGGTCCATCCCACAACTTTTTTTATTCATAAGTGTCTAGGCTCAAGATGGGATCGTTGCTCGTTTGTGACTGTCGCTGGCTTCAGGCTTCTCCCAGGAGCATACGATATCTCAGTTTCTTCCCAAAGGGTATTAGTGGTTGCTTAGAAGGTGTTGGTTTGGTTGTGTGCTGTATTGTTTTAAGTTTGATCGGCTCCACAGTTTTAACCCCTGTGGATTTTGTTTTCTCAGAGTTCATTCTCTCAAAACTGCAGGCAGTCTTCTTACCCACTCTGTATTTTCTTGTGCCTGGATCATGATTTCTTGGTGGTACTGGATATGCAAAACAGTCATTTCTGCTAACAGCTTGTTAAAACTTTTCAACAAGTGCATTGGATCAGTGGTTGATGGCTTTACTCTTTTTATTGCTACTCATGCTTTTGTAAACAAATGATTATATGCTCGTTAAACTCTTTACCATCATCGCACTGAATAAGTCTGGGATATTTTAGTGGACCACGTCTATCGATTTCTTGCAAAGCAATGCTGTTGCAGTGCACTCTTTCAGTAAGGGGCTCTGATATTTTTATACCTAGAACGCTCGTCCCACTACTGTATGAGCATACTTATACCTCTTTCGTTCTGATTGTGTCATGTGGTACGTTAAAAAAGGTCTATTTGGTGAGTATCATTTTGGTTCATGTGTATGATAGGAGGGTATATTAATGCGCCTTGGTGCAGGTAAATAGATCTGCCATTTATTGCTTGTTTAGTACAGCCACTTCTTTTGCTAACTCGGAAACTTACTCCTGTCTGCATTGCCTCAGTTTATTAATAGACGCATGTCTTTTCCAGTACTTTCGGTGTTAGTAGATCTTAGAGAGTTTGGCATCTGTGTTCTAATATATAAGTAAAAAAAATTGCCTAACTGGTTAACAAACTGTGCTAAGAAATTATACTATTGTATGCCCACCACTAATAAAAGAAATCTCGCCTGGCTTCTGGGATTCAGTGGGTTGATATTATCACGAAAGCTGTGCTTAGTAATAGCGATATATCTTGTTTGCCTGTCACATGTAGCTACTCTTTTTATTGCCTCGTCAAATCAGAATTGTTTTTGCAAGAATGTCCTTGTTCACGAAGTTTTCATTTAAGAAAGTCGAACTGAGCAATTCTTTGTCTTTGTATTCTGCCTGAATGATGCTTCTTGTTCAGTTGTTCTATTGCTTTATCATGTCTCTTCCTTTCTTGTCTGTATGAAGTTTAGAAAAACAAGTCGTTGCTACTGTCAAATGGGGCTTGTGCGTTAACTACGCACCACCATCATCATCACTTAAAGGAAGCATTTTCCTATTTATGGGACTAATATTTTTCTGGAATGATTCCCTGCTTTAACAAGAAAGTCTTGTGTATAGCAATGGGTGATGTTACAACGCAATCTGCGTGCGCTTTCCTCAAAGTCTAGTTTCCTTAATCAGCAGGCCTAATTTTTAGATGGCTCTTTCCTAACAAGTATAGCCGACACTAAGAATGCCAATAACGGCTAGGCACGCGTCGTGATAGACAGATTGACTGCTGTCTTTTCTGTAATCATATGTCTACATATATGTATATATTATTTATTTTATATCTATTATACATATTGAATGATCTTTGTTCAGGGCTCGTTGCTTTGCAATGGTTGGGTTGTGGTTGTGGTTTTTAGGCTATTTGTTCTTGCTGCGGTGTCTTGTCTTGTGGTTGCTTGTTGCTCCATACTCTATAGGGCTGTATAACCAATTCCCATAGCTGTTATACCATATATTAAGTAAGAATGGAATGTTGTTTTGGTGGTGCTGTGTCTTTTTTCTGTGTTTCTATTAGACATCTGTTTTTCTTTTCTGGTTCTCAGATAAGATCTTTTGCTTTGCTTGAGTGCTCAAGTTTTTGCTGTCGATTCCATTCTGATAACCTCTTGCCGCAGCTTCAACTCTCCAGTTTCTTGTTACAGTGTCACGTGTGTATAATGGAGGGTTGCTCTTGGTTCTTGACTTCCTCCTGTGCTTCCCTGTTGGTTCTGGCTGTGTTCTGTTCCTCCATCTTTCTCTATGTGTGGTATAAATTTTATATGTTTTAATGTTCATTCATACTAGCAGATACTGGTGCTAACAGAGAGCCAAAAACGGTAATACATATCACAGCCAAGTGTCTCAATGTTCTAGACAAAAATAGGATCTTGCTGAGAGGGTCTTATGCTAAGTCAGCTTCTGTGTCCACATTTAAAGATACTAACTTGTTGCTTTAGCATATAGACCAATAACAGTATGCCCTAGGATTTTCACCATTTTTTGCTCCAAGAAGAGATTCATACCTATTAAATACTTAATAATGTCTTGTGGGGATAACTGCTGAACCCTGTTCTACTGTTAGTTGAGTTCCTATGTAGTAATGCTTTGTTTTTCCACAAGCAGCAGAGTGTACAACTTCTTCTTTATACCAGTAGAACTCTTATCTGTTATTTCTGTCTTGACTAGAACAGTAGAATTCATCAACAAAAGTTCGTCGCAATCTTAGTTGTATCTTTATCTATATTTGTTGTTTGTAAATAATTGTTGTTGTTTCTTGACGGTTGTTGATAAGTGTTGTAAGTTGTTGTATGGGGACTTGTTTTATTTCTTGACAAGTTCTTAATATAGTTCTTGTTTTAGTTTCTTGTAAGTTATTGATAAGTTCTTGGTAAGTTCTTGTATTAGTTGTTAATTAAGGTCTTGGTAAGTTCTGATTAGTTGTTTGATATGTTGTTAAGTTCTTGATCTATAGTTCTTGATAATTTCTTGACAAGTTCTTGTTATGAATTATTAATATGTTTGTTGATTACAGTTCTGACAAGTTCTTGATACAGATATTGATAAGTTGTTGATAAAGGTTCTTGACAAAAGGCTGTTAATAAAGTTCTTGACAAGTTCGTGATTAAGATATTGTTTTAGATAGGTTCCCAGAATTTTAATTGTTTTACCCATCAAAAATAAATTAGTATTGCTTTCAGTATTAGTAGAGAGATAGGGAAAAAGCCTCCGAGTCAAGGTAAACTGCTAGTTTTTATATAAAGCTATGCAAGTTTTGGTTCGATGAGGCGAAGCCGAATCGGACCAAAGTGATGGTTTTGGATAAACAGTATGTGGTTGAGCTTGACTCGGCTTTTTCCCTATCTCTCCCCTAGGTGCTTAAATGGACCGTATGGACCAATGCCCCTTATGTGCTAAATGGATGGACACTACTATGTGTGCTAAGTAGATGATGGAACAATATACCCTTGGTGCTAAATGGATGGACAATGCCCCCTAGGGCTAAATGATGGACAATGCCCCTTGGTTCTAAATGGTGTTATGAAACAATTACCTAGGTGTGCTAAATAGATGATCGGACAATACACCTAGGTGCTAAATGGTGGACAATACCCCTAGATGCTAAATGGCAAATGGACACTAACCTAGTGTGTGCCTAAGTAGTGGTGGAATAACCCCTGGGTGCCTAATTGGTATGGGACCAATGCCCCTTGGTGCTAAATGGATGGAACAATACCTAGGTGTTGCTAAGTAGATGATGGAAATACACCTTGGGTGCTACAGGGACATGGACAATGCACCCTAGGTGCATATATGGTAATGGTCAATACCTAGGTGTGCTAAGTAGTTGGACAATACCCCTGGGTGCCTAAATGGAAGGGACAATTGCCCTAGGTGCTAAAGGGTATGAAACAATACCTAGGTGTGCTAAGTAGATGATGGACATATACCCTGGTGCTAAATGGATGGACAAGGCTATACGTGCTGAGGTCCTTAACAGTCCTATCACTGGCAAGTATTAATGTTTTGTATGGTAAATGTATGTAGAATCCACTCTGCTGTTTGACAACGTATTTCAAATTCTTGAAACAGGCATTTTTGAAACTTTATTGCAAAAAATCTCTATAGTGACTTCATAAGGTAGTTAGATTAAGTCCCCTACATCAACTTTTTTTGGGGACATTTACAACATACAAAGGTTTGCTCAAGACTGGCTTCTGTTGCTGCACGTGACCATTTTCTAACATATCTGTATATATGATTTAAAAACTAAAATTGTTCACTCCACTCCTTCCCTTGTTGCGTTTCCCTTACACATCTGCTTCCCATACCGCAGAAATCTGAGTCTAATTCAGTAGGTATATAAGGTTTCTGAAACCAACTGGGTCAAGTGTTAGGGTTTGCAGTTTGGGGACAAAAGATGGGTTTAGGGTTAAGTTTTAACAGCAGCACAAGGGAACTGCACTTACAGGAAATAAAGTAGCTGCAGAAAAAAATGCGCTTTCTTGAAATATCCAGACTTGTTTTGTGTTAAACTTTCTTCTTAAGCAACTAGCAAGAAATGTCAAGGATAATTATCAATTTGTTGCTATGAATCAAGCGATTGAGCGCTCTTGATTTGTTGCTTTACAAAGATCAGCGACTATATAAATTTCCATACATCATTTATTATTATATTATTTTTATTATTATAAATATGCAAGAGTAGGACGGCCCTAGATTTTGTAATTATTTGCAACGTCACAATTGTCAGATCGCTAGTTGCAGGACGTTTTGTTACTATTCCGTTTTGTAGTGAGTACTTGTCCATCTGCATTTTAGATTTAGAATTTTTCTGCAACTAGTACTTACCATAAAGATTGGAAAGCCAGTAATAAGCACCGTTGGACAATTTCTCTTTCCAAAAAAATCAATTAGAAAATTCTTTAGAAATGCTGGGTATTAAGTGTCATTCCAAGTAATCATATAGAACGAACTTCATTTCAAATGAGGGGTATGAGCTGTTTTTTTTAAGCAACTTAAGGAGTTCTTTGAAATGTGATGGTATGGAAAAGTCTTTCAAAAGCAATCAGGTAGAGAGAGTCCTTTAAAAGGTGGGTATAAGTGTGGGCTTTCTAAAGCAAATCTCTTTGGAACTCAGTCCTTTTGAATTGTGGGGTTTACGTGGGCTCTTCAAAGCATTCACTTTGGGAACACTGTCTTTGAATTGTGGGGTATAAGTGGGCTTTCAAAGCAATAAGTACTGAGTCTTTAAAATGTGGGGTATACGTGATGCTTTCAATAGCTAATCCTTGGAACACTGTCCTTTGAAATGTGGGGTATACGTTGGCTTTCAAAGGCAATCACTTGGTACACTATTCCTTTGAAATGTGGGTATATGTGGGCCTTTTCAATAGCATCAGAACACAATTCTTTGGAAATGTGTGGTATGGAAAGTTCTTTCAAAAGCAATCAGGTAGAAGAGAGTCCTTTGAAATTGTGGGGTTATACGTGGGCTTTCAAAAGCATAATCACTGTGGAAACCAACAGTCCTTTGAAATTGTGGGGTATTACGTGGGACTTTCAATATCATTCAGATTACAATCTTTGATGTGTGGGGTATGGGATTGTCTTTAATTTAAGGGCAATAATTAATGCCAATTGTACAAGAGGAGTCCTTAATATGTGGGGTATTACGTGAGCTTTCAAATGCATTCACTTGGAACTCCAGTCATTTGGAAATGTGGCGGTTATGTGGCTTTCAAAAAGCAATCAGAATACTATTCTTTGATCGTGTCCGGGGTCCTATGGGAATGTCTTTCAAAAGCCAGCCGACAGAGTAGTCCTTTGAATGTGGGGTGTGATGCATCTTCAGGACTAGGACCTCACCGCATCTCAGCATAACATTACATAAGAAATGTGGATATTTTCTATACACCCACCACCAGCTAGCAGCAATGTAAAGAAATATTTTATGCACTGACGGCATCCTGATCATTGTGCCGAAAGAACCATCATTTGTCGTTTAATTGTATCAATATGAAGAAAGAACTTTATACTTTGACATGATTCATTCAATCTGTAGGCAAAAAATTGTACTTTTGCCACTATGTAATTCAGTCCAAGGAGAGAATCTCTATGTTGTTTGCCTGCCATTGTCAATACAACAAAGGTAAGAAACTTCAACATAGAACCACTAATTCAATATGAAAGACCTCTGATACAACTAAACCAACATAAAGAGAAGCACTGTATTCTTTAATACCACCTAATGCAGTAAAGGAAAGAACCTCATACACAGATAGCAACTAACTCCACACAAAGTAGAGAACTTGATACTTCGATACACACTGCCAGGGATTGTGGAACAAGAAGAAAAAGAAGAATACAAACTATGTATAAAGGAATAACTTTTAAACTTTGATACCAGCTTAATATTATGAAGTTAGGATTTTTATATCTTGATTACCAACCATCAGTATGAAGGATAGGAATACTTAATACAAAAAAGTAGACAGGGACGAAAATAATTTGAAATGTTGATACCAACTTTAATATGAAGAAAATAAAATATTTTGATACCAACTTGTAATTTGAAGATATAACTTTGTCTTCTTATGATAATCTATACTTCACCATGAAGAAAAGAACTTGACATTTTGATACGATAATTCAATATGAAGGAAAAGAACCTAATATATTCTGATACCTAATCAGTATGAGAGAAAATTATACCTTGAGCCGATCTCACTCATCTATTAATGGCAAAACTTGTATTTTGGTACGGACTAGAATCAGATATGAAGGAAGATTTACACTTTGATACTAAATTAACATTTAAATAATACTTATCATTGATACCATAGTACTGCAATATGAAGAAAAAAAATTACACCTTGAAACAAAACCAATCAATACGTATGGAAACAACCTGTGTGAAAGAAATAAACACTTTATACTTTGATGCCAACAAAGTCATTATTACGAAATCAGACTGAAAAATAATCAGTATAAAGGTAAGCATTTACTCTTGGCCAAACCAGCTCACATTTCGGAAACAATCTCCATTAATTAACATTTTGCAAATCTCATATAAAAAGAAAAAATTATTCGTGAGATCAGCTGTGCATTTTGACGTTAACTAGTTTCGAAATCTTGATACTTTAACTTTCTCAATATTGGAAGAAAGAATACAGTTCATTGACAAATTTATGGGATCTAACCTATTATAAAATTTATTAAACTTGCTACGCTCATTTTTCAGTACAGCTGAGTAGGTTGCAATGAAATGCTAGGAAGAAAATGTAGGGCCAGTGATTTGAGGGCCCTGACCAAAAATCCTTATCATTTTATTTGTTGAGGTTTTGAAGATCCTTCATTTCCCACTCACACACTACACACACACACGCGCGCGCACTGGTTGGTTTGAACGTTGCGCATTGCCCTTGTGTCTGCTGACCCTGGTTCGAATCCCGGTTCTATGTGGGATATTTTTTCCCCCTGGAGTTAACATCTGCGGCTGACTCACTCTCCCCCGCACATTTTTTTTTCAGATGAACTAATAACCGAGGTCCTGTGTGCAACGCACGCAAAACATCTTCCGCAACATAAAAACCTCTTCTGCTTTTTGGAAGAGTTATGCCCATTGTGTGGTGGTGGTAAGGGATAAATAATTTACAAAAATGCAAACACATGAGGACTGGATTAAAAAATAATTATATAAAAGCCACTTTAGTGCTTATTCCTTATCCTCGTAAAGGAAAAAAACAAGCGCGCGCCCACACACGCACACCCCACACACCCCCCCCACCGTACACACACGGCAGCGCGCACACATATACATACACAAGCGTGTCTTTTCTTATTGAGTGCGGAGTTTGAGGATCCATTCTACTGTAGAGGTTCTGCTGTGGAGGTTGTGAAGATCCGTTGTCCAAAGTTCTGAGGATTTTTTCCCTGTTGAGGTTTTGAAAAACCTTTCCATGTGGAAGTTTTGTAAGTATTGTCCATGTTGAGGTTTTGATATTCATGTTTGAAGATATTTTTTCCAGTTAAGGTTCTGAAGATATTTTCCAAGAATGAAGTTTCGAAGATATTTTCCATGCTGAAGTTTTGAAGATATTTTCCATGCTAATATTTGGAAGATATTTCTCATGTTGAAGTTTTGACATATAGGCTTTACAAATAATTTTCGAGTTATGTTTTTGGAAGTTTTTCTTCTTTTTGAGGTTTTGACAATATTTTTCATGCAGTGGCTTCAAAGAATAAGTTGTGAAGATATTTTCCCGTGTTAAGGTGTTGATATTGAGGGTTTGAAGATAATTTTTTAAATGAATTGTTCCTGCTAAAGTTAATTGTTGATATTTCCATGTTGAGGGTTTTTTGAGGATTAATTGTCCATGTTGAAGTGTTGTATTTCCATGTTGAAGGTTTGAAGATAGTTTTCCGTGTTGAGGATATTTTTCCATGTTGAAGCTTTGAGAATATTGTCCTTGTTGAAGTGTGAGATATTTTCCAGTTGAGTGTGATGATATTGTACATGTTGAAGTGTTGTAGATATTGTCCCTAAGGTGAAGTGTTGAAGTAATTTCATGGGGATGTGTTGAATGATATTGTCCAAGTGAAGTGTTGAAGATATTTATCCAGTGTTGAAGTGTTGTTCGAGATATTTTCCATGTTGAAGTGTTGAAGATATTGTCCATGTTGAGTGTTGAAGATGAGTTTCCATGTTGAAGTGTTGAGACTATTTTCCTTGTTGAAGAGTTGAAGTTATTTCCAATTGCTAAGGTTTTGAAGATATTGTCCATGTTCGAAGTGTTGATAATTTCCATGTTTTGAAGTGTTGAAGATATTTCCATGTTGATGTGTTGAAGAATTTTCCATGTTGAAGTGTTGAGAGTTATTTTCCATGTTGAAGTGTTGAAGATATTGTCCATGTTGAAGTGTTTTTGTAGATATTTTCCCATGTTGAAAGTGTTGAGATATGTCCAGTTGAGAGTGTTTGAAGTTATGTCCATGTTGAAGTGTTTGAAGATATTGTCATGTTGAAGTGTTGAAGATATTGTCCTGTTGAAGTGTGAAGATATTGTCCTTGGTGAGGTGTTGCTTTATTTTTCCATGTTGAAGGATAGTTTTTGCCATGTTGAAGTGTGAAGATATTATGTTGAGGTTTTGAGATATTCCAAGTTTTGAAGAGCCTCTTCTTCTTTGAGGTTTGGGTGGGCTTGTCTTCAAACATTGAGGTTTTAATATATGGTTTTGAAGCTATTTTCCATATTGAGGTATTCCAATTAACTTCAAGTTGAGGTTCCCATTTGGAGGGGTTTCTAATTGAGGTTTGATATTAAGGTTCTAAGTATTTTGAATTTTTGACGTTTTGATATTGAGGACTTGGGATATTTTCTTGCAGGTTCGGAAGATATTTCCAACATGAGGATTTTTCATTATTTCGCATATGGAGGTTTCAAAGATTCCTTCCTTTTTGGGTGTCCGAAGTTTTCTTCATTGTTGAAGCTTCATGTCCTCATGTTGATGTTTCACTCATGTTTTCTGTTGAGGGTGTTATGTTATCTTCCAGGTTGACGGTTTTAATCCATATTTCCTTGTTGAGGTGTTATAGTTATTTCCATGTTGAGATTTTAATTATATTTCCTGGTTGAGGTGGTGTTTAGTTATCTTCCATGCCGTAGCTTCATTTTCTATGGTGAGACTTCAAAGATATTTTCCTTGTTGAGGTGGTGAAGATTTCTTCCATTTTGAGGTTTCGTTTTCCATGTTGAGATTCCATTTTCCATGTTGAGGTTTCAGACATTTTGGTCGTTGGAGTGTCGAAGATATCTTCCATGTTGAGGTTTCATATTCCATGTTGAGGTTTCATATTCCATGTTGAGGTTTCATATTCCATGTTGAGGTTTCATATTCCATGTTGAGGTTTCTATATTTTGTTGAGGTGTCGAAGTTATCTTCGTTTTATTTTCCATGTTGAGGTTTCAAGGATGATTTTCCAGGTTGAGATTGTGGGACCTTTTTCCATGGATGAAGTATTGAGGATTTTTTTTTTCATTTTGATGTTTTGAGTGATTTTTTTTATGATGATAAATCTGGAGGCCTTTTCTGTATAACAGTAAATAAACAAAAACGTGAAAAATCTTATTAATAAGGATTCATTCAAAAATATATCTCGATCTTTTTAAAAACCTTAAGAGAAAAGGGATGAATAATAACACTAAAATGACAGTGACAGTCCATAGTGATGATTTTAAACAATATGACTGTTTCATAATCATTGTGTTTGTGCGTGTGTGTGTGATAGTGTGATTGTTAGACGCGCGCTTGGTTTGTGCATGTATGTGTGCATGAGTATGCGGGTGCGTTGTCTCGTTGTGCGTGGCGTGTGCGTGTGCGTTTGAGTATGTGTAGTGAGTGTGCGCTTGTGTGCATGTGCGAGTGTGTGTGGTGCCTACCTCATTATTTTATGCACTCTGGTGCGCGCGCGCGAGCGTGCGTTGTTGCGCGTGTGTCGGTTCTTAGCTTTGTGCGCGCATGTTGCGGGGGGGTTTGTGTGGGTGTCGGGTGCACTCACGTATTCGTATGTGTGGTGGCATTATGTAGTTGTGTGTGGGTTATTGATGTATTGAAGAAAAGTATCAAGCTGATATCACACTTATGTTAGATAATAATTTGTATTCCATTATAAAAGGAAAAAAATATTCTCTGAGGCCATATATATAGCTGCCTACAATCGAGGAGTACTTGCGTTGTAATATAAAACTAAGGCATACACAAAGTCATACCTTCAGTCTGCTGTGCTCATGCCTTTGTGTTACCCCCAGAATGTTAAGTCAAAGCAATGCCAACAAATTTCAACAATAATGTAACTCATTATTTTTTAAAGTTATGTACATATCTTAACAGAATTATTATTATTATTTACTCACTTTTTATCTATGAGTGTGTACATATGTACATATGTAATATATACAATACCTTAACATACCTGTTTCTATTTCTATTATCTACGAGTGTATTCAGATGTACATATATTAACGTACCTTTTTTCTCTTATTATTCTTTATCTAAGAATTTTACCTAATCTTATTACCTTATTCTAATTATGATCTAAGACAAACTATTTATTTTAAGTACTTTTAAGAGTGTATTGATATCTAACATACCTTTTTTTCTGTGTTTCACTTGCTTAGGTGCCACATCCTCGGGCATTGAAAGTCCTAGGAAGGGAACAGCTTTCAATTTCCATCAGCTTCATTCTACAAACACAAAAAAATTAGACTTTTTAAGATTGCTATGTGTGGCTCCTTCCCACGCGCACACACTTCACACACACAACACAACACTCACACGACACACTCACTACACCACACACACACTACACACACACACACACCGCGCTGCGCGCGCGAGCTTGCGTCGCAAGCATTCTGACGACCCAGGTTCGTATTCCCGTTCAAGGGGATATTTTCCCCTGGAGGTTAACATCAGTGCAGACCTCTACTCTCCCCAAACTCCTTCACATGAGGCTAAAACCGAGGCCTGTGTGCGAAACGCACGCAAACATCTTGCGAACTCGTTCAAATTCATGTTTCTGCTTTTTGTTAGCAGTAGGCCATTGTGTGCTGGTGGGAACAGATGACAAAATTTACAAAAAGGGCATTACACATGGGGCAGCTGGATTTGTGTAAAAAGCACATAAGTGCTTATTCCATTATCCTTTGATATGATAGAATTATATAAAACTAAATAAAAAAATAAAAAATAGATAAGCAGGGGCGGCTGGAGGATGAGGAATGAGAGGAGACAGCAGACATGCTCAGCAGAGACAGTTAACAGAGGGAAGATGACGAGTGGCGATGCAGATGAGAGAGTTAAATATACAGACAGACAGAGGCAGATGGGAAAGAGGTGGGAGCATGAGGACAGGACAAATAGCTTGACAGAGACAGAGACACAGAGAAACAATGATAAACTATGCTCTATACCCCTTTTTTTTTTTCTGTGTTTACTTGCTGGTGCCACATCCTCAGGCATTGAAGTACCTAGGACGGGAAAAAAACAGGTTTCACTTCATCACCACATCACCACCATTCTACACCACACACAAATTGAATATCATTTAAAACATGTATTGGCCATGCCTGCCACACACACAACTCATATCAACACACATACACACACACACATACACACACAAAACTCACCACACACCACAAACACACACACAAAGCGTCCGTATGGATAAGAGGAGGATGAGTGAGGAAAAAAAAATAAGTGAGGAAAATGTGACGGTCAGACTTCAGGACAGGCAGACACAGAGACAGTACTGACAGAGACAAGAGGGGGAGTAGTAAGTGTAAGAAGAGACAGGACAGGTTAGTAGTCAATGAGATTAGGACTTACAGAATGACGTGAGAGAGGAGAGAGGAGATTGACAGAGACAAAGAACAGACGGGACAGAGGGAGTCAAACACAGACAAAGAGGAGAAGAAACAGAGACAAGGACACAGACAAAGACACAGAGATAGCAACAAATGATGATTTTACTCAATACCTTTTTTCTGTGTTTCCACTTGCTGGTGGCCACACCCTCAGGCATTGAAGTATCCTTAGGCGCGGAACAGCTCCACTTCATACAGCTTCATTCTACACACTCAACAATGGGATGTTTTAATAATGCCTGTGCTGCTCCTGCTGAACACACACACACTCACCACATACACACCTTACATAGTAAGGAGGTTTTTTTTTTTTTTTTTTTTTTTTTTTGAGGTTTTGATAAAGATTGGGGAGAGAAAAAAAAGTACTCAGACTACACAGGGACAAATAGTGATGTGAAGATAGACCGACAGAATAGACAAACAAAGAAGAGTCAAAAAGACAGTGGGAAGGGAGGTGAGAGATCGTGGGGAGACGTGAGTGTTCGAGGGAGGTGGTTTCGTTGTGTTGTATGAGGAGATCCATTAGAGCAGGATCTCAAAGAGAGATGATGGAGAATCATCTTGTGGGGGAGAGTGGAGTGGTGAGGGGAGGAAAGGATTAGATGTGGAGAGAGGATTGTATCTAGATTTGAGAGGGCGGAGGAAGAGGGGGAGGGGGGGAAGGAGAAGAAGTGAGGGAGAGACGATGCAGAGACGAGGATTTAGTATAAACAAAGAAATCTCATATCTGAGTGATTATGATTCGGATGAGATATCGGAATTTCATAAAGAAAGATAACGTGGTGATTCAACATAAAAAAGGAGGATCTACAAAGGATGAGTATCATAAATAAGAGAGTAAGATAGTGGAGGAAAGAGAGAGTGAGGTGAGGAGGTAGAGAGATTAGGCGAGTGAGCTGAGGAAGGAGGAGAGGCAGAGTTCTGATAGAGAGATCGGCCGAGCGAGGGAGATGTGAGAGTGAGGAGAATCGGAGGAGGTGAGAAGGAGATTAAGAGGAGAGAATTTGAGGAGAGCTGGAAGAAGAGGCGGGAGATCAATCGAGAAGAGAGAGATTTAGAGTAGGAGGTGAGATTCGAGAGATTCGAGAGTTGAGAGGGAGGAGAGAGATATCTCAAACAGAGGATTAGATCATACAAAGTGGACGATAGAAGAGAGGAGAAAAATCAAAGAGAGAGAGGAGGAGGATATCTACAAAGGACAAAGGGACATCCCCAAGACCCCTCACACACAGAGAGAGGAGAGGAGAGAGATGGAGGGAGTTATCGAGGATCAGAGGGGAGATGGTGGGAGAGGAGAGTGCAGACATGAGAGTGAATATTGAGGAGAGAGGAGAGATTGAGAAGACGAAAATATGGAGGGAGAGATGAGAGAGGAGGGGGGTGATAAGCGACAATCGAGAATGAAGGAGGAGGGAGGGAGAGGGAGAGGTGAGAGGAATCAAAAACAAAAGTACCAAAATATTCCACAAAAGGGTAAACCAACAACACACACACACACACCACACTAAACACAACACACACACACCACACAACACACTCACACACACATACACGCGTCCCCGCCACACACACACACCACTTCCCCCGGCACACACACACACGAACACCACACGAACAGCGCACACACACACACACACACTCACACCCACACACACACACACACACACACACAGAAAACAGAGACAGAGATGAGAGAGAGAGAGAGAAGAAGGAGAGAGCAGGCTAAAATGAATTATAATCACTTACCTTTGTTCTCGTGCTCCACTATGCTGGTTTGCGTTGTTCTCAGGATTGTTGGACAGTACCTAGGTACGGGAACATGCTTCCACAGCTTGATTCTACAACACAAAAAATGGGACATTTTTTAAAAAGGCTGTGCCTGCTGCTAGTGTGCGTGGCAGGGCACACACACTCGGTTGCGCAAATAAGGAGTATGGAGGTATGGTACAGAGACGAGGTAGAGTGGAGGGGGGAGTGAGAGGAGGTATCAGACAAAGGGAAACAGACAGACTGAGGGACACAGGAGAGAGAGAGAAGGGGAGCACAAGAGAGACAGACAGAGACAGACAGAGACACAGAGACAGAGACAGCAACAAATAAGGATTATTACTCAATACTTTTTTTGTGGTGTTTTCAATGCTGGTGCCTCATCCTCAGGGCATTGAAGTTACCCTAGGACGGGATATTGAACAGGCCTCGTTGACAATGATTCTGCACATTAAAATGATCAAGATAAAATATTGCATGTGCATGTGCGTATGCATACCGGGCAACAGAGAGAGAGAGAGAGAGAGAGAGGAGAGAGAGAGTGAGAAGGAGAGAAAGCATTGTTGAGAGGTGCAGAGGGACAGACAAAACAGGGACAGTAGCGAAACAAAATAGGCAGTCATCAAAATTAGTACAGTGAGAGAGAAGATTTTTTTTTGTTATTTCGAGTTTACTGTGTATGCGTTTTGTAAATTTTGTCCTTCCGTACCTACCAGGCACCACAATGGCCTACTCTTTCGAAAAGCACGAATGGGTTTTAAGGTCGTGCGCAAGATGTTCTTTAGCGAACGTTCACACACAGGACCTCGGGTTATAGTTCATAGAGGGAGAGAGAAAGAGAGAGGAGAAAGAGAAAGAAGAGAGAAAGATAAGGAGAGAGAGAGAAAGGGAGAGAGGGGGGCAGACAGAGACAAAGATGGGGAGAGAGAGGCACACATAGAGGGGTGGTGAGAGAGGGATTGGAAGGGTGGGAGAGAGAGAGAGGGTGGAGAGTGTGAGAGAGATGAGAATGAGAGAGAAGAGTGAGTCGAGAGAGAGAGAGAGGGAGAGAGGAGAGAGAGAGAGAGAGAAACGTGATTCTAGAAAGAGAGAGGCGGCAGACAAATATGATGTACTAAAATTTCTGAAGTTTTGCTCTTTCATCCAAGTTAGGAAGAACTAAAAAATATCTACACAGGACTTAAAGTCCCAACAGTGGCATTCACATTGAATATGGCAGTGAAGGAGTTGGCTGCAAACTCTTTATGGGATAGATGTAAGGTAAAGTGGCACCACGGAAAGGAGATGCCAAAAAGAAAAAGTAATATGTACATTTACTTTTCCTCTGTGAGGGTTCTTCATTCGTGGCAACATCCACAACGTCGGAAGCATAGAGCCCTATGAACTAGATGACCCACATGGAGACTTCTGACATCTTTGATAGGACTTTTCAGGGAATCAGGGCAAGAAGCAAGAGACTCGGGTCAAGCAAATGTTGGAGAAGAAGTGATTATCCAAATGACAAGTCCCTTGCATTTCGTCAGTAAACAAAAAAGTTCTTGGTAAGATGCAAGGATGAGATGATACGGCACTATATCAAAGAATATGTTGGGATGAGGCCAAGATGTACGCGTTGCATGCTAAGACAGGGTGTTATAAAAAGCAAAAGGCGTGGCTACAGGGCGTCAAACAAAGCATCAGTCATGATAACTACAAAGAGGCTCTCTTTGTAATGGTAGAGTATTCATCATGACAACCCAAAGCTTGCTCAACTGCACCAAATCAACACATACATGTGCGTTAGAAAAAAAAGACACTGATTGCGCAGGATTCAAAACGAATATATTCTTCTCCAGAGCATAATACGCACTTTTTGGGTGGGGGGGGGGGGGGGGGGGGGGGGGGGGAAAAACACCTGGAGAACAAAGTAATTAATTAATTAATTTTTTTTTTTAATTACTTTATATACGAGCTAAAAATTTGATTGGAAACTAACAATGGATTGTTTACTCTTTATCAAATTCTATGGTAGTGGTACAATGCACGTCTCTGCTTTTACAGTGACTGACATTCTAGACTGACTTTGGTGAGCAGTAGAAATAAAAACTTGATCATGGCACGAAAGAAGAGGTGCTAAATAATATTCTTGGAGTTGTTAATGGATGATGAGAGTGTCCAATCCCCCCTTCAGTTATTATCAAAGATGTTCCCATAAAATTGTAGTAACAAAAAAACAGTTAGATGAGGACCATACAGTCATCTTACTTCTTTTATGATGAAATTGTAGCCTACCTTACTGAAGCGGGACAGTATTAAGGTGGCACTAGCTGCAGTACTCTTTAACAAAAGCCCGCACTGTGGGCAGGTAATGACAAAAATAATTAGGAGGTCCATCCCACAACTTTTTTTATTCATAAGTGTCTAGGCTCAAGATGGGATCGTTGCTCGTTTGTGACTGTCGCTGGCTTCAGGCTTCTCCCAGGAGCATACGATATCTCAGTTTCTTCCCAAAGGGTATTAGTGGTTGCTTAGAAGGTGTTGGTTTGGTTGTGTGCTGTATTGTTTTAAGTTTGATCGGCTCCACAGTTTTAACCCCTGTGGATTTTGTTTTCTCAGAGTTCATTCTCTCAAAACTGCAGGCAGTCTTCTTACCCACTCTGTATTTTCTTGTGCCTGGATCATGATTTCTTGGTGGTACTGGATATGCAAAACAGTCATTTCTGCTAACAGCTTGTTAAAACTTTTCAACAAGTGCATTGGATCAGTGGTTGATGGCTTTACTCTTTTTATTGCTACTCATGCTTTTGTAAACAAATGATTATATGCTCGTTAAACTCTTTACCATCATCGCACTGAATAAGTCTGGGATATTTTAGTGGACCACGTCTATCGATTTCTTGCAAAGCAATGCTGTTGCAGTGCACTCTTTCAGTAAGGGGCTCTGATATTTTTATACCTAGAACGCTCGTCCCACTACTGTATGAGCATACTTATACCTCTTTCGTTCTGATTGTGTCATGTGGTACGTTAAAAAAGGTCTATTTGGTGAGTATCATTTTGGTTCATGTGTATGATAGGAGGGTATATTAATGCGCCTTGGTGCAGGTAAATAGATCTGCCATTTATTGCTTGTTTAGTACAGCCACTTCTTTTGCTAACTCGGAAACTTACTCCTGTCTGCATTGCCTCAGTTTATTAATAGACGCATGTCTTTTCCAGTACTTTCGGTGTTAGTAGATCTTAGAGAGTTTGGCATCTGTGTTCTAATATATAAGTAAAAAAAATTGCCTAACTGGTTAACAAACTGTGCTAAGAAATTATACTATTGTATGCCCACCACTAATAAAAGAAATCTCGCCTGGCTTCTGGGATTCAGTGGGTTGATATTATCACGAAAGCTGTGCTTAGTAATAGCGATATATCTTGTTTGCCTGTCACATGTAGCTACTCTTTTTATTGCCTCGTCAAATCAGAATTGTTTTTGCAAGAATGTCCTTGTTCACGAAGTTTTCATTTAAGAAAGTCGAACTGAGCAATTCTTTGTCTTTGTATTCTGAAAAATCAGGTCAGCGCCAAGAAAGCCCCCAGTTGGGATCGTGGTGGGATTAAAATGCTCCTGACGAAGTCTTGAAGTGTGTGAAGGTTGAGATGCTCCTGACGAAGTCTTGAACTGTGTGAAGGTTGAGATGCTCCTGACGAAGTCTTGAAGTGTGTGAAGGTTGAGATGCTCCTGACGAAGTCTTGAACTGTGTGAAGGTTGAGATGCTCCTAAACGAAGTCTTGAAGTGTGTGAAGGTTTGAGATGCTCCTGAAGAAGTCTTGAACTGTGTGAAGGTTGAGATGCTCCTGGAGAAGTCTTGAACTGTGTGAAGGTTGAGATGCTCCTGACGAAGTCGAAGTGTGTGAAGGTTGAGATGCTCCTGACGAAGTCTTGAACTGTGTGAAGGTCGAGATGCTCCTGACGAAGTCTTGAAGTGTGTGAAGGTTGAGATGCTCCTGAAGAAGTCTTGAACTGTGTGAAGGTTGAGATGCTCCTGACGAAGTCTTGAAGTGTGTGAAGGTTGAGATGCTCCTAACGAAGTCTTGAATGTGATCCTTGAAGTATTTCAGAGATGGGAGGTTACACTACTCTGAGATGAAAGCCCCCAGACTCCTATCAACTTTGATGTTCAACGCACTCGAATCGGAAAACGGATGCGCGTGTCGCAGATCCCTGGGCAACAATGCCAGGCTCTGTACCGGATTTGTCCGAAAGATTTTGCTCTTCAGGACTTTGCCCTTCAAGGGCTTGTGGGTTTGCCCTACATGGTTATCCCCTTCAGGGGGTTGTGGGTTTGCCCTACAGGCCTTTACCCTTCAGGGCTTGTCTGTCAGGGCTTTACCCACCACAGAGCTTAAGGTTTGCCCCTCAACGTTCTGTAAAATCACTGACTCGATCTCCCGTTCTATGCCCTTTAACCCTCTAAATCTCTAGTAGACGTCAAGTCAAGTCAAGTCATGTGGGTATGGACCAGTCCTATAGGCCTTATGCTTCGGCATAGTGGTTCTGGCATCCCCAGAGCCTGCAGTGAGAAGGTCAAGGACGAATGGAGAAGATCTGGTGACAAAAACCCCATAAACACAACTATAATTATAGCTTATATCAACACAGTCACAGATAGAAATAGGAGGAGTGGCTGAACGGTTTTGAGCCTAGCAAAAGAAAATGGTTACATAGTTGGGTCAAAGGGTGAATATTGCAATTAATGACATTCTGTCCATATTCCTATCCAGTTCCATGACCCTTTTACATAGTCAGGTCGAAGGGTGGATACTTCACTCCATGACATTCTGTCAAATGGAGTGGAATGGAGTTAGTACTGATGTTAACACCAGGGTAAAAAGTCCCCTCAAACTCGAATTTCTGCCATTAATAGCTCTCTATATTCATGTAACGCAGGTAATGTTTTAGCATGGCAGAATTTACACTAGAATGACCATGGGTCAGCAAGACAGCAACGGCCACGTCAAAACAGCTTTGAACTGCCTTGAGATCTGATGCAAGGTCGTTGATGTTTCTGTTCCCAAAGCAGTGAGCAGACTGGCATCTCCAATGTTTGAGACAAAAACAACAGGGAGGACTGATGTATTCCCACCATTAACAGAAGCCTGCAGTCGACTTCGGGATGTATGTGGTGGTTCAGGTTCCCGTAATCCAGCAAACGCTGACAAATTTACAGATCTTTAACGTGCATATTTGTTTCACCTCCAATGGGGTATAATGCATGTAGAATATAAGGCAGGCACTGGCAGATCGCACTTCAAGGTTGACCTGTGATATCGTAAAATCCAACACCATAATCACCAGACAAACTGTACCATGACAAACTGTACAGCACTCTCATATTACCCGCCCCCGCCCACCCTCAGCCTACTTCTCTTTTACCTTACCTCCCTTATCACTGGAACCTGGATATTTATGCAGTGAAAAAATTGAACCTGTGGAGTTTACCCTCCCAAAAGTAGAATGCATGCGGTATGAATCGTGTCATCCATTAACAGCTATAGCTGCCTATCTTCTACTAAACAAAATGTGCACAAATGATATGTTGTCTACTTGAACACTCAGATTTGATGTTAATGCTGATAGGAGGCATGGAATGTTTGTCCAAAGGAAAAAGGGCCCCCTCCACACCAAAGACCAGCAGAGTCCGACAACCCAATCGCGCGACTGAACACTTCTATCAAGAGTTGAAATCATTGGGCCTTTAAAGAGTTATTTCATCCTACTCTACTAAAGATTCATATTATGATGAGTTAACTTTACTTTATAAGGGAGAAATCACTCACCATTTTAGCTCATAAACCGGGTCAGGGAGCCATGATGATCACCAGCTTGGACTGCCAAAAGGTCACCAGGTCTTGCTGTCTTCTGTCGTGTACATCAGGGTGGCACTGCTGGAAAGTCACCAGGTCTTGCTGTCTTCTGTCGTGTGCATCAGGGTGGCACTGCCGGAAAGTCACCAGGTCTTGGTGTCTTCTGTCGTGTGCATCAGGGTGGCACTGCTGGAAAGTCGCCAGGTCTCGCTGTCTTCTGCCACGCGCGTCAGGATGGAAGCTCTGTGTCCGCTCTAGCTGTTTGAAACAAATCTGGACTGGTTTCCTTGCGAGTCCAAATTAGACCTTGGTATTCAGCAGGTGGCTCTGTCAACTTGATGTTTGCTTGGAGTCTGGAGCGGTGGGGGAGGGGCACTGGAATGGGAAGTCTGTTGTGACCACGGTCAGAGTTGGTTTGTGGTGGTGGTTCTTCTCTTGCGGTGATGAGTCTTTGGTGCCGGGTGTCTCCAAGGATGGTAGAGGTCTGATAGATGATGGTTCGTCACCAAATTTGATTTACATCATGCTCATCCAGATTTTGACCAGCTTCATGTTGGACCAGAGGATGTTCGGCTTTGACACTGTTTGTACCGTGGGTATTTTAGTTTTGAGGTGGTGGGGTTTTTTGGTTTTGAGAGGGGATGGGTCGGCCTTGATGTCCCTCGTTACAGGTCAACTGTTGGTCAATCTAGAAAACATACAAACAGAGCATATCACCAATCACAGAGTGTGCCAGACCATCACCCAGCACACTGGTCTATACACAGACCTTAACTACTTCAGTTGCTTCAGTACGGTCCTAGAACCTGAACCATGGCTTCACTACACCTCTACTCCAGCCATTGTTGAAGGAGAAAGGCAGAGGTAGACAGACAAACGACATGTTTTAATTCCCAGCTTCCCTTTTAATTGTGTAGTTATCTAGTGCTTCTTTATTTCATGGTTATAGAATTACTTTAATTGAATCCATTTTTGTTCATCTAAACCGTTAGCCTAAGACTGGTACAACCTTTTGTGTGCCGCGAGCTATATAATCAATCTGGCCAGTCTAAGATCGAAATAGTACATAGAAATATGCAACAGTTCACCAATGTATCTCTCTGGTTCTCTTACTGGGTGGGGGGGCTATTTCTTGGTCTTCTGTGCGTGTCGTTATGCAGGAGGTCTGCCCGCTGGCTTCAGTCAACACATTCCAACTTCTGGGCAGCTAGTTTCATTCATTGTACAGCCTGTATGTTGGTTCGTGTTTCCGTAACTCAACAAATGCCAGCAGGAATAAAGGGATATTTAAGGTGCATATTTTTATCTGCCTGTGTATATACACGAAGGGGTTTACGCACTGAAAGGTCTGTACGTGAGGCTGACCTGGAAGGTCGTAAAATTCCCCACCTTAATTCACAAAAACGCTTCCGAGAATCAAACCTACGGCTTGATGGACCCAAGGGATTGATGTCGAACAGTCTTAACCACTTGGTTATAGTAACCATCGCTCACAAATAAAAACAGGGGCAAGAACACTATTTGGATTGTGGTAAATGTGTGTTGTTATCAAAGCTAATGGAAGAACGCTACGGAAGGGAAATGCATGCAGAACATCTTGCGCACACGTTAAATCCTGTTCCGCTTTTCGGAAGAGTAGGCCATTGTGTGCCGGTGGAAACAGACGACAAAATTTACAAAACTGCATACACACGGGGACTGGATGTAAAAAAAGCACATGAGTGCTTATTCCATTATCCTCGATATAAAAAATAAATAAATAAATAAATGCCTGAACATGCATTAAAACTTATGATGTCCATCTGCAGCCTTCGTCTGCCAGTCCCATATATATCAGGACTGTTTATTCAAAACAATTCCATCTGCACGTTTAGCTCTCCCTCGTTGACATAAAATATAGCAAGAAGGGGAGCAAAGGAAAATCTTTCAAATACTAAAGTATTACATATGACTGCTAGAAATAAGCATGTGTATAATGGGACTCTTTATGGCATTATTTGTATTGTATTGCATGCCACTTTAAAAGTCACGGCAGATTTCTTTGTGTGAAAATCAAGTTGCTCTTCCAGGGGAGAGCACGTCTCCACAAGAGCAGCGCCACACTTACTTTTCCTGTTTGCATGTACATTTTGTTCCCTATCAAAGTGGCCTTTTTCTACAGAATTTTGCCCGAGACAACTCTTTTTGCCGTTGGTTCTTTTACATGCCATAAATATGTGTTATTACAGGACCTTGGTTATTGTCCCATCCAAAAGGCAAGCACCCAGACCACCACTCGTGGTCAAGTGGATGAGGAAAAGGTTTGGGGGACAAACGGGGATCAAGCCACCGTACACATCAAACTTGGAATTTTTGCTGCCTAGGAAGGTGCGTTATCTCTAAACGACTGAGTCACCAAGCTTGTATCAGAAGCCTCTGCTTCCAACTCTTAACGATAATGCCATGCTAAATTTTGCTCAGGAAATGTAGCTTAATGCAGAAAGGAAACAAAAAGCTTTAAAATTGCAAACATGCCATCGCCAAGCCGTTTAGGCTCATGACACCACAGACCCATTCAATCTGTGACACAGCCAAGTCATTTGGTCTTGTGACACCATAGACACATTCAATCTGTGACACAAGGAAATCAATTGGTCTTGTGACACCACAGAAACAGATAAAAGACCGTATATCAAGGTCGTGTTTGTGATTGTACCTCATCACTACTTGCCTCACGCTCAACATTTCTTGCCAGTGATGGTAAAAAAGGTTATTTAAAAAAAAACAATACAGATATTAAAACCAAGGACATTATTATCATGTATTTACTCACAAGTTCAGCTTCTTCCAAATCGTCTTTAAATGCTGTGTTGATGTTTAAGCCTTCTGGTGTCTCATCCCGAAACAGTTAAACTGGTCCGAACTGCATGCTGGTATTTGGCCGTTTGAAAATTCAAGGGGGAAAAGCCAACTCAGTATCGCCGTTTCAACGTAGACATGCTTTGCTCGTGCGAAGCAACAGTGTTGACATAGGTTGAAGGATAAGTTCAGCTAGCTGCTGTGTGTGTGCGTGCGTGCGTGCGTGCGTGCGGTGTGTGTGTGTGTGTGGTGTGTGTTTTTGTGTGTGTGTGTGTGTTGTGTGTGTGTGTGGTGTGTGTGTGTGTGTGTGGTGTGTGTGGGGGGTTTTGTGTGTGGTGTTGTGTGTTTTGTGTGTGTGTGATGTCTTCTGCTTAACGTCTATATTCACATCAAAAGAATTTATACCAATAGAAAAAACTTTGGGCACGAAAAATTATTAGAGTTAACACAATGTCCAGCAACAAGAATGGTTCAAGGCAAAAACTGATACACTGATAAAGTAGGCACAGCAGGTAAAAATGCTTTTGGATGTCCATAATGAAAACGAACATGGCTAGTTGTTATGCCTATCGCGCCAACAACAGCGCCGAAACCACCCTAGTCCACACCTTAAACACGCTTCTACACGAGTCTGACTCAGGGAAAATCTCCCTTCTCACTCTTCTCGTCTTATCTGCAGCCTTCGACACTATAGACCACTCAATTCTTCTCTCCCGTCTCCAAAAAACTTTTGGTATTAAAGACACAGCCCTCACCTGGTTCATTTCATACTTTACAGACCAATTCCACACAGTTGCAGTAAACAAGATTCAATCAACACCTGTCAAACTGGAATGTGGAGTCCCACAGGGATCAGTTCTTGGCCCTGTTCTTTTCACTCTCTACACTGCTCCTCTCATACATAATAAACCGTCATCAGATCAACCATCATTTTTATGCAGATGACTCTCGGATTCTTAGTAGTGATATTCTGAAAATCTGCCCTCTCTCTTGGTTAATATGTCCTACTGACTTAAAGATATCCAAAATTTGATGATACAGAACAAGTTACAGCTAAATGCAGATAAAACCGAAGCCATGCGTAAGGACCAAACACAAACTCTCTTCCATAACAACAGCTTCAATAGAATTCAGCAATACGTCTGTCCCTCTATCCACTGTAGTCAAATATCTAGGGGTAGTTATCGATAACACGCTCTCCATGCAAAAATTCATCATCCAAACCTGCCAGTCGTGCTACTATCAATTGCGGCGCATCAGTGCAGTTCGAAAGTACCTGTCCACCAACGCAACATCCAACTTGTTGCGTCTCTCATTCTCTCACGTCTGGGCTATTGCAATTCTCTTCTGGCTGGTCTGCCAGCATCATCTATCCACTCCCTTCAACGTATAAAAACTTTGCAGCTCGCCTAGTCCTCAGAAGAAAAAATCTGAGCACATTACTCCTCTCTTGCGATCTCTCCACTGGTTGCCTGTGCCACAGAGAGTAAACTATAAGAACAGTACCCTCTGATACAAATGCTCCATAAAACAGCACTTGCTACCTCTGTGAATGTCTTCACCTATACACTTCTTCTCGTTCCCTCCGCTCTGCTGCAGATACCTTGTGCTTAAGAATACCTAGATTCAACCAGTCCACCGTTGGGCGTCGCTCTTTCTCTGTTTCTGGTCCATCGATCTGGAATGACTCTCCTCCCCTCGCCAAAAGCCTTCTTATGACCTTTTAAAATCCGGCCTCAAGACACATTTATTTCAAAGCTAAGATTCTCCCCTCTTGTTCCATTTCATTTTGTCCCTGCCCTCAACAGCCAAAACCCCCTCACCGCTTTGTGGCGTGCGTGCGTGGGGTGCGTGCGTGCGTGCGTGCGTGCGAGTGCGTGCTTGTGTTTTGTTGTGTTTGGTGTGTGTTGTTGTGGTGTGTGTTTTGTGTGTGTGTGGTGTTTTTTTAAAAACCCCAAATTTAAATATGGTTTAAGAGAAAAATTATTGTTTTTAGTAACGTTTCCTGTTTTATTGTCTGTTTTCCTGACGGTTTCTCCTTTACTTTAAATCACAACATTCATGCAAAAATTATCTGTGGGGTGTGTGTGGGGTTGGGGTGTGTGTGGTGTGTGTGTGGTGTTGTGGGGTTGTGTGTGTGTTTTGTGTGTGTGTTGTGTGTGTGTGTGTGTGTGTGGGTGAGTGCGGGGCGTGCGTGGTGCTTTGTTGTTGTTATTGACTTAAATCTGGGGGCGGGTTTCACTTCTAGTGATTTTTAAGACGAGGGGGAAAAAAAACAAACAAGGGGAGGAGTGGAAGTTTTTAAATTTTTTTAAAACCCAAAAAAAAAAACCCAACCATTTTTAAAAAAAACACATAAAAAAAACTTGGAAATGCAACAAAAAAATTAAAAAAGTATGAAAAAAAGTCTTTAACTTTAAATTTGCAACTAAAACCCAAATTTTTCCCCCAAAGGGTCGGGATAAAGACCTTTCCCCAAAATTTCAAATGCCCTTTTTTTTTAATTATTGAATATCCGGGTTGAGGGAAATTTTTCCCAAAAAAAATGGGAAAGAAAGGTTTAAAACTCTGGCAGTCAAAAATTTTAATGAGTTTTGGGTGATATTCCACCACATAGAAAATTTCCCTTTTTTGTAAATTTTGGGTTTAAATAAGGGCTTTTAAAGGTTTTTTTTCTATAAAATAAAGCAGAAAATTCTTTTTTGACGTAAAAACATTTACACAAGTTTTTTGAAGGGTTACGACTGTTAATCAGGGGTTTTAAATTTGCATTTCTGGGTTTAAAACCTTTTCTTTTTTGCTGATGTTTTGGGTGACTTTTCTCCTTTATTTTTGTTCTATTTAAGGCTGTACCCCTTTTTGTAAGGATAAAACCCCCATGCATATTTTTTGCATCCCTCCGGGTTTTTGCCCTTTTTTTTGGCAGCTCTCCGCCCATTTCTTTTGGAAAGAAACCCCTGTTGAAGGCTTCCAACAAAAATTTACACTTATTTCCCCTTTTTGGTTTAAAAGAAAGGAAGACATACTTTTAAAATTTTAAAATAATTTTCGAAGTTTTTTTATAACATGGGGATTTTTAAGTAAACCGGCGTGGTGCGGGGGTTTTGTGTGTGTGGGTTGTCTGTGGCATGTGTCTGTGTGCCTTGTACTTGTCATTTTTTAAAGGCCTTTTAGTTTTGGGCCGCACACAATTTTTAGCAGTTGTTGGCTTTATGTATTTATTATTGTTTTTTATTTTTTTTATTATTTTAAAAGGTAAAGGTTTTCCCCCAACCTATGCGGTCGTTGGGGCAGCGAGGGTCGGGGCCTCCCCTGTGGGGGCAGACAAATTAAGCAAAGCGGGTGATGTCCCAGATGTTTTTTCCTGGCCGCCCCTCATCTCCCCCTTTCCTTCCCTTTGAAATATTCAGCGCGATCAAACCCCCATAAACGTTTTTGGGGGGGCCGGGGGAGGAAGCAGAATAAAGAATAAATTAATGAATAAAAATGAATAAATGAATGAATGAACTTTTTATTGAGGGAAAAAATAACACATGGTGGCTTTTTTTTCGTCCAGTTCTCAGCCAAAAAGAAGAAACCCATTAATCAATGATCTTTAAAACATGCAACTTTGAAATGTTCGGGAAATAGAAAAATTTTTAAAACGAAAACATATAAAAAAAGGGATAAGACAGTTGCATAAAAGGATAGATCCCACAGGAGAAGGCAGAGGAGAGAGGGGGGACAGACAGACACAGAGAGAAGAGACAGAGAAGACGGTTCTGTAAGGTGTTGGTGCCTTTGGGGTGGGGTATAATACACAAGGGTCACGCCCTCCTTCCCGTGTTGCCATGGTTGTTGTGCTAAAGTGTTGCGGCCCCTTGTCCCAACCTTTTTAGCTAAGCCCCGCCTTACCCCAACACCCACCCCCACGCCTCATCACTCCCAACCCAAGTCACCGTCATTGCCTTGTCATATATCATTTTAATTTTGGACAACAAAAACCCATTTTATCTCCCCCTTCCCCCCCCCCCCTCCCCCCCCAAAAAAAGGGCAGTAGCTGAAAATTTACGGTTTAAAGGGAAACAACCCAAAAAAGGGATTTTTAAGCGCTAGTTCACTCCCTCCTTCTTTCGGGGGGCCTTCGGAATTTACAGTGCAAATCTTCAAGCAAAAAATCAAAGCGCTTTCCGGCATCATTATTGTTTAAGGAAAAGACAAAACAAAATGGAAAAAAAAAAGCTTTTTAAAAAAGAATTTCTTCATCCTAGTCAAATTCCAGATGAAGGTCACTACGTAGGTTTTGAAAATTCACCGGTGCATAAACTTCATTGATATAAAGGAAAAACTACATGATGCAGAAGGATCGTAAAAATAAAGAGCTAAAGGGGCCCTGATCATTGAAATGATAAAAGAACAGACAGCTTTGGGGGTTTTCCCCAACCAAAAACCATCAGAAAGAAACAAACTTTTTGCCTGCAAAGCAATGACACCCGCCCCCAGAGCAGCTTTTTAAAAATTTTCCCCCAAATTGAAGATTTAAAAACTAGAAAACCAGGCCTAAAAACATTGTAAACAAGACTGTAAACTTTTTTTCTTTTTGGTTCCCCTTAATCAAGGGGAAACTTCTCTCGTTGTTTGCGGGTTTAAAAAAAAGGTAAGGATCCCATAACTTTAGGTCGTAGGGGAGCAAAGGCGCAAAACCCTCACTTCTCTGGGCCAGCATATGAGGGGGGCCCCCATCTCCTCCCCTCGTCTTTACCTTCCCTTACCCTAAAGGGGCGGTGCCCTTTTACGGGGTGAAGGGGGGAACTGATGAAGCCAAGGCGCGCAAACGTCCCCCTCCAAGAGGAAACCCACCTCGACGCTGCTTAATTTGGGCGGGGGGAAAGCATGCTCCGACCCTGAGCTACCCCCGAAATTGCAGGTACCTGCGGGCAAAACGGAGAGGGGTCTGTAAAACCCTCTTTCAAATCCACCGGGAAGACTGTACCGACAGAGAAAAACCCCGCAAACCAAACTGTAGGCCCAGGAGGACTGGAAAGGCATGCCATTACTTTTCCCCCAACAATCTGATTGTGAAAAAGCGAACAAGAAAAGGAGAAGAATGGAATTTTTCGTGTTCATTGTTTTGATTGTTTTTGTTTCCTTTGAATGTCTTGTGATTTGGGGTGATGTATTTATAGTTTTGTTTTGTTTTTAAATATGTTTCTTTCCTTGAATTCTCTTTTGCTTTTTGGGTGATTTTTTGTATATAAAATTTCTTTCAAATGATTCCTGTTGAAGTCCTTTTGGGGCAAGGGGTTATATTAAAATTTTGCATGTTTGCTTCTTTCAAATGATGCTTTTTTTTTTTTTTGTTTGCTCTGATCATGCTTTTCAGTCCCGATAAAACAACAGCTCACCTATAATAAAAAAAAACCGCCCCTGGGGATTCTCAAAAAACCTGAAAATCTTGTAAAAATGGATTCATAACTTTTGGATTAAATGGAAAAATTTCTTTAAGCAAAAGGTTTATCTATTTTATAAAAAAATTTCCCCTAAACTCAGTTTTAAAAAATCCGCAGAACTTGTATATGAGTTGATTTTTTTGGGGAAAAGGGTTTCCCCATAATGAAGGTGTGGGGGAGGAGGTAGAGCCCTCATTTCCGTTTTTTTTCCCTCCTCACCCTAAAGAGGCAGGCCCCCTTTTACAGCTGGGTGAACAGAGGCTTACTGAAGCTGGGGCGGCAAACGGTCACCCACCCCAAGGGGAACCACGCTCGATGTATTTAAACCCTCGGCTGGGGAAAGGAGTGTCTGCCCACTGGCGCCCCCTCCCCTTTATGGTAGAATGCAAATTTTCCTTACTGCCAAAAGAAGTAATAATGACGTCCCTTTAAAATTTTTCCTTTTGCAAAAGAGAAGGAAATTTGGGCCCAAAAAATCACTTCACACTTTTCACCAAACTAAAGTTAACACTATACTGCTCTCCTTCTTGACATCCTTTCAAAAAAAATCTCAACAAGAATCCCTCGTTTCACAATCCAGCGACAGCGTACACACACACCACCACCACCCACATACACACGCAGTGCGCGCCAAAACACACCCGCACCGCACAAACATACACCACACTCACGCGCGACACCACACACCCCAGGATAGCCTATGGTTAGAGCATTTCGCTCGCAATCTGACGACCGGGGTTTGATTCCCCTTGAAGGGGGTATTTTCCCTGGAGTTTAAAACGTGCAGACCCCCTTCCCCCAAAAATCCTTCGGGTGGAAATTTTAAAACCCAAAGGCCCCCCTGTGCGAACGCACGCAGAACACTTTCGACACGTTAAAAACCGTTTTCCCCTTTTGAAAGTGGGCCCTGTGTGTCGTGGGAACAATACAGAAATTTAAAAAATGCATACACACGGGGGTAGATGAAAAGCATATAAGTGATTATTCCATTACCCCCGATATAAAGATAAAAAATAAAAAAAACGCACACACGCAGCACGCGAAACAACAAAACACACCCCGCGCGCGGGGCGCCCCGCGCGCGCACGCACACAGCACGACGCCCGAACAAAAACTCACACCTCTCACATACAACTACCCCCCCAAACAAAACACACACCACACACACACCGCACACACACTCACCACACCCAAAACAACACACACACCAAACAATCCACTTTCTCGAACACACACAACACACACACCACAACACAACCACACAATCACCTTTCTCGAAAAACCCCACATACTTTCCATAATACACACACTTTCACAATACAACTCCAACATCAACAAACACCCAAAAATTAATATCATAAAACATAAAAAATTACTGAGGGGTCTCTTCTAAATAGCACTATGGAGGGGCAGCTTTTCGTCTTCCCCCCTTAAAGGTTGAAAAATTGTACCAATTGGGAAAAATCTTATTTTTACAGCAAGTTAACGCCCTTTTGATGGGTTTTCATTTTTTAGTTACTTTTCCCGGGGCTATTTTTAAAGGTATTGTTATTTTGATTCAAAATTGTGTTACAATCTCTTAAAAACCCCTTGGGGTAATATTAAAAAGATTTAAAACTAAATAAAACCCTATTATAAACTTTTCAATAAAAGGACTAGTGTCACCTTTTTTGGTCCCCTCGCTTTTCAAAATCTTTTTTTTGAAAAAGGTTGATGAGCAGCTAAAAAAGCGGCGCACATTCAAAAATCTCTGCTGTCTTGAATTACCAAAGTCAAATTTATGAAAAAATAAATTTATAGAATGCTTGCTGGAACTGTTAGGAAAAAAAAAAAAAAATGCGGGGTTTTCCCCCGGTACCATTCATTTTTTACCCAAATTTCTTTTTCTTCTCGTTTTTGGGGTTTGATAAAATTTCGCCAAAGGCCATCATAATCTTATTAAAAACTGAATTAAATGCTTCCATACAAAATTTCTAGAAAAGTGCATTGTGGTTTTGGTGGGAAAACTCAAACATTCTATTCTTTTTGGAATGCCAAATGTAAAAAAACAGTGCCCACCTTCGGGAGATCTTTGCAAAAGGTTTGAATAAATCACAGCTCTGTAAAATTGCTTTGCGTTGAAAGGGTTTGATAGTAATTTTCTATAGCAAAGAAGTATGTCATTTATTGATTTGAAGATACATTCTAAAACCCTGGTATAGTTTCGAAATTTTTCCTTTTTTTCCCATTGTTCTTTTTGCATGGAATACTTTAAAATATCTTTTGATTGTTGTATTTAATTGATTTATTATAAGGTAAATTCATTTTTTCTTGTATTTTAATTTAAGTAGTTAGACAGTTCCCTTTAAACCTTTTTTCGAAATTGTTTGCCTTTTTGTGTCTAATACACTTAAAGTGAATAGACTTAAACTGAAGAACAACACACAACACCACCACCCACACACGCGCGCGCCGCCCCGCACAAAACACACGGACACACATACAAAAGCACACTTCTCTCCTCTCACCCCCCCACCACCCCCACCCCCCCCCCAACCAGCCCCCTGCTTCCTAAGAATGACCCGCAACCATCCTGCAACTCCCAAAGACTCAAAATCTTTAACTCGGGCAGGGTCGGTCGGGAGGTGTTATCGGCGGGCCCGGGGTACACGGCGCAGTTTCCTAAGGGGGGGCGTAAACGTGCTCCTTTGTCACAGAACAAGGCCCGTTCTTACTCCAGTGGGACCCCCTGATAAATTTTTTTGGGGGTGTTTGTGTTGTGTGTGTTTGGGGTTTGTTGTGTGGGTTTTTGGGTTGGTGTGTTGTGTGTGGTGTGTGTTTTGTGTGTGTGTGTGTTGGGGGGTGGGGGGGGGGGCGGGGTGAGGGGGGGTGTTTGTGTGTGTTTTTTGTGGGTGTGTGTGTTGTGGTGTGTGTTTTTGGTGATGAGTGTGTATGTTGTGGGTTGGGGGGGGGTGGGGGTGGTGGTGGTGGGGGGTGGGGTTGTGTGTGGTTGTGGTTGTAGTGGGTGTGGTGTGTTGGGGGGGGGGGCGGGTGGGGGGGGGGTTTTGTGGGGTTGTTGTGTTGTGGTATGGTGTGTATGTGTGTGTGTGTTTTTGTGTGTGTGTGTGGTGTGTGTGTGTGTGTGTGTGTTGTGTGTGGTTGTGTTTTTGGTGTGTGTGTGTGTGTGAAAAATTGTGTCTGTGTTTTTGATTTTTTTTGGGTGAGGTAGTGGGGTTTTTGTGTTGTGGTGGTGGTGGTGGGGGGTTGGGTGGGGGTTGGTGGTGGGTGTGTGGTGTTGAGTGTGTGTTTTAGTGTGTGTGTTGGGTTTTTTTTGGTGGGGTGTGGTATGTGTTTGTGGTGTGTGTTGTGATGTGTTTTTGTGTGTGTGGGGGGGTTGTGTTGTGGGGGGGTTTGGTGGGGGTGGGGGTTGTGTGTGTGGTGTGTGGTTGTGTGTGTGTGTGTGTGTGGGGTGTGGGTGGTGTGTGTTTTTTTTGGTGTGTTTTGTGTGTGTGTGTGTGTGTTTTTGGTGTTTTTGTGTGTTGTGTCTTTGGTGTTTTTTGGGGTTGGGGTGTGGTTTGGGTGGGGGCTGTTGTGTTGTGTTGTGTGGTGGGGTGGTGGGGGTTTTAGTGGAAATGGTGGGGGTGTGTTGGGTGTTGTATTGTGTTGTGGTGGGGTGTGGTTGTTTTAATTTTTTTGTTTTTTGGGGTTTGGTTTTTTTGGGGGGGGGGGGTTTGGGGTTTGTGTTTTGTTTGTGTGTAGGGGTGGGGTTTGGGTGGTGTTTTTTTTGGGGTGTGTGTTGTGTGTGTGTTGTGTGTGTTTTGTGTGTGTGTGTGTGTGTGTGTGTTTGTGTGGTGTGTGTGTGAATTTTGGGGTGTGTTGTGTGGTATGGTCTGTTTTTGTGATGTTTTTTTTGTGGGGTGTATGTGTGTGTTGTTTTTTGGGGGTGGGGTGGGGTTTTTTTGGTGGTGGTGGTGGTGGTGTGTGTGTGTGTGAGTGTGTGTGGGGAGTGTTTTTGTGTGTGTGGTTTTGTGTTTGTGTTGGGTGTTTGGTGGGGTTGTGTGTGTGGTTTTTATGTGTTTTTTTGGTTTTTGGTGTGTGGGTTGTGTTGTGGGGGTTTGGTTTGGTGGTGGTGGTGGTGTGTGTGTGAGTGTGGGTGGGTTTTGTGTGTGTGTGTGGGGTTTGTGTGGGTTTTGTGTGTGTGGTTGTGTGTGTGTGTTTTTTGTGTGTGTTTTTTGTGTGTGTGTGTTGTGTCGTGGGTTTTTGTTTTGGGGTGTGGTGTGGGGGGTGGTGCTGTTGTGTTTGTTTTTTTTTTGGGGGTGGTGGTGGGGGGTTGGTGTGTGGGTGGTGGTGGTGGTGGTGGTGGTGGTGGGGTGGTGGGGGTGGGGTGGGGGTGGTGGTTGTGTGGGGGTGTGTGTTGTGTTGTGTGTTTGTGGTGTTTTTCTTTGGTTTTTCTTGTTTTCTTTTTTTTTTTGTGTGTTTTTTTTCTTTCGTTCTGATTTTTTTTTTTTCTATTTGTTTTTTTTAAAAAAGGGTTTGTTCCGTTTTTTTTTTTCTTTTTTTCTTTTTTTCCCTTTTTTTCTATTTCCTTCTTTCCTCTTTTTTTTTCTTTTGTTTTCCCCTTTCTTTCATTTTTTTATTTGTCTTCTTTGTTTCTTTTCCCCAAAATAAACCCCCAATAAACATGTTAAGGGTTATAGAACAAAAAAGAAAGGAGAAAGAAGAAAAAAAAGGGAAAAAGAGAGAAAAAGTAAGGGAAAGAGGGGGGAGAAAAAGGGAAAGGAAAAAAAGGAAAAAAAAAGGGGAAAAAAAAAAAATTTAAAAAAAAAAAGGGGGGGGGGGGGGGCCCCCCCCCCCCCCCCCCCCCCCCCCCCCGGGAAAGAAAAAAAAGGGGAAAAAAGAACAGAAAAAGGGAAAAATAATCACACAAAAAAAAAAAGAACGAAATAAGCCAAAAAAAAAAGGGAAAAGGGGGGGGGGGGACCCCAAAAAAGAAAGCCAAAAGGATTTTTTTTTTTAAAGGGAAGAAAAAATGAAAGAAAGTTTAAAAAAAAAAAGTAAATCAAATTAAGGTAAAAGGTAAAAAAGCCCCATAACCAAAAAGGGGTCGTGGGGACGAGGCTCAAGACCTCACTTCTCTGGGCCAGCAATTGGGGCGCCCCCACTCCCTCCGTCGCTTTTTTCCCTTCCAGCCCCCTAAAGGGGGCGGGTACCCATTTACGCGGGGTAAACGGGGAACTGTACTAAACCAAAGGCGCGCAAACGGTCCCCCATCGAACTAAAACCCACGCTCGACGGCTTAACTTGGCGGGGGGGAAAGCGAGTGTTTCCGACCTCTGAGCTACCCCGTCCATATATAATTACTGTAAAACGACAAAGATAGACTAAAGGATAGAAAGTAAGATTTTCATTAAAAAAAAAAAGTTTAAAAAATACCAAAAAAGTACCCGAGAAAGGACATTTAAAAAACAGCCACAAAAAAAAATTTAAAAAACAAAAAGGGGAAAAAAACGGAAAAAAAAAAAGAAAGACAAAAAAAAAGAAAAAATAAAAATAAAAAAAAAAAACAAGAAAATAAATTTTTAAACAAAAACAACGTAAAACAAGTTGATGAGGGATCCCCCTCGGTCGACGGTGAGTACGCGGGCTTATCTGTCAGAATGTACCCCATAGGGAAAAAGGGCCGTTTTGGGATGCCCAGCACTTCCCACGGGTTTGCAAGGAAAACGTCTCCGAAATTGACCCCTGCTTCCTTCGCTAAACCTCTCCTTTTAATGGCCAGCTTCTCTTTTTCAAATCTTTAGGGCCAGGGAGACACATCCTCCAGCGAAACGATAAAGGGCATCATTTCCCCGGGTAGCGATGTCATGTCACAGTTTTTAAGGTTTGTCTGGGGTTTTCCTTTGAAGCGTTTAGGATTTTCCCAAATTTTCGGGCCCCCTTCACCCCAACAATAGCACCTTGGATCCTGTCGTCATTCGGAAACGGCCCCTGTCCGCGTATGGTACTTGATCTAGGTTTCGATGCTGGCAGGCGCTCTTCTCTAGCCCTGGGGGTTTGGGAGACCCTGTTTGCCATTTTTATTCTGAGGATCTTTCGTAGGCATCTCTGGGAAACTGTAAGTTTTTGAATGTGACGGCAGTACGTCGTCCTTTTTTCCCCGCAGTACAAAAAGGTGGTGCCCCCAGCTTGAAGTTTGTTTTTGGTGCTACCCTGACCCCTTTTTTGTTCCACACCCTTTTTTTGATCTCCCAAAGGCAGAACGGCCTTTGGGCGATGCGCACTGAAACTTCTGCCAAGGGTTTCCATTGCTGCAGAGGGGCTCCCCAGGTAAAAAAACTTGTCATGCCCTGATCTCTGTGTATCGATCTTAACGCAGGTGGGGGAAGGCAGGGGTTCGTAAACAGCGGGTTGGTACAGGGACTGGGTCTTGAAAAGGGGAGGTGAGCCCAAGCGCCGCGGGAGGTAAAAACCCGTCCTAATGAATGTAGTCCCCCATGGGGGGGCGGCAACGCGCATCTCACGAAGAGGAACTCTCTCAACAGTGCCCAAACCCCCTGGATCTAGCAGGAGTCGCCGAAATTGAAAAGTTTCCCTTCAGTGCGACCGACGTAATGCCCCTGTCACGTCTTGAAGCTCATACAGGCAAGAAGAGAATAGAGAACAATGGGGTGCCAGACCACCCCTGCTTCACTAAATTTACCCGGAAATGGATCCGCGCAGTATTTTCCCGTACCTGCCCCGCATGCCATTTTGGGGTGACGAATCCTGTATAGGGGTTTTGGGTAATCAAAATTAGGGGATTTCCACGCCCCCGCGGTTTACCGTGTCGAAGGGCCCTTTTTTAGGGCTACAAAAACCCGTGGAGCTCCATTTTTGTCACGCACTTTTCTTGCAACGGCGACGCAAACACCCTGTCACATGTTTCCCCCGCCGGGGGGGAAAAAGCATGTGCTTCAGGGGTGACTGGTTTGGGGCATGGTCAATCAGTCGTTCAATATGCGGGGGGAGATTTTGCCAGCGATGCTAAAAGAAGATTCCACGGTGGTTGTCACAGCATGTTTTGTCTCCCCCTGTTTGTAAATGTCACAAATAAGATCCCTTTAAATCCTGGGGGACCTCCCCTTTTTTTTCCCGATAGATTGAACAGGGCGGGCAGCTTCTGTCCCCCTGCCCCCACACTTTAGATGCGGTCTGGATTTATCCTCTTTTTGGGGCTTTTTTCCTACGTTTCGTTCAGGGCTTTCCCGGTCTCGACCTTTGGGGAGGGCACTATGAGTCACTGATTGGGAGTGTGGGAGGGCGCATTTGCTCACAGATAAAAAGAATCCCGTTTTAGGGGGGTGTGAAATGCCGCCCCCGGGGTAAGGATGTCTTTCTTTCTTCAGGGGGGTCTGGCCCCCGGTTCCGAAAAAGGGGTTTATCTTTTGGGTTTGGGCCCCTATAAGCTCGGACCATCATGGAAGGGCTTCATGCTAGCGTCAGCAGTACTGAAATCTTGACTTTCTTTCCCACCATTGTTTTCCTCAAGCACCCTTTTGTACAAGTTGTTTGGTTTTTAATATGGTTCTTCTTCCTCGGGAGCTTTATCAAAATGTGACTTGTGCCGTTTGTGCATTTTGGGTTTGGAAATTGGAATATAGAGTCATTTTCCCTCCAACCGTCTTGTTGGCCCTCTGTACAAACCGAGTGGGTCAGCGCGGTTTTTGGCGGCGTCTCTAAGGTGCCCCTTTTCCTTCACATCAGTCGAGCGGGGGTTCTTGGAGAGTGCTTGGATTTGTGCTGTAGTGCGTCCTTGGTATAGGGGGCGGTGGATTTTAGCTTCCCGGGGGTTTCTGCGGTGGGGGACTTGCGTAATAGAGTTCATCTTGTGCGTACCAGGCGATGGTCCCCCAAAGACTGCTCCTCTCATCAGCGGTAAGGAAACACCCTCTGTCCCCTGCCCACATTACGTATCCACAAGTCCACTGCTTCGAGGGGGTGATCCCTGTGTTCTTGTACTTGTCTTTCTTTTGAAAAGGGGTTAGTGATGGCATTCAGCTCGCGCGAGCGAAGCAAAACGTCCCTTGGAGTTTGCCTTGCCAGTGCCGTGCCCTCCCAGGACTTTTTGGCCCGGAGGAGAAGTCCACCCGACCGGGGGGATTGAAATCCCGAGGGAAAAAAACCTGTCCTTTCGTTATGTAAAAAAAAGTTAATCAGGATAACGACAACGAAAGACGACAGATAGAAAAAGATAGAAAAGATTGTTTGGGAGTTTTTAAAACGAGAAACAAGAAAAATACAGAGAAACGAAACTATATCAAAATTTTTTCTGGGGTCTAAAAAAGAAAAACTTTGTATCCAGCCTCAAGAAGACAGGCAGGCAAAGACAGACGACAAAAGAAAGAGAGAGACAGAGAGAGCAGACAACGAAAAAGACACAGAGAGAGACAGAGAGAACAGAGAAGAGAGACAGACAGACAGCGGTTTTTTATTTGGGTTTCTTATTTGGGTTGATTGGGTTTTGGGGGGCTGGGTTCTTGTCCCTTTTTTTTGTTTTGTTTTTTTTT